>JAODXP020000030.1:11568077-11655577 GCA_027497455.2 Sardinella longiceps
AAGGAACCATAGGTTAACTGCCAGAGACTGACAAAACTGGCTCTCAGACAATGAGGAACATATGGGTCTCCCGAAACACTACTGAGGGCTCTGACACTGAGTGTAAAGTGTACAGCCAACATGTTTTTTTTTTTGTTTTTTGTTTTAGTCCTCATTTCTGTGGCTGTGCTCCAAGCAACAAAGGCTATACCAACAGAATAGGCCATTTTGGCACATGTTTGGTTGGACTACTCACACGTTTGGCTGTGTTGCTCATCTCATGATTGCCCGATTCTTACAAGGTATACCTCATTGTAAAGGTGACAAATCAACGATGACAATGATGAGTATTACAAGAGGGGGGATATAATGGGCCAAAGTCAAGTTTCCTTACTTTTTGTGAGCGGTTTATGTGTGTGTGTTTAACCTACCCATCATAGCGTACATCATACTGGTGTCCCTCTACAAATTGCTTTTAACCCCACAGGGGTACCAAACTTTTAAATAAATCTATTAGCTTGATATTGGTGTGGCAACTATGAAGATAAAAAAATAA
The DNA here is from genome assembly GCA_027497455.2 of Sardinella longiceps. NCBI lineage: Eukaryota > Metazoa > Chordata > Actinopteri > Clupeiformes > Clupeidae > Sardinella > Sardinella longiceps. The sequence continues at coordinate 11,568,613 of JAODXP020000030.1, forward strand.
TTTTCAATACATTTTGAATACTTATTGTTTGTTTTTGTTTGTTTTGCTTTTTTAAACTACATTATGTCAGTGCTCTTGGGGTGCCCCCGAACAGCCGCATAGATTGACTATGCCTTGGGCTGGTTCTGGCAGAAGGCACATACTCAGCTCTGCTGCTCATTCCACACATGCCTGTTTCATTCGCATGGGGCACCATTTGAAAGGGAATGAAATATGCTTTCCAACAGTATAAGATTAATTGACAAAAAGTTTTATCACAGAGAAATGAAAAAATAAAAACATCTGAAAACAACATTGCCCCTTCTATTGCTAGAGTAGAAATATGACTGATATTTGGTGCCTAGGCGACGCCTCGTTGTCTATGCCTACCTGCCTCTGACATCCTATTTGTATACAAACAATTACTATAGTTAGCTTGAATGACTGGGAGGAATATCAACTGTTTCTAAATATGCATGATTCTGACCATTTTTAATATGGTTATATCATGGAAATCATCTTCAAATTAGACTCTCTGCTCACCACTGTTTTCAGATGATCAGAAAGCCTGCTATAAGTCAGTGACACAAACTGAGTAACAAGCAGAAAAGCCCGAAATAGTGATCAACTAAAATATATTATCAATCATACTATCAATAATCATTTCATGCCACTACCTTGCAGTGTCTAATGCTGCCAATATTAGTGCAAAATGAACATTTAGTTCCTCACAAATGTCATGTCAATCACTGACCTGAAGATGGCGTTTCACATCCAAACAACATGTCCATGTTTCCTGAGAGTGGCCTTCAACAGTATGATGAACCAGCTATACAGTTATCTGTATCGATGTATCAATATTCAGTTGAACTGAGAATATCCAATTAAACAGTTGTTTTTCCAGGTTGGCAAGACAGATATCGCAACTTGATACCTAAATAGGTAGGCCTTATAGTGTCAAGTTTCCAACTTTTTGTTGTCAGTGTATTCCACACTGATAGCAAACAGATAATAAATAAATTAATAAAATACTGGGAGGTATGGGTGGGGGTGTTAAGGCCATACTGACCAACTCCCTTGAGAGACCTTCCTATTAGGCAGATAACATTAATAGCCTACTAATGTGACCTATGTTTTTAATGTTGTGAGAATCACTGTTTCTCTGCTTTTACGTTTATATCCATAAAAAGACAGATGCGTTGACCCACAGCTGGGCATTATTGGCAGATCGTGTCATCAGGCGTAGAAGACATATAACCTCCTCGACTGCAGAGCAGTATACGGTTTGAAAATAAATCAATAGCGCTTTTCAGATGTTGTGATGAAAGCTTACCAGATGGCAGCTAAAAGGCAGCGCAAATAAATTGATCAGGTCTGGCACAAGTCCTGATCAAGAATCTTTGATTACGACATTGGCTACCAGGCAAACATGCCTGTCGAAGTTTAAAAGTTACTTAGCAAGGTGCAGTATAGATTCTATGCAGGCATGGCAGGATATGCTACTACTTTTTTGAAGTGTGCCAAATTAACGCACGCTTATTTTGCGCATAGCCACGCCAAAATCATTTACATCCAAGGATGCCTTCATCTATAGCTCCGTTTAGCTATGTTCAAGAGTACCAGATCCCCTGTAAACGTATCTGCTACTACGACAACGATGTTGGTTTATAATGCCTGTAGATCCCTGTATCATGTGGATAGTCCCCACTAGGCTGTCACTCTATCCAGTCGATGTAGACAGCAGCGAACGTGATCTTCGCTCTCTGCTTATTACAGTAGGGAATTCGTATTCCTTAACACATGGTCTTCACGCAGAATATGTTCGTGAATGTTTGCAAAATGTCCAAATGCATTTGATTTCATCAAATTGGCATTGATTTCAGCGCGCACTTCGAAGGGAGGTTCTTAGGCTGATAATAATTGAAACCAAAGTCAAATTTGTAATCGTGATTTTTATTTTATGGACATCACACTTGGTGAAAGTTATGTTTTCTTACTCTTCAGTAAAAATATAGTTCAGCTGGTTAATTCATCTTCTTATTTAAAGGATAACACATTGTACTTCATCATCAAAGTGTGTCAGGAATTATGGTGTTCACTATAATGGTTTCTATAATGGGATAACGCGAGCATCACATTAAGTTATACTGATGATAAAATAGCAGTCACAGTAGAATGGCAGGTCACTCTCATCCCTGAATTGAAAGTGTCCAAAGTAAGTGAACGGTCAGAGAAAGAAAAAAGCACCTGTCCAAATTTGGATGCTGATTCTTCAAATGTGGCAATGCCTATTTCCACTTTTTAAAACGGCGCTTGTGTTTCGCTGTAGAGCCTTTTACTCTCACTACAGTGGATCTCACGATCCTGACTGACTGTCATGTACCATTAAAACGCACTTTCTCATTAATCAGAGTCAGCTGGGCTTAGGCACCACCGGCGGCCGGGATCTGGGGTTGATCAATAGTAGGGGCTACGTGGATTTTCTCTGTTGCGCCTTGAGGAGGTCCGCTGCTATTGGTTGAGCGCATACGGAGGAAGGCCCACCTAGTGATTATATTGTGTGAGATTTCCCCGTTAGAACATATTTGAATAGTGTGCAATTGAACCATAAGGACAAGTGACATTTGGGGAAAAAAGGTAAGTTTGAATGGTTTCCTGATTATGATTTGTTAATTTGGTCTGAGTAGGTTACCACGTATTTTATAAAGCATATTAAGTGTAGCTCGACAAAAAATGATTTTCATGCCAATGATTAGACAATATTGCTTATTTGTTGGAAATATACAAGCATTGTAATGCCATGAACATTTTGGCGACAACCTGATGATGGAGAATTGCACACCGTCATTTTGCCATGGAATACACCAGTTGTCCAACAATCTATTGTAAGGACATTGATGACACCTTACTGTTTATGTGAAGAGCCTACTATTACAACCAAATTATTTATGTGGAAAACAGGAGCGATAGCTAAACGATTTGGTTATACGTTGAAGAAAACTAACCACTTTAACAAGTGTCCTCTTGGAGGATGAGCGCATATTTGTTGCACATCTTCCCTGTGCTCTATTATCACCACCATGTAATGGTCTTCCATTATGTCATTGAATACTGCCATTTATGCGATACAGTCAGGTCTATTTGAAAGACTCTTCCTGAGCACTGGGAGTATCGTTACATTAAGTAATAATTAATGAGCGGGTGCACAATTAACCGTTTCGAGGACATCATGTTCCACTGCCCATATGTGACATAAAAAATAGTAGGCTACACTATGAAAAATTAAATATAACATAAACATAACCACACACTCACGAGTGAGTGAAATATTCTAGCTGGAGGCAAACGAGGCGTTCCATTTGCTCCTCCATTGTGTTCAAGTGGCAAGGATTGTGAAGCTACTTAAGTGACAGTTCGTGGCTTTTGGGTCGGGCACAGCACACGTGAATATTTCCTTGTGTATGGCTTATGTTTACTTGTTAACGCCTTGAGGCAAGGAAAACACCACAATTTAACTTCGATTTCTTTCATTCATTCTTTTTGGGGGAATAGTGACGGGGCCAAGATGGATGTTTTTATGAAGGGGCTTTCTAAAGCTAAAGAAGCTATGGATGTGGCCGCCGAGAAAACCAAGGAAGGAGTGGCGGTGGCCGCAGAAAAGACCAAGGAAGGAGTCATGTTTGTGGGTAAGAAAAATACACAAAGCGCGTGTCTGAACAGTTTCTTTAATGAATGCACATCACGGATATGCCTCGCGCCTGCCTCCGTGGGGGTGATGACGTACAGGCATCCCTACCACCATCAGCGTGGTTGGGGGAAGCTGTTGCCTTCTCCTACAAGACCACATAGCGCATTGCCATAGGATGGGGGATGTTTGTATATCCCATTGATTGGCTGGAAGAGGGGTGGGGTGTTCTTTTCCTGTCACGTAGACCGTGTACCGTTACGCGCAACTGATATTATAATATCCAATATTACTATGCCAGTTGTGGTCCATGACCATCCTCCCTGATAGCACCTGTTTGTTAGAATGAGTTATAACAGTTGGATAGGTCACAGCAATAGCCCTCTTAAAACATTCTGAAATCATTCTTGATCTACATTCATGCATATCGAATGAATTTGCTTGGTTGAAAGCTTACCATCTGCTTGAGGGTGTACATCAATCAACGGATGGTAACTTTATGTGGACATCATCACTATGATTAATCCATTTCTATCAACAAAATGGGAAGGTATTTGTTAGAAGTTGCACTGAATTGATGGTTTTATGTAATGCATAATGCATTCATTCATACAATAGGTGATCTTGCTGCATAGAATGCCTCAGTGGTGATGCTTTGCCTGGATGCTCAATGTTCTATTTAATCTATGCGGTCAGAGACCCTCATGGAATATGGATAGACATGTACTCTGGAATTCATCCAAAATCATTTTGATCCCTTGCTGATGCTGGAAGGATGCCTTACAGGCCACATGTCACTGAATTCCATGATCTCATAGTGTCTAATTCACCTCCTTGACAGCACCGGAGGAAGTCCCCCGTATAATTAGCTGTTCTGCCACACATAGCTTTTTTCCCCCTTTTAGATTTAGAAACAAAACTAAATTGTGGTAATGTGTGATGCTTTTTTTGTCAGCTGTGTTTTTTTTCCTGTAAGCCTCCATTAGGCTGCTTGCTCAAAGCAATACCATAGTTTTGTTTTAAAATGGATTGGATGTTACATGTCACATCAGTCTCCTCAGTTTGTTTTTGACTTTATGCCGGGAGTGATGTTTATTTTAGCAACTACTGTCTGTCTGTCTGTAGGAGGAGGTATTATTTGCCTCCTATTTTTAAAAAGATATATTTTTCATGACAGATTTTGGGTGGATTTATGGATTTGGGTGGACACCACATCTTAATTTTGGCAGTTGGTGCAATCTGAGATAGCCTACTTGCACAATGCATTACATATTTTTATGGCAAGCATATGAAGTCCATATGACTGATGTTAAATATTCTATATATTGAACATTTGAACACCTTTACCAATGCTTAAATGCACTATGTAACATTGTTGATCACTTAGGATCATGACCCTTTATAGGCATGTCTTGACAGTCTAGGATGGTGTCTAAGTGCTAAATAATAATGCTGAAAGTTGACACTAAGGCGCACACACAATCCTTCCACAGTATTGCTTTAGCACAGTTTAGATTTTATAGTCAGAGCCAGAAAGTCACATATTCTCTTAAGCTATTCAAGCCATCTTAAATGTCGTAAAAGAAGTTGAAGGATTGGAATAGCAGTTTCAGATCAGTGCTCTGTTCAATGAAAGCAGAGTAACTAATCAATATGGCTCCATCCTGCCCGACCTCTCTCCCTGTCTCTCCAAAGAGCCCCAAGGCCTGTTCTTTGCAGCCATGCTCTACTTGGTGCTTGGTGACCAGCAAGGCAGCATTTCCATGCAAGGTCCGCCTCCCTCCTCAGTGCACGGGTTGTGCTGTGCACTTGCCAGGTTGCATTGCTCTCTCGTGTGGGCCCTTCACATGTGAGGGCCATGCATGTCCTTTCTGGTGTTCCTGAGGGCCATCTATTGAGAGAGAGAGAGAGAGAGAGAGAGAGAGAGAGAGAGAGAGAGAGAGAGAGTGGAGAGGGAAAGAGAGAAGGAAAAAAGCAGAGAGAGATGGGGAGGGAAAGAGAGAGAGAGATGTGGAGAGGGAAAGAGAGAGAAGGAAAAAAGGAGAGAGAGATGGAGAGGGAAAAAGAGAGAGATGGAGAGAGAGAAAGAGAGGAAGGGTTAGAGGGAGAAAAGGACAATGCACATCATCCCTATGCGGTTTGCATGAGAGAATGCACGGTGGTGGTAGTGGTGGCGGTAGTAGTGATGGTGGTGTTGCCCTAGAAAGCTATGCTTGAATCGCCCCATGGGCTCGTGTGTGGAGGAGGGGTGAGAGAGAGAGAGAGCTGAGCTCATATAGGCTTCTCCTCCTCCTCCTCTTCCTCCTCCTCCTCTTCCTCACCTTTGACTGCCGCTCTGCACCGCCCACCGCCCACTCAGGCTGAGGAGAGCCGAGCCCAGTGGAAATAAACTCAGCTAAGGAGACGGGAAAACACCCCAGCCCAGTGACAGCAGCAATATTTACAGCCGCACCCCCCAACACATATAAAGCAACCCCCCCACACACACACACATACACACAGACAGACACAATGGCTTTCAGCACTCACACTCAAATGGCTATGAAAGAGTCATCCCAGGTGGGGGTCCCATACAGGCTTTTAAAATGTATATAGAAAGGCACAATGTGTGAGGCTTAAAGGTTTGTGGCAGATATTGTGCCCTCACACAATATATAATTTCTGTCAGATGGATGGGAAAGGTATCGACCCTTTGTGGGCTCATTTTGAAATGCATGTTTAATATGGTGTGACAAATTCTATTCCTTTAAGAGATATACGTGTTAATGGCCAGGTCAGGATTGTTTTGGTATTTGTCAGGATGGAGTCAGGATTGTTTTGACATTTGAATTCAACAGCTGGTAAAATTTCATCAATTCATTCTGTGCTTCTGAAACAATGTGTTAATTGGATCAAATTACTTATGGTTAGGTCTGAGCTACTAAGCATGCTTTCCGTTTAAAGAGGCAGAGCTGTGTTCTTTTATAACTATTTATTTAGAGCGTATACACAGATGGTAGGCGGCTAGCTAGAGGATCATGAACAAAGAGCATTGGATTGGAAAAACAATAATAAAAAAAACCCCTCTGTGCTCTCTCTGTGGTTAATATGTGTGTAAAGCACGGACCTAAAAGAGCAGCTCTCTGAAACGGCAACAAGTTTTATGTGTGCTGCTGTTATGAGCAGAGCCTGAGAGAGAGCCAGGCTGAAAGACCAGTCTTGAGAAGGGCACGTCGCGAGATTGGCAGCAGATAAAAGGGTAATGCCTCATTTGCCTGAAAAGGCCATCCATTGACAGTTGAAAGTGGTGTGTTAGTCCTCATCTGAGGCAACAGTGTGCCATCAGAGAGAGCTGTGCTTTTGTAACCTCACTCGAGTGGGATTGCGGACACTTGATAGTGTGTGTCTGTCTGTGTGTGTGTGTGTGTGTGTGTGTGTGTGTGTGGTTAGGTGTGTTTCCCTGATCTGACGATTTTGTTTCGTTGAATTGTTTGTTGTGACAGGCCAGATAAGTGACTGAGAAACGCCATGCCCAGAAAGAGCCATTTCCCCACATTAAATGCATTAAAACAAGCTAACTGGAGCTCACTTATGGTAAACCTCAAATGTACACTTTACCATGTCATGTCAGGTGTGCCACATGGGATGGTGGCAGTGTAAATCAGCCATAGCACTGGACAGAAAAAGGCCGCATAAAATACTAAAAGTCTAAAAGAAAAGCTTGTGCTCATAGAAATGAAATGGTACTTTTGGCAAATCATTGTTGCCTTGGGATCTGAAACACTCTGTTGTAGAGTAAAAGCAAAGTACTGGAAGGAATCCTGAATCGATTCAAATGCTGTTATTCTTTAATGGGCACTAAAGTGATCTTTGGTCTTGATGTATTTATGAATTACTGTAGCCTACGTTAAATAAAAGCCTTTTATTATCAACAGTTATGTTTCCTTTTAAGTCTTTGTTGATTGCTCTCTCTCTCTCTCTCTCTCTCTCTCTCTCTCTCTCTCTCTTAGGGAGCAAGACTGCCACAGGTAAGTTGACCTGAGTATTTCTAATGCTATAAATATATGTCAGAGATCTCATTACTTGAGGTGATCAACAAATAAGTCACTGGTGCATGCTATGCGTACGTTCCACCTACTCAATAATTTACAAGTCAGTCTACTAGAAAGACTAGGTGGACGTTTAACCCAATCCACCAAACCAAAAGTACTATCCTAAGTGTCTATAATGCATTGCAATACATAGCCTACCATTACCTGATAGAATAAAAAAACATTTTTGAACATAATAATATTGCTAAATTTAACATAGATGGTATGCTTGATGCTTTGTTGATTTTCTTCCAGTTGATTTTAGTCTTCACACTTCACACTTTCAAATTGTTATAAAAAAAAGTAGCATCATGGTAAAGATCCTGATGTGTGTTTTAGATACTATTGTTTGGCTGGGAAATGCTATTTTTCACAAAAAGAGTTTAGTATCACAAAACTCTGCTCAGAACTTCAAATGTAGTGCGTGTGGGAGGAATTGCTCAGTTTGACACAAATGTTTCGAGGCCTTTATGCTTCACATCATTACTAGGTACACTGACCTAGTTAAAGCAGAGAATAGCTAAATTAAGCAATATCTGTACCTGACACACATCAGAGAAACTGCTTGTAAAAATCAAGGTACATTTGATGCCTTTCTTTTTGTTCTCACTTATTTTTAACAGTTGGTGATGTACTGTAGTCTACTACACAGGCTTGAATTGAGGCTGTGTGATTGTTCATGATTAGCTGAGTATTTGTCAGAAAACAACAGACAAGACTTATTTGTGTGTGTGTGTGTGTGTGTGTGTGTGTGTGTGTGTGTGTGTGTGTGTGTGTGTGTGTGTGTGTGTGTGTTTTCTGCTGGCACCCACCACGTTTCTGTCCATGTGTTTAAAAAGTCACTTCCTGTTTGCAGTGGCCGAGAAGACAAAGGAGCAGGCATCGCAGCTCGGCGGCGCTGTAATGTCAGGCGCCGGGAACATCGCCGCAGCCACCGGCCTCGTGAAGAAAGACGAATTCCCCGACATGAATGTAAGTTCCATTCCCAATCCACACCACCATTTCTCAAAATAGACCGACATGCCAGGTGTTTTGGGTTAATTTTGTAGGTCAATTTATTTCACTGCATGTCTTTTCCCCCCTTTTTCCCCCCACACAAAACCTCCCACTTCTGGGGACCCCTTTTGAACCATTTTTTTTTTTTTTGGTTGAATAGATCAATTTTTATAACGCAATTGCGCAATCATCCAATTACCACAGAATGACCCTCCAACAGAACTCATCCCAGGTGACCTGAGCCGAGTGCTGTAGCTGTTATTTGCCCTCTGAGCACAGACCCTGCCTCAGTGGCCTAGTGACAGGCAATGGGACAGATGGCTCCGGTGGGAATATCGCCGCCTCTTGCCGTCGCTTTTGTTATACTCGCCCCTCTCCCCTGCGACCTTGCACAATGTCACTGGGCTCAACATAAGCAATTAAAAAGCACCAGAGCATAGTTAGGGGCTGCTCCCTGCTGTATTAGGTGTTGGATTGTGGCTTATAACACACAAAGGTGTTGGTGACGAGACTATAGTAAAGACATGGCTCATGAAAACATGACTACAGGGAAGATTGAATTACACCTGTAGGTGGATCACACCTAACCCTAACCATTGCTAGCAGATTGGTATTGTCTTACATTATAGGTATAAAACTCACAGACACATAGACGAATGTGGGACTCTACATAGCCATGAATGGTGCATTGTGGAATCATAGGATCACAGACTCACAATGTGGACACCCACATAGATACAGAATATATAACGTGACTGGCAAGATGATGAATTGTCTTACAACAGACACAACTTGAAAGAAAAACGGACATGATGTAACTGTCCTGTGAGGAAATGAGTCTGGGCATGGATGGTGTCAGGACTGTTCAGCTCTTTATCTAATCTGAAAATTTAGTCAGATCTTGGGTGTAAATCGGTCTATTTATCAAATCATTCGTCATCTTTCCCCTTTTCACAAAGAAAGACAAAAGGACGAGTAACAATGACAAAAGTGAACAGCACAAAAAAAGCCAGCAGAGAAACACCAAGGTGCCAAGTGTCTTAGGATTTCAGCCTTATTGATCTGGTGTTTGGTGGTGCAGCTACCTCTCGATTGAAATAGGAGCTTGACTTGGAAAGTCCCTCAGGAATAAATTCGAATGAACAACAACAGTTTAGGACCGGATACCTCTTGTGCATGTTCTAAAAATCTCCTTCAAACTGCAGACACCAACTAATTCAATTCTGTGATTCTTTTATGGTTTATTACACACCAGTGAGGCTGTAAAGTATAAATCTTCCATATTTGGATTACTGCCCTGGGCATTGATATTGGCGCAAGATTGCCCTCGATCTGCTCATTTGTCAAATTAGGGGTAATATTGAGAGAGAATTTTAGATGATATTAATGAAATCACTTGAGTTAAGCTTCAATTAGATGCCAGATTTATCTTATTAGGACATGACTCAGAATTAGAGCTTAAACACGATATGAAACCCAGGATTGATGATAGTTGGCCTCACCAGGCAAAAACGGTTAAAGCTCCTCTCTGGACCTTAGCTGGACCTCTGAAGTTCAGAAAAATGTAATCATCTGTACCTCCAGAGAGTATAATGCTTAATTCAGTAAAGCAGCCATCTGGGCGTAATTAGCATAGAGGAAGATGTTTATGGAGCTCATGAGTGGAGCAGGAATCAGACTGGCACAAGATGAGATGCCCAAGCAAGCAGACATTTAGTCTCTATACACAAGAATCTGCTGACCACTTTTACCCTGTCTTCCGTGTGTGTGTTCCTGTTCCGTATATGGGTTTTGTGGTGTTTTGTAAAAGCTGCTTTTTTTATCGGATGTCTGTCTTTTGATAATGGGGAGGTCAGTGTTTGTGGCAGCAAGACAAATTGGCAGGGAAGTCTTTTTTGTAGCTGAGCTGAGGGTGTTTGTGTGTAATGTTTTCTTTAAATTCTTTATATATATAATTTCTCTATCTATATGTGTGTGTTATATCTGGTAAGCATAAAGAAAGGCAACAGCATCAGTAAGCATACTTAAAGTTAGTCAGAGTAAACACTGTACTTCACCTCGGGTGAGTTGTAAGAGATAATATGCTCAATGCTCCAGTTCTCTTCCTGATATTATTACCACCTGTTAATAACATTAAATCTAACTCTCACCTGAACCTAAGGAACATCCTGTAACAGCAGAGACTTACATAAGATGTATAAATTAATTAAGCATAAAGCACATACTAAGACTGCTTAAGAAATGTGTTAGCCTGGAAACAGTGTCAGCATTATTAGCCAGAAAGCCCCCCAACCCACAAGAGCGTGCAGACCCCTTGTTGTTGTTCTCTTTTGTTGACTCAGTAATCTCATAAATTGCTTAGACTGAGACTTACGCTAAGGAGCTTCCACTGGCTGCCGGTTTTTGCTGCTTTTACACTCATAAGTGTTAAGCATTGAACAGGAATAATGCATCAGCTGACAAGATGTTTAGAGAAGAGAAGACAGAAGAAGCCATTATTTTCAGTTAACTTAAGAGCAGCCCATCTTTTTCAATTGTACATGTCAGCGAACATAGTTCGGTTGGCTGTCCTCTTTAGAGCGGCATCCAGCCGTCCAAACAATGGGGATAGTAATAGAAAGAGGCAGGGGGAGAGAGATTGACCATTATACTACTTAAACTTCAAACAAATCTTAAATAAAGCTGCTGTTTTGCAAAGCTACATGTAAGCATGTAAAGAGTGTCGAGCTAAAATGCATGGGCGGATCTGGAGGCTGTGTCCAGTTACAATAGCATGGGATTAGCGGCCGCATCAGCACAGCCTAATTGATGTGATTAGCATGAGTTTAAAAATAAACCTTGCTGCCCGTCACCCATATTGTGGGTAGGGTCTCTCTCTCTCTCTCTCTCCCCCTCTCTTTTGTCTACACCTGACGGGCACAAAAGATGAAGCTGAAACCGAGACGAGATGTCCTCATTGTGGGATGTTAACAGTTTCTGTTATCTGATGACGTTTCATCAGTTGTCTTTGCAACTGTTATTAGTAAATACAGATGTCTATCTGCGTCTTGCGCTGTTCTTAGTTGCTTTAGCTGGTCTGTGCTCACATGATCAGAAAGACACAACAGTGCCAGACAGACAAGTGGCAAGGTGGAGCATTTCTCTTAAAGTGCTTTTGCCCCAAGCACTGGCTTTTTAAAAAAAAAGAAGCGTAGTGTATAGCAAATGTGTTCCTGTGCCATTATTAAATGTGTTCCTGTGCCATTATTATCTGTGTGCGTGTGTGTGTGTGTGTGTGTGTGTGTGTGTGTGTGTGTGTGTGTGTGTGTGTGTGTGTGTGTGTGCAGCATGGCGACCTTGAGCATCAGGGCAGTGGGATGAAAATGGACAGTTTTGATTTAACAGTAACAAAATGGTGACCAGCACAAGATGCATATCATTTCAGCACAAGTCTGTGCTCCTTTAGAGAAATACTTTTTTAGAAACACATACTTGCATACTATTACTTTCACATAAGTAAAATATCTGATGTGACAACTTCCACTTGACTTCGACTAAAACGGGCCCTATGCAACTATTTTAGCTTAATTTGCCTTAAAGTGATTGTTTGGTGATATTCGGGTATTTGGAAGCATTGCCTATGTATGACTTGTAAGACTAGATCCTACCCATCACCAGGAACTGCACAGTGCAAATTATGACTGTACTTTCATATGACTATATAACAAAATGTTGTACAAAGTATTTAAGGATATTTCAAATTGTGGTGGAAAATTCTATGGTGTTGCTTTAACAGGTTAAGAGTCATTGAGATTTCTTTAAGGGTCACTTTAAGGGTCTATTGGTGGATGTTTCAACTCTGTCTATTGCATCTGGGTGGGGATAGGGAAATGCAAGGTTTGGCACCAGTGCAGAGAAAAATACGAGCACAATCCTTGCACAAACCAAGAAAACGGTGAAAGAAATGACCAATCCTGCATAGGGAGACTTTAATTAAAGAAACTTAACACTTCATCCACCTCTGTCTAAAAGGAAAAAAAGGGGAGAAATGTGTACTGTGTATTGCAATTTGTTGTGTGACTACATATCTCTCTCTGTGTTTTTCTTACGTACTATGAATAAGATGAAAATAAGATGAAAAAGTGTCTACACACTGAAATAGTCCCAAGTATTAAATAGGGGTCAAAACGTGGTAACTAGCATTTTGACTCAGTCAGGTGGTCTTCAGATTTTACCCAAAGAAGACCCGGCAACACTGTCATTCTGTGAAGTCCAATTAAATATTGGGAACGATTCCAGTGTGTGGCCATTCATTGCTTTTTTTTTATCTGACCTTGTGCTTTTGTCCTGCACATGGGCTTAGGATTGGTAGAATGTGCACCTGAGTACTTTACTGAAATAAAGAGACAAGAGAAGAAAGAGTGGAAAAAACAATTGCACATCCAAGTCCACATCCACATCCTTCCCTGTCTATTTCTTGCCCAGTCGCGTATGCATGTAACAGATAATTATTATCTCTCTGAAGGTGCACTATAGGCTGCATATCTGGGAAGCACAGATGAATGAATCATATGGTGACTGGTGATGATGAGAGCTAAATTGTGTTCTCTCTAAAGTGTGTTCACTGTGTTTCTCTCTCTCTCTCTCTCTCTCTGTTTATCTCTCTCTCTCTCTGATTCTCTCTCTCTCTCTCCCTCTCTCTGTTCATCTCTCTCTCTCTCTCTCTCTCTCTCTCTCTCTCTCTCTCTCTCTCTCTCTCTCTCTCTCTCTCTCTCTCTCTCTGTCCCTCAGCCTGAGGAGTTTGGGCAGGAGGCTACGGAGGAGCCAGCGGGTGAGGAGCAGCTTATGGAGCCGGAGGGAGAGACATACGAGAATCAGCAGGTTAGACTCCATCACTTGCAAATAGCCTACCACAGATTTTGGTGCCTTTTGTCAAACCAATAGCTCTAAATGACGCTAACCCCAGGTTGAGATGGGTTGGGTAATTAGATTGGAAGTGAGTGGCCATCGAAGGTTTTCTTTCCTTTCTGCCCCAAAGCTAAAGGAGATTCAGACTCTGATTAATTAGTTTATCTGACTGGCACACTAGAAATAAGAGTAGTCAGCGCTGCAGGGGTAATGAAGAAGCAATATGAAGATATATGATGAAGGTAATGAGGTACTGAAGGAGATCTTTATGTGCCAGTCTTGTCAAGCAAAGGTTTAACCAAAGGTGAAAAGGTTACACATCAACGACATCACTGTTATTTTGGACAATACTGTTAATGCTCTTGTTTCAGAAAACTTTTTTGTTGGCTTTAAAGGGTAAGATATGTTATACTGACTGGGGGACATATCTGTGTGTGATGGCCATTGAAAGGTAATGGTCCTAAAGCACAGCCTGTCCTCAATTACTGTTATCAGCCTACCTGATGCTAAAGATGGAGAGAGATCTAATCAGTCAATGAGAGTAAAATCGGGAGCAGTGTTTTAATTTCAGTGATGCACACCAAGGTAGAACAAGCTTAACAAGCTTAATATAATATAATAATAATACATGATGACTCACCATCTCCTCTAACGAAGCAGTGAAGTTAAGTACAGTAGTTTGGCTTTAAGTATCATTCTAGGCTGAAGAGAAATAGCATTGGTCATCCCAGCTGGCATTGACCGCACTGAATCAGGTCCTGATTAGCGGCAGAGTGGCCGTCTAGACAAGATTGCTACAGACACAAGGGATGATAAGACAATGCAGAAAAACATAATATACTCCCCCATGTCTCTAAAGAGATAATCACACAGAGATAGGCTCAGGAACAGTAGGCTACAGGAATAGAATTAAAAAAAAAAAAAAATGTTGAAAAATGCATAGCAGCCCCTGTTGAAGTTTTCTATCCTGACATCCAACATAAGGTCAATTAACAAAGAAGTATATATGTGTTTGAAATGTAACCAAGGACAGAAAGAAAGAAAGAAAGAAAGAAAGAAAGAAAGAAAGAAAGAAAGAAAGAAATATATCACACCAGTACACATATAACAGCTTACCAATAAGATGCCTAATGATGTTGACCAATCAGAGTAAAAGCCAATCACACATTTATATTGCATATTAAAGTTCAGCTGCAAAACCAGCCTAGCCTTTTCATAAAGATTTCAGAGCATGCCAAAGACATTTCTTTCTTTAAAAATCCTTGGAGACTTTACAAAATCACCTCCTCAAGTAAGACATAAATTGAATGAAAAATGTATGCTATGGCTCCTTTGAAGAGGTTCATTCAAGATTAACAAAAACTTCAGGGTAAATTTTTCTCAATTTTTTTTCTCTTCCAAGGACAGGTGCATTCAGAGGAAATGGCATTTACAGCCTATCCCAGTTTGTCTTGAAGGATTTCTATTTCTCAGGGTGCTTTTCATTGTGAGAATCTTACAAGTAGTTGAAGCCAACATATATTTTAACCGAATAGCAATAATAGATTGAATCTTAATGTAACTTTTATTCAAACCGTAAAATAGCGTCAGGCTCTTCATGTAATGTTGTTAACATCCTCTAGAAAAGGATCTAGGGATTGTATATGTCTTTGCCGCTCTTAAGTGGGTGAGTTCAAATAGGTAATCACCAGTTACTGTTCCATTTGCATCAGGAATTGCCCTTTTTTCTTGTATCCCCTGCACTCTCTAAACGGTGTCTCTGGTCATTACCTCATCAAGCAAGCTGTGTCTGGCTGCAGGGGTGTGGTGATGATACTGCTTGCTTTGAAGGCACAGATGCATCATGGGAAAGTACAGGGTGGCTTCTCCCTGAATCCCTGTAAACATGGATTCTTCCGGCGCCTGGCGACCGACTATTGGCCGATCGCTATTGAAAGCGACCAGGCCTTGTCAGACATGTGACATGTGAGAGATGTCTCTCTCTCTCTCTCTCTCTCTCTCTCTCTCTCTCTCTCTCTCTCTCTCTCTCTCTCTCTCTCTCTCTCTCTCTCTCTCTCTCTGTCTTTCTCACTCTCTCTATCTCTCTCTCTGTCTTTCTCACTCTCTGTCTTTCTCACTCTCTCTATCTCTCTCTCTGCCCCCCCTCCTCTCTCTCTCTCTCTCTCTCTCTCTCTCTCTCTCTCTCTCTCTCTCTCTCTCTCTCTCTCTCTCTCTCTCTGTCTCTCCCTTTCTCCTTCTCTCTCTGCCCCCTTCCACCCAACCCATCCACCCATCTCATTGCCTTTTCTTTGAGTGTGGCCCTGGGGACAAGAGGCAAGAGGCAGCTGTATTGAAAGGACACTTGGTGCTTCGGTCATGATGATCTCGGTGGCTCGCTGCTTGACTGATCTCGGTTGATTAGCTACCATTGCCCTCTGCTGGTCACAAGAGACACAGACATGATTTATGTCGTTGAGGCTGACAAGAGTTGACAAGCATTCAAGATATTGTACACAAAATGCTGTAATTAAATATCAGGATGTATATTTAAAAGCCTGGTGGTTCATGACACATGTTTATATACATAAAAAAAAACACACAAATAGGGAAACCTAACTATGTATGATTTCATAGTAGGTATTTCATTAAAGAGATCAAGCATCAAGCATCGAGATGAGCGTTCTTCACAACAAATAGGCTGCATTTTAACTGTTTGTCATTTCTATTGTGAACTTTGCTGCAAAACATTACTTGTCTTACTGAAAGCAGAAAAGACAAGTAAAACCCAAAAGTGACGGTTTTCATAGTGTGGTTAATTTCTAAGTTCTCTTCTTGTTTGTTCTTGTTTGTAGGAGCAGACCCAGGACTACGAGCCTGAGGCATAAGCCCGCCCGCCGTTCCATTGGCCTGCCAGCAGCACAATAAAGGTTTATACCAATACCAAGGACAAATGCTGACCCCATCACAATAACCCCTGTTGCAAAAAAAAAAAAAAACCACCTACAAAAACAAAACAAATCTCAACAAAATGCAAAAGCAAAGCACCCACACACGAAAAATCAAACATTCCTGCCGAAAGAGAAAAAAAATGTTCTTCCTAACAGAAAAAATACTTTTATTATGATATATTGTAAATGTCTTGGTATTACTGTAACGTGTTGGGTGTGGTTTGGTTATCAACATGGGCAGCTCTGTCTCATTCCCTTGAATCCCTCCCAAAGAAATGAGACCTGAGGTCCCATTTGTGAATCTTTGTACTTGTGTATCTGTATTTCTATATTTGTGAGATAGGTGTTTCAGATCTTCCAATACAAATATTGGGAGAGGGAGAAAAAAAAAATCTTCGGGTCAATGTATACAAAAAGCAACAATATTCTATAGCTGTGTACAATGCCTGTATGTGGGTTCTCTTTTTTCATTTCCTATCAAAGCAAGTTGTTGATTTCAATGTTTTTCAAGTCAGAGTTTTATACATTGTACCTTTATAGTTGCTTGTGATATCATTTCAGTGAGGTATCTGTCAGACTTGGGCAACTTGTACATGTTTGTTTGTGTGTGCGTGTGTGTGTATGTGAGGTGTGTTGGTGCAATGACAATTTACCAAGTCAAGTCTAAATGTGTCTTGAACTCTCAGTGGATGTCAGATCAGTATGTGCTTTACAACGCTGGAATTGTCGATATACAGATTTCTGTGTCAAGCAAGACATGCAAATCATCTGTAAATAAAAAACAAGAAAAAAAAGATGTGACTTTCCTTTCGATCATCCTTCACACATAGTTTTATCCAGTGCAGTATTGTTCTGGTTTGTTTTATTCCCAGCTGAACAAACTGTCCAGTTGGGGTTGGACAGGAACAATTTTTGCCTCCCGGTCAACTTTCTACTGCTAAGCACCACTCACACACACCCCACCCCGTTTCACCCCTCATTCATGATGTCTGGATGTCCAATCCTGAATGAAAGAAATGCTCTCCAAACTGCAGATGCTTGCAGAACCAGAGCCAGAACCTTGTATCGGACCGAGCGGCTCTCTGGCGCTCCATAGCTGGGATACCGGCCTAATCTGCCCCCCTTTTTACTGGGGGTTTGGAGTGTGTAATTGGGCAGGAATGTGGAGGACGCGCGTGCACAAGCAGGGCGAGTACAGTCCCGCGGCTGGAGGGGTATTAAACCAACGCACACCCACTTTCACACTTTATTTGAGTGTCTGCAGGAGGGCCGAGATAACAGCCACTACTGAGAGGGACAGCAAGGGAGGACACACACACACACACACACGTGTTTGTGTGGGGTGTGTTTTTTTTCTTCTTTTGCCGACTGGATTGAGACCCGAGTGTGAGTCCAGGAGCATGGCATCTTTCAAGAAGTCCTTTGAGGGGCTCAAAAGTTCCACTCAGTCAGCAGCCAAGGGGGTCTCTGACACCGCAGGTACGTGTAGGTTCGCTTTCCACATACGGCGCAAACTTACTTAGAGCACAGTTAAAAAACACAATTAAAACACAATGACTTCATTCCTGGATTCTGTGATCTTGATGTACACTAAAAGATAGCAAAATACAGACTTGCAAAGGTGAGAACAAGAGGAGACGTGGTTCTTGTATGCTGTAGGTATTTGGTTAAATGTTTTGTTAATGCCATCAATCTGTCAAATTTAGTGCATGCATGATGAAATTACTCTGGAGAGTTGATACTTACAGTTATAATATGTATAATTATTAAATAATTAGTTCCACTGCTGCCAATATGTAAACTAGAAATCGGTTGTGTCAAAAATCATAGCTAGAGTTAATCTATACTGCTGTGTAGAAAACTTAACATATTAAACATACATCCCCTTATATCCATAGAGGTGTGGCGTTGGTGAATAGACATTTGACAATAACAGAGGATTTAGACGAGCATTCAAGAATTGCCATTCTTGATCATGCATTTCTATGAGTAGGGATCCTGTCCTGACTATTTGTCTGTCCTTCTGTCCGTCCTTATGTATATGAGTATGTGTGTGTGTGTGTGTGTGTGTGTGTGTGTGTGTTAGTCATGTTAATCTCCTCCTCATGTGACTACAGTGCAAGCAGCTCAGGATGCTGTGCACCAGGTGGCAGAGTCCTCCAAAGAAACCACCAACACAGGTATGGTAGGCAACACCAGATATCTCATACTAATCACTCAGAAATGCTCTCTCTCTCTCTCTCTCTCTCTCTCTCTCTCTCTCTCTCTCTCTCTCGCACGCACGCATGCAAGCACGCGCACACACACACACACTCACACACACACACACACACACACAAACACACACATATTGTATTATAATGCACCTCAACTGAGATTATTTGGCAGTTACGGTCACTGAAGATATGACTTTTTTTATGGTGTGGAATTGTTTTATACTGTACAGTAATTGGGTTGGTGTCGGAGAATGCCTTATCTTATCACAATCATTCCAGGCAGAAGATGATGTTGTTGACTCTCTTTTTCCTACTGAGGTAGTTTTGGTTACACCCCAGATCTCCAATCTCTTGCTGTCTGTCTGTGTGCTCTTTGCCTGTCCGCAGCTGCTGAGGAGGTCTCCCGACAAACACAGGCCACCATTGGCAGCGCTGCTGACAAAGCTTCGGACACCATCAAGGAGTTTGGCTCCAAACTTGGCACCAAATGAACTGTCTCTCTTGTTCTCTCTCTACATCACTCACTCTCACACACACACACACACACACCCACACACACACACAAACATAAAGACACATGGATATACACTTGCCACGTAGTGATGATTCGACTCCAGAAGAAAAAAAAAAATGTATTTTTTTTTGTGTCCCAGTCAGTGATAAACTGTATGGTAATTGAAGAGGAACTGGAGTGCACTTCTCTCCTGATGCCGGCTGAGTGTACAGTATACGGCACACTGGTTGACTGGAACCCGACATTCCAGTCAACACAGATCTCTTCTCGACATCCAGTACTTAAACTTTGTCGGTGTTATTGCTAGTAGCATTTTTATGATATTATTCATAAAGAGAGTAAATGTAGGCGTTTTCACACAGACATTCCTCATTGGAAGATGAATGAAACTCATTAAAAGCATTCCCTTCCGTGCAAGTCCTGAATCTTTGATAAAGATAACAAAACCTTTCTGCCTTTTTGTGAAATGTGTATCATCACAAACAAACAAACATAACACATAACCTGGGAAAAGATGAGAGAAAAAAAGAGGTCAAGAAATGATTAATCCTGGTGCTGGTCCACTTGTGGCCTTTGGTATTCATTTTATTGGGTTATAAACATCAATAACACATACGCCTACTGTGTGTGTATCATTGTGTGCCTTCTCATAAGAACTCATATATCTCCTAAACATAAGTCTCTGTGCCATTATCAGATTTGAGATATAACTGCAAAAAGGGGTAGAAAATGGTTCCTTCATGATACATGTATTATACATAAGATCTATAGCAGATGTAATACATCACTGCCCATAGTACCATAGCGTTGCTGGAGACGAGTATCACACTGTGCGTTAATAAAGGAGGCTGGTACATGGTGGGTGGACATCCTCCCAAGCTGTCTCCAAACCAGCCCACTCTGGTTCCCCAAAGAGGCTTGGGGGCAAAATCTAACACCACTAAAAAGTGGATGACACATACTGTATCATGGCACCTGGAAAATACAGCTCACAGATATATAATTTTGAAGTGTGATGGCTTGCTTCATTGTCAAGAGATGTATTGGAAAAAAAGATATATTTGCATAATTTTATATTGCCACTACATTCATTGGCCCAGTTGCAATAAAACCAACCCAAGAGTAGTACATAAAACCTGCTGCTGAAATGGCCCACAATGCATCAATAGGGAAGGTATATGGGAGAGATATGAAAGGCTTTTTCTATGACAGCAATGTACATGTCAACCCTGGCTTTTTAACCTCTTGTTCCCATCATCCTCCCACACATACCAACCACCACCCCCCCCCCCCCCCACCCTCCTCCTCCTCCTCCGTCATGCTGTCCTCTCAGCCAGTGGCGGCCAGCCCCCGTCATGTTTGGCGTAGCAGTCACAGCTGTTTACCAGGCCTTTCAGTAACAGACCTGCCTCCATCTATACCACAGAGCGGTTGCTAGGTAACAGCTATCAGTGGGAGATGTGATTGGCAAAAGCCTGGGAGTTGATGGTGAGAAGGGAAGTGATAGAACACAGAATCCCATGGGCAGGCCATGCCTGGTGCAAATTTTTACAAGATTAATAAATTAAAACAACATGGCAAATCTGAAAACGCTTTTTGGCAGATAAAGAAAGGGAAATAAAAATTTAGCTTTTAAAGCCTTCTGGGGTATGGCTGTGATCATAAAATGTTTCATAACCTGTTTATTTTGTTTTATTTATTTATTTATTTATTTTTGACAATATGCTACCTTCAAAAATATGAATCAATGAAATCGGTTTCTGTTCGAACTCACATTCATTTTTACCAAACCACCACATTGACCATAATTACAACTAACAGAAATGTTGTGTTGTTGACAGCATTCTCGAATATTTCCAATGATTAATTGCATATCAATTTAACACCTGATCGAAATGACTGATTTGCGCTGTGCACAATGTAACTTGTTGCAATATCAAATGTCGAAAAACACAATCATTAGCACAATCCTCCTCACTAAAAGCTTCTTCTCCACAAAGCCTCTGCATAGCCCTTAGTCTCCCACAAATAACATACATATTGTTTGTGATTAATTGTTCCGCAGGAGAGGAAAAAAACAAAACAAACAAAAAAAAAAGCCACCCGACCATGGAGGCATGATATTAATCACCATAATTTGCAGCTCATGAAAGAGGCAGAGAGTTTTTTTTCCCCGCCATCACCATGCACTTACAGCCAGGTTGAGGCTGGTTACCAGGGCAACAGAAAATCAGAAGCTTTCAGTACTCTGAGGCTCAACGAGAGCCCAAGGACCTCCATCCAGGAAGATTCTTCTGGAAACTAATCCTTGTTTTCTCAAATACGCACAGTGGGAGAGAGAGATGGAGATGGTGCTGTGAAGGGGGGAAAAGCATGCTTTCGAGTACAGAATATGTATGGTGGATATTGCGTTTTTGCTCGAGCAAGCTGTAAAGGTATGTGGCATTTAAAGTACTCAGGAGAATTGTGCATCTGTGGTTGATTAGGGATGAAATGATTGCTCAGATGTGTTGCAAAATGTGTGCTTGTTTGGTTGGTCATGATGAAATTCCTTTGCATGCAGCAGATGTCTTTAGATGGAAATGTTTTCTTTTTTTTAATGTTACGTCAGGGTTTAGAATCCTGTGTTAATCACTGGAGGTCTATAATAACTCAGTAGAACTATGAGGGTCTCAATGCAAGTATCAACAGTTGGGAAAGTCTGTGCCGATATAAATTATTTACACACAGCCAAACCGTGCATAATGAAGTGAGCAACATGTGGGTAAGAATGACTTGTTGTTCAGCCTGGCATTGCAGGTGTTACATCTTTGTTTTGGGGTAAAACGCTGCCTTCTCTGTCAGTCTCCCATTCGGCTGCTCGCTTAATCAGATGCTATTGTCTGTTGGCTATAAACACACAGCTCCACTGGGAAATCACTGAGCAGTCGTGACAGTAATAATGACCGTGTTCAAATTGTGTGGCTCCTTAATAACCATGCAAAAAATCACCATCATTATAGTGCTTAACCAATCACATCAGTGTGAGATGAGATGTGTTTTCCCTGGAAATGTAACTAGAAGATGTTGTTTTTCTTTTCTTTCCATTAGATGTTAGAAGCTGTCACTATAGAAAACAGTTTATCAGTAAAATAGTTTACTGTTTTTTTTTACAGGTGAGCGATTTCTCTTCCTGGCTTGATAAGTGAAAGAGGAGAAAGCATAGAATGAGCATGGGAAGCCTTAAGACCCTGACGGAGGACCACCACTGCCACGACATTCTGCTGGACCCCTCCATCCTGACCGATCATGGCCAGTGGCACGCCGATCCCAGCTCCAACTCCTCCAGCGACTTCAGCCCTGACCTAGGCAGCGAAAGCGACGCCACAACTGTCGGTGACAAACATCAGACTCCGCAGGGCACTCAGGGCTTAAGCTCGACCATGGCGACGGACCAGCCGACCTTACCCTCAGAGGGCTCAAAGTCGAGTGACGAGGGCAGTAACTCCCCCTCCCCCTTGCTTTCCTCCTCTGAGGAGGGTGACCTGGCGCGGTCTGAGCTCTCCCACGGGGCTGAGTCGTGCCAGCTTGATCCTGTGCCAGGCTCTTTTAAAGAGACGACTGTCTTAGGCACGGACAGCATGAGCCCGTCGCACGTGTCGGTAAACAACGTTGACCGACCCAATCAGCCAGGTGACGGGGACGATAAAAGTGACGTCACGACAGGCCAAAGCGTCCAGCGGGGGGGAGAGGGAGCAGGGGAAGAAAAGAGCTGTCCACCAATAAGGCGAGATGTCAGTCAAGAGATTACCATACTGGTGACCAGCCACGACACCTGTGTGGGAGACGAAGAAGAAGGAGAATTGGAGGAAGAGGGGGAGGTGGAGGAGGAGGAGGAGGAGGAGAAGGAACGAGAGGAAGGGAAGGAAGAAAGCAAGAAAGCCAGGAATGAGCTTGAGAGGGAAAGCTCGTCCAAGAACATCAGAGAAGAAGAGACGAGAGCCCTTAGCCAAGATGCGGTGACCCCTGCAGACAGAGAGGCGGCTGTTGAGGGCTCCATTGTAGTAGCAAACCTCACATCAACCAGCCAAGTAGAGATCCCCCAGATAGTTGGCTCCAACTCCTTAGAGACTGGCAGAGACAGGGCATCTAATGCCCAGTGTGAAGACACAGAGGTGACAAGCGGTAACCAAGAGGCCTCTGATCCCATTAGCAGCAGCAGTTCTGACTGCTTACTGGAAGCCCAGACAGAGGCTAAGCGGCCCACAGAGTTAAACAAGCCACTGGTGGATGTTGTGAGTACAGACCTCAGTTCACAGTGCATAAGCCAGACCAAGTCTGTTCCCACAGAATCTGAGCCCGTCACTGTCTCTGACAACACCACTACCGACCACAAAAATGTGGGGCAGCTGTCAACCACCACAAACAAGTCCAGCATTAGTGACTCAAAAGAGCGCCTCCAGAAAGCCAAGACGCTCGATCTCTCCAGCAGCAGATTCAGCGCGTCCCCCAGGAAGACTGCCACTGTGCAGGGGCAGTCCAGTTTGGAGGTGGTGGCGTGTCACTCGGTGGCAACGAGCCCCATGACTCCACCAGAGGGCTCGGGAGCTTTTCTTTTCCCATACTCTTCGGCCAAGCTAGGCACGGGCAATGGCAACATCGAGGAGAAAAGGGAGTTCAGGTCGGTGGCAACTGCCCCCATGAGTCCTCAGAATTTAACTGCCCCTGAAGCCCTACCCGATGTCCGAACAGCAGGAGTAGAGATGATATCTGTGGCAACTGCCCCAATGACCCCCCAGAATTTAACTGCTCCAGAAGGTATACCTGACGTCCGAACAGCAGGGGTAGAAATGAGATCAGTAGCAACTGCCCCAATGACACCCCAGCATTTAACTGCCCCGGAAGCCATACCAGATACACATTCTGCAGGAGTAGAGATGATATCTGTGGCAACTGCCCCAATGACTCCCCAAAATTTAACTGCCCCAGAAAGTATACCTGATGTTCGCACAGAAATGCGATCGGTGGCAACTGCCCCAATGACTCCTCAGACTTTAACTGCCCCAGAAGAATTACCAGACGTCCGAACAGCAGGGATGGAAATGAGATCAGTAGCAACTGCCCCAATGACACCCCAAAATCTAACTGCCCCAGAAGCCATACCCGATGTCCCAACAGCAGGGGTGGAAACAAGGTCAGTGGCAACTGCCCCAATGACGCCACAGAATTTAACTGCCCCAGAAAGTATACCTGATGTTCACACAGAAAGGCGATCGGTGGCAACTGCCCCAATGACTCCTCAGACTTTAACTGCCCCAGAAGAATTACCAGACGTCCGAACAGCAGGGATGGAAATGAGATCAGTAGCAACTGCCCCAATGACACCCCAGAATTTAACTGCCCCAGAAGCCATACCAGATGTTCGAACAGCTGGAGTCGAGATGAGATCAGTAGCAACTGCCCCAATGAGTCCTCAAAATCTAACCGCCCCAGAATCCATTCCAGACACACGTAAGGTTGGGAGTGTTCAGACCCAGAAGAGTCTGGAAGTCATGTATAACTCAGTGGCAACCAGCCCCATGACACCACCAGGTGGTTCCACAGCCTTCCTCTTCCCAAAACCCAATAAGATTGAGCTGAGGTCGATGGCAACTGCCCCCATGAGTCCTCAAGGATTAGTAGCCCCAGAGGTAATCCCTGAGACTTGTCCGAGCGACCAAGAGGAGCCCACCTCCCCAGATATCATTCCAGAACCCCGGGCCTGTGAACCTAGCAACGCACTTCCAGAGCCTCCAGATCCTGTGCAGGACGTAAGCTGGGATGAGAAGGGCATGACGTGGGACGTGTACGGGGCAGTGGTGGAGGTGGCTGTGTTGGGGACGGCCATCCAGAAACACCTGGAGAAACAGGTGCAGAAGCAGCGCAAGCAGACGTCCTCCGACGCCGGCTCTCCCACCAAGAGCCAACATTCCGACCAGAACCTGACCCAGAGTCAGTCTCCAGCCGACACCCAGAGTTCTGATGATAGGGTGTCCTCTGCGCCCGCCACAGGCCCGGTCACGTCCGGCTCACAGAAGAGACGGCACCCGAAAGAGGAGAAGAGCGACAGCGTTAAGAGAAACGGGCGACGTAAGAACCCTCTGAGGGGCCGTTTCCGACGACTCCAGTGGCCAAGCTGTTGTTCT
This sequence comes from Sardinella longiceps, assembly GCA_027497455.2. Classification (NCBI taxonomy): domain Eukaryota; kingdom Metazoa; phylum Chordata; class Actinopteri; order Clupeiformes; family Clupeidae; genus Sardinella; species Sardinella longiceps. The sequence goes on from JAODXP020000030.1 coordinate 11,594,051, forward strand.
CGTTCACGGGCCGAAGAGGTGCCCTGAATGACAGTGTCAAGACCCATCAAATCTGTGAAACAGAAAGACAGAATTTTATAGTGTCGGTCACACACAACCTTCTGAAAGAAGCTATAATTTCTCATTGTTTCACCTTTTGGTGTTTAAACTAGATTTGATATAGCAGAAACAACACAAAAGAGAGGAAAGCAAGTAATATGTAGTAAATGGCACAACAAAGGTATTCCGATTTGAGAGGAATGGAAAGTAGGAGATTCTCAAAAATCACAATGTAAATTTCTCACTCATGTTGTCAGTTTTCTGTGAATCAAAGTTTTTAGAGCTTTTCTGCTTCTCTGTGTGTGTGTGACACAAATAGTATTTTGTTGTTTTCAACCCTTTCACATAAAACGTTGCACACCTGCACACTCAGCAGTAACATCACAGTAAAGGAGTTACTACTAGTCATCAGCCACGATGTCAAAGCAATTTACCTCCCCGAGCACCATGACATTTTACTGAATTCAAGTGAGGTTTTGTGTTGATGTGCTTTGCTTTTAGCTTTGAAGTGCCCATTTTTCAAAGCACTAACACATTCAAAGGCCACTGGAGCTTCCACGTAATTGTATCCAGCAAGGCGATAGTTGACTTCATCATTTATGTTGATATTTTGTGATGTTGCAAATGTTGCATTTGGTGCAATGTATTTGTGTAATTACAGTTCTGACAGATAAGTGGATAGTTAGATAATGAAAGGCAGTTTATTGGGCAAGTGACATGTATGTGTTGACATATTTCTGACTGTACATGTTATTCATGTTGTACAGAGTGAACAAATGACATTCAATATGTTACATGCATATGATTTGATTTCATCTCATCATGTAGCAAGTTGAAACCTCACAGATCCAGCAGAACTGCACACTTACGCACAGACATACTGAATCACCATCGACATCAAAAGAAATGATACAATTCAATTCAACTGCTCTGGCACTGAAATTGTCTTGCAATTTCAGTTGTAAGATTTTTTTCTCTTCTGTCATGTTTCTTTACTGTTTTCAGTGTATATTCGATTTTTGAGTTCCATCATTTTAACATTTCTTTTAGGCTATACAGTATATACAAAATGGAATTCAAAGAGGATCGTAATGAAAGCCTCACAATTTATAAGATCTTGGTTTAAATATAAGAAAACAATTATACAAAAATCATATATAAAGACAGTTTTTTTTCTTAATTACACCGTTAAAAAAATAAAAATGATTTACAGATACCATAAAAATGACTTCATTTACTTGTGCTTGTTTCATGTTTTTATGCTATCTAATTGAGTTTAAAGTGCATCGGGTCCACTTCCTGCATAATGTACTAAATACTTATAAGAAAGTAAACCGTTGGCAATATGACAATATGAGTCTTTCCATAATAAAACAATGACGGGAACAATCTTGACATGGCTGCAATTTCCTTAAAGGCTTTAGAAGCACAGGTTGCACAAGCGAAGCATTAACAGATGAAGATACAAAAGCTGGCTCTTAGCTCCATAGTCACTGCACTGACTTCTGGATTTCAAGTGGGCATATTGTTTAGATTAAAATTAATTCCTAAAATTCTAAACTGTCCGATATTGTATTATGTTTGTATTCTGTTTGTGTTTTGTGTGTGTGTGTGTGTGTGTGTGTGTGTGTGTGTGTGTGTGTGTGTGTGTGTGTGTGTGTGAGGGAGAGAGAGAGAGAGGTGTGTGTGTGTGTGTGTGTGTGTGTGTGTGTGTGTGTGTGTGTGTGTGTGGAGAGGGGATGGTTGGGGGGGTGGTACTCCAGGTGGCATGGGCTTGTGTTGGCATGTGTGCCCGTGTTGGTGACAGCCAGGGCATTACAGGTCTGTGGTGCTTAGACCGGGGTTGTCAAAGGAATGTGTTGGACTGTCATTAGTGCCTCTCTTCTTGCCACGCTGAGCAAGTGCAGCACCCAGCGGCTCATAGTAGCTAGAGTCTTCACCCTCTTCATCTTCATCACCCTCGTCAATTACCTACCAGAGAGCAGACACACACACACACACACACACACACACACACACACACACACACACACACACACACACACACACACATAGCACACACACACACACACACACACACACACACACACACACACACACACACACACACACACACACACACACATACACACACACACACACACACACACACACACACACACACACACACACACACACACACACGTATAGATTTGGACGCACATTAAACAAGCACATGTAAGCACAAAAGATATAGACAAAGCAAAGCATGAAGAATGTGTGCAAACAAACACAAAAGGCAGACATTAACACACAACACAACACGATGACAAGACAAGACACAAACACAAAAACACCCATGAGCAAGTATGAATATCCAATAATGATTTCTTACATATCATATGTTGTGTTTAATTTTGTCACAGTTGATTGGTCATTTTCAAAATCCGAATGCTTTACCATCATTGGAACAGTGTCTTTGTCACTCATGTTCATATCAAAGTTCATGTCATCCAGGGAATTTAGGCTAAAACAAAAAGACAGGAGACCAAACAAAATCAGAATCTCACAAAGTAACACCATGTTAATGTTAGTAAGTTCAAAAGCACTGAAGGAAATTTACCAGTATAGGCAATTGATTTGATGGCTTGGAAGAAAATCAGATCAGTTTTAGTTTGTAACTAAATATGACAAAAATATAAATATACTATGACTGTGTGTACACATTGTGCGATTCTGAAAGCCACAGCACGGAGGTTGGGATTACGGGGATTGCTAGAGAACTGTAGGATAGGGGAGAGAGCGGATTATCAGGGACGTTTACACAGTTTGACATGTTTAACATGGAGCAGGAGGCCCTCCTGTTCTCTGTTTTAATTGGAAAAACATCAGAATCACCATCTGTGCTCCCTGTCTTGCCCTAGAAGAGTGTGTATATCAGAAATTCAGAAATGTTATTTAGTGGAGGTTTTTGTTAAAATACTTTCTTCCAGGGCAAGAAAGCAGAAGACAGATTGTGGCATCAATTCAATACCTCCTGCAAACCAGTTTAAAACTGTAAAAATATTTTCAGTGCATCAGCCTTTTCCTTTCAACTGCTTTCCGTTGAGAACCATACCATATATTGTAATGAGGCCTTAGTGATAGTGAATGGATTTTGTGAGCACTTACTTAATTGTGATTGATTGCTGATGTGCTTTCTATTAACAGATAAGGTTGACATACTGTGCGATTGCGGGAATACACTGACAAAGTCAACATTCCGTTCAGATACACACAAAAGCTGTGTTGAATCTGTCAAGGCTGAGGCTACCTGTTACAATACTGAAGCATTAAGTCAATAGTATCTGGTCATATAGCATTGTTTCCAATACAATAAGTGGATATGGCTCCAATAGGTGTAACAAAGTAGCCAATATTCTGACAAAAACAGACCTGTCATCTAAATGTATTTTGACACAACTTGACTTAATGCTTCCGTAATATACCTGGTGTTGACCTAAAATTAAGGGCACTGCCTTTCGCCTTCTGCTTGTACACTACCTTGATCGGTCAGCATTGGAGTCTTCCTCGTCAAAGCCTTGGTCCAATGCCAAGTCAAGGTTGTGCACTGGGTTCGCCCTGTGGGAACACAAAATACCCCTGTCAATCCCACAGCTCGTGCTACTGAAATGCTTCGGGACTAGATTTTAAAACATTTGAATGACCACACTTGGTCATGCTTACATGGCAGACTGGACAAGTTATGTCTGTCTCATGTGACACATGACCATTACAGACTGTAGACCAGGGGTGGGCAATTATTTTGGCCACATTGAGTTTTAGGAGTGATTAAAGTGGGATTTGGCAGGAGGGGGAACTCTCAAATGTATAGAAGAAGAATGGGGTGATATTCTTCATTTATCTGAGGTGCTGGTACTGCGTTACCCTGCTTACGCAATACCAGCAACCTGTACATGGGGGCTGATTGCGGTAAATTGGTAAGTCTCAAACAAGTAGCACCACTTTCTTTAGAGGACATGTTAGCATGCATGGTTAAAAGGGGGGATTAGTATGTCATGAATACAACAAATTTGGCAAATCTGGCCTAATTTACCTTGGCTAAATGAGAAATTATTCTATTTTGGGAAGGCTCCACGGGCCGGATTAAATAGCCCAACGGGCCACATGTAGGGGCCTTAGTTTGCCCACCTCTGCTGGAGACCCTGATCTGTAGAAAGTCATTAACTATTAGTAATAGATATAATAGTCATATGATAGACCCACCCTTCCATTGTGTATTTGTTGGTGCCGGGAACAACTGGTCCAGACTTCTGGTTGTCTGATACGGCCATGGTGGCGGAGTTCATGGCCTTGGAGGCTTTGAGCTTCCTCTGGTAGCTGAAAGGACACCACAAGTCATTCAGTACGTGAGAAATATCCTTACACGCCTTTGCGTGACAAGATATGATGGATGACGCATCATCACCATGGAGGATGTGTGTACACAAACACACACCATGTCCTTTTACCACTCTCACTATCTCTTTCTGTCTCTTTCTCTGTCTCTCTCACACACACCTTCCCTACACATACACACACAGACACACACACACACACACAGACACACACACACACACACACACACACACACACACACACACACACACACACACACACACACACACACACACACACACACACACACACACACACACACACACACACACACAAACTATTTGTTTATTGAGTAATCACTCTTGTGTCCCTACATTTGTTTGTGTGTGTGTCCATTTGTCCAAAACAGCTTTTTTATGTACAACGTAAGTACTAACTGTCATGATGTCCATGCGTGCACCCATGGGCTCCCAACCCTTATCTGAAGGAGACTATGTGCCATTTGTAATTGACCTCCTGCTCTGGCTGGGTGCCCAGAGCTAAAGGGATCACCTCTCTCGGAGGGTGGCATAAGCCTCCCAGCACGTTCACACACACCACATTTATTTAAACACCAGGGGATTTAGACAAGTTAGAGTTCAGAGACAAGGCAAGGCAAGGCAAGGAGGTCCCCACTACACGCCACTCTGTTATGCTTTCAGGACTGAATGGAGAAGAGTCCTTGCTAATGCCATAGAAACTACTGGATGAGGGGATCTGTTGCTGTCAACAGACAGACACACTACCTAGTATTCTCTCTCTCACTCTCTCTCTCTCAGACACACACACACACACACACACACACACACACACACACACACACACACACACACACACACACACACACACGTATAGTCTCTTTCTCTGTATCTCTAACTCACACACAGACACATGCACAGAGAGAGAGAGAGAGAGAGAGAGAGAGAGAGAGAGAGAGAGAGAGAGAGACACAGAGACACACACATACACACACACTGTGTCTCTATTCTCTTGCCAAGCACAAATCTACAGCAAGGTCTTTCCAGCTCCATGTTGCCATAGCAATGAAGTGGGTTTTTCCTCACACAAAGCATGTTATCTGTGCTTACGCCATGTGACCTCTGTACCGCGCATCATAAAGAGCCATAAAGATGCAGGCTGCACCCAGGCACTGTTCACCTGCTGTGAGATAAACCAACCTAGGCTCATTTGGTAAGGGTGTGGGACTGATATCACTTCACATCACACAATTTACTGGTAAACAGTCAATAAATTGTCTTACACAAACACACACACACACACACACACACACACACACACACACACACACACACACACACACACACACACACACACACACACACACACACACAGACACACACACAGACAGACACACACACACACACACACACACACACACACACACACACACACACACACACACACACACACACACAGACATACACACACACTGTGCTGCATTAAAATCGCTACTTACTTCCTTCTCATGAACACCAGCAAAGTCGTCATGACAATCAGCATGATCGCCAAGCCTCCCACCAATCCCAACAGGATTATCTGTTCTGTGTTCACCACTTCCTTGGTGTCGTCAGTGCCAGCATTCTTGATAAGACAGGAGCAGGGAAAAGTTATTGGTCAACAAAAAAACCTCTCTTGTTCACTATTTAATGTCAACCTAAATGGCTGGTGTCAATAAGACAGTGTTTGATGCAATGATACCCCAAAAAAATATATTGCAATTAAGAAATAGTTAAGTATTGCTATTACTTTATTTCATTATCTCAGAGTCCAACAGAGCACTGCGTTGGAGAATATCACAAGAAGCTGTTTTCTTCTTCTTCCAAAAAACAGCTTTTATAGTATTTCACTTTTATTGCTAGAATCTAGGCATTCCATATTGGAATAGTTGCCTCATTGGCTATGGTAAAATATCCTGAAAACTCACCACTTCCTGCAGACCATTCTGGAGAAGCGTGTCTCTGAATTCGGTGTTTGGGTTGCCGTTCACCATGTTTATGATGGTGACGTGCTCTAGGGCTGTCCCATTAGGATAGATGAAGTAAGCCTCCACAATGATTTCAGATTCAGCTCTGACAGAACTAGAACAAAGATTTTATAATATGACAGATTCAGAAATCAGATTTTCATGGTTGGCATATAACAAAGCCAAGGCAGACACCAATTTGATGACATACTGTATAAAGTGAAAACATTTCAACACCCTTAAGATGCACCAGCATTTTTGCCACCTAGTGGTGAATAAAACCACTACATAGAGTGTTGTGCAATCTATTTTCAAATACATCATAATAAATACAATAAAAGTGTCACATGCCCAATTGTGGAAGGTAAAACAGCTTTATTTACAATAGTTTTCACTTTTATTGCTTGAATCTGCATTCCAAATTGTGTTACCTTTTCACAAATGATGCACATACAGAATCCATTTATTAAACAGGAAAATAGCATTTCGTAGGCAAAACTTTTAAATATTAATTACCCTTCCTTTTGTTTGACTCCCATAATGTGAACTGTTGTTCCAGTAGCCGACTCCAACGCCCTAGAATTCAACATAATCAACATCAAATCAGTACATCACAGCAGACTAACAACATCATGAGATATTGAGAGAGGATAAAAATATGTTATGTTATCTCTCAGAGAGATATGTTGGCTATAAGCTTTTATTCCCAAACCCCAGATAGGAAGTCAGTCAGTCAGTCAGTCAGTCAGTCAGGCTTTGTCTCACCATACGATTTCATCCTTGTTTGTGTTGAATTCTTCCTCAGTACTGTGAAACTCCAGGGCGATTTTATACGACTGATCAACTGTGAAAATCTACCCAAAACACAAACAATAGTTTATGTTGTGCCACATCAGGTCCTGTGTTCATGTGATGGTACATGGGTGGAACTGCCAGTTAAGATGGAGTCTTAACTGAGTGTGTGAAGGAGAGGCATGCTTACCTCAACTTCTAAAGTTGAACGAAGATCTCCTGAGTCTACCGCCTCAACTCCAACCACGTATTTCCCTTTCCAATTGGTGTTTAGACTCCCCAAACATCTGATAGATGATAGGTAAAGTAAAATGTACATTAATTTTAAATAGTTTCTGATCTACGGTGAAAATTGAGATAAAAAGCTTGGTTGTATAACTAGAGTATTGTGTGAATCAGAGGTGCTGAAACCTTTAAGCTACCTTATAGTTGCTGAGCGTTCCGAAGTAATTTGTGGTTGGTTGTCTGCCTGAAAGATCATCCCTGGGTTCTCTGTTTGGTTATTACTGTAGATGAAATTCACTGACGCAACTTTAAATGTCATCTTAGTGTTCTCCCCTTCATCACGGTCGACCGCCTTCGGAGAGAGTGGATAATATCAGACATAATATTTTTGGGTCCAGAGACCCAGCTAAGAATTACTCACGAAAAAGGCAATCATTTTATGGCCATAACAAAATGTTCCAAATATATAAATAAATATATATTAGTGCTGCCAAACAATGAAAAAAAATATCTGATTAATCACAAAATTTTGCAATGATTAATCTTGATTAATCACTTTTAATCGCAACTCATTTCCTCCAGTAAGAATTTGGATGCTGGGGTATGTTGGATCCTTATTTTGCCCTGATACTAAATAGTTGGCTTTGGTCTTCTCAAATGGGGCAATTCACACCTGTCCCCCACCCCCAAGGATTCCCCAAACATGTTGTTGGACAGTCAGGAGCTAGGCCATAATCTTTGTATAGTTTGACTTGATACCCGAGCCATTTTCTATCTGAAATTGAACATAATGCCATGAAAGTGGAACCATATTCATCAAAATTAATCTGAGTTCATTTGTTTAATCCAAGTTAAATTTTTTGGATTAATCACGTGATTAATCAGTTAATTTTGCCAGCACTAATATATATATATATATATAAGATATATATATAAGATGCTCCGAACTCACAGAAACAATGGCCACTGATGTGCCTACTTCTGTGCTCTCCGCAAGGACCACTGTGGGAGAACAGAAAACTCTTACAGACACAGAAACATTTCACCCTCAATAGTAAACATGCAGCAAAAGCATGGTGGGAAGTAAGAACTCATAAAAGCCTTACCAAAGTTGGGTTGCACTTGAATGAACTCAGGAGCATTGTCGTTTATATCCATAATATTGATCGTAATTTTTCCTGGAAATGTAGCATTTAGATTATATCACGATTTGTAATGAAAATACTGATAAAATTCTATTATTATTATCACCAATGGCATATTGAAACACAGTGCTAGATTGTTTTTTTTTTAACATCTGTGAACTCTGTGCACATTGATAGCAATGAATCAAAGCATATTAAATACAGTATACACATAGGTATTATTTAACCTACCCTCACTGCTGTTTGTGCCCTTCTCAGTTAAAATATCAGTCACTTCTACATTTAGGACGACCTGGTTGCAGGTTTCATAGTCAACCGAATATTCAGGATTGATGGTGATCTTCCCTGAGGAGTCCACCAGGAACCATTCCTCCTGACATTCTCCAGTCTCGTTGCACGGACACTCTGTGCTCAGAAGCTTATACTCCAGCCTGTGTTTGGTATCTTCATCCTCACCCATAATGGTACCGACTCCCTCTTCACCTAGGGTGGTGTTCTCCTTAATAGAGAATACTTGTCCTGGTGTCACAATGGGCGTCTCGTCATTGACGTCTATGACAGAAATGAATACAGTGGCCGTGTCTTCCTTCTGCTCCGGGTCCAGGGCTTCCACAGTGATTGTGTACTCCTTATTTGTCTCGTAGTCCAGACTGTTTGACTGGTCCACACTGATGTTCCCCCAGTAGCCTGTTTTGTCTGGCACTAAGACACTACGGACAGAGAAAATTCCGGCGCCGGCACCAGTGATCCTGAATGAGATCCTATTGTTCAGGTCTGTCTGGTCCTTGTCTGTGGCAAACACTGAATCGATGAAAGCACCTATAGGAGGCAAATATAATATGGCATTAGATCAATCAGATATACAGTATTAAATATCCATTCATCCGTCTGGAAATAATTCAAAATATAGCCATGACCAGTAGATTTGCAGATGAATTTACACAACCTACCTTGTTCACTTTCTTTCACAGAAAAGTGATATTCTTTTTCCTGAAAGTGTGGCCCATTGTCATTGATATCCTGAAATGCAATGACACCTGCTTTTTAACCTTAGCTGTAAACATGCCTTACAAGACAAATACAAATTTGTTGATAAACAAGTTTAGATACATAACTAGGGACGTGGATACCAGATATCAGATATGCCAGATACACAATATGGAAATTGCAAACAAAGGTAAACAAATAAAAATATTTCCTCCTGTAGTAAACAGAATAAAATATTCAAATCATTACCCCAACGTTGATCTCCACGATGGCCCAGGTCCCAAGGGGTGGTGTTCCTTTGTCATAAGCTGTCACATTCAGCTCAATCAATCCCTTTAACTCTGGATCTAGGGCTTCCCTGTCCAGATCACCTGCCAAGGTTAAAATACCCGTGTCTTTGTCAAGAGTGAAATTCCTGCTGAAATCACTTGGGACGATTTGATACTCGATCTTGCTGTTGTCTGTGTCAGGTTCATCATAATCAACTGCCTGTCAAAATATAATAACAGGCACAAAGACAATCACCACCACTATAACCACCATCACTATTATCATCACCATCATCATCATTGTTATCATTACCATCCAGTTACCTGAGTTATTCTATGTTACCAACCACACTGAATGTTCACAGTTAGAATAAAGTAATACAAAAAGTAACACCAACCTGGATTTTAAGTTCAAAGTCTACAGGTCCCTCAGGTCCCTCATTGACAAAGACGATATATGAATCTCTGATCATTTCTGGGGCTTTGTCATTAATGTCCAGCAGTGTGATCTCTAGGATGGCTGTCCCAGTGTTATTGGCTGTGTCTTTAGCTTGAAGAGTAGCAGAGAAAAGACTACGACTCTCTCTGTCCAATTTGCTAGCATTTTGAACAGTTATTACTCCTGTTGTGGAGTCAACATTGAAGTATGCCGTACTGAAAAAAAAAAGACAATCTTGCATCAGGAATATGAGGATATTCAAAAAACGTATTAAAAAAAGATATGAAAATGTTCATATAAAGTGATGATAGTATTATGTCAAGAAGAACAGCTGAATGATTTTCGAGAGTATTTGTACAATATTTTGGTTTTGGTTTAAATGTTAATGGTAAAACAACTTAGGTGTCATTCCAAATGCATTATATTATACAGATTAAGAAACAACAATATAAATACTATACTAAAATACTGAACATACATGCTCTCTGGAAGCAATTTATATTCAAGTTTTCCAACGTCGTCTGTGTCTGGATCAGTTGCCTAATAAATAAACAACCATAAAATACATTTTCATTCACAGACTTAAAGGAATATTCAATCCTTTTATGAAAATGGATCATTCACCCTCTTACCTGGAGTTACATATGTAGAAAAATAAACATTTTGGTCTAGCATTTTCCTCATCAGAAAACGTCAGGTAAAAAATCTATTTTTAGCTTAGCATAGTACTGGAAAGAAAAGTAGCCAAAGACACATTCCAGTGTCTATGCGAAAATAAAGCTGAAATTGGGGTTACCAGGCAGGAAAAATGCATGCACTGAGACAAAAATGCTTTTACCCACATATGTAATTCCAGGTAGAAGGGTGAATAGCCCATTTTCAAAAACAGGTGGAATATTCCCAAAACATTACAAAACAATAGCCTGACAGGAAAGGAAATGCAATTCCACAATACTTAGACAAAAAAAATTGATCACTAACACACACACACACACACACACACACACACACACACACACGCACACACACAATGAACCTGTGTGTGTGACCAGGGGTCTAGTAGAGTAGACCTACTGTGATGGTTGTTATCTGTGTTCCTTCTGGACTGTGCTCGTTAACTTCTAGGTCGTAGGTCTCACTTGCAAATTTGGGAATATTGTCATTGATGTCATTGATTGTGATGGTGACAGTGGCAGTAGATTTGAAGGTAGGTTCTTTATTGTCCTCAGCAATCACCTAAGATAGCATGATTGAGAAAGAGAGAGAGAGAGAGAGAGAGAGAGAGAGAGAGAGAGAGAGAGAGAGAGAGAGAGAGAATAATTTTAATAGCTGTTCTCTTGTACAGCTAACCTTATTCAGTATTGCCAGCCTTCTACGCAGCTTCGTGCTTGGCCTCTCCAAACCGAACCCTCCTCACCACCCCTTAAAACTAGCTCTCAGCTAACCACTCTATAGCTAACAGTCTAGCCATAATACAGTGTTAATTGTGTAACATCTCTTCCCTCTCCTTCTGAAACTGTTTTGATCTTGTCTTAGCTAATTGTCTGTGAACCTTGACTTAAGATTACTAAAATGAACCCCTTTCACTCTGTTTTGATCTCTGCGTCTGCCCTCTTGATTGTATTTGTCTTGTGGCCCAACAAGTAAAACTACTCTGGGTGTGAGTCATCACGCATCCCTTCCTGGTGATAATCACTTTGGATGTCATTGATCTCAATCCCGATTGCTTGTCTTAAATACTCAAAGCCCCTTGGCTTTAAGCCAGGATAATTCTGGCCAAAGACAGTCCCAGCCGATCTTAGTTAGTTGAGCTGGGATTGATGCTGAAGGGTTGGGTGCCCCTTGTGCATGAACACTGAAGCCACTGAACACTCACACTCAGTGTTATGGATTTGTCCTTCTCATAGTCAACTTCAGCAGGGTTCTTCATCAGAATCAGGACAGTGGTATTTGATGCTCCAAGAGCAGGAGAAACAGAGAAAGCTTCCTTCTTTACACCTTCAAGACTCAGCCTGAATTCACTGTTCGCACCCTGAGAAATGAAAAAGACATCAGAGAAACATGATACAAACTAGAAAAGCGCTCAGAGAGCGCAGACCTCTGCCAAGACAATGTGGTCACAGATGCTGTTCTGGATCACCAAAATTGAATCATTTCTTACTTGTCCCAATACACACATTGCCAGAAAATTTCATCCAAATCTGTGCAATACTTTTCTCGTTATCTTGTACACAGAGACACACTGGCGAAAACATAACCTCTTTGGCGGAGGTAATAATAATAAATAAAGGAAAAAAATAATGTAAATAAATAAATAATAAATATACTGTTGTGTTTGTACCTACACCTACATTTGTTTGTACCTATACCTACAGAATTGAAAACAAACCAGAATACTAACCTCATCCTTGTCTGTCACTATCATATTTAGGCCCAACACAGAGAGTCCTGCAGCTGAATGCTCATCGATATTCCCAGAGAAGCTAGATGCTGGGATGTCTGGGGCATCGCTGGAGTAAAACTCTGGTTTGTTATCATTTATGTCCCCAATAGTGATCGTAAGTTCACTGCTTACAGCTGCGTTGATGCCGTCCACATTGAGTTCATCCTCTTTCGCCTAAAGGAAGAATATTGAAAGAATATTGAAATACACATACTGTACATGGTGGCTGCAGATTGACGGGTATCAAAGCCAGAAGAAAGGAATCTGTGTCAAATACCTCTATTTCCAGAGTGATGACCCCCTTTGTGGCCAAATGCTCCTCCCGATCCAAATCAGATGAGACTCTTAGGAATCCACTGGTGGCATCGATGTCGAAGAGGTTATTAACAGAAGCATCTGTGAAAGGAGAATGTGGCTCAACAAAACACATCAACAAAGAGGACCCATCCACCTGCAGTACCATACCCATACTGTATGTACCCACCTCCTAGGGATGTTTTTTTTTTCAAGTCACAATTGGCTGTGGTGATGTCACAAAAAAATCACACTAGTGCATTTGTCTTTTTATTTAAATCTATTTCATTTATTTACCCAGGTTATTTTAAAACCTTACACAAAAATCAATTAATTGTCATCAAGATACAATTCTGAAACAAGGCCATCACAAAACCTATTTTGGGTTATATTACCGGTAAGTTATCTCTACAGCATTACCAAATTGTTCACAGCAAGTATGCCGATGTCATGACATGATTGAGAGACATTTCTCTTACGTTTAATGGAGTAAGTTATTGTCGAGTTGATCCCTATGTCAGGGTCTCTGGCTCGCACTGTGAAGACACTTGAACCCTAATCAACAAGGGAGGAAGCAGAGCTGTATTTTTGTGCATGTGTTTGTTAGCTCGGTATAAAGCTTTAGGATATTCATCTGTATCATCATTATAATTTTTCATGGCATACAATACTCAATCTCTCACCACATTAGTTCCTTCTAGCACAGAGGTTGTAGAGGGAAGATTCAAAAACTGAGGGTCTAGATTTGGGACATCCTCCACAGTAATAAAAACGAAGGTTGAAGTTTTTTGCGTAATAATCACACCGTCCCAGGGGCCCACCACCATCCTGGAAAAACAAAAATGAACCACTTAATCATTTATTACATATCATGGCTGCTAATGACAAACAGCCACAATATGAATCTCAAGACACAATACAGACAGACAATACAGTATAGAGGAGCCCTTTTCCAAAATGCTATGTATCATTTTCAACAACTTTCAAAAATGTTATGGCTTTTCAGTATTTTTTTTTATATAAAGGAATGTCTGTCAGTGTGACTGTGCCTCAAATAACTCTCAACCTATTTGCTTGACTGAGAAACTCAGTATGTGCGCTGCTGATGGCACTGGTGAGTGTGGTGCAAAATTTCTTTGGAGACAAAATGTACAAAAGATATTGAAATTTCCCTGATTTTAACATTAAATGAAAATAAAGAATAAGATTAAAGAAATTTGATTTGGTAAAAATACTGTAAAATACCATTTTGATGAAGGGCTCTCCTTGTCTAAACATTGATTAATGTTCAGACAAGGACAGCCTTATTTTCATTCCCATTCTGATTGATAGATAGAGCTGTCTGGCTTAACATTTTTTTCTTACATTTTTTCTCTTTCAATTGCATATATAACCCATGATGAACAGTGATGTAAACCACAGTGTGAACAGAACTGTGACTTCTTTCTCAGATTACACCCCAGCTTTGTAACACAGTTTGATTCTTTCCAAATATAATAAACAATACAGACTGGGGGCTGATTAAGACTGATCCTTAAAATGAGACTAGGCATGGTGATATGTGAAGGCTTCACATTTACCTTTGCAGTGATGTTCAGCTGATAGAAGGAACTTTTTTCTGTGACGCTGAGTTCTCCCGACAGAGTGATATCCCCACTCCTTGAGTTGATTTGAAAGAGGGACGTTCCTTCCGGTGGTGAGGACTTTAGGGTCAGAGATCATTTTCTATTTATTTAGTCTTTAACATTTTTAGAGATTACTACAGCTTTTTCAAAAATATTGCTTACCGAAGAGATAATATAGGTCAAACCAAGAGTCCCCGCAGTTCCATAATCATTATCGGTTGCAGATACTTTAAAAAGAGATGTGCCTGATACAGTATTCTGAGGATATAACAACAACTTTTATCAAATACTGTAATTGTTATCTGTAATGATTTGTTCACAAGAAAGATCAATAATTAATTTAAATCTTTAGTGAGGTGGTGTAAAGCATTTACAGTGCAACAACTTTCCCTCTCTAACCCTGTGTAGCCAAGGCCACTGAAGAGGATTTTGGATTACGAATAGATGTACGCTAGACAGCATCACTCTCACAATGCATAAACAATGTTCAAGCACATTGGCTTTGTTAATCTTCAGGTGCACCAGAATTTAATTGTCTTTGGACCACAATAATCTGACCAGAAAGTGAGATTGTAAAATGGACAGACAGGCTAAAAGATGGTTTGACCATTTAGACACACAAAACAGGGAGTAATTTTTAAAAATAGGAGTCTATCTACCAATACTTGACTGTTTAACCGTCAATTGTTGACTCCTTGCTTTGGTGATAACCATACAGCAAAGTAAATAGCTGTTGTCCCCAATGCTCAAATTAAATGATGCACACACAAAAAAAAAAAACAAAACAAAACAAAAAAAAACATTATTTGAAGATACTGTTTGTCAATTGACAATGGTAAGCGATAAGTTAAAGTTTTTATTCACAATCAACTCACTTACCTCTGGAATATCTACTTTATATGGTGTTCCTTGGAACACAGGGAAGTTGTCATTAGCATCATTTAATATGATATTAATCAGCTGTGACACCTGAAAATACATGAATGCATTAGTCTTTTGAAGAAATTATACTGAATAGAAAAGCAAAATAAATGATAAATGAACACTTACTGGTGCGTAGACTTTGTCAGTAACTGTTACAAAGAATGTCAGTACATCTTTTGACTGCAAGGGCAGAGAGGGGAAGAATTTACACATCCAAGAAATATATGTTTAGTATACAAATCAACATCCAAAGCATTCAGAGATGTTTTTATTTGTTAATTTGGGTGAATAAAACTAACCTCTCTGTCTAGACGACTTCCAACTATCACCAGCCCTGACTGGCTATCAACAGTGAAGAAAACTGCATCAGGCCCGCTAAGACCATATTCCAGCGTATCCCCATCTGGGTCTGATGCAATTATTTGAAATGCAGAACTACCTGTTTAAGAGAAATCATTTTTACTTGTGGAACACTTAACTACCACAAAATGGAGAACACTGTATGACGTAATGAAACGACAGCAGTTAGACACATACGCACCTATTGGGGAGTCTTCATTAAGATACACCACTGAGTTGAGTGTTTATTTCTGGTATCCTATTACTGCAGACTTCAAACACACACACATAAACAACAATTAACAATCAAACAAAATTCATTCACTGTCATATCAAATTCCTGGAAGAATTTCAAACCACTGAGAACTATTTGTTACAACCCTAACTGAAGCTATTCTGTATAATAAAAAAAAGTGATAAGAAACCCAGCGGCTCACCTTTGGCAACCCACGTCACGACCAGGAGAAAGGAAAAGATGGTTACCTGTCCCATTTCTGCCTGTTGTGCTGTGGATATGTCACAAAAGTCCTTAATACTTGCCTATACAGATTTTGTCATTTTAGTAGGCCTATATTAATTGGTTGTTGAATTTAAAATAGATTCACACCATAGTTAGTAAACTCTCAGACTCTAATAGAAAACAATTCAGATAAAATCCTGTCAAACCATGTCAGAAGGCTAAATCATATTCTTTTCTTTCGGTTCCTTTTTTTAATAGCTTATCTACATCCAAATTCATCTTCAGTATTCACCTGACATACGCACAAAGAATGCTTTTTAAATAATGGCAAAGGATAAAGATGTAGAACAAAAAGAGGTATATAGTTGTTATTTTCCCCAGAAAAGAAGAGTGAGACACGTACCTGACAGTGCCGCCTATGCCACTAGAACAGATGCCTTCTGTTGAATGAGGAGAAGCTGAAGGCACAAGAGGACCTTTGCCTGGTCCAGCCCTAACGATTACAGTCTCCTGGCTGTAAACATCAATCATTAACACAGCGTGTGTGTGTGTGTTTGTGTGTATGTGTGTGTGTGTGTGTGTGTGTGTGTGTGTGTCCTGATTGAGCCTCTCCACTTTCTTGTATGGTTGGAAAAGCAGCTTAGCAGTGGTAAGGGATCTGCTCCTAAAGCGCCGTGGCACACAGGCTAGAGACTGCTCCCTTCAGAAACGCTCATCCAATACAATCGCTACAGTCTGCACACACAACCTACTGGACTCCAGACCTTTTAGTGTCCAAGAGATTTCAAATTCATGTCTTTCTCCTGCAGAACTAAGCAACAATGAGTCTCAAAAACACAAGCACATACAGAAGAACAAACATACTGTACACTGACAAACAATAAAGCAAAAGTTTAACAGCCTTTCTCGGTCTCTCTCTCTGTCTGTCACTGACGGTAAAGATGAAGTTGGCTGTGCACATGCTCCACTGCACCCCATTTTGGTGCATGCCAGACCTCCCACTCATACTGGCCCCACAGCGGGATGCAAGGCCTGGTACAGGCAGCTTACCCGAAGCAAGGGCTCATCTCCTCCCTCCCAGGACTTAATGAACACGGCCTTGTGGCCTGACTGTCACCCCAGTGAGGTGCAGGTGGTGAGGTGAAGTGTAGGTGTGTGTGTGGGGTGGGGATGAGGGGGGGATAAACAATAAAAAACAAGTACTTTAAAACAAGTAAAGTAAAGTAAATGCGTTCACAAGAACAACAGACCCAAACACTCACACAAACAAACAGAACGAATGCAGTCTCCTCCCTCCTCTCTGAAGTCTGTTAATGAGCTCGTCATGTTGAGCCCCCCCCCCCCCCCATTCCCCTCCCCCATTTGTTGCTTCTAATTACTGTGAGTCTGACAAAGGATTATCCCTTTCAGACTAGTTTTCCTATTTAGTTTTCCAAATTAGTTTGCCAGCAAGCAAAAAGAATGCTTGGGAAAAAAATGTCTACAGTCCAATGTTGTCTCATACTATAATGAGACATTCACTTGTATGAAATACCTGTGGTTGATGAAGTTGGATTATATTAAAACTACACCACCATAACATACTGTACTAATGGCCCATGTCCATGGTGATCTTCAAATGTTTAGAAAATTGAGCTCTTAAACTGTCTAGAAAAAAGAATATCACAAAGAATAACAATTAATCAGTCTAAAACATTGTGGTTGTTTATCATAGTTTTTGAGAGATTAAAGATGTTAGAGTCAAGTTATGCCGAAAATCATCATTGAGGGCACACATCAAAAGTCACCACTGAACTGCTGAAGCCTATATGCCAAAAAGAATTATGATGGAATTTCTTAGCAGGAGATATCATGTCATGCAAATCTTATCATATTCGACTTTGGTTTATGAGTTTTTATAACAGTTACACCCCCTTTAGATTTGTGGTGCCAGGAAATGTAACACTCGTCATTCTGCAATAAACTTCAGTTATGGAGACTGATGGCACACAAACAAAGATAATGATTAAGCATTTTAATGGAAAATTAGGGAACATTTCAACTATATCCCTGTTGGTATAGTATATAACCCTAGGAAAAAGAATGAAGTTTGATACAGCATGGACCAAAAAACAAATTGGCTGCTAATGCTTACAGATTATGGCAAGGGAAATGAAACAAAATGTCAGTTTAAATGCACCATTCAGTGAGAGTTAGCTGCCTGCCAAGTTGCTATTCAGTCTATACTGAAAAAAATAACATACTAACTGCAAGTGATGACACAGAACTATAGAGTTCATATGTTCTTAACTTTTAATTATCTTGAACTTTGAATAATTTTCAAACAAATGATGTTGATAATCAGAGTTATTATGTTTATTATAAGACCGATTCACAGGGCAAAGGTTGTCATTCACAAATCAATACGTTCAACCCAAGTCCTTTGGCCTCCTATACACATGTTTATGTTTATACAAATAGATACCCTACTTGGTTACGGATACCTTTCAACTTCTGGAGAACTTCTCCAAGCACAGGTGATGTTCTAGTATGCTTTCTGTGACTGTGGTCAGAGGAGGTCAAGTCCAGAGTTAGAAAGTCCACTTTATAATGTTGCCCCAGATCCACTAACAGTTTATGGACATTCAGTAGGCTATCTGCTACTCCCCTTTTGGTACAATGTCCAGCTTTAGCTGAAATTGTTAAGGGAGGTGTTTCTTAAAAGTGGGGTATGGTACTGTTACATAAATATGAAATTAGATGGAGTTACTTTATTTCTTTGGAGGACTGATGAAACAGGCTGGCCAATATGATACAGGACTTACGTTTGACTTGTTTATATCATGTGTTGGGAAGTCGTTTTCTTTGCAAATCTAATGTCTTACCATTACAAGCTACCCCATCCAAAATGTAATAGCAGTGCAACTATTTTGATTACTTTCACAAAGCAATGTCACTAATAACATTTCATTACTTTTTGATTACTTTTGTATATTTTGAGGAAATTTCCTCAACTGTCAACCATTTTGAGTTTTTGAAACCTGGCAGGGTTAACCTTCCCATATTATTCACTCACCTCAACACCTCTTTACAGTGAGATCATGCACCAAATCAAACACTTCATGTTCAACATTTGGTGAACATCACTGAATAAGTAGTTGTGTATTTGTCTGGGATTGATTTTGCATATGTGTGCCTGCTCACCACAGCTCATTTTTAATTCTGGCAACGGGCTAGGCCTATGTTGCTATTATCAGACAATAAAGGCCTCCTTTCAACAGCAGGCCTCTGCAGATCCAGTGGCAAGTAGGTGGTGTTTCTAACTAAAACATGATGGGAGAACAAATTATATATAGGCTATTAGAATATCAGATTTTCACCCATAAAGAAAAGTTTTTGTACATATGAAGTAGATAGCCAATGTTTCTGTAGAAGATATACAGACTTAACTGCAATTGTATAGTAATTACAGAACCTCCGCCAAGGAGGTTATGTTTTCGGTCGCGTTGGTTTGTCTGTTTGTTTGTCAGCAGGATAACTCGAAAAGTGCTGCACGGATTTGGATGAAATTGTCGGACAATGTGTATATTGGGACAAGCAAGAGCTGATTAAATTTTGGTGGTGATCTGTGATCCAGAACATGATCTGAAATGTATATTGTGTCTGTGACCACATTGCCTTGGCGGAGGTCTGTGCTCTCTGAGCCCTTTTCTAGTTCTGTATATTTCTTCAAATAACTGTACTTTCTTCATACATTTTTTTCAAACTTGGTTAGCAGCTGTGCTTTTGGGAAATGGACCCCTGGTTAGTAAAGTAGTATAGGGTGTTAATAAGTTTCAATTGTATTGGTCCACAAGATATTGATAAGAATTTGGAGTTGCAGAAATTAATTTTGGCAAAATGGATTAGCCTGCCACATACTTTTTTGTAGCCTACATAAAGCCCTCTTTAGGTGAAAACCTTCAATTTTAAAGATGGGGTATCCTTTTGTTCCGAAGACCTTGCCCTATCCATATCAGTATAGATATCCAAGATAATTTTTTATTTATTTAGACTGAGATCTGTTGTGTTTTCCAAGTGTTCCTTTATACTTTTTGAGCAGTTTATACATAGCCTACCCCAAAGGAGGCCTAGTCCTAACATAAATAAAAATCTGCATCAAATGCTTTTGGTTTATCAATTTGACAGGCTTACCATTTTGTGCCATGTAGGCTAGTTCAAGATCGTAGCCTAATAAACAACCCAAATGACAAAGAGTTTCGGGTAAAACTGTTCAAATGTGGAATATACTGTAGCAGATTAATGAATGCATGCAGGCATGGATAAATTATGTCCAATAGCTAACGGGGGAAAAGAAAAGAAGTAGCCCCTGTAACCCCCTTTTCGGGGCAAGGGTAACTGCATTGTCGTCCGGAATAAACTGAATCACTCTTGTCTGACTACTGACCTGTCCACTTTCAAATGATCTTGATGACATGACATTGACGAAATCACTGGGTATCTACTTGTAAAGGTATTACGGTAAAATTAGATGTAACGGAGAGCGCCTTTTCAAAGGCTTTGGGAGGGGGTATATTACTAAACTATTCAAACGCTAGAGAGATATGAGCTTGCCTTGTGAATTGTCTGTGTTAACTGTACATTTTCTGTAAAGGTCACAAAGTTTCAATGCAATTACACCTCTGAGAGCACTTCGCTTTAGTCCGTTTTTTGACGATGGGACGATGTTTGTACCTTTTTCCGCACTAGTGGTGAAATCCACGGAATGTTCCATTTACAGGAACAGCTGAAGATAATGCTGCACCGAATATATGAAAGAGATGTGAAGGATTACAAGGGGAATTAACAGTGAATCAAATGCTTGCAAATTAACAATCAGGTAATCATTTGGGATGTCAAGACTTTATAAACACTGTGTTGTTTTGGCTGTTTAGGACTGCATGCGTGGTTTCTGATTTTCTACCGATGAGGTTTGCTTCTCTGTTTGTCTTTTCCCCCTAGCCTTGAGCCCCTCCTTGTTTTGCTGCTTGCTAGCTAGCTATGGTGTAATGTTTACATTCAGGCCACAGTATTGGAAAGGCGCTCCTTTCTGACTATGCATTTAGTTTTCCATTACATGTTGTTAATGCTCATTGCATAAACAGGCAGGCCAAAGAAGTAAAGACAAACAAACATTGCCTGTCTTCCGTTTCATCATCAGTGGCAGGATATGCAACAGCATTTTCTGCAGTGTGGCGACTGAAAAGGCCTATGGATCATAAACCAACCCATGTTAAAGAATATGTTGATATCACCACGCTGCTAACATATAGAAAGATATATATATGAACAGTCAAAACAATTTTCTAATATTTAAAGTTAGGGACGGGCCTGGTGAAATATTTGCTAGGCCTAGCCCATTCCTTATCCATCATGAACTAATTCCAAAACCGTGCGTGCATGTATGAAATAGGCCTATTTAATCAAATGAGGTTTATTTTAATTAGCCTACTAGATACAAACAAATGAAATCGCTGTTGAACCAAATATCACCTCCCCTTCAGCAGCTTCTCGTTTTGCTGCAAGTCTTACGTAACAGGCTAGGCTATGTCATATCTCCTGTAATGAGATGAGTTAACAGCCAAATCAGCGAGGGCAGGAAATCGGCGCATATTCGAACTGCATCATCTTTTCAGTGTTGTTCCTGCAGTGAAATCAAACGGGCAATTTAGACTCAATGCATGATTTGAGCGTATTTCTGTGAGTTTGATAATGGCACTAGCCTATAAAATTAAATTTTCGTCAGACGGCAGTGAGCGTCTGCGCGGGCCTCGCGCGAAGGCTATCCACAGCCCAGGCTGTGTTTACACTGTTAACATGGCCATCATAACGTAGCTTATATTTACATTTTGTAATTTTGAATGCAAGCTATAGTTATCATGCACTTCACTCAGTCGTGTTTTTAAATCGTTTTGCTTTAAGGAGATGTGTCATTTGTGTTTTTAAGGAGATGTAATTTGTGTTTACTAGCAAAAAGTAGTTCACAGTTCTGTAAGTTAAAGTGTAAGTTAGGCTATCCGACAAACGCAGCCTAACTTAAGGCTCAGACCACCAAGATGCTACAGTCTGATGCATTCACTGTTGTCTTTGTGCCTTAAAAAATATACCTAGCCTAATTGACGTGAATGTGCAGGCCAAGTTATAACGTTTACCTTGTGAACGGCCTTATCAAGCTCAGCCGTCAAAGAGCGGCCAACTGTGCACTTGATCTAACATTTCAGTGGCTCACATCTTTATTCACTAAGTTACAACAACCTTACGTTAACTTATCTCGTTCAAATAGTAACGTTAACGTTAATAACAAAAAAAGATCAACTTTGGATGTATCAGATTGAAAACATCTGCGTTGCAACCATGTAACGCTGAGTGTGGCAAGTGGCAACAAAATCACCAAGTATGCCTAGGCTAGATACAGTATTGCTAGAATTCTAAAATCGGATACAATTTATCCAGGGCTGTTTTTATGGTCACATGTCAAATCTGTTTGATTGGTCCTCCGGGGCACTTGCGTAGTGAGTTGAGTTCAAGGATGAAGGCGTGGTGTTGTCGTAGCCTCAGACAGCCTACTCTATTCCCAACAACAAGACATTGAATGGAAACACGCGCCAAGGAATGTTGTTGTGAATTAAATATTTCTTAGAATGCTTATACAAACGCAGCAGTTATTTTTCTTTGTTAGAAATTGTTTAAAATATACATTTGGTGCGATATGGACCATGGCTCTGCGATAAAAGCATTTCACAGACCATAGCAATCTATTGTTTGTGTCTGTGTTGGACTTCTCCACACCAAGATCAACAAGCAGCAGCTAACGTTAACTTTTATGCTTCCGATGAACGAAACGGCTTCATTCACTTTTTTTACGACTGAACAAGAAACACCAGAACGTCGACTAATATTAGGTACCATTTAAATTAACTAGCAACGAAGTTTAACGTAATTTCACCTTAACCTGTTAATGGTAGCGAGCACTGACTATCGATAACTATCAAGCTGCTAACAGTCTGGCGTTAGCTAAGGTTAGCATAGCGTTAGCAAGCTACCCATTACCTGTATTCGTAGCATTGCTTCGTTGCACGATTTGACTATCCACTTTATCTGTCTTTGGTTTGCCTTGATTAATTAGAGCTGCTAGAAGGTTGCGGCCACCGACTGCTTTGTCACTTCTGTCACATAGACCTTTCTTGCGTGCATGTAGCCGACATTCATGTAAATTGTTGTTAGTCAGTGGTCGTCCTAGAAAGGGCATGTCAAAATTATTAATGTCACCAGAGTGGAGTTACCAACTTACTTTTGGCTTGACAAATTTCTCTCTCTCTCTTTATCTCTCGGTAAAGTGTAAGAACTCGGCTAAATGTGTGTATTTGCCTCTTTATTATGGATGATGACCACTGTTGTGAAGTTCTTGATAGCTAACGTTAGATGGTTTAACGTTGGCCAAATGCGTTAACGTCAGCTAGCTAACATTGAAACTAAATACAAAACATAATGTTAACTGTAATGATTGTTTGTCATGTGTCATCCATTGGCATTAAGTTTATGGTTATGCTAGACAGCTGTTGTTGTCATCATGGTCAGTTGACTAAAGTTACGTGAGCCATAGTTTAGTTTTATTATTGTAACGTTAGCAATACGAGCGTAAGCTAAGTTAACGTCAGGGAGATGATGACCCTTTACAGTTTTTTTTGTACAGTTAATGGTTGAATGTTAACATTATATTTGAAATGTTGCATGTACAAGTTAAATAGTTAAAAGGCATGCAAGGCTAAAATGTTAACGTATACATCAATATTCATAACTAATTAGCCAGATGGCTAAGTCTTTGTTGAAGCCTAGTCTGTTAGTGTTAGCTATGAGGAGCTAACGTTATCAGGCTAGCCAGCAAGATTACAGCAGCTTAGCCTAGAAGATTTATGTAATGTTATCTTTATTAACACAACAGTCGTTTATTAGACGAAGCCTTTGTATCCGAATGGTCTTGTACTTTCTTGAGATATTGAGATTTTAGTGTTTGTGTGTAGCCAGAATGAATATTGAACTCCATTTCATATCGACTCTTTGTTGTTGCTTTGTTTCTGCCTCTGAGCACATGGTTTCCCTTGCTTTGTTGTTAAAGTTGCAGTGCTCACGTCCTGCTCAACCCTGTGCGCTTCTTTGTGTTTTGTCAGTCTGTTTTAATTTAAATAATGTCTGTCCATGTTGAGACAAATATGCAGACGAATCATCCATCGAATAAATTCGAGATTAAATTGTTTATCGTTAGGACGTGACTATGAATGCTCTCTTGGTTAGTTTGCAGTAGAAAACACGGTGACTGAACAATAGCACTCATATTGTCAGGTGTCTCGTTTTTGGATTGAGTTAATCTTCGATGAATTTTTTTTTTTGCTTAACGGGGTTACCAGTGTTATTTATTAAATAAAATGAATGGCTATTTAACTAGTCCACATTTTGTTTGTCATCATTGTTTGCTCTTGTCATCCGCACAACAAGTCTGGCTCAATGATTCTTTACTCTAGCAGCTAGGTTCCTGCAAAAACATACTATTGAAAATCACACTATGGACACTATGGATGTTAACTGCTGCTGCCAGTTTCCAAAAGAGTTGCATGAAAACCTGAACTGTATAGTTCCCAAATTTACTTTGTTGGAGGCTGTCACATTTTCAAGCCTTCTGTCACATTTGTTATTGAAGGTTGTCACATGCTTGTGTTCATGATTGTCAATACATTTAAAAATAAATAATGACATATAGGACTATTGTTTCTTGCTTCTAACAGAGTAAAGACAATCTAAAGCTGCAAGACACAAGTGCCTCCAGCACTGAAGGTCTCCCTCCACCTGAGTGTGACTCGTCCCCACGACGTCACAAATGCGACCATGGGAAATAGCAGTGAATAGGCGGCCACCACCTGCCCCTTTAAGTCAGAGGAGGTTCCTTGGGGAGCCCTGTAACACCCCTGTTCATCTCAGGAGAAGGTGAGTTGAAGTGCATGTGGAAGCCAGCTCACAGAAGGCTGAACACCTTAGAGCCCTTTGAGTCTAATGCATGACATCTACCCCTAAATATTTTTTGCATAGTGTGGGCCAGATCAGGTGGGTTGAGCCCATGGGATGTGGTTCTTCCCAAGGTTTCTTCCTAAAATGATTGTTATCAAGTGAAGGGAGTTTTTCCTTGTCCCTATTACTCATGGGTGCTCCCCGTACTGTCTGTATAGCACCGCGAGACACTGTAATGTATTTGTGCACTCTACAAATAAAATTGAATTGGATTGAATCAATTAAGAGCTGTACAATTTTTCCTGATGTAGCCCTCCAGTACGTCGACAGTGGGGTCCGCGAGACCGGCCTGTACTGCACGGGTCCCTGCACCAGGATGAGAACTTCCACCACTCGCTCTTCTCGCAGCAGCCGCAGCAGCATCAGCATCAGCAGCAGCAGATTCCTTTAGATGAGTCTAGACAGTACAGCCATACCAGCGCACCGCCACGTATGCTCCACCCTGCCACGCACCCACCTCAGCAGAGTCCCATCATGGTGGATCTTCACGAGCAGGTAGGAGGCTCCCTCTGGGCCAGAGAAACGAGGACACGTCCTTGTGGCCCAGTCTCTGCTACTCTTGCACAAGGGGTTCAAGGCCATGTGTTTTTTTTTTTTTTTTTGTTAAAATGGTATTTCTGTATTTTCTCCTCTTCAAGATGCACCAAGGATCAGTTCCGATATCTTACACAGTTACCACGGTGACGACCCACGGTTTTCCTATCCACACCGGGCAACCTATCCCAGGGTGCAACACTCAGCAGCTCCCAGCATGCTCGGTAATGTTCAGCGGACAGCTCTCTCTGCTCTGCTGCCTTCCTCCTCCTGTGAGTTTGAAAAGGAAGAGCTGGACTGTCAGCGAAGTTTGTGTAGTGTACACCTTATGACCCCATACCACTCCAGCTTAATTCTGTGTCGGTGTTTTTTTGTTGTAGACAACCATCAAGCCTTCCCCTCTCTGTTGTGTTTTTTTTTTCTTTTTCTTTTTGTAACGCAGATTAGATATCATTTTGCTTTCACCCCAGCTTCAAAGTTTTTATTAAAGCCATTAAATTGCTTTTGTACAGATTGCTCCCACTATGAACACTTCAAGCCAACCTTCATTTATGAGAATTAGAATGGACTTGTATGTTCACTAATGATGCGTTGCTTAGGAGTGACTGACCCAAGACTAGTGTGTCAAAATGGTACACAAATTGTGTTGTCTGCTTGAGCCATTGCATTTGTGCTGTCAACATATCCACTCCCTGTGTCATGTTTGTGTAAGTACCTGTTGACAGTGTGCAGACTGTGATTTATGTACTGACAGTGAGCAAGTTAATCATTAGTAATTATTTTATCACAAGGCTTATTGGTGAGAGCACCTGAAAGACAAAATGTGGCATGTTTCCTGAACGCATATAATGAACATTTGTTCAGAAATGATTCCGCCTGCTGTTGTCTAAGCACCTACAAAATATAGCTATGACGACTCATAGCACATGCTTTGACTCACATTAATTGTTCCTTAAGATATTAGCATGTTAAAACGATAGTTTCTGAATGATTTTTCGTTATTTTTACACAAAATTAAGATTTCTAAAGCCCTTTCTCTCAACTTTGAGATTAAAACATGGCAAAGTTCTTATGTTAAATTTGATAGTTTTGGCAGTTGTTTTTTTTTTTTTTTTTTTCTTTCCTAAAGAACAGAAAACTCTTTTTAAATGTCTGGTAGGGCAACTTGACACCAGTGCACCACTCTTGCACTACTAGGAATAGTAATAGACATCTCTTCAGCCTAGATTATCCTCTGCAATTAATATTGAATGACTACTAATCTTTTATGTTTTTCTCCATTTTTTTTGTTGTTCTCCACAGCTAATCCAAGCATGTACAATGCAGCATTTGCCAGTGTCTTACCAAGCCTTCCCGCCACTCATCTCCAGTGAGCATTTTATACTGCACCCCTCTCCACCTGTGCCCCCACACCAGCCACCACACCTTGCTCCTCTGAGCCAGTTTGTTCCCTTGCAGCCTCAGCATCCGCGCATGGTGAGTGCCTAGCAGACCAGCCCTTTTATTTTGGCTGATGGGGGGGAAAGGGGCAGAGCTTCCTTTTTAGCTTGAGTTTAAGAAATGCTGTGAAAATGTCCTAACCTGTTGAAGGACCCCTTCAAAAATGTGATGACAAATCTGATGGTATGCTACGAAGAAGCGATTTGCAATTGATTAGGATCAGCTGGGGCTTGTGGATATCTTTGCCATCCTTTACAAAATAAATAAAAGAAAATAAGATCCAAAGGATGTGTCCATTAAAGAACTCCAGGAACTCATGGAGGGATGTGTACAAAGTTACCATTGGTGCATTAGCTATTCTTGCTGGCAAATTTCTAATGAATGTTGACCTTCAGTCATTGCTTTTTTAAAATAGTGTTTCAACTGTCTCTATAAAGCAATACTCTCTCCTGTGCGATTATCAGTTGTATTTTCTTTCATCTTTTCAAACAGTGGGTATTGAAATGCTAGTGTAGGTCTGATGGACAGCTGCATTAAGTGACTGTTTCTTTGTCAATATAAATTTAATTTGCTCAAGGCGGGTGGATTATCTATTTAAATAAGACCCAATACGATTAAAATTGATGGAAGTATTTAATTTGTGTTTATATGGAATTACAGCGTTTCTTTCCATAGACGTGGATCTGACATCTGGTGACACTTTTTTTTTTTTTTTAGCACAGTTGATGGAAACGCATGCAGATGCGCGTAATTCTATAGCAGAAGTTTTGTTTATGTAACTAGGAAATGCAAATAAATTGGGACGGAAACCCAGCTTATGATATTAATGGCACAGACTTTGAAAAGTCCAGTGTGATAGCCTTGTTCAAGGTCACAAAGTGCTTTCCTTTTGTAAAACTTTGAAGAATTTTGCTAATTGCAGCATTTTGTTTCATTATCTTATGGCCCATTAAGTTGTTATCTGACAGTTGGCTATTCAGTATAATGGTGTCTATGGTTTTGTATTTATTTAGTTTTTTTATAGACAGCTTTCAGTGACCTTAAACTATTGGGATAATTATTGATTCACACTGGATTTCTGGAAGCGTTCCCTTTGTCAGACTTGTGGTAATTTCGGAAATCTTATTTAGTCAGTTTACGGGGTGAGCTAAGTTCAGTAACATTTCTGTTTTGGGTTGTTGTGTGCATGTATCTCGAAGTCACATATGAGCTTGAGACTAACAACCGCATTCTTTCACAGCCTCTGCAGAGGGTAGAAAACGAAGTTGACCTAAGAGGGGACCAGCACCCCATGGGGACCTTCTCCTATCCTCCTGCACATCATCCACCAGCAATGCCTCCCTCAATGCCCCTGCAGTACCTTCCCCAAGAGCCCCTTCACCAGGAGCTGCCCTTTGGAGTGGTAAAGCCTTTTCACCAATTCTCAGTGGGTTGGGAATTTATTATTTTT
This sequence comes from Sardinella longiceps, assembly GCA_027497455.2. Lineage (NCBI taxonomy): Eukaryota > Metazoa > Chordata > Actinopteri > Clupeiformes > Clupeidae > Sardinella > Sardinella longiceps. The sequence continues at coordinate 11,622,913 of JAODXP020000030.1, forward strand.
TTCCAAGGCATTTAATGGATTTTTGGTTTGACTGTTTGTCTGTGTTCTGGTTTTCTGTAGCCATATCCCCATGTGCTGCCAAGGCGTGTGAATGGACAGAGATACAGGTTACAGCAGCCTTTGCCCCCACCACCTCCACCGCCCCCTTACTACCCCGGCTTCTTACCTTATTTCCTGTAAGTGACAAATTTCCTGTAATGGTCTTTCTGCTTTTGAACATAATCAATTTTGTTTATATCCTACAACTTTTTCAGCAGTGTTGTTTTAGTGTTTGGGAATGTGTAACGTACCATTGAACATGGAAGATACATACAGTAAACATGTAAGGGGTTTCCTAATGGTCAGAAATGTCCTGTAGCTGGCTGTGGGGGTTATGGGTAACCATGGGATTAAGAAAAGAGTGGTTTTTTTTTTGTTGTTGTTGTTTTCTCAGATCAATGCTTCCAGTGCCTCCAACTGCAGTGGGCCCAGCCATAAGTTTGGACCTGGACGTGGATGATGTGGAGATGGAGAACTATGAGGTAGTGGTTTAGTAGTTAATTAAGAGACAAAGGATCAGACATATAAAGACATATTAATATTGTATTAGTCTGTTAAAAAAAAAAAGAAAAGAAAGAAAACCGGTGCTTTGTATAAATATTTTTGCTCAAGGTGCTCTGTAACGTTTTCTAACTGAACTCTGGATTCTTCTCAGGCATTGCTCAATTTGGCAGAGAGGCTTGGCGAGGCCAAACCACGAGGACTCACTAAAGCCGACATAGAACAGCTTCCGTCCTACCGGTTCAACCCTGAGAACCACCAGTCTGAACAAACTCTGTAAGTACTGCTCTGTCATCCATACTGACCTCTTCATTCATGCTTGATGACCAACATTAACATTGCCCCCCCCCCCTTTTTCCAACAGGTGTGTTGTATGCTTTAGTGATTTTGAGTCAAGGCAGCTACTCCGAGTACTACCCTGTAATCACGAGTTTCATGCTAAGTGTGTAGACAAATGGTTAAAGGTAAGTTCGTTTGCTCTTTTGTCTATTGGCCTGTGTTTGTCTGTGGTATGGATATTGGTAAAGGCACGCATCACTGTATGTTGCAGACCAATCGTACGTGTCCAATCTGTCGAGCCGACGCCTCGGAGGCTCACCGGGACGTCGACTGAACGGGCTCCAAATCCTGCGTTGGGGAAACAGCACAAAAAAAAAGACGACGAAGAAAAAAAAAACAACAAAATGACAACACAACTGGAGTCTGTGACTGGGGATGACCTGCCACCTGACCTGTGCTCTCCAGCCAAACCAATAACGACATCCCTCCCCCTCCCCCACCTCAACTGATAAGCAATCTTGGATTTTGTATGGAACGTGTTTGACCTCTGCTGTGCATCGTCGTGTGAGTTTCATCAACGCTACTGCCTACTATAGCCACCAATAGTTATGGAATTTTGAATTTCTCCTTTCCCATCCCCGTTTTTTCTTTTTTCTGCCCTCGTATTTTGCAGAGTCCAAAGATTTAACATGTATGTGATGTGTTGCCATTTTCTATTATTTTCTTTTTTTAATGGAATATTCTCTAGCTATTTGGGCTTTTCTTCACATAAGGCGCCAATATAAGGTTTGCGTCAGCAGTGAGAGGTAGTTATAAGACTGGGCTTAGGGGATGATTGGATTGGCAGACAGGGCAGTCAGTCTAACAGGGAAGGCTTAAACGGTTGGTTGAGTAGTTGGTTGGTTGGTTGAAGTTGTTGGGCCATTCCACTGGTTCAAAAGAAACCGTTTGACCATCATAGATGCATGTTTGTGTAGGTGATGGGCAAAGTGACTTGTTAAATAATGTACGTTTTTTGCAATAATGTATCGACAATTTCAATATCGCTATCCAATTTTTAGTTTTTGAGTTTTATTTTCACCTGCGAATGCTATTGTGAAAGTATGACTTGCAGTGGTTAAACGTTCAGAATATTTTAACGCCTGTTATAAAAGGAGAAAAAAAGAAGAAAAAAAAAAAAAAATCTAACACAAAATATGACTGCAAACGATGGACATGCACCTGGTTGGAATCCGTGCCCCCTCCCACCCCCACCCTCCCAGCATTTTCCACTTGCTCACATGGACTGGAAGAAGGGGGTAAGGGTGTCCCCTCCTGCAGGGGGAGCATTTGGGGGGTGGGTGGGGAGGGTAGCACGAGGTCACGGGACAATGGCGTGGAGTGTTTAACCATCGCTGCTCTGGCACTGGGCACACCCCGTCTGGCACAGACTCACGGCGTGAGGGCTGGGGAGGGAGGGGGGATTTGGGATGAAGGGTTGGGTTGGGTGGGGTGGGGTGGGGGGAGGGCTGCCAGTCTCTCGCCAGTGCTCATCTGGCCTGCCTCACTGCACAAGCCACCACACCACGTCCCCACGTCCTCCATGTTCAGTTGGCTCCCTCCAGAGTCAAATAAAAAGAAAGGAGAAAAAAAAAAAAAAAGCGCATGGTGCAACATGGTGCGCTTTCCTCCCCCCAAAAAACAACACCTTAAAGCTGTCACTTCGAGAAAAAAAAAGAAAGAAAAAAGAAAAGAGGGGCCATAGAAGCCTGGAGAAAATGCCTGGAAGAGGATTTTGCATGGACTCCTTTTTAGACTAGCAATATTTTAATCGAGAAATTTCCAACACATGCTAACAATTAGACAACAGTAAACAAAGAGGAAGAAGTAAGCAAGCTTAAAAAAAGAGAGGAAAAAAAAAAGAGACAAATGCTAGCTTAAAGCAGAGGGGACTCTAGTCTTGGATGGCCTACATCTTGTCATTTGATTGCACCTCTGTATTTGTGATAGAGCTGGGGGAAGGGAAAAAAAAAAGAAAAATGTTAAAGTACCATCTGACATTCAAAGCTGACACTGGAGAGGTCGACGCCCTTTTGCGGAAAGCAATATGTGCAGTGAGTGTTTGAATGGAACATTTTCTTCCAGTTTGTGGAAGACCAGGCTTTTTCCTTGTTTTGAGCCAAATATTCAATATACTCAAGATTTCAGCTCTGCCTTCTTACGACCTTGACAAGCACAAACCTATTACTAATCTTAAAAATATATATACTTTGTCAGTTCCACTTGTTTTAAGAGTATACAGTTTTTAAATGGTGTTATTTATTGGTTTTAACTTAGGTAACATTTGAAGGACAAGGTCGGAGTACTAACATGGTATGTGTATGTGTGTGTTCTACTTTGGCAACGCTGTCAGGTCTCAGGCCATGTTAATGGTGTAAAGTGATGTAAAAGAAAAAAAAAAAAGCATTGTATGCATAGCTTCAGTGTGAAAGGTTTAAAAGTTATCGTCTTGTTTTGAAGACAAAAGAATGTTTTAAAATACCCTGTTAATGTAATTGACACTTCTCCTGCGTGCCAGTTGACTGTCGTAGTTTCCGTGATCAGGAAGGGATTTAAATGGCATCCTTCAAGTTGGGTCTTACAAGTAATGCACTGTAATGGGTTCAATTTACTCTGCTTAAACTTCCAAAATGGTAACTGGTTAGGGGGTGGAAATATGAAATGGGGTTTCTCTTCACCTGGTTACAGAACTAATATTCCTACCCATGAAAAGCACTGAAATACAGATACAGCCCATAGGATGATTGGGAGAAGGGGGGAGGGCATGAGTTTTTCTTTCTTTCTTATTTTCTTTTTTTTCCTTTTGGGTGAGGGAGGGGAGAGGGGGGGTGGGCTTGCTATGTTTTAAAGACTTTCTGGTAAATGTGTGCCAGCTAAAGAAAACAATATTAAAAAGAAGCCATTGTAATGAGTTAACCCAGTTTTGATCACTTAATCTGATCTATATCTATATCTATATAAATATATATATACACACATATGTTCACTGGCATATATTTTAAGTTTAAAAGAGATCACTCAGGGCCTCTTGGTAACTAAGATTAAGGAAAACAGTCAAGTTAAAATGGAAACGATGCCATGGGGATGTATTTGAATTTTGTTGGTTGTTTTCCTCAGGCCATGTGTATTTTTAATGTAATCAACAACTAATAGTTAATTTTGCTGGTAGTAGTGGATATTACACCATATACAGACAGGCATGCTAGAGAAGAGACAAAAAAAAGAAAAAGGAGATATAATGTTGAGAGAAAAGAGGCATTGTCACTGCAACCAATCATCAGTGTATGTTACTCCAAACCTGTTATACATTTCCTTTCCATATTCTTGTACTTGAACGACACGTACATAGCGGTTGTGATCCCATTTTTGTGCCACTGTGCACACTATCCTACCTAAACCACTTCCAAGAAATATTCTAAAGGTGTTTGCATGATTTAAGAAAATTACAAAAAAAAAAATCCTAGAACAAGTGTGTATTTTCAGTGGAAGATATCTAGAAATGGGGCGGGGACGTATTTAATTGTGCACCATATGCATGCATGTCTGACCAGGTCCCCATCGGTTTTTGCTAGCTCTAGTTGGCTTTGGGTTAATCGGGGTTGGGACTATCTGCTCAGCTAATTACTGCCATGCATTGTACTGCACACATTTGTAATAGAACTGAATGACTACAAGATTTTATTGCGCTAAGTCTTTGTTACCAAAAAAACAAACAAACACAAAAAAAATGATAAAGAATAAAAGATAAAAACGATAAGAAAAGCAGAATAACAACGAAAAAAAAAAATAGAAATTGTAGCTCTTCAGATACTGGGGTATAGAGCTGGTTCGAAGTTGGAACACATGGTTTTTTCTGTACCACATTTATGCTTACGTTTGTCGCCTCAGTGACTGAAATACATGCCTGAAAACTAGATAATCGAAAGCCATATAGTGACAAGGTGCTAGATGTTCTATTTTAGGTATGTTGCTACTTTCACTTAAGGGAATGCAATAGTCTGCCATGAAGCTCATGTACTCAAAGCAGCATGCTGTGTCAACCCCACCCTTAACAATGGTCAGCAATGGTCATCAGAGGGTCAAAAAAAAAAATTAAAAAAAAAAAAAAAAATGTTGAGGGTGGGGAGGTTCCTGTTACCTTACTGTTTATTTTTGTTTTGTTCCTTTATTTTTTTGTTATTATTAGTATTGTCTTTTATCTTGCAGCTCTCTGTTGTCAGTGCAACCTATGTAAAGGTGTCCTTATTAAAAAGAAAAAAGCAAAACTTTTACTGCCCGGGTGATCAGATCAAGTACATCTGCCTTAAATTATCAAGTTATGTATTGTCTGGGTGTCAGGCTTCCACCAAACATGTTTGAGAGTAACTACTATTGCTACTACTGCTACTACTAAAAGAGAGGGTGGGGGAAGCAAAATCAAACAAACAAACAAAAAGGTCTGTGGCCCTAGCAATTGTAATGTTAAACCCTATTGTTACACTTTGAAAAATTTAATTCAGGCTAACTTGACCACTACAGTTTAAGGGATCTTCTTTGTTTTGCTGTTTATGCTATACATTGTCCTTTTGTTTTTAATTTCCACTCCTTTTGGCTTTTTATTTCACAAATCCTTAATTCCCTTAAATCCTCACCAAAATCATTTTAGCGATATTCAAAATATCAAAAGGGTAAAAAAAATAAAATAAAAAATAGAATCTTGTAGTCTTTCTGTGATCCAATTAATAAATAATCTCACAGCTTTTGTGGTGCAAAATTGTGTTCCAATAAGCAGCTGAAATATTATTTAGGATTTGTGATTTATTGATTGCTCAGTAGATGCCACTGATTGTTTACCAATGATTTTTGCTGTGGTGGGATAGTGGATTGTTTACTGTTCTTATACTCCCCCTGGCCTCTAGGGGTCCTCGCCTGAACTCCAGACTACCCACCCGCCAACCAGGCCAGGGGCATGTGTTCTGTGTTAGGAAGATATTTTGCTTTGGTACTTGCACATTTACAGTTACCTCATTTTTGCCATGTTTGTATTTGGAAGAAAAAAAAAATAAAAAAGCTAATATATATATTATATATAGGAAAATGGTTCTTAATGCTATAATTTTTTCATTCCATTGGAATCATATTGTTTGTAGCATTTAACATATAACTAGTTATAGTGTATTATATATACATCTGTATACTGATTGAAATTTTTAAGATTTGTACTTTTTTTAAATGAAAGTTGCTAGTTCTGCTTTACCGAGTAGTGCAATCATATTTTTTTTAATTGTTGTGGCTGATTTGAGAGGGTTGTTCACTAATAAATGTATGATGTATACCAGTACTACAATGATTACTCCTGTCTTTCTAGAGCATTACTCAATAGAAATGCATTTTTATATTTTAGGCTTGTTTTCTTGTTTTCTTTTTTTTTTTTTTTTTTTCTTTTATCATTTGTGTGGGTGTGTGAGTGTGTGCCTTTTTTTCCCTTTTCTTTTCCCGTGAGCTGTTGGGAAGTCCAACCTTGCTCAGCTTCATCTTTGGACAGCATTTACTCAGTATCACGGTTCAACTTGCGCATCACTGTGAGCTGTACAACTTTTAACGCGGAAATACAATCAGGATAGTTGACATGATGAGTAAAAGAGATTTGACCACTGGAGCTTGTCTGCATTACCTTACACTGTGTTAACACCTAGTGCACGGCTCAGTAACAAGGTGCATTAAAAAAAGCTTAAGTAGTATTTTAGACTGAGTGGTCTTGCTTTATTTCCTGTGGTGCAGTTGTTTTTGTGATGCCTTTTTGCCCGTCTGCTTTTATGACACCTTGAGTGCATCCTTTTGCGCCTTGCAAGACAAAGTAATAGTGATCGTTAACAAATGTGAGTATCCAATACCAGCTTTTTTTTTTGTTTGTTTCTTACACGCTCAATAGATATCAGTGACGTGGTGAATGAGTTGCTGTGAATTTTAGAAACGTTCCTTTCCTGTCAATATACTATTGGAAAATTTATGGATTCCACATAATTGAAGTGTTGACTACTGTGTGGCAGTCACAAATAAATTACACATTGTAAAATAAACTCTTCTGAATATTTTCTGATATTTTTTAGATCTTGAGGGGCCTAAAAGTCATATTCCATAGCAATAACAGTTGAGATGATAGTGACGCTTCAGTGCCCTCTACTGGGTAAGACCTGAAAAAGCAATCTACATAGAAATGCCTTTACTGCAATTTAAATCAATGTCATGCTCATTTAGTTCTACTTTTTGTACAGCAGAAGAAAACCAGAGGTTGCATTCATCACCAATACCACACCACAGATTCACATTTCATACGTAACTCAATTGAGATTCTAGTAAGTTAATCAGTTTCATGGGTATGCTGATGACCTTTCAGAAAGAGATATGCAGATATTTATTTAGCTGGTGTCTGTTCACTCGAGCCAATCCAAGAGCTGTGCAAATATGATTTCTAAAAGGGAGGAATTTGTAAATGATCCAGCATTGCAATATCTGCATAGCCATAGGCCTATAATCTAGGTAAGAGAAAATTAATGTGTATAAAGTGGTCTTCATGGACACTTGTTTGTATGTCAGTGTCAAAGTCAGCATAATATTTAAGAACCTACCCATGCTCAGACTTCAAGGGCCATGTGAAGATTTGAACTGTAGTAAATAAATTGGTGTTGGCTGTCAGGCATTTAACACAATATGTCCTCCAAAGGGATGGATAATGGTTCGTAAAAATTCAGCAGTAGGTCATTTGAAACGAACACAATTCTGAATTCTGAATAGTGAAGTTGTTTTTCCAAATGTTTCAGTATTGGAACAATACTGTCCTGTACTGTAATGGCTATACTGTCCATATAGCCTATAACTGTCCATATAACTGGTCTTCACTTCTCTTCATAGGAGGGTCTGGGATACCCTTCATTGACCTTGTTTGCTTCTACTGCATTGAACCCGAGGTAGTCAGTGAACTTAAACTATGCAGTGTGAGAATACCATAGGCTACTAGTCAAGGGCTGATCCAATGGTTTTGAATTGAAACATCTCCAGCAGCAATGTTTCTCAATAGCCGAGATCCTAGACCCACGTATGAAGAGAAGCAGAGACCAAGGGGCAGGTTATGACCAGGGGAATGCCATTACATTGAATGCCAAATTTCTGATCCACATTTCCTTCAGTAGTTTAGGGAGAGATTGTAGAGAAAAGATGCCTCATTAATGCAGATTAATGCATAGTGTACAGTATAGTGTTGCTAAACAAAACAAGACCAAACCCCTAAAATAAGTATTTTAACTCATCATTAGTAGAGTAGTTACCTTTTTTATTATTTTCCCAAATATCTACAAAAATATTAAAATTGAAATGGCTGCAATGTATCCAATGGCAGACTGAAATGCAAAAGTTACTGAATGCTTGGACAGCAATATTATTCAAACTCAAACCACCAGAACATTTTAAAATGTTTAATTTATATAGTTGGAAAATTACATCTTTACATGACCAGCCCCTTCAGATGGTAGAAGGGCAAAATAGGCATCTATGAATTACCACAGGCACGCTATGGGCGAACTTGAACTATACTATATAGACAGGGTCACATGTAAAAGCAGTGTCCCTTGTTTTTGATCTGTCAATTAAGAAGTGCAAGTAGCCCATTAGTTTTTCAACCCATCAAACTGCTTTTGGTCGTTTTCGTACATTATATGGTCAACTTTGCATTAAAAAAAGAAAACAAAGAAAACAAAAAAAATAATAATAATAAAGAAAAAGTGAATTTCAGGCGTGTTCTTAAATATTTAGGTATTGTATTTACAGGGCAGTTCACGTTGCTCTCCTTTAACAAAAACCAAATCAGACTGGGCAGGGACTGGGATAAGGGGCGGGGGCTGAAATTATTTTTCCATTTTCCAGAGGTTAAATCTTAGTGATCCCTTGTGCACAATGGTCATTCGACAAAATAAAATACAAAACAAGGAAAAAAAAAAAAAAAAAGCTTTTTCAAGATCCAGGGAGGTAAGCTAGATGTCAATCGTCCGTAAGGTCTTGCACAAATAGGACTTCTGACCGGCTAAGACCAGCCTCCTTGAGCGTGGGGGGGTTGGGCTGCTCCTCGGTGGGTAAGCAGGGGAGGACACGGCGGGGGAAGTTTGTAACTATTTGGAATTTCTCTGGGCTTTCTTTCAAAGAAAACAGGAAGTCGTGTATTACCTAGTGAAGAAGAGCAAGGAAAAAAAAAGAATACATCTGATTATAGTGAAAGTATGAGAATCACAGTATATGTTTGGTTTTTTTTTTTCCATTTCTTTAAGAGTATTTACCGTAAGTGACTGGCTGAAGAGGAACCTCCTCTCTACCCGTGTGTCGTTGGGGAGTTTGAACACTATTTTAACACTGTCAGGGTCATCCAGGGCAGGCTCCGGGGGAAGACATTCAGACTTGCGCTCCTTCTCCTCCTGGAGCGTCTACAGAACCAACGACGAATCAAACAAACAAGCACACACAGTCAAAAAAGATATAATCAAGAAAGCCGTTTATTATATGTTAAGTGAATCTTAAGGCTGATTTCCAACCTTGGTGACCATATGCAAGTACTGTATAGCGTGTGTGTGTGTGGGTGTGTGTGGACACACATACATATATAAGCAATATATATCTCTGAACAACCTCAGTCCACCTCAATTAACTTTTAAGACCTCAAATTGTGTTAAGTGTTCATTGTGTTAAGTGTTCATCCTCTGCCACAGTTAATCAATGTTTTGGAAGTTCATGGAGAGCATCTACATTGTACTTGTGTACTGTACGCCCCCATTTCCTTGTCAAATGCCATGCTCCGTATTCGCACTACTAAATCAAGACGTTTTCTCTCATGGGATTTTATGAATCGCAATGGAAAATGTTGTTCAGTGAGTCACCGTGTCACGCAGTCACCCATGGTATACAGTAGTGGGAGATGTAGAATGAGTCATGTCCAATCAGAAATTGATAAACTGAGCCCAACTGTTGTATAAATAAAGACTGATAAATCCTATGTTCATTTGCCATGAATTTACAGACAAATATTTTGATCATTTTGATCAACCCAAATGAATTGTTTTTGCTTGATTTTTTTCCCCTTGATAATAACATTCAAATTGCAGTGTCATAGATTACTTGGGAATTATAATGAAAACAACTTAATTTCCGAATATTTCCAAAGTTGGAGGTTAGAGGGCTTTGCATCCCTCTCTCCTCCTCTCTCTCAGAGAGAGAACTCATAACTCAACTCACCCGTCTTCTCCTCTCCTCTGCCAGCACGCACTGGCGAACCTTCTCCTCCTCCTGCCGCTTCTGTTCCTGCTCCTCCCTCTTTTTGCGGTCCTTCTCCTGGTCGGCACGCAGTGAAGCCAGGTAGGCCTCGTCCTGCTGCTGCCTGAGGACCTGTGTCTGGTTCCTCTCCTCTCTGAACGAACACACACACACACACACGTAAAATACAAACCACATGTAAATCTATCTGAAAAATCTGCCATTATCTGAAACCACACTCTGAGCTCATATGACAAAAGAAACGTTCCTGACAAGTGGTCAGTTGCAGAACAGTAGTTGTGTGATAAGAGCTACACTGAGATCACAGTACTTGAAGTCAATTACTCAGGCATTCAGTGGGCTTCGCATTCAAACTAAGATTTGTAGAATAAGGATTTGCTGGATGCATGATGAGACTCACCTCTCCAGCCGCTCGGACATCAGGTAAGTCTGGTTGGCCTCCATGATGAAGTTGAGCTGGTTGATTAGGTCCTCTGGCTGAATGAGCCCCTCTAGCCTGCCCACTACAGTCATCTTCCGGTCTTTGAGCATGATCATGGCCAAAAAGGGGTAGGTGTTCTCTCGCAAAGCCTGGGACACTGATGAACATTCACGCACACACACACACAAGAAAAAAGCTTTTGTGTACTGGAGCCATCTAGACCGACCCATTCCAGAGGTTTTCTTTTACAGCTCTTTTCCTAAAAGTAAGCCATTATATGTGCACTCTATTGTATGACAGAAGAAAAGGCTTTGTACTTAAAGCTATTACATGTTTCTTCTCTCCCCTTTGATTTTTTTGTTTTGCTTTGTTTAAGCCCCCTAGGCATATTGGCAACAAATACACAACATCCCATGATGAGCCCATACAACATACACAGGAATACAAAACTTATTCTTTAGAACAAATGTCATTATTATACTTATCATTTTCCCTCACTAACTTAACCCTTCTGAACCCATCCCATTTAAAAAAAAAAACAACAGAAAACATGAATCATCTCATGTGACAAACTTTCCAAGCTATGAGCTGTACTGATGTTAGGTGGTTACCTCGGTATCCCTCCGGCTTGTTGGTGGAGCATGCCCAGAAAAGCATCCTGGTATTGATGAATGTCAGGACCTCTTCTGTACATAACGTGGAACTATACAGACCACAAAAAGGTCAAATGAATTCAGGGACATGTATTATGTATGTATGTATGTAATGACAGTGTCTATAATATACTGGTAAACCTACCGACAAAATTCATCCGTGTCTTGGTGGTCTTCTCCGTGTAAATATACTAGCAGGTAACGTAGCTCCCGTTTTGCATCATTCAGGGCCTGTAAAGGGAAGCATACAAGAGAAACAGTATTTAGCTGCTTAATGATCTGTACCGTGTGTGCATATGAAATAAAGCACACCAGACACTAAAACTCATAGAAAAAATAAATTGACCACTCAAATGTAGACTAATTTGACATATTTAACACCATACTGTTAGGCAGTACATATAGTTAGTAAGTATACTTGCAGTCTACCTGGCTGTATGTTCCTTGATAAAAGACTGGATGTGATCTGCCATACTTCTCTTCAAAACTATGAATAAAAGACACCACATCTCCTACTGGGTCTGTCACTCTTCCTCTGGGGTCCGGTCTGATGAAGCGCAGGGCGAACCTAGACCAAAACAAAACAATGAAAATAACACCATGCTGGAGAATCACTAAGCTTCTTCATAACTACTTGGAGAAACAAGGCATACTATGATCTTTATTTCTGGAAAGAGGTCACGATATAGAGGCTATAAATAGAATATAAACAGACTGAACCATTATGAGAGGCTGGATTACCTGAATATGTCCAGAAGAGTATAATATGTAAACCTGAATGGAAGCATTATTAAGTAGTAACTCCATCCTAACAAGCCCTGGGGGGGAAAAAAAATAACGAGAGTAAACCTTCCACTGTCCATAAGATGAGTGACCATATTCCAAGAATGTGTTGTCCACTCAAGGCAGAAAAAGCAAGGTACTTACTCTAGGCTGTGGCCTTGATACAATATAGCTATACACTCTGTGGTCAGCTGTATTGACCTGTAACGGTCTGGAGGGAGGGGGGTTGAATACACTGGGAACTCCTTCCTGCTCATTCAGTCTGTCCTGCACGGCTGCCTGAAACACAATACCCTCCCCCACGGTTACTTTCAGCTCAATCCTGAGCTCATCTCTTGAAACCTACTGAGACAAACCGATTGCAGCTGTTCTCACCTCGATGTTCCAATTGTGCTGTTCTAACGTGCGTCGACATTGGTCCATGGACTCCAGGCCCGTGAGGTCCTGTGAGAGAAATGCAGAATGTTTTGACAGAACCATTTTTGTTGATCTAGCTAACAGACCACTGAGCTAACTGGCCAAGGTTTGTACTTCAGGTGCAAACAGCTGAGAGGTCCTATCTTAATCAGCTAGCGAGTGCTGAAGTAAACTTTGCTTTAGTTACTCATCCGGTAGATTCAATTTAGATACCAAACTTCATTGAACATGCCATTGAACCATTTGTCAGGAGATGATTAGGCCCAAATAAAGGGATTGGGTAGGAGTTAGGTAAGGATCACTGTACACCATTAACGTTACCCCCTCTCAAGCAGGTAATTTAACCCAAGCAATGACTTGCATCTTGCATTGACGTGTCACACATGAAACTAATGTTAGCTAGCTACGATGGCATAACTAACTGTCAACATATGGCCAGTTATTTGGTCACGGTGAGGAGCAACAGTAACTTATGTAGCTTAGGGGCCTACTGATGAAGGGTTGATGTGTGGAGGAGCTAGGCGTTTTATCCCAGGTTATGAACCAAGACCTGGCTACTGTTTTAGTAACGTTAGCTACGGCGTCCTCGGCTGTACTTGCGAACTGGCCTTGCGAGTAGCTGTTAGCGATATCACTGTAGAAATTCTACCCCTTTAGCCAAAAACTGTCACTAGCGAGAGAGGACCAGGAGGCACTGTAGATTAATTTATCTTTCAAACGGATCGTGGATCTGGTATCTACATATATTTCCGTGAGTAAAATAAAACAATGAATGTTGAAGTTAAGTTTTGAAAAGATGGCAAAGGTGTTTTCCATTTTTTCATAGTTACCCTGTCAAAATAACAGGCTAAGGTTAGCAGTCGCTACCGTTAACGGTGCCTCCTAATCACGAGCTAGGTCCACTGGCCTACTGGGTTGTATTTCTCAACAGCACCTTAGCGCTATCCTGAGTTTCTTAATAAGCATTTCGGCAAGTAGTGATTCTGATTCACGTAGCTAGTCAGAAAGCTTCACAATATGTAAAGTAACATACTAAGTACTAACATTAGCTTTCAGCCAACTACCTAGCCTATTGGTTCATGTTAGCTAACGGGGCATAAGCTAATTGGCTAGCTAGCAAGGGAGGTCTGCTGGTCGAAGTAAACTCGCTTACTTCTTTTCATAGCTTGCCTGTAAGATAGATGACAAATATACCACCTACACAGAGAGACACAAATATACTACTCAGGAGTCAAAATAATCGGCAAACCATATAACTGCCATACCTGAAACTGAAGGAGTTTTTCAGTCTGCGCCTGGGATAATTCCTGCTCCTCTGGCGCCGCCATCTTACCTTACCAATCCCCAACAAAACGTACGATGTTAGTAGTAGTCGAATGAGTTTTACAGTCATCATGAAAGTATCTTTGTGCTGCCATCTATCATGTTGGAGTAGGCCTAACAAAACACACCTTGGTCGAAACATTTTTATTTCAGCAGAATAAATATCCTGTTTAGAAAAAATAATTTACAACATCGTCTAAAATGTGTTATTTCTCATACAGTCGTTACATTTTCCCATAAATTCCACATTCTTTGCCAACCGCTAAAACTCCTACAAAAACAGTTTATAACAAAATATTTTTTCCACCACACAACTGCTGTGATTTTAAGGGACTGGTAGCGGTAAATACCTTGATGAAAACGTAATGATTTTACTCACAGTTTCGGGCGGAACTGATGTTTTAGAGAGTCACCCAGTCTGGTATCTCACCCGGTAGATGTCATCATCGTACCTTTGGGCGGACTTGCTCACAAACTGCAAACATGGCAGCTTCACAGACTGCTGTTCCCCAAGATCAAGCTTCAAAAACTGCTCCTCCAGGGTCTATACCATTTGATATTTCTAAACCCCCAGTTATAGAAGGTTTTACTCCTTTGCCACGACACAGAGAAGAAGGGTTCAAGGACAAATTTATCAGGAAAACTAAAGAAAACCCCTTCGTCCCTCTTGGTGAGTTACATAAAGCTGGCACAGCTAGCATTAGCTAACCACTGCATTACACAACTGTTCAAGTGATACAGAGCTTTATGCAATGTTTAGTTTAAATTGAAAATTTGACATTACTGCATGTTATTGTATAAGGAAATCTGAAAGATAGTCGTCCCTCCAGTACTGCTGATGCTCGGACGATTGAATCAAGTAATTAGTGTTAGAGCTGCATATTGTTTTGGACCTAGCCTAACTTATAATTATCAATTGATAAATATCGGTAATTGTCATTAATGTTCTACTGTTAAAGTCAAGCGGATATAATCAGATGTACTGTAAACAATGTGCGATAGTGCATGCAAGAATGCAATTTCAACGCGCTCTGATAGTTCTGTACATTATGTATCGATGCAAGGGGGCGTGTCTGAATCCATTGAGACACTTGAGACTGCCTTTTCTCTGTTTCTTGGTGCCGCAGCGGTTCTGTCTCATCATCAGTTGTTCACCATATCTGTGTCACTCGGTAGTCTACTTTCTTTTGTTACATAGCAACATGATGCACCATCTATATTGAGATAATATCCTGCAGAGGTCAAACAATTCAGTAGCCAAGGGTATGATTAAAAGACGCCACAGGTCTAACAATAGTGAATCAAATAGTTGGCCCAAAGTGCCATGTAAAAAAGCATGTACAAAAAGCACAAGTAGTTTGATTTTGGACAGCAGAACTTCATGCCACATTCCTGCAGGTCTAAACCTTCTTAGTTCTTAGTCATTCTCTCCTTTGGATGACATAACATGGGTTACAGTTGTACAGTTACAGTTCACAAAATTGGAAAGTAGGCCTATAGACATCAATCCATTGCTAACTCAATTTCTTTTCCCACAGGTTGCCTTGGAACAGCTGGTGCACTGATCTATGGTCTACGTGCATTTAAAATGGGCAAGACCCGACAGTCCCAACTCTCTATGAGAGCGCGTATCTTTGCTCAAGGATTCACAGTTGTTGCCATTATCGTTGGAGTTGCAAGTACAGCATTGAAGCCCAGGCAATGAGCAGAAGCAGCAGTTTCCATTATGGTGTTTTGAAAAAACACTGTTTTCCTGAACCATGGATGTACTGGGATGGGAAGTGAAATCATGTTCGCCCCGCACCCCCCATCGTCACACATGCCTTACGAGGCCATTCATGACAATTGTCTCAGTCTGACAAATCTTTGGCAGGCCGCACAGTTGACATACTATGTATTTAATATATTTTTTTGTGGTGTTTCATACCACAGCAATGTAATTAAAATATTGGCAATGTGCTTGCCACTCTGATTTAGGCTAGTTGTCTGATTTCATTTGCAATGTCTGTGACTCATTCTGTATGGGCTTGACATCACTTGTATGTACATTCGATGCTTGATATAGTGCTCCTAATGTCAGAAGGGAATGATGGTTCCAAATTTTTACTATCCCATATTGAAGAAGAAATGTGTGAATCAATCAATAGTCCTGTTATTGATGTTCCTAAGAATTGTTGGTAGATATGACAAAGAGAATTTGGCACAATGTAGACCAGTTGTGTGAAACAGAAGCTGACGCTAATATATGGAGGCATAATGAAGTTTGTTTTAGTTCAGTTTACCTAAACATTTGCAGCCCTTTCACTATTTGGTCTATTATAGACTACCAGATACCTAGTACAGACAGAACTCAGCATCATCAAACAACACGACTTATTGGTTGATTCACACAGGATTTGCCCTTCAAGTTTAAAATATATTGAGATTCTACTTAGACACTGATGTAAAGTAAGGATTTAACTGTCATAGTTCTCGTGACAATATGTGCATATATATACTGTATTACAACACTAAAATGTTTCTCGGTTTTAAGTAGTGGTTGAGCTGCTAGGACATAGCAGCTAATTCACACCAATAAAGGGACATTTGCTAAAAATATTCTTTGTAAAGAATTTATAAGAAATGGCAAAACAATAATTATCTTGACCAATGTTTTATTGTAGAGCTTCAGCTCTGAAGAAATATCAAGTCCTGTAACTATTTTTCAACCGCATCTCAATGCAAACCTTGTGTGGGGGAAAAGAAAAATGCATCAATGCATGCGTGGCTCCATCCTTATACAAAACAACGGTCAAGAACAGTAGCCAGCATTAGAGAATTATGAATGCAATGTCAAAGGCCTCATTAAGACATTCCCTGTGGTGCTGTCATGCATGATTAGCATGTCTTTGGCAGTCAATGAACAGAAAAGAAAAAAAAAAAGATCTTGTGCAAACCACATTTTGTTATAAGTATCTGACTCCAGTATCAGAAGGCCTCAGTATAGTGTCCTGGGTTGTGATCAGTGCTACTGCTTCAGTGGAGTGATGTACAGTATGCAAAGGCTGCTTTCAAAGTATGCAGTGGAGGCAAAGGCTGCTTTCAAAGCCCGCATATATACAGGTAGTATTTAACCTGTTCAAGGTGAACAGTGAAACAACATGACCTAAGCAATAGGAAAAACAAAACTGTATGGATACTGACCTAATAACAATTTAAAAGTAACAGGTATTTAAGGATTTTATGAAAGCTGCATACTGAATATTTGAAATGAATACACAGATTATTAAACCAGCAGTACTAGTGGAAAAATGGAAAATCTTCCATCACAAGAATATGAAAAAGGGGTTAGGTCTCTATAAGACTTCTTCATTTACTTTAAATAGACGAGGGATTGATTCATGATTCCAGTAAGCTTCAGGTAAGATCAAGGCATTTAACTGTGCCTTATTACAGACTGGCCCCAAGTTTATGTAATTACAAACAAGCAAATCTTCAATTGGGGTGTAAAAGGCATCATCTTCATAAGGCAGAGAAAGGTTATAGTACAATATTAGTGGAGTGAACAATTTAAAAAAGAAAAGAAAAAAACATGTACTCACTTTGCAAACTTTGCAAAAACAATGTACTCACTTTGCTTTCAAATAAACATTATCATTCCCACCCAATTTTAAAATAAAGTGCAACGAAGCAGAGGCAAAAGGACATAACAAACCAGAAGAAAAAAAATGCCTCTAGGCTTTGCGCACCAGCGGTGTCTGTTTCAGGGATATAAGGACAGAACGCATGCGGGACACATCCTTAGATTGCTTGTTGGTTTTGGGGTTGAAGTCGCAGAGTCGTGCCACCTTCTCCCACTCGGTGCCCGGGCTGTCATCACCACACTCCTTCAAAAAGGCATCTTCAGAAGCTCTGGAGAGAGACAGACAGACAGACAGACAGAGAGAGAGAGAGAGAGAGATATTAAGCAGAGGTTGCTTTAGATGAGTGCACCAAGGTGATCAGTTCACACACTTCCACAAATAAGCCATGCCCATGACTGTTGAGAGAGTGATTTTTGACTTGATTTTGTTCATTTACGTACATGGAGTGGGTGTTTAATCAAATGTTTAATCACTAATAAATTACTATACAATTTATCTCCAACGACATGCGCCATTAGAGTATTTTGAAATGGACATTCCATGATTATTATTATGGATTCAAATATATAAAACCTCCCCACACAAAAAAGCATGATTGAGTGGCTTGTGATTGCATGTGTAAAAAAAAAAAAAAGAAATCACGCATCCACATGCAAACAGAGTTGTCTTGGCTGAAATACTACAACAGGGAGGAGATATCCTAAACATACACAAAGCCTATCACATCACAGTTGGGTTGGTTGAAGAAAGCCTTATCAGTGATCCTTGTGCGCAGGTAGCCATGAAAGCAGGGAAGGAAAAGGAGAGGGACAGAAGGGGGAAAGTAATTATTGTCACACCAGCGAAGCACAATCCATTACAGCATTTAGCCACAAAAACCTACTATAGCACAGAGAAGACTGAGTCACTCAGTTCCCTAGACTCAAGGGGTTTCCCATATGATGTATTCACCTTATTCCGCGGGTAAACATGGGCGCTGCCATGACGATTGTCATTCAACATCCGGTCTAGCAACGCATTGACTTGGCGTTGTGATATTTGGTGTTTTAACGGTCTAATATAAGTGATCTTACTATGAAGTTGTGCTCACTATATCCATCAATAAAGTTAGAACAGTTCGTCGCCAGATAAAAAATGATGTTTTCAGCAGTATAACGGTGTTTCTACGGCTACAATAAGGAGATTTGTGATCATGGTATTTTATGAAAATTACGTTGATTTGAATGAGAGGCAGCGTCTCGGAGGGCAAATGCGGAAGAAAAAAAGACAAAAAGGGGCGGGGCTGCATAAGGTGAATAGAATTATAATAGATCTAAGGACCTATGTGTCACACTGGGCTGCTAAGAGATAGATTGTGTACACATAATAATGTACAGTACAGTAAGTCCACTGATTAACAGCAAACAGAACTAGGTGAAATGTAATGCACTACAGGAACGTCACCATCACAGATATTGCAATCTGTTTATTCATGTTTAGTTTATAAAACTGCATCAGATGATGGCAATCATTCATTCCCAGTGAGGAGGTTACTAACTACTGATTTTTTATGGGCTAATTCAGTCTTCTCTGGGTGCATGAAAAATAGCACAATCCCAATCCATAATGCAAAGTGATACCGTTCTACACTCGGACAAAGTCTGTAGGAAAGTATGAAACAAGGCTCATATTAGTATTTCAAAGGAATATTCTAAAGAACAAACTCTAAAAACAGCTGGAAAATGAGGCAAAATGAGGCAAAGATGATACAGTACATCCTAAGGGGTGAGGCCTAGGAGGGCTATTTCATAGACTAGAAAGGCTTGGTGCTTTCATCAATCTTGATAAAAGACTGATGATGTTACATGTCAACAGAGGAACAAATACAGCTGTCCTTACAGCAATCATGTAGAGTGGTTAGAGAGCGAGTGCTTGATGTTGTTCATTTTCTTGAGTTTTGGGGTCTAGTCATTCCCAATACAGTAGACTGTTTTAAAACACATACCAATTCTGACAAAAGACTAAAAAAAGACTATTTTAAAAAAACATACCAATTCTGACAAAAGACTGTAAAGCACCACAAATAAGACTTTCACCTTTTACTAGCTAACCAAAAATAAAACCTATGGGAAATTCTTGCAACCATAAAATCAATTTTTCCAAAATAATTCACTCAGGCTCTCCCTACCGGTTGTTGGCCTTGTTTTTCTCCAGCTGTTCAGTCTGATGGTGATGCCAGTCTTCAAGCTCCTTCCTGGCCTTTTCTTTCCATTCGGCCTCTGCAGCTTTAGAGGCTGCATCTAAATACAATCAAATGAAAACACAAGGTCAGACTTGGCCAACATGATCTAATCAGGCCGAGGCAACCAAACTGCGTAGTTGACAGATAAGTGATTACATGGAGACATCATGAAGTCATCACTGAGATAATGCAGCAGGTTTTGTTAAATGCTAATGACAGGCATCTCAAATTCCGCAAGTGAGATAGTTGAAGTTATTTTCTTTGTAAACCAAATAAGTTAGACTAGTAGGGTAAAAAGCTTGGAAAGTAAAGAAAAAAGGGGTGCAAGCAGATCACCTAATTCTTCCAGTCGTGCCTTCTGTTCCTCCCTCCACTTGCGCAAACTTTCAGGTTCTGCTCGTAACTGGTCAACCTGGGCGATGGCAGCATAGCTGTCTGATGTCCCATTTGAATCCTTCAGAAGTCATAAAGACAAATAAACCACACAATACTACAGAGGCCCATACATCATATTAACAAAACTGTTTGTAAATGAGCAAAATCAGAAGTATATAAGAAAATGATATTTTGCTTTCATTCCGATGAATACAAGTAGTGAATTTAAGATCCAGCTGATATGGGTCATTTTTACAAATAACTAAACAGCAACCCAGAGCAAACTTAATGAACTTCAAATTCTCACCTGAAACATGTCCCCGTTTACAGCGGCGGGTGCCTCATCAAATGCATCTATTTAAGAAATAAAACCCAAAACTGTCACTTGTGTACTTCACTGGTCAGGGCAGGAAATGTCTGGCTGAGTAAGCTACATTTCTTGCTCCTTGAGTAAAACGGCGAGAAGCAGGAATTTTGCAGAACCAGTTTTGCAAGGATGAGATGGTAGTTGTTGCATCATCAACCATACGCTGTATAATATCTACAGACATGTGCTCAAGAAATGACAATGAACAAAAACATACATAGACATACACATGTAGAATCATCTTTCAACTCTGACTATGGGACAAGGAATGAGGCGGCCTACTCGCAGAGCTAGCTGGTGCACCATTGACAGGAACCAGTGGCACCTGCCTGGTGTGGTCTGACGTCATCATGTCAAATCATATAGTGTTGTAAAATATTAAGACAATGTTTATTAACTTTGACAAATTAGTAAGAAGTTCAGTTAACAAAGCAAGACACCCGTTTTACATACTTTTGCTATGTTTCATTAGATGCAATGTCAAGGAGCCACCTGGACATCATAGCAGCAGCTAACATTAGCATAAAGTAAGATAACCCTTAAAAGTAATGAACTTGACGCTAACAACAATTCGTTAGACTGACTCTTCATGCCATTACGTGCTTTATAAAGAACAATATTACAATGATAAATGTTGGCTAGAGGCGATGGTGGGAAACAAATGAGCTAGCTAATATTAGCCTACTGACCATAATCATTTACTTCGGGAACCGAAGGCTCCTCTTCCTGCGGTTGTTCTTCGGCTTCTTCCAACTCCCCGAATCCTTCTTCGCCGTCATTTTCAATTCCAGCAATTTCACTCTCTTGTTGAGCTAGAAACGCGGCAGCAGGATCTTCTTCAACGGGATGAACACCGTTATCAGGAGATGTGAACCCAAAGTCGTCAGCCATTTTTCAATGCTAGCTACGGTAATGTGTACGTGGAAATCAAATCCCAGCTGTTGGAACTTTCAGTTCCGCAGTTGTAGGTGTTGGTGCACCAGCTGCTGTGCTGAACCCGCCTCTAAAAAGGACATCTACTTTTATGTCCGAAAATAAAATCTTATAGACCTAGACCCTTTACAAAATATTAGCCAGGTCGCAGAACATCTAAATTCTCAAACTTAATTGTCAAATCAGTAAAATGGTGAACGAATTCATTCCATGAGTAGGCCTCTGTCTCCACCTACTGGTAAAATCCAAAATTGACAGCAATTAAAGATGTTCAGCAAGGGACGCGCCTTTGAAGAAGTTTGCCTAGGCTACCCAGTTAGAAGGCCTACAGTAGCCTATGTGAAGATTTATGTAGGCTTTGTGTTTATGTATGTATGTATGTATGTATGTATGTATTATAAACGTTGTTTTTTTTGTTAGTCTGTTTATGTTTATGAAGGTAACCTACTTGTTATTACAGGTGAATAAAGCCTCCTTAGTCGCAACAGGACAGACAAACCAGGTAAATAAAGCCTCATAGCCTTCCTAGTCTACCACCACAAGATATTAGCAGCCTTGATGCCTTTTGCACCGCAAAACATTAAAAAGGGCCTTGATCAATAGACAGACACTTTTGTGCTCAATAATTTAGGCATGCCTATTTCAAGGATAAAGCTGGAGAATTAGGATCAATTTATTTATTTATTTATTTTTACTAAGATGTTATGAATAATGTTTATGGTTGGTTGGTTGAAGTTGAGATTTATTTTCAGAGTTGGGAAATAGACACAGGACTCATACACAGGCCTACAAAATATCCAGTTAACCCATCCAGTTAATAATAATAATAATAATAATAATAATAATAATAATAATAATAATAATAATAATAATAGCCTAATAATAATAAATACAGCTAGGTCCCAAGTATAGGCCTAGGTGTTTTTATTTGTTTGTTTGTTTGTTTAAGAAACTCTGCACTGTGTGGTAACCGTAAGCTTTTGCAAAAGTTTTTTTTTTACAGCATCCGTTTCACTTTTTGCATAACCACAGAGATGCAATAGGCCTACCCACACAGCATAAATCAACTGTTTATTTTTTGTCAGGATATAGGCCTTTTAAATATGCCTGTAAATCACTGCTGTCTGTTACATCCTTAAGTTCATTTTTCTTGTGGGTGGACTAACACACACTGTCTGCTGAATGTCATTTTGAAGTTTTTTTAGACCTGTCCTCTAGTTTAAAACCTGAATTATAGGCTAATAGATAATGATTTGATTGGGTTCCCATAATCAGGCTACTCTTTTCTCAATTTTATTCAGCTCATAATAATGTGTCATGTTTGCTTATATTAAACCTTTTGTCTGGTGGTCTTGAGGAAGTTGGAGAAAATCTGACAATGACTCTGACTTATAAAGTAAATGGTATTGGATGTAGACTCTCTAAATTTGAGAATTTATTTTAAGTTTGTCGGTTTGTGACACGTAGGCCTATGAATGGTTACTTTATTGAACTCCATCAAATTCCTCTGTGTGAGCAACAGCATAAAGAACAGGCTGCTCTGAATTCCGGTTACACGTGACTCTGACGTCTAAACCGAGCCATACTAAATGGAAATCCGAGCAAGATCCACTGTTGCTGTTAACAGAGGGGTGGCTGGTGCCCTGACGTCCGTCTCAAGGAAGTTTGAAGTTACAGAGTGGCGTGTTGATTGATTCTTTGTAACCAGGACAGGATATCAGGAATGAGTGAGGTGGGTAATCAGACTTTTGCAGACATAGGCTTGTTTGCACATTCATTGATCGTAACAAACAGCGAGTGGAGTAGGGTAGTTTTAAATCTGTAATTTTTCAATGAAAAACGTCATTGCTCAAGTAGACTAATTTCTTAACTGTGTTGCAGTTTGTTATTTCTTCACGAGGTCTATGACGTTTATTTTCGACCCAACATTGGACTTTAGCGGCTAGGCTACTAGTTTTTCTTATTTAAAAAAATGTCTTCGTGAAGGAATATTCTTTGAACTTCAGCGATCCTTGAGAGGACCGCCTGGAAGTAGCCTATCCGGCGGTCCGGCATCTGGTGCGAATGCACTCTAGTTCATGCAGATTCAAATCCCAAAATGTCGCTATCAAATGGAAAGATTGAATATCTTACATATCCATAAAATGTCGACATA
Source organism: Sardinella longiceps (assembly GCA_027497455.2). Classification (NCBI taxonomy): domain Eukaryota; kingdom Metazoa; phylum Chordata; class Actinopteri; order Clupeiformes; family Clupeidae; genus Sardinella; species Sardinella longiceps. The sequence continues at coordinate 11,646,336 of JAODXP020000030.1, forward strand.
ATACGTTAAACCCAATATAGGGTCTTGGTGGCTGTTTGTCTTATTATTGGTCCTCCAGTCCTAACGGATTGCACAAGTTAGATTAAAATATCTAGCCTAGCTAACTTTAAATGGTTCACACTTTTACACACAGGCCTAACATAGGCTACTGAAATATGACCTCCATATAAATACTTAATAATTTAATGCACTTTGTGTTAAGTGTTATTATTACAATACTGGTTGGAAGTCACACCAGATCACATATCCCATGTCTACCAGTTTATTTGCTGAAGCGGACACTGAACACAGGATTGAGCATTATTGACTTGGGTCCATCTGAACCTTGCCATTCTCCCATTTCCAGAGTAGAAGGAGCCAAGATCAGGTAACAGTGTCCCTTGGATAAAAAGCTGGTGGCACTGTGCAAGTGGAGGTTATTTTGTGTCCCAGGTTCAGCTTGTCCACTTGCGGACAAGTATGTTGGCTGATGTACTTTCTGTAGTGGCCTCTTCTTGTGTAGTAAAAGAGATTTAGAGTCTCCCCCTAATTTCCTTTTAAACTGACTGGTCAGAGGAAGCAGGGGTCTGGCACCGGGACACTGGTTGTTTCAAATGAAGAGTTTGACTGCCAGTGTCAGTTTTATGACAGTGAAAATCTCTAGCTAGTAGCCTACATGTCACAATTACAACATACTTAGTTTAGTTTCCCTTAAGTGCACATTCCATGAAGTGCACACTGTTCTGCGGAAAATGTTGACTCCCCTTCTTGCCCTCATTTGCATCCTCTATGTCCCTTGTTGTGAGTATTTGTTGGTTTTTGGGCAGTAGCTGGAGCTAGAGAGACTCTTGAGCAGTCACTTCTCTCTCTCTCTCTCTCTCTCTCTCTCTCTCTCTCTCTCTCTCTCTCTCTCTCTCTCTCTCTCTCTCTCTCACTAGCTCCCTTGCTCCCCCTCTCTGACTCATGTGGGTGTTGGGCTGAAATAGTTTGGTGTAGTTTTACATTCCTTATATAGCCTGTGGAGTGCAGAGAGACGTTCAGCGCACCCCTGTCACAGGGAGGGGTATGGGTTGGGTGTGGGTTGTGGAGTGTGTGTGAGAGAGAGTGTGTGTGTGTGTGTGTGTGTGTGTGTGTGTGTGTGTGTGTGTGTGTGTGTGTGTGTGAGGGAGGAGGAGGGGGCTGGGTGGGTGAGGGGGTGTTTGAGCAGAGTTTTGGCAGGAGTGAGAAAGTCAGAATCCCTCACCACACTAGCTCTCCACTTGGGTGTATACGGAGGTTTGGGTTACACGCTTGGCCCGTGGGACAAGGTAGGCTACGTTTGCCTCTCCTCGCGCTCTCACTCCAGGTGTTGCTATATTACTTTGCTCAGGATATAGAGTGTACAGGGGAGAGATCTTAGGATCTTTCCTTTCACCTTTGAATCGGTGCCTGTGGACAGTGTGTGCCATGTGCAATGGCTGGTGGAGGGCCCAGCTTGTCCTTGGCTCTTTATAAATGGCACTAGCTCCCCTAGCTGGCTTGCTACCATGTAAGAATCGTAGCCATGAGCAGAGAGGTGAAAAGGAGACACAAATGCTGCAATGGGATCAGGATGTGTTGAATAGAAAGATTTGCTTTTTATAATGGGATATGGTGTGTCATTATTTGTTAGAATTATTTATTCCTATCGTATGATTATTACTGTGCCCTTATGTGCATTACTTAGACAAAGGTTCTTGTTTTGTCTTTGAGTTTTATTGAGGGACCATACAGACATGTAACTACTACTGCGTAACACTTGTTTTAGCAGTTGTCAAACTCTCTGCTCACACTTTCCCTTGATGATTTAGTCACACGGATGAGCATGTCAGGTTGTCAGTACTCATGGTTTTGTAGAAAAACAATTACGTCCCGAGAACTGGTATTTTCAATGCTGAATGTTTCAGTGACATGTTACCTTGGTCTTCAACAGTAACATACTGAATGCAGATAAAACAAAGGCTGTGAAAAAAGCAATAATTGCTTGAATGTCTGTTTCACAAACACAAACTTTAGAATGTCTTTATATATGTGCCATTAAAATGGTTTTCTTCAATTCAATCTCGTTAACTTTCAGAATTACTCTATTTACCAACGTTGCCAACTTTGACATACAGTAAATGATCAATGACTGACTATATGTAGGCCTATTGTTTATATTTTGCATTAGAAGTCTACTGAAAACCTGAACCCTGTACACTTATTCTGTTATTGAAGAGTCATGTCATTGTGTTGTTGTAGAGTCTTAATAGACCACGTGTGTGTGTGTGTGTGTGTGGTTGTATGATTTGTGTAGTTTGGATTTCTGTGGAGAAACTGTTTAGGTTGGAGAGAACAGTATGTGATGTTATAAGGTGCAATATGTCTCTGTTGCGGACAGGCTAAGTGGTCCTCAAGATGAGAAAAAAAGCTAAGATGCCTGACTAACAGTCTCTGTGTCTCTGTGTGTCTTCTCTCCTCTCCTCTCCCCTCCCCTCCTCTCCCCCATATCCTTTGCAGGACATTAGTATGTATTGTGTCACTCTCAATGGACCCGCTCCCTGGGGCTTCAGACTCCAGGGGGGCAAGGACTTCAACATGCCCCTAACTGTGTCAAGGGTAAGACAGATGCTTTATGGATGAAAATCGTGTGAATGAGCATATGAGATTCTAGTATGTGTGTGGCGTGTGTGTGTGTGTGTGTGTGTGTGTGTGTGTGTGTGTGAGAGAGAGAGAGAGAGAGAGAGAGAGAGAGAGAGAGGAGGGGAGACAGAAAGTGAGAAAGAGTGTACATGTGTGTGAACACTTGCGTGAAGACTTAGAGTTACAGTGCCTTGGTGCAAAGTTTACATCTTATCATCTATTTGTGTATACACGTGTTTATGTCTGCATGTGAGCTTGGAGTGTGGGGCTTGTGTGTGTATGTGTGTGTGTGTGTGGGGGGGGTACTACTGGTGTGCTGGAGATGGATATAGACAGAGATGCAGAACTACGTGTACATACTGTATATCACTTGGCCAGCTATGCAAGCTGAGCAGAAGGTTACTGAGGAGAGGGCTGCGTAGTCTGGTGGCCAGCAGAGATATTGGTCAGCTGTCATTAATAAGCGTTCTGACTGCAAATAAAGCAAATACCTATCACTGCAGAGTTTAATTGAACAACAAGGATTTTAACAGATTTAACAAGAGCTCCCCATGGAGTTGAACGAGAGTCGAAAACACTTCAAAGGCAAAAAAAAGCCTCCAAAGACGGCATAATCAGGTTAACGAGATCCATATGTTCTCATCTACAGCAGTCGGTTTCGACACTCGACATTCCTATTGCAGCATGTCACTGCTCAGTATCAAAACTTATAACATGAAGCACTTCCCCATCGCTCGTATCCTTTACATGGACATGAAGTGGTTTCTTTTGGCTCGACGAGGCGGCTTTGCTCCCTCACCCCCTCGATTTGGTCATTAGACGGTTACGAAATGGGATGCCTAGATACTCGTTATTGAGTAGAATGGTCCACGGGATAAAATTTCCAGGCCTTATAAGTGCTGTTTTGCTATTTTGTATACACACCCTTGCTCTGGACTCTGGCACTCATTGAGCATTCTGTGCTGGCATTCTCTTGAACGGCTAACCTTTCGCTGCGGGGGTGCTAGCAAGTTTTAACATGACAAATGGATATTTGTTTTGTCATTGTGCTATAATGCCTTACAGGAAGCGCACATTTCTCTGTCTCTACATTTGCAAAACAGGTAAAGCCAGGTGATCCAGGCTTTGCCAGACAGATAGTTCGACAAAGATCAGTAAAATATTGATGTCAAAAATGTTCTCATCAGTTATTTCACCAGTCTAAAACCCCTAGGAGCCATTCTGAGACGGCAAACTGTTTCGACTGCTCTAGGGCTAGGTAGTTGCCTGAAGGTGAACTACAGTTTGCGACAGGCTAATTAACTGTGACACAAGGAGACATTTTAATTAGACTGGTATGCGATGAAATGTGCTCACCAAGTCAGGCCGTACTGTATGTATGTGTGTATGCTTGACAAGTCTTCCTAAAGAGTCTTGATTCAACACCTGTGTTACACACACACACACACACACACACACACACACACACACACACACACACACACACACACACACACACAGGCTTGTCAGCACAGGCTTTTGTTCATGACCTCATTTTGTAGTGTACACACAGGCTTATGCAAAGAGCCTTGGCTGACTTCGACGAAAGTTGTACAGAACAAGACGGAACATGTAGCCTTGTCTGTAACACACATGTAATAGCATTGCCGTGGCAGAGGGTTATCAAAAAACAAGATTAAAGACATTCTACTACAGCAAGACCTTTGAAAGGGATGATAAGAATTGATCTATTCCTGGCCTATCAAAGTTTGTTCACCTGCACTGAAAGAAATAATTACAACTGTGAGATCACTCATGACCCACGCCTGACACATCATCAGTAACGTTCTGTAGTCTTAGAACTGTACACTGTACAGTGTTCTAGACATTCCGAAGTACTATTGGTTTGTTTTCTCTTGGTGTGAGTATCCTGAGGCACATTTTTGTGCCGTGACACAGGAACATCCTTAATAAAAATAAAAGTGCCGTGTCTCTTGTGCTGCTCTGATGTAGCCGAGTTGCTTTTTTATGAACAGGATTATTCAGCTTAGATTTCATTGCAGTAGATTTGCTTTGCTTTTTTTTCTTACGGAACTCTTTAGGCATCTCATGTGGGGGGTCAAAAAAGGCATTTTCACAGACCTTATAAAGAAGTGCTCACATCAGTCAGGTGTTAAGTGCACCTAAGAGAGATGACGTCAGTGCCAGACCATAACCTCGGTGCAGTTCCCGTGGAAACGTGGTGATTAGTCAGCTGCAAGCGAGGATGTGATTCACGCAGCATGACTGCCGGTAACACCCTCTTAATACGGCCTTTCACCCTCATACCAAGAGCACAGGCAGACAATGATGTCACTAATTACCAGGCCTCCCGCAGACGTCAGAGAAGGTTGAGATGAACTCATTCCTTTTCCCGTTTGTCTGTCTATTTGTCACTCTTTTTTGTCTGCGCCTTTTTTCTTTTTCTTTTTTTTACCTTGAAGGTACTAAGGGGAGGAGCATTGCAATGCAAACTTTATGTGAATGTATTTGTGAACACTGGGGATGTCCTCCAACTGCAGAAGTTTGTGGATGATTTGATTTATGATTTGAGTGATGGGTCTCTTGTTGCCTTGATCCACAAGCCCAATAAAGCTGGCTAATAGCAGCGGTACTAGCTGTAAATAACACACTCGCTTGTAAAAGCCTAAGCCCCTGTGGTCATCTGGTATTGATATTGAAAGGTGTGCAAACGGCTTAGGTCTGAAGGTGTAAGCCAGGACATTGCTCCCCCAGAGTTTGTGTCTGTGAGCTTCCTCAGCTTCCTGTACGGGCTACAGAATTCCGTGTTCCCTCAGCATTCCAGGGATTTTTGACACTGCTGCCCCACTTCTGTCTCCAGAAAAAGCTCCCTTTGTCTGGCCTTGCCATATCTTCCGAGTATGAGTAGACTGCCACCCATCATTTCTCTCACCAGATGTGGAACTGTCTTTCCCCTCAAAGGAATGCTTTCCCAGTGAGCCACAAATGATGGCCTAGCTCGAGTTCACGGAACCAGACGGCACGCCATGATCTCAAACAGCCATAGAAACTGCTCTTCATGATGAAACGAGAGGGCAGAATAAGGGTTGGCAAATGTTATGATTTCATATGATGGTTTTTTTTTCACTCGTTTCTGCTGATGGAAAGACATCTGTTTTCCATCCCCACGAACATGCCGTGGACGTTAAAATCGAACACGCGATGAGGAAATTGCGTATGACATCACCTCTTGAAGTGTGGGCCCTTTTATTTGCAGCTGTCCCGTGCCTCAGATATGTTTTTTTCTTTCTTTCTTTATCGGCTTGTGATCTGTGGTTTCTAAATCTCTTGTTTGTCTCAGACTGAGATTAAGACCAGCACCCTGTGGGTACTGCCCTATTACCACATTGCTAGGCCCGGTTGAGCAAATACTGGCTAGTAGGGCCTGATGGGATTGCTTTAGATTATTTGTGACACTTCCCTTTTTGGCGTTGGGCTAAGAAATGTTTTTTGCGGGCTAATAATGAAGTTTCATTCGTCTCTGATTCTTTTATTTATTTATTTATTTATTTTTTTAGCTACTTTGACTTTTTGCTCCTGGCTTGGCTGGAAAGTTTAAAGAGTTCCAATTATTTTTCTTTAAGACAGCCCCCCCCCTTTCCTCCTCCTCCCCCTATGTCCTTGTTTTTGTCCACTCAGACAGAACATGCAGGGCTTTTTATTTGTTTGGCTAGCTTTGGTTTGTCTCTTTAGAGCCTCTTGTTGGAGAACTGAGACTTGATTTAAAATAGGGGTTATTGGGGGTTGTGTGGTGTGGTTTAAGGGAGAGGGTGGGGGAAGGAGGGGGAGGGAGGGGGGTCGCTGGTACTGCAGGACCCTGGAGAAAGTGCCTGGGCTCCCTCCGTCTCCACACGGCCTTTTCCCAGTGAGATATTTATGGCCCAGCTTGTATCAGCTGACATGATGTCAGGGAAAGCTCTGTGTCTTCCAGGCCCCAAAAGGCAATGGGAAGAGTTAAAGTGAAATGTGGTGAGGTTTTAAGAGCTGACACTGGGGTGCTCCTTCCTTCTCCCTGATTTCTCATCACGCCATGATCGAATGCGGGCGGCGGGCTCCTATATAATGCAAGCCCATGGTGACTGAAGGCTTCAGAGAGAGCAAGATCAAAACCTGAGGTTGTTTACTCAACAGATGGATGAAATAAATCTATATTTTGGCCCAGGCAATGATCTGTCTCCACTGCAGCATTGAGATAAAACCCCTCTTCTATTGGTGTGTTGCATAATGATGTTCTCGTGCAGAGTGTTAAGCATACACGTGAGTCCCTCTTGTGGCCGGCAGAGTGTCGTATGAAATGACTCTGAGCGAGCGAGCGACTGCTGCTGCTCACTCCCTCCCCGCGCCTGATGGCGTGTGCAGGTGCGCGGCTCCGTTGCCGTCATTTTCAGTATTGACAAACTGCGGAGAGGTATAGTGTTCCCAACCCCCACCCCCAACAGCCCTCTCTTCCCTTCGCCAAAAGCCCTTAGCGCAGCACTTGGCGGCGGGCGGCTCAAGCAGCGGGACAGCTGGAGGCTCAACCTGAGCCAGGCACACAGGTGGCGGTGTCCATCATCGTGCCTCCAGACGCGACCTGCTCCACCCCACCCCTACCCCTACCCCTACCCATACCCCACCTAGCCACCCGCTCGGCTCACCCACCGCTCGCTTTCTCTACCTCCATCTTTCATCTGCGGACAGTCTTTCACCACGCTCCCTGTTGCGTGCTCTATCTCTCTCTCTCTCTCTCTCTCTCTCTCTCTTACTGTCTGTCTATCTTTCACCTGTCTCTCTCTCACATACTCACTGTCTCTGCCTTTCGTCTGTATATCTATCACACACATAAACATGCTCTCTCGCTCTGTCTCTCTCTCTCACACATTCTCTCTCTCCCTCTCTTTAGCACGCACTCCTTGCCCTCTCCACACACCCCCCACCCCCCTCTCTCTCTCTCTCTCTTTCCACTTCCCTCTCTTCTCCATTCATGCAGTTTATTTAGTTCTCGGTCCTTGTGTGTCCTATCTCTCGCTCTTCCTTGTGTGGGCTCTGTGTAATTTTGTTGCTCGTCGAATTTCTCATTTGCTCTGCGGCTCGGCTGTATAGATTGAGGTGTTGCACTTCTCTCTCAGCGACTTTGGCCTTGTGCCAGCACTCCCCAAACTGAAGTATGCCGTGCATGCTGAAAGACCTCCGTGACACTCCAGAGGCCTTTCAACCTCCAGCTTTACTTTGAACAGCGGAGAGCCATAGGAAACGTACAGTTGTATACGCTCTTTAGTAGCAGGAGTAGTATTGTGCTTCTTCACTTGCCTTTTAAAAATGCTTCGCATTGTTTTATTGTTAGGTCGTCTCAATATTATGAAGTGATCCGAAGAGCAGTGTGTAGTTGTTTTTGTTTTTGTATTATATTATAGACACATGGGCTATGATGTGGTGGTTGTTGTTTTGCGCGTAGTGTGCCCTGAAGGGTGTGTAGTTGTGTGTCTTTGATTATGTTGATCCAGAGGTCAGGGAGGTGCAGGATTGCGCTCTAGTGCTCTGAGTGGAACACATGCACTTTGGGCACTGCAGATGTTTGCTTGGGCTCCGTCTTAAAATAGACGCAGAGAGAGGTACAGGGATAGGCTGACATGTGTTCTGAGTTTCAGTCCAGGCTTGTAATATTATTACATTTCTCATTGTTTTTGTGCAGGTTTTTGCAAAGAACCGTCGCTTGCCCTGCGCTTGGAATGTTTTTGTTGGGTTTGGAATTGATTTAGATGTTTAGGTTCACATAATCTAGACTCATAATAGTATAGGTGGTCAAATAAATAACACATGCTAATTATACACTGGTCGAACTCTTGTCATGCAATGTTCAGAGGCCACTCCAAAAAGAAAAACACTTTGCATTGGGAAAGCATAAATTGTGTAGAATCGGGAATTCAGTGTTCAACTGCCATTCTCACGTAGTGGATGTACTGCAGTAGTTTCATTTTAAAATTGAATGTCACATCAGTAAAACAACCACATTAACAACATATATAAAAAAACAAAGATTATCTACAGCTGTCTGTAGTGAAGATGATAGAAATTAGTTTGCCATAGGTACTGTGATCTGTATGGTTATCTGAAATGTATTCTTTGCACCCTGGTTATCTGAGACTTTGTCACAAGTCTTCAGTTTCGCCTCAGCTTCGGGCACAAGCTGACTCAACCCCTACTAAACCTGTTCCCATCCCATGGCGCAATATTACTTATTGCTGTAATGTTTCTTCGAGGCGAAACCGTAGGCCGAGTTGAGAACCGATCGCAGGTGCCTTCATGTTTCAGGACATGGTGCTAAATCATCCCACATCGCATAACTTTCCGTCCACCGCAGCTGATAACGTCATGCAGGGTTTTGGAATAACTCGTCTGCATATAGAAATCCTTTATGGCGCTTCGTGGATCACGTGTAAGCCATGTGCAAGGTCTTTATTGAAGTCCTTACAGACCGGGATGCAGTGAATTGGAAAAAGCTTGTTTTGTATGGAATCACTGAAGTGCGAATGCTGATCGGAGCACATGTTGTTGTTTTTTTTTTTTTTTTTTCTCGTCTCAAGAGAACGACAATGCATTTAAAA
>JAODXP020000030.1:11660577-11678077 GCA_027497455.2 Sardinella longiceps
CACACACACACACACACACACACACCATTCCGGATAAACTAATATACAGTATGCCTGCATAATCAGAAATACTGTAGCTATATACATTATATATAGTCCTCCTCTTCCAGTCACTTCTCATTAAACGGATACACACACACACACACACACACACACACACACACACACACACACACACACACACACACACACACACAATCACAGGTAGCCTACACAGGAAAATGTAGAGATTGCATCCGGTACGTTGTTATTCTTACAGGCTCTAGTAAGTGTTTGCACACAATCATGTTGCCCTGTGCTTAGGCTATAATTGCATTTGCATGCCTCCACATGCCACTGTGTGTGTGTGTTTGTGTGTGTGTGCTTTTCGCAAGGAAAATATAGGGTTTGCTTTCCTCACACTTGTAGAGGCACAGCACATGCTGTAATTAGTCAAGCAGTTTCTGGATACTGTGCTCCTCCAAACTCCTCAGCGGACTTAGCAAAGGAATTTTCCTTTCGAAGTTTCTCTCACTTTTCAGTGGTTTTTATTTTCTTTGCTTTTTTCTTTCTTCCTTTGCTGTTGTTACCAACCCCACCCTGTCATAAACTCAGCCATGGTGCACTGATAAACTCGAGTTGAATTTAATTGGCCCAAACCCTTATCTGATAAAGTATGACATTAGGGCCTTTGTTCCCCTTTTCCTTATTTGTGCGTTCGTTCCCTCTAGAATATTTTGGGAATGTTTCTCACTTTGACCAAAAAAAACTCTTGTGACCTGGTAGACAAGACAACAGCTTTGACAAACAGCCTGGACTTCCTTACGCGACATTCCATTTTTCTGGGCTAGCAGCTGTTGGAGTTTCCCCGTTTTTTCTGTGTTTAAGGTTCGGAGTTCTACCTCATGCTTCTCCGAGGGGGACTGGGGTGGGGAAGGTATTGGGGGGTGGGGGGGTCTGTGGGTGTGTGGGTGCTAGGTGCTGTTGCCATAGCGGTGGAGGGTGAAACGAAGGGTGCGGGGGAGGAACAGGCAGCCCAACGGTGCTCCTGATATCTGAGCTGGACTCTCAGGCCGCAGCACAATGGCCACCTTTCTCACTGTCCATCTGCCCAGAGGGTGATTAACTGGGCTTTAAAAGGCCTTGCTTATTTGATACATAAATCATGAGGCCCCTCTATGGAAAAGTCCCCCCCCCCCTCTGAGTCTCAGGCTATTTGATCAGAGACTTTTTGACTACTTGGAAATGTCTGCCAGGCAGTAACATGTTTCTTTCTTTTTCTAAAAAAAAATATTGCATTATAAAGCACTCCATGAGACCTCATTAATAACAATACGCTGCAGTGTACTTTGTCTTGGAAAGGGAAGAAAAAGATCAGGGAGGGAGGGAGTCTGCTGCGTTGCAGTGTCGGGTTGTGGAATTCTGTGCTTATATTTAGAAATAAAAGGGTCATTTCCCCCCCTCTTCACGCTCTACCACGATGTTCCGCGGCACTCAAGAATTTCCCAATTTTAATGTAAACTGTAATTGTCCGCGGTGGCGTTAATCCTGGCGCATTGCAATTAGGCCTGGCGCAGACGCATTGCTGTCACCCCTAAAATAGCGCTGGGGAGTTTATCTAGCAGGAGCCGCTGGAGAGGAGGCACTGAGGAGAGCTCATCTCAGGAAACACACTGAGGAAAGGGCCATTGGCGGGGTCAATAATGCAATGCCATAAAGTCTAGAGTTGGGCTATCTGTCTCTCGAGCTCACACACACACACACACACACACACACACACACACACACACACACACACACACTCATAAACACACATATTCACTCCCTCTCTCTTACACACACGCACGCGCAATTTCACTCTCTCTCTCTCTTTATCTATCTCTATCTCTCTCTCTCTCTCACACACACACACACACACACACACACACACACACACAGGCTGAGGCAGCCATTTTCTGTGCTGTACACAGAAGGGGAGGAAGTAGAGTGGTCAAAAGATAATGAGACGATTGTGACTGCTGCGGTTCTGCTCAATTTGTCATCTAGCGCCCAATGGCAGCCTCGACCGTGAGGGGAATGTTAAATAATATACTGTGTGTTATTACAGTTCATCAGAACTGCTGCCAATGCTACCCCTCAGCTTAGCTTTTAGCCCTCTGGCTGCTGGACAACAGTAATTGAGGAACAATTAGCTCTTGTCAGATTCTTATTGATATGAGTTGGCATTTAAAAAAAAGTTTCCTCTGCTTAGTGCATTGACTTGTGCAGTAACGATTAGAACGGATTTAACTGTCCCGGGGGACGATGGGGTTTTATACTGTATGTCTGTGGGCAAGGTTTGCAGATTTCACATTCTCCTCATTCATGTTCAAATTGAAAGGTACAGAAATACTGAAAAGACAGAGATTTCCAGGTATATTTCAAATGGCTATGTGGTTAAAATCACAGATAATACACACGTTTAAATGTGCAAAAATGACCTAGCTATAGCAATAGCTTTTGAAGAAGCGACCATATTGATGTTACAGTAACTGCAAAAACATTAAGATATCCACTGAAGTTAGCATGCGGACCAACTAGGTCTGACAAACTAGTTATGGTGTTTACTGTGCTACTAAGGTTCTTCATTGCACACTTTAATTTTTGGAATTTGAGTTTCAGTGTTGGGTTTGTGTGAGTGGCACATGTTTGAGTCTGCACAAGCCATGTTTGGAGTCACAGATTCATTCTTGGATTACTGCTCTGAATTATTGAATTATTGCATCAGACCACAGCTCTTCATTCTCATTAACCTTCTCTCTCTCTCTCTCTCTCTCTCTCTCTCTCTCTCTCTCTCTCTCTCTCTCTCTCTCTCTCTCTCTCTCTGTGTTTTTCCAACAGAGCTCAGGCTCCCGGGCAAGAGCAACAGAAGGTAAGTGGTTGGATTTTGCGCAGCCTAGTTAACAACACTTTATGCTTTATACACAATGCTGGCTTCTGTATTGTCAACCAGTCAGAATAGGATTGAGTGTAAACCTCAAGTCCACTAAAACTTTGAGTGAGAGGTTCTTTGTTGATAGTCTTGTCCCAAATATCAGTCTCCTATCTAAATGTTTGGCTTATCTGGTCACTCCTACCATTCTCAGTGTTGATATCAGTTAGATTTGTCAACATTGTCAACAAGCTCTCCTACACTGACTGGTCAAACATTGGATGAAGCATGACAACACACCGTTCAAGTTTGCTTTGCAATGCAGATTTAAAAAAAAAAAAAAAAAAGACAACTCTTCCGGGTTTTTTTATTTTGTGGTTGGCATGTTTTCACGGGGGCCTTCACGGAAGAATATAATCCCAGACTGAGAGTTGCCAAGGGGGATTTTTTCCCCCTGGCGTCCCTCCGCCGTTGTGCTGACGTCATTCTGAGAACTGCTTGGGCCCGCATCACCACAGACACACACGCGCGCGCACACACACACACACACACACACACACACACACACACACACACACACACACACACACACACACACAGCCCTTAGACATTCTAGTTTCAGCAGAGACACTGTACAACACAGATGTAAATATACATTGACATCCTGAGCTCCTGTTAGGAATTAATGGCGCTCTCATGTCTCCTGTGTAAATCTTTTATCCCTGCAAAAAAAATGACAAAAGGATGAAATGGGTGAAAAATCGCCCCCTTGTGGATGTGGTCAACCATAATCCCATAGCATGAAATCCATCACACAAACACATTCACACACACACACACACACACACACACACACACACACACACACACACACACACACACACACACACACACACTCTCCCAGTCGAAATCCAAGGCGTATCAGTTAAAGTTAATTCTCTGGACCAGGCTCAAGTGCCAAAGAGTGGAGCCAGCAGAAATGAGAGAGGATCCGTTTGGACTGGTCCTTGGCGGACGCCCAGAGTAAATATTTGTCAGACAATTGGGGTGTGTTCACACTTCTTAAGCATTTCCTCAGGACGCTCTCGCAAGAATAGACTATTGGCAGCCAATCAGAGTTCAATGACTTAACACATTTGTTAAGTGCCAACTGTCCGTCGGCTCTCTGATGAAACGCTACTAAAACTCTCAGTCTGTGATTATGCCATTAATCAAAGTTAAAAAAAACAAACAAAGTAACAAAAAAACAAAGCAAAACACAGCCCCTTGTATTGTGTATGTGCTTGTGTTTGTGTTTGTGTGTGTTTACACGCTTTACACAAACTCTCCTTTCTGACTGCATGGTGTGGGTTTTGCTGCTCTCTGTGTGTTTGCGTGTGTGTGTGTGTGTTTGTTTTTTTCTTTCCCCACGCGCAGGACTCGCTTGCTCCCAGTCTGCCTAAGTACTCGTTTGCCCCCAGCACCACCATAAACAAGATGGCACGGCCGTTCACGCCAGGCGGCGGCACCGCCAGCTCGGGCCCCGTCATAAAGCCTGTGTCGTATAAGCTTAACTCGGGCACACCGGTGCCCGCTAGCATGCCACAGCCACAGCCACACAATGGGTAGGTGTGAGTCACATCCTTTGGTTTTTTTTTCTTCTTCTTTTTCTTTCTTTCTTTTTTTTCTCCACTGCCGTTTTTTCTCACTTTTTTCTCTTTATTTCACCGGAGGGAAGCTTGTATTGTAACTGTATCAAAATCTGGCACAGTTTTGTTTTGTTTGTGTGTGTGTGTGTATGTGTGTGTGTACTTCTGTGTACTGCACAGAAAATGGCTTCCTAGGCCTGTGTGTGTGAGAGAGAGATAGAGAGTGTGAGTGAGTGTGTGTGTGTGTGTGTGTGTGTGTTTCGCTGTGGAGAACACTGAGGGAATGATTGACACAGTACAGCGGTGCTAAGGTCGCACAGCTTTTTCAGAGCGATGGACTCAAAAGCTGACTGTGACGCGGTGCCGCCTCAGAAACCTAACAAAGTCATCTGTGCTCCGGCTGATCGTGAAGAAGAAGGATTGAGCGAGGATTTACACGTCTGCTGAATCTGAAGCAGCCGGGCTGAGGAAGAGACAACTCGTACGCGGAACGAGAGCAGAGTGACCTGAAAGGACAGAGATGTGAAAAAAGGGAAAAAAGGAGGAAGAAGAAGAAAAAAAAGAAAAGAACGAAAAGTTTCTCCCTCCTCACAGTGTTATGTTAGCATCAACATTCCTGAGCAGTGAACAGAGTCAAGAGGGGGGGGATGTGTGTGTGTGTGTGTGTGTGTGTGTGTGTGTGTGTCTGTGTGTTGTGTGTGTGTGTGTGTGTGTGTGTGTGTGTGTGTGTGTGTGTGTGTGTGTGTGTGGTTTTGCATTAAGGAGTTGGTTGTCCAAGAGAGCACCCACCCACCCGCCCTTCCTCCTGCTTGCCTGTGCGACTTTCATCTCTCAATTTGGAGCTCATTTAGGCAGTCAGAGCCCGGGGCTCCTGATAAACACCGTGTGTTGTGGGGCAGCTGCTCTTGGTTACCTTCTGGACGCGCCGGACTGAATGCCAATCCACTCGCCTGCCTGCCTGACCAGCCAGCCGGCCAAAAAGGCCCCGCCGTGCTGCTGTCTGCGTTTTTGTCGGAAGAGATGATAACGCGGTCATGGTCACGGAGCTGGAGGGGAATTTTATCCTTCCCTGCACCACCCCTCAAACAAACACACACACACACACACCAACACACACACACACACCAACCTCACGTCTTCAAAAAATAGCATTGCCAATTTTTTTTATTTTTTTTACAAGCTGTGGATATATTTTTTGAGTCTGTAAAACAGTGAAAAGAGGAATTGAAAAAAAGAAAAAAAACACAAGAAGACTTTCCGATGTTCCCCCTATTCCCTGCCCGTGGAGCCAGCAGAGAGGTCTGTTCAGGTCTAAAACTCTGGCTCGGAGGAGCTAAAGGGGTTAAAGGACTGACTTTTTGGCAAGGTCTGGATGTTGTGGGTGGCTGTTTATAGCCTACACTCCCCCTCTCACCCCTTGCCCATCCTCCACAAACCCCTCCCATAAAATTTGCTGAGTTCTCAAAGTGCTTTTACTGCCGGGGTGCCGGGTTACTTTAACGAGCCTTACTTGGAGAGGCCAGCATGTGAATCCTTGTATCCTCATATCCTCGTATATGTTTTTTTTTTTTTAAAAACAGCTTGGAACGATTGGCAGTCTAATTTGCAAATTAGTAAAAAAAAAAAAAAAAGCCTTGTCAGAGGGGCTTTGTTTCAAAGTCGTTAAACGTGCTTCTGATGTGGGTATGGTGAGCTTGAGTGCAGTAGGTGTGTTGATGTTGATGTTGTTTTTGTGAGGAAGGACTCTCTCTCTCTGTCTCTCTGTCTCTCTCTCTCTCTCTCTCTCTTGTACACGGCTGTAGTTGCTTGCCCAACAAACTGGTGGTGTTGTGGTGCCAAGCCACCCTTGGAGAAATATGATCTGATCGGGCAAGAAGGAGGAAGTGTTGTCTTCACCCTGTTCTCAGGGGATCGGACGGGGGTGTTGCATCACTACCCTGGTGTGTGTGTGTGTGTGTGTGTGTGTGTGTGTGTGTGTGTGTGTGTGTGTGTGTGTGTGTGTACCCGGATATGTATGTTTGTGTCTTTAAGCGTGTTTTTGTGTATGTGTTTTGACATGGAGGTGTGTTATTATGGGCCTCTGTATTGTTTGTGTGTGTCTGAGCGGAGTGTGTTTTGGTTTATGTGTGTGTGTGTGTGTGTGTGTGTGTGTGTGTGTGTGTGTGTGTGTGTGTGTGTGTGTGTGTGTGTGTGTGTGTGTGTGTGTGTGTGTGTGTGTGTGTGTGTACTCGGATATGTATGTTTGTGTCTTTGAGCGTGTTTTTGTGTATGTGTTTTGACATGGAGGTGTGTTATTATGGGCCTCTGTATTGTTTGTGTGTGTCTGAGCGGAGTGTGTTTTGTGTTTCTGTGTGTGTGTGTGTGTGTGTGTGTGTGTGTGTGTGTGTGTGTGTGTGTGTGTGTGTGTGTGTGTGCACTGTTGGGGTTTATTGACGTTCCTCCAGCCCCTGCAGTGAAATGTGCCCGTGTCTGCAGAACGTGCACCAAATGTTCCCGAGCGCCCGAGGGCTGTTTGTGGGGGGTTGGTGTGAAGCCGTTGGAAGATGCTGAAATGTCTTAGGGCATATTAATAAATGCATTCTGACAGATGAGTGCTGTTGACAGTGCTGCAGTCCCTCAGTGTCTGGTACAGTATATGCTAGAGGAGACTTGAGGAGCCTACAGTACATAAGCTCACAACTCCGATGAAGTACAGGAGATTTTGTCCTGTCAAAACCATCACTCAGAAAACAAATAAATAATTTGGCCCATGTCTGGCGAGAACCATACCCATTGTGTGTCACTTAAGGGCCAGTTCCGGCCCGGAGTCGGTTTATCCGGCCCGGAGTCGGTCACAATGCACAGGAACACTGCACATGTTGAAGTTGAAGCTTGTCACCATGGTTACTTAACAGCATGGTTTATGAAATGCTTTATTTTAATCCAGAACTAAAAAAAAAAGTGTTTTCTTTCCTGCCTGCCTTGAAAGTGTTTATTTTTTCTCTTTTTTTTGCCAGCTTTTTTGAGCACTTTGTTCTCAACCAGTTGTCTACCCCTCTGTGTCTACTAATCTCTCCTGTTTTTCTCTGTCTCTCTCTCTGTGTTTCTCTTTTTCTATGCAGCCTGCTGAGACTGAAGAAAAGTCAGTAAACTTCTTTTCTTACTCATTTTACTTTTCTTACTCATTTTACTGTTTCTTTTCTGTAAAGTTCAGAAACCTTCCAAAACACCAGCCACCATATAAAGTATACAGAGCAGAAACTTATCTATCAGGCTCAGTTAACCTTAAATTCTACTTCCATTTGGCTAGCCTTCATCTTTTGTCTACATTCATCATATCACACTTCCTCTTCCCACTCTAGTTTGAAAAAAATAACAAAAAACAAAAACCCTTCAAATTAAATGTTCCCTTGCAGCTATATCTTTAATCTGTATTCATGCTGTCACCAGCTTATGACGGATGACTTTGTTTTGACTTTATTTGGACAGCATTATTAGGTATTGATTGCCAGGTGTTATTTGATTAGATTTCACAAACAGTGAGAGGCTTGACAGATTTACAGCAGAGGTCAGTTGGCCTGAAGTGGTGATGGTGATGGATGTGTGTTTGCTGTCTGTTGTTTGAGCAACTCTTCCCATTCCTATTCTTATTTGTCTTTTTCCCCTCCTCCTCTTTCTCCTCCTCCCCCTTTCTTTTCCCTCCATCACGTTTGTCCTCTGTGTGCGTCTCTCTCTCTCTTTCTCTGTCTTTCTCTCTCTCTCTCTCTTTGTCTGTCTGTCTGTCTGTTTGTCTGTCGTTCATCAGAGGAGAGGCTTTTTACGGAGACTTTGGCCATGTGGGCAAGTAAGTGTGCAGTGCATGCTAACGGCGTTAGCGCCATGAGAAGCTAGGCAGTGGGAAGCTAGCAGCAGTCACTTCCTGTTTTGGCCCCCAGTAGTCGCCTTATTTGCTCGGGCCTGTGGAGTAAACAGAACACAGTGGCATGACTCCAACGGCTCCGTAATTAAAGTTGTGAGCTACATCACCTTTAATTAAACTGTGAGTTATATATCCTCCAGGAATTTAGGGGTGTGATTTTTTTTTTCCGAAAGTGGTCGATAGTTAGTGCCTGTGAACATTTTTTTTAAAGTGAACCACAAAGAATCGAGGATTAGTATTTTGGCTAGACGTAATCCCATAATCCATACTCTGTAGCTGGATGCTAGGGCTACTTTTGTTAAGGCTACAATTTAAAGGGCCACAGAGGATATTTTTATTATTATCCACCCCCCACCCCCCTGTTCCCTGCCACCATCCAAAATGCCACCTCCACCTCCACTCTGTACTGTAGGTTTGGTCTGCGCATGGACCCCAGCTTCATCCCCAACGACCGCAGTAAGAAGAGGTTGATGGAGGACACTCAGGACTGGCAGCCTCGCACGGGCACCACCCAGTCACGCTCCTTCCGCATCCTTGCCCAGCTCACGGGCACTGACTTCAGTAAGTCAGGACAGCAGGCAAAGAAAGACTGGGACTGTCACCCACTTTGTGGAGGGGGGGGGAGGTGGGGTTGTCAGGGGCAGAGATTGGGGTGAGGGGACTGGCTTTGTGTACTTTGTGTGTGTGTGTGTGTGTTTGTTTGCACGTGTGTTTGGGTGACTGTGTTTGTCTATGTTTGTGTGTGTGTGTGTGTGTGTGTGTGTGTGTCTGTGTGTGTGTGTTTGTTTGCACATGTGTTTGTGGTTGAGTGTGTGTGTGTGTGTGTGTGTGTGTGTGTGTGTGTGTGTGTGTGTGTGTGTGTGTGCGTGTGTCTGCACTTAAAGGGCATGATGGACAGGGGAACAAGGCTAAAGGCAATCCCAGAGGAATGGCTATAGTGTAGCAGGGAAGGGAGAAAGGTCTTAGGGCTTAGCTGTACAGCCTGCAGCAGGACACCAGCACTGGGCTGCTATTGCGGTGTGTGTGAGTGTGTGTGAAGATTAGGTGGTAATTGCTTAATGAGAGCATGCAAGTCCCTTCACGAGACACAGGAGACCAGTGCAGCTTGTTTGGGCTATTTAGTGCCTGTTGCTTAGCTTAGCTTAGCTGACGTCTGTTCCATAATTGTATTCTAAAGGGACTTGTTTGTGTTCCGACCTCAGCTATGTGAATGGTATGCCATGCATGTGTATGTGTGTGTGTGTGTGTGTGTGTGTGTGTGTGTGTGTGTGTGTGTGTGTGTGTGTGTGTATGGGTGGGTGGGTGCTGTCAGCTTGGGATACCTTCTAGTCAGTGATTCAGAAAATAATCAGACAAAAATCCTCTGTGGAGCTTTGTGTGTTTCTGCATTGTTGATGAGAGAGAGAGAGAGAGAGAGAGAGAGAGAGAGAGAGAGAGAGAGAGAGAGAGCGAGTGCGTGTGTGTGTGTGTGTGTGTGTGTGTGTTGATGATGAGGCATGAGAGCATCACATGGATATGTATAAGATATGCAGTGTCACAAAAATATTTGTTGTGAAATATATATAGTTGAAATCTAGTTAATATTCTAAAGGCTAGGACCATCTTGAAGCATGCTCCCAAAGATCCCAAACAAATGCATTTGATTTTACGCAGGAGTTTTATTGTGTCGGCCCATTTGAAGGGGGGTTGCTGTGTGTGTGTGTGTGTGTGTGTGTGTGTGTGTGTGTGTGTGTGTGTGTGTGTGTGTGTGTGTGTGTGTGTGAATTACATTGGCTTAGAGTAGGTGTGTGTGTGTACTGCAGTCCTTAGTTGGAGAACGCTCTTTGATGTGTGTGTCTCTCCCGGTTCTCAGTGCAGGACCCAGACGATGAGAACATGAAGAGGGCCAGGTAAACCTGTGTGAATCGCTTGGTGCAGCTTGCTTGAGTTTGACTTTTGGTTTGTTTGTTTGTTTGTTTGCATATGTGTTTGCAAACAATTTTTTTTGGTTTGTTTGACGGATGTTCCACCACAGTCATATTTAGTCACTTTTTCTAATTCTTCTGCTCCATGCAAGCAAGTGGCCAATCAGCACATCAGTCTTTAGTTAGAGCTCCATATGCTCTCCTGTGGCCTGGCAGCAGGAAGATGAGAATTGTGTGTGTGTGTGTGTGTGTGTGTGTGTGTGTGTGTGTGTGTGTGTGTGTGTGTGTGTGTGTGTGTGTGTGTGTGTGTGTGTGTGTGTGTGTGTGTGTGATTGTGTGTGTGTGTGTGTGTGTGTGTGTGTGTGTGTGTGTGTGTGTGTGTGTGTGTGTGTGTGTGTGTGTGTGTGTGTGTGTGTAGTTTTACTCTTCATTGCATGGCCAGTGAATAGTTATGAACACTTTTGCATTCACTTCCTCTCTTTCTAAAATGCACCTCCTAATTTCAATGCATCCTTTCATTCATCTGTTTTCTCCCCCACTTCCTGTTTTTAATCCCTTTTTCCTTCCCCCCCTTTACCTTTTGCTCCTCTTCCTCCTCATCCTTGCTCCCTCTTTCCTGTTTTTTTCTATTTTTCTCTTCTTTTTCTCTTCTCCCTTTCTCTCCTTACTTCTCCTCTCATCTGTCTCCTGTCTTCTTCTATCCTCTCATTTTTTCTTCTTCTTTCCTCCTTTCCTTTTCTCTATTTTCTTTTTCTCTCGTCTTCTCTTCTCTTCTTCTCCTCTCTGTCTCCTCTTCGTCCCGGCCAGGGAAAAGTTCCTTACTGAGATCCAGAGTCCCCGTTATGCCCGCCTGAGGGACTGGCATCACGACCGCTCCGCTCGTTCCCTCAATATCAAATCTTGAGCGAACGGCTCTTCCCCCTGTCATCTCGGATAACAGAGGGGGTCTGTTTCCGAAACAAACAACGCAAGCAACGATGACAATGACGACGACAATGATGATGCCGATGATGATGATGATGATGATGATGATGATGATGATGATGGTGATGAGGACGATGATTTTAATTTATACAACTGGAAAAACATCAAAAAACAATAATGGTCAATGATGACCGTTATGATACTGAATGAAGTTGAAGAAAGGGTTCAGGAGGGGGGTTAAAGCCTGTACTTAAGTTAACATGAGAAAAATAAACGTATAAAAAGCTTGACTTAAAAAATAGCAAAAAAAAATGAAACGAAATGTGAATATTAGCAAGACGTTAAGCCAACATCACAAAACCAGAAATTTAGTGGATCCACGCATACTGAGCCTGCCAGCCTCTCTGCCAGGAGTGCCTTTTTCCACAGGAGTGTGTGTGTGTGTGTGTGTGTGTGTG
This sequence comes from Sardinella longiceps, assembly GCA_027497455.2. NCBI lineage: Eukaryota > Metazoa > Chordata > Actinopteri > Clupeiformes > Clupeidae > Sardinella > Sardinella longiceps. The sequence continues at coordinate 11,672,280 of JAODXP020000030.1, forward strand.
TGTGTGTGTGTGTGTGTGTGACTGTGTGTGTGTTCGTGCGCGGATGTGTATGTGTGTGTGTGTGAGGGTATGTATGGCCTCTGTGTCACGGTGCTAGTTCCGTACATGCTGTCGTTAAGAACCGGGAGAATTTCTCAGCAGTGGGGACTGCAACCTTCTTATTCCTCCAAACGTACTGTTTCAGCCCTCTGTTACCTCTCTCTACCCCTCTTTCTTTCCTCTCTCTCTCTCTCTCTCTCTCTCTCTCTTTCTTTCCCTCTCTCTCCCTTTCTCTTTCTTTCTCTCTGTCCCTTTGTCTTTCAGATTCAGTCATCTTAGTAAATGGCAGGCCAATTCTAGGCTAGATTGCCAAAACAATTTCGATTGGCAGGTGACCGTGAATATACTTTGGAGATGTATGTGTACATTGATGTTTTTCTCGCTATTTTATTTTTTTTCTTTTGCTCTGAATTCCACCTGTTGTATGCTCCACATCTTAATTTTTCCATCTCTGAGCTCTGAATCTATTTTACTTTGGATTTGTCTTTATTTTATTTTTTTTTCCTTTTTCTTTCTCTGTTCCTCTCTCTCTCTCTCTCTCCATTAAGCAATACAAGAGAAATGTTCTGTGACTTTGTCTCTTTTCTCTCTGCAGTCAATACATAAAACATAAAGAAAAAACGACTTCACCCTGTCATCTGTCTTCTCTGTTTCTTTCTGCTGTTGTCTGGCGCTTACTCTGCTTTCTCATCACTTCTAGAACTCTCTAGCAAATTGGAGTCACACTGTCATCTTTCTCTCTGCATTAACTCCGAGTCTATAACATTACATCTATAATTTACAGAGCAAAGCCTTAATATACAGATACCTAAGAGTCATTCAAACAACATCATTAAGATTTCTTCATCAACCATCCCTGTCACAACAACACCACATTACTCTCACAGAATGCCTTCTATTAACTTTAACAAGTCAAGTAAAAAAAACAAAAAACAGTAAAATCATAATAATTCTAAATATTGTCTTAATGTAGCTACATAATTAGACGCAGTGCGAAGAACTCAACTGGTACATTGCTGTGTGCAGTTGTGACGGCGGCGAGGGCAATTTAAACGATGGCAGTCAGAAAGGTGTGGAGCGCGAGAGTGGCTAATGATCTGGATGCATCCCTCTCCTTAATGAGCTCACTTAAAGAGCCTCGGAGTGCATCAGTGTGCTGGCTTATTCCCACTTATTAAAAGTCCTTACTCCATCAAGAGGCGAGAGCGATGTCGAGCAAAGTGGAGGCTGCATTTAGGCACGATTAGGCCAAGGCGAGACACCGCTCAATCTAGCCTGGAAATGAGTGTCTTTAAAAGCAGCACTCGGTATAATTGAGAGGGAACCAATGATAAGATATGCGGATGAATTCCGTTCCGTTGTTCAGTGCAATAGTTGTCACTATGAAGGATTTATTTTTTTTCTGCACAAGGTTTTTTTTTTTTGTAACACTCCCAGGAGAAACCAGGACAATTTTTTTTGGGAGGGAACTTTGCTAGTTTGGAGTTGAGCGTTTCTGTGGGATGATAGGGCTACTCTCTGCCATATGCAATCACAGCTCGAGAGCGCCAGAAACAATTGTCCCCTGAGAGACTGGCCTGGCAACACCACACAGCTGTATTAAAATTCACTATTTCCTGGAGGCAAAGTACACTCACTCACCAGGTGCTACAGTACACTCTACTATCCCTCTCTCTCTCTCTCTCTCTCTCTCTCTCTCTCTCTCTCTCTCTCTCTCTCTCTCTCTCACATATTCTGTCTTTCTCTTTTGCATCCTTTCTCCCATCTCTTTCTCTCACACCTTCCTGTCATCTTTATATCCTCTCTTCCAGTTTATTATCCTTTCACTTGCTTCACCCATCTCTCTCTCTCTCTCTCTCTCTCTCTCTCTCTCTCTCTCTCTCTCTCTCTCTCTCTCTCTCTCTCTCTCTCTCTCTCTCGTGTACACAGATGCCTTCCCACAGTAGCTGAGAGCCGAGAGCCCATGCAAATACAATTAGGCCGGAAAAAAAATATCACACACTTTTAAGAGCCTTATTTACTTAGAGTCCCCATTGGCACGAGTTGTTTGCTCCACTGATAGCGTTTACTTTAAGAGAAAGACAACAACAATGCCAAAACCAAATAAAACAAAACTAAAACTCAGGATAAATATGTTAAATGTTGTGCAGAAACCTGTGAAAAGGTTTAAGTGGCATTTTAGTGGCATTAGACGCAGACACACACACACACACACACACACACACACACACACACACACACACACACACACACACACTGCTGTAACAACAACAAAGAATTTGCTACTGCACTTAATAGCAGCTGTATGCCAATGAAAGTAGCAGACTTGTAGGGGCCTGGAGATGGGGTACTCTAAGCTCACGGATGGGCATCGGTGAGCAGGCTACCCGTTCTCCATCTCCATAATAGTCTTAATTGTCCTCTAAGCCTCCAGTTGCCATAAAAACACCATTGCAATTAGGTAATCAGGTAATTGTGCATGCTGCACTTTAAGCAGAGACGCTTCTGCCAAGGTGCTTAAGCAACAAGTGTGAACATTGGACACGGGTGCTTACGGACTGAACCATCTGAGAAAAACAAGGAGTTGGAGGCCCGGAGTGAATTTTTACGGGTCCAGGAGGGTCTCTCGGGAACTTTCTGGAGGGATTTCACATGACAGTAGCTCAAAATCCACCATTGCAAAGCCAACATTATTATTATTATGACCTCGCATCTCGTCCCATGTGTTTTCTGCTAAGGATGCTCTTCTAAGGGTAGTTTGCTTTTTTTTCCTTACAGTCATGCGCCAGCATCGTCCCCCAATCAAGCCAAACCAGCGGAGAGACCAGAGGCAGTTCCAGGTAAGCAGGCCTGGCCTGGCCAGGCAATGGCAATGGCGGCCCTTCACTGGTCCAGTGGTTCACTAGTCCCTCATTCATTTTACATTTGCTATGCTGCACATCAGCAGCGTCCTGTGAGGTATTACAGTAATTAAAAACGCCACGCAGACACTTGGACCCAAATTGCCTCAGCTGTGCCGAGACATGTTGAGGAATTGAAAGGGGAAAAAAAAAAAAAAAAAAACAAAGGCCAAAAAAAAAAGAGGTGTTTTTCATTTCTCGTGTTTGTGTCAAAGCACAGCTGAACACGATTGGCTCGCCATCAAATCCGGCAGCTGTTTGTCTCCCACCGGCTCTAACCCAGACAGCTGCGGACGCTCTCCAGCGCTCACTCCGCTTCCACGGCACACAACCGGCCCGGGTCCGTTTTCCCAGAGTCCAAGCTGCGCTCTGGGTCCAGTCAGTCATGTCTGACCGTAGCGGCTGCCAAACCCAAGCATGTTTCCCAGAGCTTCTAGCCAGCCAGCCCACCTTCATCTGGCCCTGCATCTCAGCGCTGAGGGACTCCAACACTGGCTGTAGCGATAGCTAGCTAGCGCCCCAATTATCCAGTTCACTGGCTCGTTCCATTAGGCCTGTGCTACTGGTAATTGAGATAACTAAGGAACAGGTATAACAAGGGACCTATTTCAGTCACATCACTTACACTGTAAATGCAAATGGAATGATGGGACTTTGTTCGATTACCTGGAAGAGTTTAGGGTGTAGTTTATGAGTCATTTGCATGGGGATGTAGCCTACAGTAGTTCTGGTTTATGGAGGGGTTCTATTCAGGGTAGATGGACGTGGGGAAGGACTTCCAGTGTTTTGACACGTCATTCTGTGTTGTTTCCTTCTGCTTTAGCGGCTCCTCCTGCCCCCAAGGCTCCAGGTGGTGGTGGTAGTGGTCCGAAGGTCAGGCCGCCGTGGGTGACGGACCCCGCCTTCGCCGACCGCTACGCCCCGGACAAGACGAGCACGGTGATGACGCAGTACCAGCAGCCGGCCCAGCCCACGCCCATGCAGAACCGCAGCTCCATCCTGCAGGCCGCGCAACAGGGACCGGGCACCAAGGGCCCGGGCACAGGGGGTGGTAACAGCCCAACCCCGCTCTGCGCCGCCTGCAACAAGGTCATCAGGTGTGTGTCTGCTGCCCCCTGTCTGTGGCGCCATGTCACTACACCCCACTCCTTTAGGGATCTTCCCCCACCCCACCCCAGGGTCCTCTCCCTGTGGCCCTGCTTATCCAGGCTTATCCAGGCTCACTCGACCTGACAGTGTCTGGGGGGAAAACTGCCTTTGAAGTCCAGAGGTGTCAAACAGAAGCCCCTCTGGGGGCTATAGAAAAAGTCTATGGTGCCCCCAAAATACAAAAAGCCAAAAAAAAAAAAAACAGAGTGGAGATTTCTGACAGAAGAGACAAGGAGTTATTGCATGCCTTGGAGTACAAGCTCACTTAAAACAGGGCGCTGACCTCTGGCTTTAAAGCACTAGTGTGTTAAAGCGGCGTGTCAGAGAGCTCTGACCCCACATGTCCATTAAGTGCGCTAGCCCTCGCTGTGTTCCCCAGCTCCCTGCTTAGTGCTGCCTCCTGTTGGGCATCCCAACACTGCATTTTCACACTGTGCTAATGTACAGGGCCAAGGTGTGTGAAACATTTGTTTTCTTTGTGTGTGTGTGTGTGTGTGTTTGTGTGTCTTTCTCTCACCGTGTCTCTCTCTTTGTGTGTGTGTGTGTGTGTGTGTGTGTGTGTGTGTGTGTGTGTGTGTGTGCTCTCTCTCTCTCTCTCTCTCTCTCTCTCTCTCTCTCTCTCTCTCTCTCTCTCTCACTCTCTCTCCTTCTGTCTCTATCTATCTGTCTGTATGTTTGTGTGTGGTTGTGTGTGTGTGTGTGTACATATTTGTGTGCATGTGTATGTGTGTGTGTGTGTGTGTGTATGTGTGTGTGTGTGTGTGTATGTGTTTTAGAGGGCGGTATGTCGTAGCGCTGGGTCGTTCCTGGCACCCTGAGGAGTTCACCTGCTGTCAGTGTAAAGTGCTTCTAGACGAAGGCGGCTTCTTCGAGGAGAAAGGATCGGTGTATTGCACCAAATGCTATGACAACCGCTACTCTCCCAACTGTGCTAAATGTAAAAAGAAGATCACAGGGGTGAGTTTGTGTTCCAGCACAGCTTTTTCACCTCTATTTATGAAACAGCCACACTTTTATCACATTTACCATGGGTCACTTCACCACATGTAGCAGTTAGAACATCTCTCTTACACCTTCACGTGGATATATGACTATTTTAAACATTGTAATTGTAAAATGAGGAATATATATGTAGGAGAGGTAAACAAATAGTTTAAATTACATTTGAATGATGATAATGTGTGTGTGTGTGTGTGTGTGTGTGTGTGTGTGTGTGTGTGTGTGTGTGTGTGTGTGTGTGTGTGTGTGTGTGTGTGTACAGTATGTATGTATGTATGTATGTATGTATGTGTGTGTGTTTTCATGTATACTAAGTACCATACTAGTTGCTTGGAACACTAGGCGCTACCACTGTTTGATTTATCAGAGAATTTGTTTTGGAGAATTAGTTTTACCACGTCCCTATTCATTTGGATGACAACAGCCATGCTGTGTAGTTCCTCAACCACCTCAACATATAATCAAACCTAGTTACAGCATGACGTTGCTAATGTTCTAACAATGCCAGAAAGAGATGATTGTATGTCTTTTATGTAGCTAGTTCACTATTTCTACTGCAAAAAAACTGCACAGTGTCCCTGTGACGTAGTACCGTCACTACGGTTGAGTATGCGCTCTGACTCCCATACCAACGAGCCTGGCTCTTTGGCATTGTGGTCAAGTTGCACGTGTGGCACCCTGGAGACCCGGGTTCGAGACCGGGTGGGGTCA
>JAODXP020000030.1:11683077-11693077 GCA_027497455.2 Sardinella longiceps
TCAACGAGGAAGTGTAATTAGAACCACTACACACACACACACACACACACACACACACACACACAAACAAACAAGCAAACACACACACAAAATGGAAATATATAAATAAATAAATCAAGGAGAGGTACAACTATCCCATTAGGCAGCCGGTGTGTGTGTGGAGGCTGAGTGAGTTGGAGTGAGCTGAGCAACCCAGTGAGGTTCACCAAGCTGCGGAAGTAGAAACACCCAACACTACTGAGGTAGGCTGAGACAGCGACCCTCAGCTCTGTCAGTATGTCTGAGTTTGTCGGCATGGTGACACTGGTGTTTGTCTGAGCAGATTAAGAAAGGGAATTTACCATGTGGTGAATAGAGTGAAAATAAATGTGGAATGTAGATGTTATTTAGTACAGTGGCAAGGATGTGAGAACATTTCCTCATTTGTGCATTTAATAATAATAATGGGTCTCATAAGAGGTTGATGACAAGATCAGGACACTGGAACAGTAGTGGTGGTGACTCAGAATCAGCTCTCGTGGAGGAAAGAAAGAAAAAAAAGGAAAAGTAGACAATGGTGGGCTGGTCGCAGCTGCGGCTCCCGCTCAGGAAAGGTCAGCATGTTTGCACGCGCCAAGGTCGGCTTGTTTGCACTGCCCACACCATCCATCATCCTTAGGCCGCCCCGCGTTCGCTCGCTCGCTCGCTCGCTGCTCACTGGTGATCATTCGCCAGAGGAGGCGGACAAGAGACGCTCCAATCAGGGGGCTGGAACTGTACCCTTCAGTAGTGGTCCTGGCTGTCTGTCTCTTTATCTCTTTTAAGAGCTGGATTGAGTGCCGAGGCTCTCTCTGTGTCGCCTCTAAAAAGCTGAAGGCCATGCACCTGTGCGTGTGCGCACCATTCACCCTTCACTCCTTTTCCTCACTCTCAATCTTTCCAGTTTTGCAATTGCTTTTTTTTCTTTTTTTTTTTTTTGTATGAATTTCTTTACTGTACCAAGTGCCTTTTGAAAAAAAAGCTTTATAAACAATGTTATGCATTCTATAAGATACTGCTGTATTCATATGTACATGCTTGAATATTTTTTATGTTGCCATAAAAATGACTCCTGCATAGAGGTTATCCTCTATAAATTATGATCTATGTTTTTAGAGCTTTGTAATCAATAAATATTGTACATTATTTTATCTGTTGTTTTCTGTGTGGATATGTCCTAGTACCAGGAGTACATGAGGGATTCCCATGGATTCATTCTCAGAACAAAGTCACCACCTCACACCTCTACTACAGCTCAGTAAATCGATCAACAGATAGGCTATGACAAGGGTTGAATCTCAATGTCCCCACTAAGCCCCTAGGCCCTGAACCCTCAAAGACTTAACTAGAATGAGCATGCCTTGTGATTGGTCAGTTCATGCCAGTTAAGTCTTTGAGGGTTCCGCTCAGGGCATAGAGTGGACATTGGGATTCAGCCATGATCTCACTGCTTCAGACGTAAAGAAAAAGAGCAGGTTCTTTTCACCAAAGCAAGAATGAATTCAGCCCATAGTTAACAATATATAATTTATTTACATCCATTTCAGGTTGAATTACTATACATACCTTTCTGAAATTTCATAGATATATATTTACATAAGGCCAAGTAAAGACTTGAAAGCACTTAGAAACCAATTTCCAAAATTCTACCCACAAATCCATATCATTGTCCAAAAAGTACAGAGAACCTTCAAGGACGGAAGGTGTCCCATTTCCACAAAATTGTTGACGACAATTTACATTGATAGATTGAGGAAACGTAAATACAAAACAAAATAATAATTAATAGAACTAAAGAAAATAATTATACAATTGCATAAGCGCTGTGTCGTGTTATAAGTACAGCATTTTTGACTTGCAGAAAGGCAAGGAACATTGAATAAAGAAATTCAATTAAAACATTCACAGGTACACAATTCTATTGTTCTCAGTTTTTGAAAAAAAAAATGGAAATGTAAAAAAAAAAAGAAAAAGAAAAAAAACTAAGCAGAAAAAGTAGAATCACTCCCACACATACACCCACACACACTAAACATATGTCAGTTGACGACAGAACAACTATGCATGAAGCTGAGAAAAAAGCACAGTCATGGCCGAAAAACAAAAATTAGGCTTCTCTGTTGGGAGTTATCAGAAGTGAGCTACTAACTGCTTCTGTGCCTCGGGGACCCTTTCTGTGTGTGTGACGCCGATGACGCTGTATCCAGTGTGGTGTGCTGCGAGACAAGGCTTGTGTGTTGGTGGACGAGAGTGAACTCACATAGTAGTCACAGAAGCAAATGCAGTAGTAGTAGTAGTGTTGGATCAAGGACCACGAGACAGACAGCGAGTGAAAGCAACACACCCAAATGTCTCTCTGTGGGGGTTGTGTGTGTTTGGGGGGGGTAGACTACCTGAGGCCTGTGTTGAAAAAACATGGATGCTGTGTCTATGGCAGCAATGACGTCCCTCTCTCCTCTCTCTCTGCCAGACGACTGTCTACGGGGACAGATGTGTTTGAACTGGGATGTCTCTCTCCCACTGTTGACGTGTGTAGAAGTGATACACTAGTTACTTGTCAAAGCCATGGGCTCAAAACTGTACAAACATACGTACACAGCATCAGGACAAAAAAAGTAACGTACAAAGAACAAAACCAAACAGAAAGTATACAAGCTTCTGGCAAACAGTCTAAACCTTAAACACGGCAGAAAAAAACTAACGGAATATTCGTTTAATGCTATATAACCGATGAACAGTAGGCAAACACGTCACAGGTTATACGTTTGACAAATGTTACGCCAGCAGTCTGTCTTTTTTGGCTCCATATTAAAATCATGTACATTTACTTTACAAAGTGCTATAATAAACTGATTCAGTGTTGTCTCTGGTTAAAATTACTGATGCGCAAATGCAATTTCTTAGTCACGCTAAATAATGCTGCTTGATCTGAAGATGGGTCGGACGGCATTACACAGGTAATGAAAAGCTGACAGAAATGTCTTCAAAGGCCATGGAAAACAATAATCAAAAAGATACATGTAAATAGTATGTATGTGTGTATGTGTGTTGATACATATTTATCACTTTGGTAGTCAGTGCCACTGATGTGTACAAGGGTGTAAATGAACATTTGTTCTTGATACAAAGGAACTTGTTACAAAGGCAGTTTAGAGGAAATAGTATATCACAAATTGCTAAAATGACAGTGCTGATTTGAACACAAAGACCGTTGATAATATGTTGGAAACCTTTTTGAAATGACTCAGAAATGCCTGAAGCATGTGACTATTAATTCAATTCCATGGCTAGTTATGCCCCGCGAACCGCCTTTCATTTTGGGTGAGACAGCTTAGGAAGGAGCTTTGAGAAACACATCCTCGCCACCACCCACTTGATCTCCAGAGAGGGAGAGAGAGAGAGAGAGAGAGAGAGAGAGAGAGAGAGAGAGAGAGAGAGAGAGAGAGAGAGAGAGAGAGAACCCATGGTTCTCTGTAACCAAAGAAACGCTTAGACAGGCATTCTGAGGACTAGGTCCCTTTAAGATTAGCTAGGTTTACTTTTGGAACCTAATAAGCTATTACTGAACATGAATTGCCCACTGCAATATCTAGTACTGTATGTTTTCCCCCACAATGTTAATCATTTCTTTGCCTTATTGATTTCAGAGAGAAAAAGACTTCTTTCTTAGTGGTGCCTGACAACCTGAAGTAAAACATCCATTATCCTCACAGAAATAATGCTATCAAAAATAATTTTACTTCTGGAAATACATTTGGAGAATGTATGAGCTTTCACACACGCATACATTGAATGCCCTAGAGCCAGATGGCTTACATATTAAAAAAACACCATATCACATAATTTCCAACAGAAAAAAAAAAGTGTTCAGCAATGTGCTATTTTGCCTCTGATATGCAATGTGAGCTGTTTGCTTCTGTCTCAGTACTGACAGACAAATGTAACAAATGAATAATCCATTTTCAATTTGCTGCCAGGCTACATGGGCCATTTTCCCTCAAGGTGACGCAGCGTACTTAGAATTCTTCAGCCAATTAGACGTGATTTTGTACTTCGCACTTAAATCACAAAGAAAGGTAAAGACCTTACGCCTAGCAAACAGACTCCAAATGAAAGACCAAATTCACTTTGAGCCTTTTTTTCCCCAAGATTACAGACAAACGGACTGACTGACTACCAACAACAAAGAGAATAGCTAACCCAGGCCTTGTCCAAATGGCGGGCAGACTTCAACAGATCTGGGTGTGAATCGGCCAAATCTGCTCCTGAGCAGACTACCATCTGCCCAGAGTGTGCACGAGTGACAAGGGGCGACTGGGGTTTTTGAAGGCCCTGCCATGACCGATCGAGCGTTCTTTGACATGGCCTCTCCTGCAAGCAAGTCTTTCTAACGAGTTGCATAAAGTGGCTTTTTTTCGATTATAAATATGGCTGTTTGTTTTGTTGCTCTGACTTCAAGAGCAAAGGAACGAGACCTGAACTGGTAGTGGGCAGTATCTTTTTTTTTTCTTTTTTTTTAAAATACCCTTTTAAAGTATTCCTTAAATCTGATCCATACTTGTTTGGTTTCTTGTGTGTGTGACTCTTCGGGAAAGGTCAACACATAGAAGAGCCATTTCTACATATTGCATTTTAAAATATATACACTTCAAACATTTTTTTCCACTTTGAACTTTTTGCAGTTCAATTTAAATGCTGCCATCCTTTTTACCCTTGATCTCCCTTTTCAAACTCTGCAAAAGCCCTCATGAAAAAGGTATTGGTCAACTTGATTGTAATGAAGAATAGCACTAAAGATGCAAAGGAAACTAAAATAAATACCATACCAATAAAAATGCTCAATTTGACTTTCTTTCACCGTACTGTGGCAGTGGACCAACTTAACCATGTCAAGCTCAGACCCCCTTATCCAGCCGACTCCTGCATGGCAACCAAACACAACTTTACCTTGGCGGCAAGCTTGCACTTTGATCACAAATTCAGACCAAAAAGATGGACACACACACACGCCAGGCTGTGGAGAGCTGGCGCGCACTGGCTGGGGGGAGGGGGTGGACGGACTCTTCTCTCGCTATGAGGGAATGGACTTCAGCGGCTCAGTACTGTCTGTCTGTCTGTCTGTCTGTCTGTGGGATTCCTTCAGAAGGGGGTGTTGGTTCTGGCTCCTTACACCACATATGAAAAGGATCCAAACCTCAGGATCCAAGCCCCCTCAGGATCCAAACCTGTGTGTGTGCGTGTGTGTGTTTGTATATGTGTCTCTCTCTGTGTGTGTTTGTATATATGTGTGTGTGTGTGTGTGTGTGTGTGTGTGTGTGTGTGTGTGTGTGTGTGTGTGTGCGTTTGTGGGTCCACTGTGCTGTAGTTGCTGTGTGTGTGTGTGTGTGTGTGTGTGTGTGTGTGTGTGTGTGTGTGTGTGTGTGTGTGTGTGTGTGTGTGTGTCTGCATATGCTTGCATTCACTGTTGCTCTGCATGTGCATGTGTGTAAGTGCGTGTATGTATATTGGGTATGTACTGTATCTGTGTCTGTTTGTGTGCTTGTGGATCCACTACGGTGGTTGCTGTGTGTATGTCCATGTCTGCGTGTATCCACTGTTTTGATCACTGCATGTTATTGTGTGTGTGTCGAGTGTGTGTGTCTGAGTGTCCGTGTGTGTGTCCGAGTGTGTGTGTGTGTGTGTGTGTGTCCACTGTTGTAGTCGCTGCTAATCAGGGTTAGCACTCGCCGTCCGACACCAGGAAAATCATGGCCTCCTGCTTGCCGATCTCGGCCATGACGGAGGCCAGCTGGTTGAGGTTGCCGCTGTGGAAGTGCTGCGCTTCCCACAAGTCCAGGATCACAGAGGTGGGGCTGGGTTTGGACGCAAAGAAACTCATGTGCCTACGGCAGAGACAGAAATGGCAGGGAGGGAGGGAGAGAGAGACAGAGGGAGAGAGAGAGAGAGACAGAGAGAGAGACAGGGACAGAGAGAGAGAGATAGGGAGAGAGAGACAGGGAGAGAGAGAGAGAGAAGAAAAAAGGAAAGGAGGAGGAGGATGGAAGGCAGGGAGGGAGGGGGAAGAAAAAAGACAGATCATGAATGCAAATATTGCGCTTGGCATCTTGGCATTTTTAGCAGACGAGTAAATCCCTCACTCTCTCTCTGCCTCTGACTCATCTCCTAGACTCCCTCTTACGGCACTCGCACTCTCTCTGTCAACCCACCATGGTCAAACAGTTTCATTCTGTTTTAGAAAACACACACTCACACACACACACACACACACACACACACACACACACACACACACACACACACACACACATCCCCCTACACGACTCCTTTCTGTTCTTTGCACTTACATAATTACCTTTACACGTCTTTTACTTGCGAGGCTTTCAACGAGAGAGAGAGGATGATGGCTGAAGTAGTTTATTCGTTCTTTGTTGGACTGTTAGAGGGCAGAGAAAGACGTTGAAGTTTTGCCGTGCTAATGTCCGTCGTTAGCGCGAGCGAGCGAGAGGGCGAGCGAGTGAGCGAGTGAGTGAGCGGCGAATTATGTAATGGCGTATTATTCATGCAGTGAGCTGCTGCGAGTAGAAGGGGCTGCCTGGGGGAAGGAAATGTTTATGACCATCATGAGTTATGCAGTCTCTCCCACAGTTTCCCACTTATTATGCAAATGACATTATCTCAGCAAAAATCGATAAACAGAAATTATTAATTTTTCTTCTTCGCCCCCCTGCTCGGGCGCGTCGCGGCATTTCTGCCTTTTTGCGTCCATTTTCAGTGGGTGGGATTGGGGAAATGTGTGTGTGTGTGTGTGTGTGTGTGTGTGTGTGTGTGTGTGTGTGTGTGTGTGTGTGTGTGTGTGTGGAGGGGGGGGGGGCTGTTGAAAAAGCTGAAGGCTTGTGAGACGCACTGTATGCCCCTGTTGCCTTTAGCTGTGGCTGTGTTGCGCAGGCAGTGCGCGTGACCTTTTCCTATTGACCACGCGGAACCTTTCGGATCAAAGCTGATCAATAACAACAAAAGCGGTGACCCCTTCAGGTTGCGCCGCTGATGTGGTGGGAGAGCGTGTCCCAGAGGTACCTGAAGTGGCTTGTTCGATCTAATGGCCTTTTTCTGTACTTCAAATGCCTAGGGGGGTGTTGCGGGTGGAGAGTGTTTGTGTGTGTGTGAGTTGGTGTGGGTGGTGGTTGTGTGTGTGTGTGTGTGTGTGTGTGTGTGTGGGGGTGGGGGGGGGGGGGGTTGTTTTGTACATGCCATACTCTTTGCTGGAGTGATTGCCTCAAAGGTTGAAGGGGTGCTAACACTTATGCACAAACTAGTCGCCACTAGAAAAACAAACACAAGAAAACAGAGCGCGGACTCCATAGCAACGCAAACTCTCTCTCTCTCACACTCTTGTTTGAACACATAGTCGCATTTTTTCCCCCCTCCAAGCTTTTGCTTGATGCAGCTAAAGGACAATTGATCCCCTGCAGTCCAGATTATTACAGACTCAGTCCGGCTCTCCTGGAAAGAGTAATTAACTGACCTAAACATTTTAGCAATCAAATGAAGTCCAGCTACATTGTCTCAAACTCTAACAACAAGCTAACAACTGGATGTCTACAGTAGCTGCTTGTTTTTTTGGTTGGCGGTGTCAGAGTAATTGGATGGTAGGGTGCGTGTGGGGAGGGTGGGGGTTTTGGGGGGGGGTGAGAGGGGAGATGAATGGCCTTGGCCTCAGCCACGGGTCCTGACCTGTCCAGCTTCAGCCTCTGGGCCAGTAGCCTCCAGTCGGCTCCGTTGGGGCAGGGAGCGTCAAGGCTGCTGCAGATCTTCTGGCGGATGAGGTAAGGGATCTGGAACGCGCTGGGGCCGGCCAGGGCTGGGGTGCTGTTGTCCATCATCAGGAACTCAGAGTCCAGTGGCCGGTTGTCCTGCAGAGGAAGAGGAGGAGGAGGAGGAGGAGAGGGGCCAAATATTTACTTTTCAAACTTACGCTGCTGGCCTGTGATTTATTTGTGCTTTTATTTACTCAGAAATGGAGACTGGTACAGTTGGACATGGAATGTCTTAAAGAAACTTCCTACACACCCATACAGTACATGCAATGACACTTTGAATAATCCTAATAGTACAGTCATTTCTAGCCTGACAAGGCTGACTAGAACATCACAATATATAGTCTTGACTATGACAGATAGACTTAATCCAAGGGGCAGAAGCAGTGGTGGTCTTTCAAACTGCCTCAGCCAATAGGAAACTAATAAACTATTGCTAGAGCGATGTGATTGGTCAGACCACATTTTGGAGAACATGAACTCTCTATGGTACATTTCTAGACGTACCTGCATAGCAAAACCACTTACTGCTGCTTGTGGGCGTCTAGATTTCTAGACTAAATAATGTAATTTACTACATGCAAATTAGGTAACATTTTTATCCTTGAAATCATTCCTCAGGTCTAGAATTGTATTTTCCTCGACTGTATTGACCATAAAATTCTATATAATGCAAAGTCTAATGGAAAGCCATTAATTATCGAGCCGCGCACAAAAAGCAAGGGATTTCACAGGAAACAGTATTTACAATCTTAAAACCCAATCTCCTGCGTATGCAAAAAAACATTGCATTTTCTCATTATAATCCATCATTGCTGGAGTGCAGGATTTCTTTTCCATAAAATCTGCTGCCACCTTTAACAGATCAGCACGCGAGCTGCAGTTAATTAAACTATGTACCAGTGTCTAATCCCATCTGTTAAGATTTTACACACAACACTGAGCCATCATTGTTTCGCCCGAGATAGACAGAGAGAGAGATGGAGAGAGGGAGAGAAAGAGACTGACAGAAAGAGAGAGATGGAGAAAGATAGACAGAGAGAGAGAGAGAGAGAGAGAGAGAGAGAGAGAGAGAGAGAGAGAGAGAGAGAGAGAGAGAGAGAGAGAGAGAGAGAGAGAGAGAGAGAGAGAGAGAGAGAGAGAAAACAAACACTCTACTATCGGTGAGAACCCAGGGTGCCTGTTGACCCCTGGCACGGCTGCAGGCCAGCTGGCGGAGCGGCGTTTGCCTGGCGGCGGAGTTTGGCCTGGCACAGGGGTGGTGGGGGGGTACTGATGGGGGGGTGTGGGTTTTACCTTGGCGATGTTGAAGTCGAGGCTGAAGCTCTGTCCCTCGCCCTCCACCTGCCAGACGCACAGCTGGCCCGTGAGCTCACACGTGCTGAGGCTCAGCCGCTCCAGGGTGAAGGTGCAGTGGAGGCTGCGCTGGGAGCCGCTCCAGATGTGGTAGAATGGAATCTCCTGCAGAACACCCCCCCGCACAGACACACACACACACACACACACACACACACACACACACACACACAAAGACATTAGCAACATGCTCTTACTACGTCTTGTCTTTCAGTTCATAAGCAGTTACATAATTAACATCTCGAAAGATGGAGTTCTTGGGGCCTCAGACATTCTGTACTCAACGTCTCTAAACTATTGGCTTTGGAAGGGAGTCAAATACGATGAATAGAATATTTCACGATTGAGAAAATGCCTTGGAAATGGTCTTAATCGAAGATCATACTAGTGATTTCCTAAAGCTTCACCTACATGCTTTAAGGCTGTTTAACAGCTTATGGATTTTAAGGCATAGGGGCTACTGGCAGTCTAGAATAACCAATCCTCACTCTGGTCTGATGAAATAGTAATAGAATCATCTGATGTAGAGATGATCAAGATTTCAGAGGTCGGCGAAGCAAGCAACCTATGGTGTTAAGACGCTGACAGTACAGTCTAAAACAACAGACAACTATACAGACCACATAGGGGAAAACACAGGAAATATTTCATGTTTGCCAGTACACTGCAGTTAATATTTAAGTGATTTTGGACAATAACCAGCGGAAATACATAAACAACAACAGCTGTAGGACATGAATAAGAGACATACAGACATATACAATCATCTTGAGGAAGGAAGGAGGAAGGAGAGAAATCCCAGCACAAATGGT
>JAODXP020000030.1:11708077-11710577 GCA_027497455.2 Sardinella longiceps
TTTCCCATACAGTATGTATCATTAAATCACATCTTATGTTGTGATTCTTTTGAAGGCAGCTACTCCCACATGTGCATCAAAAAAACCTGTAGTAAATCTAAAGTACCTTTAGAAGTTTGAAATAATTTCTCTCAAACCGCAATCATTTACATCTAAATACATAATGACATTGCACCGCATTATAATGGAAATGAAATGAAACTGGATTGAACTGAAATATAAATAAATGATACAGTAAAGTCTGACACATGCATATGCTACCCTACTTTCATCATTTAAATATATGAATGAATAAATAAATACGTACATACATACATACATACATTCATACATACATACATACATACACAAGGTCAGTGAGTAAAGAGCACATCCCATTATCTCGCCTGCCATTATCCTCCACTACATGTGATTGCATAATGAGATCAAGCCCAGTGGCCTTCTGGTCTAGTGCAGTAATGTAAAGTGCTGTGGTAAGGACATATATTTAATTAGTTACTGTAGTGATGGTGTCCTGGGGGGGCTTGTAGGCTGTTGGATCATGTGAGACTGACATGAACCAGTCTGACCCCACTGCTATTTGTGCTGCGGAGGTGGGAGGTCACGATACTGGTCACATAGCGAGAGTGAGAAGAATAAGGAACGTGTGTGTGTGTGTGTGTGTGTGTGTGTGTGTGTGTGTGTGTATATGTGTGCGTGCGTTTATGTGTGCGCATGTTGACATGGCCTTGCCAGTCCTGTTCTTCTCTGGGCATGTCTGAGACTATAATGTATCAAATCCATGTATCACTAGCATTTGAATACCTAAGATAAACTCTGAATACCAATGGGTGAAAGAATTGGTATGGTTCCTACAAACATACAGTCTAAAATAATAAAACATACAAACTGCAGTATACGCATACAAAAACACACGCTTATAAAATAAACACTCTTATAAAATAAATACAAAAAACACAGAGCAAGCTACATACCAAACAAGTACAACTAATGATCCTTTGTCCATAAGCACACATGCACTGCGATGTGCAGCCATTTCCAAGGGAATATGAGCTTGCCTGCTATATTGTTGATGGCGCTGATGATAGGATGAATTTATGATATCTGATCCACTCTCTCCCAGACTATTAATTAAGAGATGTGGTCAGACTGTAAAACAGGTTTCGAATGAAATGGATACCGATCCACGGCCAATCCACTCCCGCCTCGGACACGCGATACAATAAATGACTTATTAATCAATTAGTTCCCCAAGAGTCTCATTCACCTCTCAATAACTGCCCAGAGATGAAATAATTGCAAGTTTGCTGATCTTACTAGCTTTGCAATTTGTAGGATCTTCGCCATGAGATAAGAGAGAGAGAGGGAGAGAGGGAGAGAGAGAGAGAGAGAGAGAGAGAGAGAGAGAGAGAGAGAGAGAGAGAGAGAGAGAATGTATGTGAAAGAGATAGAGAAAGCGAGAGAGTATGTGTGAGTGAGTATGTGTGTCTGTGTGAGAGAGAGAGAGCGTGAGCAAGAGAAATATAAGTCATATTAACATGTGGTTATAGGGCAGCAAAGAGCTCTGTTATCTCCCAGAGGAGATCCTTGGCGTGCACACACCGCTGCACACGCATGAATCATATCCACATCTAAACGAGCACGTCGGAGAGTGGTGGCGGCGTTTAGGTGGAATCGGAAACATTCCCGCCGTGTGTGATGGCCCCCCATCATCATCTGAGATCAGATGCGCACTCCAACATGGCCGCCCGGTAGCTCGGATTTAATTGGGACGGGAGAAAAAAAAGTGTGTGTGTGTGTGTGTGTGTGTGTGTGTGTGTGTGTGTGTTGGGGGGGGTTACCCACTGGTGGGCTGTGTTCCTTAATGAAGATTCGCTTCAAAGAGATATACATTTATTCCCCCTTAGATATACCCCCCCCCCCACACCAAGCCCCCCCAGCCCTACCCAAACCATGCAAATGCCTCACCACCAACCAAGAAACCTCCCCCACACCCACCGAGCCCCACCCTCCCAGACCCTGTTATCCAATCAGGTCTTGTAAAACATCCCCCGAGCCTTGCCCTCAGGGATTCTTAGCCAGGAAATTAAATCCTGTGATCAATAAAATCAGCCACTATCTTCATCAATGAAATTAGCATCGACACGAGCCATTTACCGCCCCGCCACAATGAAGTCTCATTTCATTTTATTTTTGTCAGCGCGGCATATTATTTATTTATTTCAACACCAACACCAACCACCCTACCCCCACACCACCCGCCCACACAGCCCCCTTCCCCTCCCACCCTAGCCTCTGTCTGCACCACAAACGCCTCGGTTCAATTATCATCACGTTCGATATCAACAAACAAACGGAGGTTGTGTTTCGTCTCGCACACACACACACACACACACACACACACACACACACACGCATGGTGCTCCAGCCACGTGGCTGTTCTGATTTTTCCTCGGCCAAATATGCATTTATCATCTCCACTCCACATTAATTAGCTTGG
>JAODXP020000030.1:11715577-11723077 GCA_027497455.2 Sardinella longiceps
AAAACCACAGCAGCCGTCACCTGTGTGTGTCTGTGAGTGTGTGTGTGTGTGTGTGTGTGTGTGTGTGTGTCAGTGTGTCAGTGTGCGCGCACAACCTCCTCTCCGCCTCCTCCTTGTCATCTCATCGCAGCGTCTCGACCAGATATCGGCAGCTGCCAGCCTCTGATAGGCTCTTAAGTCTGACAGATAGAGCTGGCCCGGATTATGTCGCCGCTGGATCGGACGCTTTCATCTTCAAATCCCCGCTATCGCCGCGGCTCCGTTTCACCCAGGTGGCCCAGGTGATCTCCACGTGTTACCCACTCAGTGTTCCACAACAACATCCACGACAACACATAAGTGAAGCTTTGCACACACACCCCATTACCACTTCTCAACTGCCCCCCACCACACACACACACACACAGACACTTGTGCTGATATCTCAGCATCATCATGATGAACTTTTTTTTTTTTGGGGGGGGGGAATATCAAATCAGTCTACAGACTCCTGCGTCGTCCAAAAACCCTCAAATAAATCCACTAGCCAATGTTTGGGAGCGTGACGAGGGTTAGACGTTAGACCTCCCACCCCTTCAAACTTCTTAGTCCAACACTCCTCTCTAAAAATCAGCACCCCGAAAATCCGAGCCCTCACTGACCTGTGTTTGGCAGGGTGAGGCGGCCACCCAGGAAGTTGAAAGTGCCGTAGGAGGTGTTGGCTCCGTCGCGCGGCAGCGTCTTGAAGTAGTTCTGCGTGGAGAGGCGGTTCATGAAGTCGTTGGGGTCGGCGGGCGGGAGCTTGCCGTTGTGCAGCGTGTGCGAGCCGTTGGGTAGCGGCTCCAGAAGGGGCCCGTTGCTCACCGAGAACTTGCCCAGGGTGGCGTCGTGCCGCGAGCGCAGGGTGCCCTGGTAGCTGGTGGTGGTGGTGGTCAGGTCCGGGTGGATGGTCAGCAAGTGGGAGTTCTCTGCAGGTTGGAGGAGTTGGAGAAAGGGGGTGGGGTGGGGGTGGGGGTGGGTGGTGGGTGGGGGCCAAAACAAGCATGTGGTGTTGAGAGATTCGAAATCAATAGCCAGCCTCAGTGAGGCATCTATCGCACCGCGCACATTAAACATTAAATCAGTACAGAGAGTACACACACACACACACACACACACACACACACACACACACACACACACACACACACACGCACACACACACACACACACACGAACATCCAACGCACTGACCCAATACGAAGCACACTTTTTCCCACACATTTACACATACAGTACAAAGGCAGATGGAAAGACAAGAAAAGAAAGAAAAAAAAGAAGAAAAAGAAAAAGAAAAAAAAAAACTCGACCTCATGAACAAATCAATTCTTTTTCGTTCTCTTTAGTAACCACAATCAATTTCAAACTGAGTCTCAGGAAGGCTTAGCAGTCACCACTTTAAAGCCTTTTTCATGCTGTTTAACATTGATGGAAAGCTCAAAATCTATACGGCCGCAGCCCCCGAAGTCTCCCTCCTGCGTTCCCCCAGCACATTTTTTGATTCGATGAATTGTATTTGAAATCAGGTGCGCACATCAAATCAGCAGCACGCTGAGAGAGGAAATGTTCCGAGGGGCTAAAAATGGGAAAGAACTAAGAACTCAAAAAGCGGGCCATCATCACAGGCTTTGAGCTCCAAAAAAAGAAATAAAGTTTAGGTTGTGAGAACAAGCTCTCAAATCTTTCTCTCGGTTCGGCAGTGTTGATTTCAACTCGACTTGCAACACATTCCCTTGTAAATACAACAAATAAACAGAGGATTTCAATAGAACATGGTTAAATCCAATTGTCCCTACTAAAGCGTACTAAAGCAATGAGACTTCAAAGACTTGACTAGCATGTATCAGCTTCATGAGGACTCAGGGTTTAGGTAAGAGGGGAGACATAGGGTTTTAGTCAAGATATCTGAATGTTTTTTTTTTGATGTTGTTGTTCAAGGTTTTACCCAGTCTAAGAAAAGCCAACACTTAAACCAGCACAATGGGCACAGCACATGGTTACACAATATCCATTCTGTGACAACTACCAGCAATGTGATACCACTGCACTCAAAAGACTACAGGACAACCATAGAAAAATCACTTACAGCAATCACAACCACAACAACAACAAAATCAACAACAAATCCACAAGCACAACAAGGAAGGGTCTCTAGGCACGATCACAGGACGCATGGGTGTGTGATGGGGTTTAAAAGGGATAGAGGGATTGGTCTCCTACTGCTACTGCTGCGGGGCGGCCTGTGCGGTGCCCACACACCTGGCTTGGTGGGTTTGACACCCATGGGCTGGAAGCCAGTGGTGAGGATGGAGGAGTCGGCCACGTCGGCGTCCAGGCCGCCCTTCCGTCGCCGGTACACCAGCACCACCACGATGAGCAGCAGCGTCAGGCACAGCGCCACCGCCACCATGCCCACGTACAGCGCCACGTCCTCCGCTCCTGAGGCCGCTGCAGAGGGAGAGAGAGAGGGAGGGAGGGAGGGAGAGGGAGGGAGAGAGAGAGAGAGAGAGAGAGGGAGGGAGAAAGGGAGAAGGGGAGAGGGGGAGAGGGAGAGAGAGAGAGAGAGAGAGAGAGAGAGAGAGAGAGAGAGAGAGAGAGAGAGAGAGAGAGAGAGAGAGAGAGAGAGATGGACAGGCCAAAAGAAAATGAAAGGAAGAAAGAAAGGCGAAGGGAAAGAGAGAGCAGTGGTGACAGAGAAAAAGAGAAGGACACAGAAAGAGAGGGAGAGAGAAAGAGGGGGAGATGGCATGGGAGAGATCAAGAGGGAGAAAGGGGGAGAGAGAGAGTGAGGGAGGAAGAAAGATGGACAGGCAAAAAGGAAATGAAAAGAAGGGAGAAAGTCAGAGGGAAAGAGGGAGCAGTGGAGAGAGAGAGAGAGAGAGAGAGAGAGAGAGAGAGAGAGAGAGAGAGAGAGAGAGAGAGAGAGAGAAGGACACAGAGAGGGAGAGAGAGAGAGAGAAGGACACAGAGAGGGAGAGAGAGAAAGGGAGTGAGTGGGAGAGGCCGATAGGGAGGCAGACAGATAAAACGTCAGGGGGAGAGAGGGGAAGGCAGGAAGAACGAGAAAAAGATAAAGTGTGAAGGGAAGAGTAGGAGGGAGAGATTAAGGTGGGCAAGGGGGAAAGAGAAAGATAAACAGAGAAGGAGGGAGAGAGGGAGGGAGGGGAGAGAGGACGGGGAAGAGATGAGGGTAAAAAAAGACAGAAATGGAAGAAAGGAGGAGGGAAGAGAATGATAGAGAAAGAGAGAGAAAAAAACAGAAAAAAGGGATTTAGACACTTTCTATTGTAGGCAATAGGCTACTGGGAGGAAACGATAAGAGGTTCCTCCCTCAACTTCGGCAAAGTTCTCTTCTACTGGTTGCCTTCAGCCAAACAATTAGACAATGCAGTCCTCCCCCTTACCTGGCGCTGGTGAAAATTGATGTGCTGCCTTTTTGCTGCCATCTTTTTTTTTTCTTTCTTTCTTTTTTTTTTTTTTTTTGAAGACACTGTTTATTCAATAGGAGACTTTTTTTAAAAGGCAGTGCTGGTTTGGCAGCTAGCTGCGTCAGCACCTCTCTCTCTTACACACACACACACAATTTTACTACACACAGAATTGAACGACACGTACACCCCAGAGGAAGGAAGGGGGGTGTAAAGGGGGTAACAGGAATAGGGATGATGAAGACAGAAAGAAAAACAAAACACTATCCTCATGAAAGCACAAACCAGCATTTTTACTTTATTTCATTTTATTTTATTTTATTTTTTACTTGCAACCCACAGAGTCGATGTCTGGGTACCTGAATGATAAGTCCCTTCGGGAATGAAATGGTTAACTGTCAGTGTCGGTTGGGAATGGGATTTGCCATGGCTGTCTCCTCCAGTGCCAGTGCTGTTGGGTGGCGGAGGAGGTAGCCAGCGGCAGGCATGCAATGAGAGAGTGGCGCTATCGTGCTAGCGAGAGGTGGAGGTGGTGGTGGTGGTGTTGAGGGTAACGTATTGGGCTGGGATGGTGATGGTGTGTGTGTGTGTGTGTGTGTGTGTGTGTGTGTGTGTGTGTGTGTGTGTGTGTGTGTGTGTGTGTGTGTGTGTGTGAGGGGCTGGTTGGTTGCGGGCTGGCTGGCAGGAGGAAGTGGAGGCGGCCTCATGCTTATTCAACATGCCACCGTGGGATGGCTCCGGGAAAGGAGAGGAGAGTGGAGAGGAGAGGAGGATGACTGATGTGACAGTGCCAGGGCTGCCAAGTGGAGGGGCACAGCGAGGGCCACATCACCGCCACCGCCGCTACTGCGCCTCCCAAGGATGACCCACATGAGGCACTACAAGGCTGCGCTAACACTGGGGAGCTCCCACGCAAAGGAGTGTGTGTGTGTGTGTGTGTGTGTGTGTGTGTGTGTGTGTGTGTGTGTGTGTGTGTGTGTGTGAGAAAGAAAGAGAGAGAGAGAGAATGGGTATGGAGATATGTCTAAAATTGGTGGTCTAGAGTTGTAAGACATCCAGCACACACAATTTTTCCATTGTTTCAGACATACATGCACACACACACACACACACACACACACACACACACACACACACACACACAAAAACCTCATATAGTTGCAGTGATGTGCACCACAAACAGATCTTGCAGTAAATACACGCACACACACACACACACACACACACACACACACACACACACACACACACACACACACACAAGAAAACCAAGGCTATGGAGCGTGGTGTGTACTTTGTACACACAAGCCGGATTGTAAAGCCGCACCAGAGCCAGAGACAATTGCCAGTGTGTCGCAGCGCCTGAGAATCTCTCATCCAGACAGGGAACACCAATGGAATGCCAGTCATGTGAAAACCTTGTATCAACACCTGCAAGCGTGTTAGGCTTTTCTAAACAGTTACAGAGGAAAAAGGAGTGTGTGTGTGTGTGTGTGTGTGTGTGTGTGTGTGTGTGTGTGTGATTGAGTATATGTACCTTTGCATCAGTGCATGTGTGCATGTGTGTGTGTGTGTGTGTGTGTGAGTGTATGTGCTGTGTGTGTGTGTGTGTGTGTGTGTGTGCGTGTGTGTGTGTGTATCAGAATGAGTGCATGCATATGTGGGTATATGTGTGTGCGCACACACCAGAAGTGTCGGCAGCTGTCTGCAAAATGTTGTTTTCTCTCTCGACTATCCACCCACCGCTCGTATAGGTTAAACACTCGTGTTCATCACATCGTACGCTGCCGTGATTACAGTAGGGCCTCCAACCACACACACAAAAATAAACAAACAGATAAATAAATAAATAAACAAAAATAAAAATATCACACTGACAATTACAGCTCCTGGCCCTGTGAAACGCTGTTATGACAGCTTCCGTGCTAATAGTCATTGTGTTGCTTAATCTCTCAAACTCAAACAAAGGCTTTCAGATGTCGCTCATGTCGCTTAAGCTGGCGTCTACCTCATCAAAGAATACACACACACACACACACACACAATCAAAATTTGCAGGTCCGTGCACAATTGATTAGTTTGTGTAATTTGGTATAATCTCTGAATCAATTCTGCGCAAGAGTGACCAGTACCGTAAAGCCAGCGGACGACAGGGAGGCTCAATAACGGTAGCGGAGGAGGAGGCGGCAAAGTGGTTCGTTCCTCGATTCCTTTTCGGAATTTATGGCTTTGTCAATAGAATATGATACGGGGTGTCTGGGGACAGACAGGTACACAGACACACACACACACACACACACACGAGCGCCATGTCTACCGTGATCGCCGTCGTCAAATAGCATCCCATCAAAAGGATTTTGTGACACTTTGTCAATGGCTGAATGACGGAGATGCAAACGGGCCCTGGTGTGTCTGCCTATCGACATGTTTGCGTTTAAGTGTATCTTTTATAGGTGACATTGGGGGCGTGTAGGAGAGGACTTATGGCTCACAACAATAACAACAACAAAAAAAAAGATATCTGTCGTCCCTCGTACTGATGTTGAGCTCATCGTTATGGCGACTGTGCCCTGGACAGGGTGCATTTGAGGACAAACTGAGCGGCGTGAAAGCAGAAAGGAAACGAGGGGATAAGGGGTTGGGCGGACGAGAAATAAAGTTTCATTTCAGCCCAGATCCATGGGGGCTTCCGGCTCTAACGCAGAACTCTAATTCAGAGCTGTGATGGCATGGGGAGAG
The DNA here is from genome assembly GCA_027497455.2 of Sardinella longiceps. NCBI lineage: Eukaryota > Metazoa > Chordata > Actinopteri > Clupeiformes > Clupeidae > Sardinella > Sardinella longiceps. Next base: position 11,721,763 of record JAODXP020000030.1, read on the forward strand.
TGTGACACGGACACCTGTACACACACACACATAGACACACACACACACACACACACACACACACACACACACACACACACACACGCACGCACACACACACACACACACACACACACACACACACACACACACACACACACACACACACACACACACACGAGATTGTGGCATCCACCTGTATAATGGCAGGAGGGGCCCAAGTGAGAGTCGGAATCAACAGCATCCTCTCTAAAACAAGAGCCTGTTTATGGCCCAGACCAGAGGGGGGAGATCATCATCTCTGCTGGAGCCTGTAAACACACTCTCATAAGCAGAGGGTGGCGTTTCATTTCTCTTTCTCTCTCTCTCTCTCTCTCTCTCTCTCTCTCTCTCTCTCTCTCTCTCTCTCGCTCTCTGTTTGTTTCCGACAGGCCAGAGGAGAGACACCTTGGTGACCTTCTAGTCTGCGATTCAATGATTCAATATCAGACAGACAGCACACACACACACACACACACACACACACACACACACACTCTCTCTCTCTCTCTCTCTCTCCCTCGACTGACAGCAGCCTTTGTGGAGGTCCCCTCACCTCCCCTCTCCCCTCTGCAGCCTCTCTTTGTTCTGAGTGTAATCTCCTTGAGCTTATCGGAGCATCACTAACTTGAGTTTTTATCAGGGCCAGCAGGTGCCGCGACGCAACGATCCTTGGCGCCGACTCCGACTGGCCCTCGCCGACTCCCCTGGCCTCCGGACCCTCGGGCCCCACGGCCATCGATTTTTCATGCTGCTGTCCAATAATTGAAAGGACGTCTATCACACTTTAATTGACACAGTTAATAAGGTCTTATAATTGGATGGATTCAACCTTATTTTTCTTCTTTAACCCCCCTCTCCACCCTTTCTGTTTCTTCCTTGTTGCTCTACATATTATATCCCAAAAGTCTGTTTGACAGCTCACCTCTACCTAGTGTGTGTGTGTGTGTGTGGGGGGGGGGGGGTCATGAGGAGGCACTGGAGGTGGTGCTGGTGATGGCAGCAACGTCTGGAGGAGTGTTGGGTTGGTTTAGCCCCTGGTTTTCCAGACATCTTTTCAGCAGTGCTGTTCGTGGCAGGGATTGACGTCGGCTGTTACTTTCGCCAGAGGGCTGCCGATTACTCAGTGGTGCGATGGTGCCGGCGCCGATTTCTTCGCTACTCGCCCACCTACCCACCCACACACACACTCGCAAGCTAGCACTAAAGCTAACATGCCTGCTGAAGCGCCAGACAACCACCCCCCCCTGCCCCACACACACACACACACACACACACACACACACACCTAAAGAGA
>JAODXP020000030.1:11728077-11733077 GCA_027497455.2 Sardinella longiceps
AAAGAGAGAAAGAGAGAAGAGAAAGAGGAATGAATTGACAGAGAGAAACAGCGAGAGAGAAAGAGAAAGACAGAGAGAGGGACAGAGAAAGAGAGAGAGATTTGAATTGACAGACAGACAGACAAAGAGAGAGAGACAAAGAGAGAGAGAGAGAGAGAGAGAGAGAGAGAGAGAGAGAGAGAGAGAGAGAGAGAAAGACAGAGAGAGAGACAGAGAGAGAGATAGAGAAAGAGAGAGAGATTTGAATTGACAGACAGACAAAGAGAGAGAGAGAGAGAGAGGGAGAGAGAGAGAGAGAGAGAGAGAGAGAGAGAGAGAGAGAGAGAGAGAGAGAGAGAGGATAATAGGTAAGAGTATAGAGAGCTCCTCTACGATCATGTGAAGTTCCTCACACTCCTCCTTCTGCTGTGCGTGTGTGCACTTGATGGATCCAGCCCTCACCGGCAGATCAAAGAGACTGCACTATCAGCCCCGGTGGTCAGAGCTGTCCCCACTAACGCATCATCCGCTGAGCTCCTCCGTGTTACTCTGGGGTTACGCGTGTTGGGTCAAGCCAGTAAATAAAACATCACAGGCACAGGGACCCCCCCACATCCCTTCCCCCAATACACACACACACACACACACACACACACACACACCATTATCTCTTAACAGTCTGGTGGTGCACTGATCAATGTTATAAATGCTTTATAATGGTGTAATAACATACCCTTACCCAGTAATGGTACAAAACATCAAAGACTTCGACTCGTCTAAAGCGAAAGCTTTTAAAGGACCTTCTAAAACTTCCTGAAGGGCATGATTATCTCCAATAATGCTGTGTTCGAAACTAACCTAGCGACAGGATTTTCTGTCGACCTTGTAAAAGGCTTTTTAAAAACACATTCGCCATGACTGACATTAAATATGCAAAACATTTGCTCAATTATACATTATGCATAGAGGATGAAGTACAGTAAGTATGGTTTTTAATTGATTCATTTATACAGTGGCTTGTAATGTGGATACAACATTTTACTCAGTACAGCTCACTGCTGTAGTCAATTTGTACTGATTCATAATTTTATGACCAAAACAGATCCTATTTGTAAGAAGTTGTGCTATTCTGACAAATCTGCCCTAGCAAAATTCACAAAAACCCTATCCATTTCACTCATTTGCCTTTGCGCTATATTACAAAGGGAATTTGTCAGATTAATGATTAACTAGCTTGGGCTGAATTTGAATGGATATCCAGGGGGTCTCACTACAGACTACAGACCCATGCAACTTTTCTCCTAACTGTGAATAATGGTACGCTGGTAACTGGATTAAAGGTGCACAGCCACACAAATGACAATACCTGTCCTGTTGTTACCTGTTTTGAAAATATGATTGGTTTACATGAGTTTGAGTTAAATGGTGCATGTGTAGCCGATAAAAAGATATAAACATTGTCGCCATCAAGGACTCCTTGGACATTTCAGTCTAATCAAAGTTGCATACTATATTTGGAGACCTCAAAGAACAATTTTTAAATACTTGTACCCAGTGGTTAAAGTGGGATTTGGCAGGAGGGGAAACGCTCATATTTTGTGTTGGCACAAACAAAGAAAAATGTATAGAGGAAGAATGGGATGATATTGTTCATTAATCTGAGGTGCCGGTACTGCATACCCCCACGTCGACTTTAACCCCTGCTTGCACCTTGCAGAGGCATGGGCAGGACATCTTAAGGGGGGGAAAAAAACATGTGATAAGCTGTAATGAATATGTGCACCTGTGATCGAAGCTGGTGCAAAATATCTATGGCCGTGCATGGTCCTACATTTGCAGCGACAGTCTCCCATGTTATTGAGCATATAACACCCTGAGATAGCGATTATAGGCATCATGTCCAGCGGGGAGGAAGTGGAAGGAGAAGTGCTTAGTGGGAATGATTATCCCTGGGGGGACAGATAGAGAAGGAGGCCTGTAAGCAGCACATGGCTCTCAGTCTCCAGCTCCACACACTAAAAGATTAGAGAAACAATGCCCTCAAGAGAGAGAGAGAGAGAGAGAGAGAGAGAGAGAGAGAGAGAGAGAGAGAGAGAGAGAGAGAGAGAGAGAGAGAGAGAGAGAGCGCCAAGGCAGTGGTCGCCAAGGAAACCACTCCATTCTACGAAGTGTGAGTGTGTGTTTATGTGTGTGTGTGTGTGTGTGTGTGTGTGTGTGTGTGTGTGTGAGTGAGTGAGTGTGTACACATGTGGTTGTACACAAACTGCACACATTTTGTGTATTTGTATAAACATGAAACCACATGATTTAAAGATGCTTCTCTTCAAGGAAAAAGTAGTCAATTGGTTGCCAAGGAGACCATTCCACTCTTAAAAGGTGTTGCATGTAGCCTATGTTATGTATGTACCCAAACATGCTGCCTTACATGCACTTGTAGGCCTACATTGTACAGTATATGTGTAACTGTACATTGGTACAGCACATACGGTACCTAGATAACAACCTTGAAACATCTCTAAGAGCCGTTTCCCACACCACACTAGGAACCAAAGTGCATGGCCCTGAAAAGCCCATGTTGTTACCATTATGTGAGCCCATAACAGATTACTTACAGAAGGCCTTGCTTTGCCACAAAAAAAGGCCATACAAAAGTGTCCAGTTCAGTATACTGTATAGTCTAGTTTACTTTTCTGGACTGCTGCCTAGGTGACTAGATTTCTGCAGGAAATCTGTGGACGTCCAAATCTAAAGTATGTGGTCTCCTTCCCTGATCACTGCACAATTTCCTTTGCACTTGATTTCTCTACCATTTTGCCTATTGGTACCCATTGGGCTCCAGTTTTTGGTCACACATCAACTGGTTTAAGATTAGGTGTGGGAACCAGCATTCACCAGCCCTTTAATGAAAGAGTTTGCATGTCAATTGTCTGTATGTGTATGTTTGTGTGTGTGTGAGTGTGTATGTGTGTTTGTGTTTTAATAAAATAATTTTGTGTACATGTATATGTGTTTGTGTGTGTGCGCACATTTGTGTGAGTGTGTTTTAATGAAAAAAAAACTGTGTGATATGTCTGTGTGTGTATGCGTACATTTTTATGAGCCCTGTAATGAAAGAGGTTTTGTGCACGCATGTACATGCGTGTGTGTGTGCATGTTCGTGTATATGTGTATTTGTGCGTGTGCGTGTTTGTGTGTGTACTGTATGCGTGTGTTTGCACATTAGTGTTCATGTATGTGCATGTATCTGTGTGTGTCTGTGTGTGTGTGTGCACACACGTGCATTTGCATGCGTGGGTGTGCACATTCATGTACATGTGTATATATCTGTGTGTGTGTGTGTGTGTGTGTGTGTGTGTGTGTGTGTGTGTGTGTGTGTGTGTGTGCAGCTTCTCACTCTGCGGGCACTGCTCGCTGGTGCAGTTGAGGGACTGGAGGTCGGTGCCCTGACAGTCCTTGCCCCCGGTGCCAGGCGTGGGCTGGGTGCACTCGCGGCTCCGCCACATGGCACAGTCGGCCCCGCACGCCGACCACTTGCTCCACTCACTCCAGCCGCCATCCACTGAGGACACACAGAGAGGAGGAAAGAGTCAGGAGGGATGGATAGATAGATGGATGGATGGATGGAAGAGACAGAAGGAGAGAGAGAGAGAGAGAAACTACTCACTCCAGTCGCCATCCACTGAGGGCACACAGAGAAGAGGAGTGAGGATGGATAGATGGATGGAAGAGAGAGAGAGAGAGAGAGAGAGAGAGAGGGAGAGGGAGAGGGAGAGGGAGAGGAGAGAGAGAGAGAGAGAGAGAGAGAGAGAGAGAGAGAGAGAGAGAGAGAGAGAGAGAGAGAGAGAGAGAGAGAGAGGGAGGGAGAAGAAGAGGACCCACTGTCAGATGTGGGGGTCAAAAGGGTCACGAGTGGCTCAGGCAGATTCTCCCGCGTGGCGTTTTGGCAACGCTGATGTATAATGACAGCTGTGTTTACGGGGAGGGAGGTGGGTGGTGTGTGTGTGTGTGTGTGTGTGTGTGTGTGTGTGTGTGTGCGTGCGTGTGAGTGTGTGTGAGTGTGTGTGGGGTGAGTGCTGCCCTTGTGATGCCTACCACAAACGCCTATAGTAATCCCCCTGATGGGAACGCAAACACACACAGACAAGACGTGTCACATCAATGCACATGGATGTGTACTCAAATGTACCAGTACTGTACAGAAACACAACCAGCATCACATACTGTACAGTACTAAACACAACCAGCATTGCATACTGTACAGTACTAAACACAACCAGCATCGCATACTGTACACTACTAAACACAACCAGCATCGCATACTGTACACTACTAAACACAACCAGCATTGCATACTGTACACTACTAAACACAACCAGCATCGCATACTGTACACTACTAAACACAACCAGCATCACATACTGTACAGTACTAAACACAACCAGCATCACATACTGTACAGTACTAAACACAACCAGCATTGCATACTGTACACTACTAAACACAACCAGCATTGCATACTGTACACTACTAAACACAACCAGCATCGACATCACACACCAGCACCACACACACAGTAGTAAACATGAAGACTCTCAATGTTCATTAATATGTGCTGTGCATATAGAAGAATGTGTTCAGCCATTCATCTTCATTCTCCTTTATGTGTGCGCACACACACACACACACACACACACACACACACACGCACGCACGCACACACACACACACAAACACACACACACACACACACACACACACACATTATTTCCCCTTATCATGCATAAAGGGATTCCCCTCGCATTCATCTCTCTCCTACTAATGGGGAAGAATATGATCTCTCTCTCTGCTCCAATTTCCTCATTTTCTCCCAGCTGGAAGGAAGCATTTTTATGTAACCTAAACACCACGGCACAAATATCTCATGGTGGATGCGTTCCTCTCGCCCTATTCTGCGCGGCGGCGCTAACAATGAATAGCAGCCAGCTGCTGCTATTACTCTTTAGCGGGGGCAACGGGGTCAC
>JAODXP020000030.1:11755577-11770930 GCA_027497455.2 Sardinella longiceps
CCTCGCTACCATTCACGAAATCAAGTGGGTGTGAACAATGCAAACCAGCATTTTTCACCAGACTCTGTTGTTCAGTCTGCATGGGATAAATAAATAAAGCGCTTAAATATTTCAGTGAGCTTTCAGGAAGAGATATTTTCTTGTTATGAAGCATTTCAATCTACAGGGCACTGAGAGAAATATGTTTTTTTTTAAAAAAGAAGAAGAAGAAAAAAAAGCGAACCCTCGGAAAAAAGAGAGCACTTTATTGATAATTGGCAACACCCATAGCAGCAACCTCGGTTGGCGGAAGAGGAGGCACTTATTTGATTTTTTATTTATTTAGTGGCTTGCTTATTTATGCTCTTATTTGTTTATTTATTTATTTTTATCTGCCAGACTGGCAGCCATGTTAGCAGCTTAATGAGAGGATTGAGTGACGGATTACCCAGCACCCAGGCTTCACACAAAGTAACGGATGATAACAGATGTGCATTATCAGCACCTATGTCACCCGGCAAAAAACACAGAGTCATGAAAAAATACAGATTTTTGGTCTGTGGGAGGGTACTAAAGAGAGACTTCTTCATTTCATTAGCTCCAACCCTTTTAAATATAACCTTGAATAACTCTTCTTCTTCTTGGACAGTTTCTCGTCAGGTAGCCTAATACAAAACAGCACAACCTTGAGAATGCCTATATCTCCAGTCCCTATCTCTCTCCCTTTCTCTAGCTTTCTCTCATTCTGCCTCTTTCATTCATACAGCTCTCCCCCTCACATTCTTTCTTTTTTTTTACCCCATCATACTTGTAATGTCTCTCTCTCTCTCTCTCTCTCTCTCTCTCTCTCTCTCTCTCTCTCTCTCTCTCTCTCTCCCTTGTTTTTCTCCTCTAGCTTTTGTGTGAGCCCCTTAGGAGTACAGTGGCAGAGGTAAGCAGCTTTATATAAGATGTGGCGGCCTGGATCTTCATGCTACATGTTACACACTATTTGGCACACTAAGCACATACTGCAGCCTCCGCAGCGCACAGGCACACTCTCAGTGCTCTTCCAGCCAAACCAACATCACCAGGGATTCAATGTTACAACCAGAGAAACCAAGGCTATATCCTCACCAATCGTATAATATAACCTTATTGAGTATCTCAAGCCACTAAATTACAAGGCCTGAAGGAAGCCATATTGCAGGAAGCGTAATTAAAAACCAGATAAACGTGGCCGCGGCTGGCCTGAATAAAGAATGGGTCTTCTCAAAAGAAATGACAGAGATTACTAACCAGCATGGAGGTTAGCAGGCCCTGGCTCAGTGCTGTCTGTCAGAAGTAAGAGCACACCACATCAATCAGTGCTCAAGTGGAGAGATAAGGAGCAAAACAGGAAGGCAAGCAACCCCCCATCCCCCCACCCCCCCCATCCACACTCTCACCTTCACTACTATCCTTGTTACTGACTGGGTAGATGGGTAGAGAACATGTTATTACGTTTAGATCCAAATCAGCCGTAATATATAACATTACTCGGGTCTTCAACATGCGGCAAACTCTTTGCTGAAATCGTCTACTGCTCAATATTGTGAACTGAAAAGCTGAAGGAGAAAAAAACACACACAATTTCTTTAAATGCTAGGCTGCAATTAATGCACCACCAACCTAACGGCATGAAAAACACACAACTGTTAATAATTTTGTTATTTCCATTAATTATTTATTTCAGTCTGTCTGTATTTACTGGCAATTAAAAAGAATGGTCTTGGCAACGGTGGAGAGAGTGATAATTGATTCACAGGATTCCGTGCTAGACTGCTAACACTCTCAACCTGCAAGAAGGCAGGCAACGTGTTCCAAATCCATTCCAGTGCATGTAATGGTTTTCAGGTATGTTAATTAAGATTCCCAATACCATACCGAATATAATCAACAGGACGAGACCAGCCAATGAAACAAGTCTTTTTTTTTTTTTTTGACCAATGTGATTGCCTCTATAATTGTATTTCGTTTCTACAGCCGGCGCTTTCTCTGTAATTACCTGAAACTCTTCCCTGACACTTTCTTCAACATGCCGAAATGGAAGAGTGACTCACAGATTCCACTTCCATTCATTTTAATGAACCTTGCTGAGCACTGATATCTTGCGGTCGCAGCCCAAGAGGTGGCGTGGACACATGATCGATCCTTACTTGCTGATCCACTATTACGAGGAAAAGGATGCCAGCTTTCGCTAACTAATGTAATTAGCCACTTTTGTCTTAGCAAAGAACAGACTTGCGTACGTAAAAGGATTAAGGTCACCTTGACATGATACCATGCACGTTTTATTCAATTTGAAGTGCCACAAATGCTTAGTTTTGTTGATATTAATGAGCTATCTGGTCAGTTTATTTGCAACATCTACCAGTCACACTGTATGGACACAGTATGAATTCAATTACTTTATATTTATGTGCAGCCGCCCCCTGGCAGTGTTCATTATGGTGCCATTCCTGTATTATTCTTCATCTTCAACAGCTAGTTTGGACACGGACGGACGCATCAAACATACTGATCAGGCTCTGGCATAAATTTTACACACGCATTAAGGAGCGATGACACCACTTCTGATTCAGGAGGGAGGCCCAGGACTGGTTCATTTTTCATGGGCTCGCCAAAGGTCAGCCGGTGAGACGAGTGCCCTGCCCGCGCTGCGTTACGGTCGGCCGTGGCCAGCGGAACTTGGCAAATTGAGAATGGGAGGTGCCGGGATGGGAAGGGGAGGGGAGGGAGAGGGGGGACGGGGATTGACCTCCACGTCACCCCCTTCTCCAAATCCCCCCGGAGGTGAAATGGTGATTAAGGTAGACGTTTCCCTGCTGCCTCCCAACATTCTACCCTGTGTCAATCACTCAGCCAGCACCGACTTTCGTAAGGCTGGCGGACTAGAGGGGGTTTGGGTGGGGGTGTGGGAGGAGGGGGGTGGGGGGGTGACATAGAGTATAGCCTGAGAGGGAATCATTCAGACCGCCTGAGCACAAATGCTTGAACTCTCGGCGCAGCTCTTCCCCCGTTACCTCAAAGCGACGGCGCTACCGCTCCCGCTGATGGAACATCTGTTTGTTCCCCCCATCACTCTCTGACGAAACGGGCGCGAGTACAAAAGGAGCAAGGTGATAACAAAAGAGACTCGGGACGAAGAAGCGGGGAGTGTCTGCGGCAGCTGGCTCACGCCTGTGAGAGTGTGTGAGTGTGTGTGTGTTTGTGCTCGGATGGGCTACAAGGGGCATTATTCAAAGATGTTAGTCGTTTGAATGAGCAAGTAATGCGTTCTGCTTTTCTGCCTCTCTTGGCTAAAGCTGCAATTGAGCAAGAGAGAGAGAGAGAGAGAGAGAGAGAGAGAGAGAGAGAGAGAGAGAGAGAGAGAGCAAGGAAGAGTACAAAAAGAATGCTGAAGCTCTGAACCCTCTCGAAACAAAAACATGACTGCGAGTCGGGGCCCTCTATTTGAAGCTAAACATTGCCGGGTCTCATTTCTTCCACTGCCGAGTCGATACCCCAGGTCTCGGGCCTGGGATGAGGGACTTTATTTTGCCTCTTTCTGCCCCCCAACACACCACCCACCAACCCCGGCTCTTGTTTTTGCTGGCCGTGACCTCAATTCCATGGAGGTCATTTGCTTATCAAAGGCACAGACTGAAACTGGCAGGTCGGAGTGTGTTTTCATTGAGGCCGCGGAAATTCAATTAGGGGGTGGGCCGCGTCGCCAGTGCGGACCGTGCCGAGGCTCATCAACAGCGGGGTGAGGATTAGGGTCTGGTGACTTGTGCCGGACCGAGCAGAGGAGCCACTGGAGAGTGAGGTCAGAGAAGGGGCCTCATCAAGAGGGATGAGAACTATATGGGGTTTCTCCTGTATGTGGAACCGGCGCGCTGTGCCACCAACCCTGGGAAACTTCGCCGTCTTGAGCGTGTGAGGACTTGATTTACTGCCTCGATGTAGTCTAGTACCTTTTGGAGTGTGTTGTTACGTACTGAAAACAGCCAGCAAATAATGGGAACCAACTCCCAACAGAACGGTGAAGGAAAGGCAGCCCAGCCCAGTGAAATTCATGCCAGAGAAACAAAGAGAGGCAAAAGAACAGAGCGGAAAGTAAGAAGAAAAGGGAAAAGAAAAGAAAATGAAACCGCTCTTCTAGGTCAAATTCCTGATGCAACGTTTCTCCTGCGCGTATACCGCAGACTATTACAGATATCAAAGCCGAGGCTGTTTTCCCTTGAGTGGCATGGTTTGATGTGAAGCCCATGTTACTCTGGTTGCCCATTATGACTGTGGCAGCGGCAGTGAATCTGTGGAGTCATCACTGAGGACTAATGAGAAACCCGGCGAGCGTTTCTCTCTGCTCTGCTTCGGCCTCTCTGTTCCGCGCCGCACCATGTTGCCACGGCAGCCGTCCTATTAGAGACGGCAAGGGATGGATCTCTTGTAAAGTCGACATCAAACAGTCATTGGCGTTGTTGGGGGAAGGGGTGGACAGGGTCATCCCTGAGTCAGTAGGCCACTCTTTTGGGGTCAAGGCTCCCAGCACGGTCGTGAAAGACCCTTTTCAAGTGCGCTTATGATTGAGCTTGCCATTTTTTTTTTTTTTTTTTAAGGGTGGCGGAGGCGGGAGTGGATGTGGCAGCCAAGGACCCCCACCGCTGAAGCGAACGCTATTACAGATTATTCAAGGCTGATAAATGAGCAGCCCAGGCATGTGTCCTCCAATCAATCCCATACAGGTCTAGGACAAGGTCACCTCAAGGTGAGCTTGAGCCTTTCTGCTGGGCTATCACCGGCAATACGGCACTCAGCAAGGGACAATCAGAACAGTAGATGACCTACGATTCTCTCTCTGTGTTGTTGCAAAGTCATAGAAAAGAGATGGATGACCAGAAGGGAAAATGGAATGGGCAGCATATACTGAGTAGGGAGGAAAGGATAACATATCAAATATAACCACACTAAAATAAAAATCCTTTTAGCTCTCTGTATGTTCCAGAGTATTGAACCCTTAAAGAAAACTATCAATTTTTCCCTCCAAAGCAGACATAGAGCAAAGAAAAACAGCTTGTAGATGAGAAACAATGATGTAACTCTGAGGTGAGGATTACAGGATATTGTACCAATACAACTGTATGAAGTAGACATCTTTTTTTTTTTTTTACAAGAGATTTTATTGGATTGAGTTTTCCAGATGTCTACTCTACACACGTACACAAACAGTAAAATGCCTGAAACAAAGAATTGATCGGACAAACAATCCAGTTGCAGCACCTAACCAAATATTCTACCACAAAATAACATTTAGTTGTCTTAATAATAGTACATAGCTGCTAATTTTATGCATTCAAATTTGTACAGACCTTTCTCAGGCATTTTCAGCCCCCCAAAACACTATGAAAATCTCAGCAAATAAAGGGATGAATTGTTGTTGTCAATAAACAACAAACTCCATTATATATCACATAATTCACTGGGCACCAATCTCATCACATTCAACATGGGTGTGATAGATTGTCTAAGTGTTGACACATTTCCCCTCGCCATGCTTTAGAGCACGTCAACACTTTTACAGGAAAACAATTTCGTAGAGCTTTGTCTAAGCTATGGTAATTATTTATCAAAAGTTTCATGCTAAATTGGCACCTCCGAGGACGAGGTCTCATTTGTTATAGTATCAGATTGTCTTGTTGTTATCATGCCCTGTGTGCTGGAAAGCAACAGCCCTGAAAATAAACCACAAATTACCTTTCACTTCTATTTTTTTCTTTCCCCCCATTCAAGATGATGCACAGGTGTTCGCTTTTTCAGGTCTTTTTGCAGTGCTAATCTGTTTCAAAATTACTTCTTGACATAACGCAGTATGTGTGTTTGTTAATTTTATAAATGTAATAATCTCAGTATGCAATTTTCACCACTTTGTTGCATGAGGGTGTGAAGTAGAGGTCATTGTTGAATTCTTTTTATGTTGACAGAGTTGTTGGTATAATGTGCCCGTGTGTAGTTTTATTGTCACTTTAAGAGTCACTTTACGGCACAAGATGAATCTATCAATCAAGGTGTTTTAGGCCCTGGCCTTTAATTGGGGAATAACAAATACATGCTATGTTCTGTTCATACCTGTCGAGTTCATCCACTTGAATCATGGCAGCCATATTAAAGTGTTAGGCTGTGTGCATAGGATGTGCGTGGGTGTGTGTGTTATTCTGAGGATGATTCCAAGGGCCTGGCACTGACAGGGGGGCCAGAGAAAATTGTAACATTAAAATCAATATTTAAAGGGCCCAAAATAATTTTTTGTCATAGGGCCCAAAATTTCTAGCTGCGCCCCTGGCAGTAAGAATCAGACATTTCCATCCATGTTTTTCCTCTCTGGTTTGTATTTGGCGTCAAGACAAGATTTGTTCTTATCAAAAATCCCCAAAGGCATTATCTGAGACCCTGTTATTAGCTGAACCTCTATCTCTGTCTCTTTTTTTATGAATTATAATATGGCATGACACTACTTATGCTTGGTCATCCTCTCCCAGAGGGTTTTACTGCAGCAGAAACAACCTGATGACCCTCCTTCTAAGACACCAGGCAGCCTACCAAAAAAGCGCGGTAGCCACTACAGGGATGAGGTCAACTTGTGGCCGGAGCCAAAAGACTCTGATTAGGCTGTGCAACATGCTCTTATTCACCACATTCCCCGCCCGAAGTAGAGTGCAAACTCATGTATACACACACACACACACACACACAAACAAACACTCAGAGAAAGAGAGAGAGAGAGAGAGAGAGAGAGAGAGAGAGAGAGAGAGAGAGAGAGAGAGAGAGAGAGAGAGAGAGAGAGAGGAGAGAGAGAGAGAGAGAGAGAGAGAGAGAGAGAGAGAGAGAGAGAGAGAGAGAGAGAGAGAGAGAGAGAGAGAGAGAGAGAGCACGCCAAAGGAACACCTGAGAAATAGCTGTGCCGCATCAGCTCTAATCACACAAATGGGATTACGGTCGAAGGAGCGGGGAAAAGAAAACACGGAATAACTGTCCGTCCAAGAAAATGCTCCGCACCCGCCCCCTTTTTGTTTTCCTTGGCTCCAGGGCGCTTTGCCATTATCAGTGCCTCCACAGGTAAAAAAAAGACAGAATCCCATCTGCTTGCAGATTGTTATTGAACTATCTGAGAAAAAAAAAAGTAAAAAAAAAAAAAAAACCTGCACTGCTGTTTTCGCTGCATGTCTGCCTGGGGTTTGGTCTAGTGCTGCCTTTTTGGACCAGGGGCTCCTCTGTCAGCAATGTTGTACTACAGGTAATCCAATTCGTGTTTCCTGAGCCAATCGAGATATTCAGTGTAGCTCCGAGCAGCCAAAGCCCCCGAGCCGGCACCGGTAGACAGCTAGAGAGCCAGCGTTTGGATACGAATTAAAATGGAAATCAGAAGATGTCTGTGTGTCGTCAGATACATACAGAGCATTTTAAAGCGGGGTTTTTAGCATATTACATAGCTCTGGAGTAGGAGGCACGAGTTATTTTCTTGCTATTACATGAAAATCCTTGTACATTTCTATGTATATTTACAAGGAAGCCCTTTTTAAAAGACTGAATGAATAAAGGATAAACATAGCATAATCTCCTATTCTAAATGTGATTGCTGATTTATTTCCCTCAAGAAAACATTTGGCGGCTGATGGCACCGGCCATTGTTTTTGTATGCGGTGCAACGACTGTTTATGACTCCAGAGCATTTAACTCTCTAGTGTAAGGTTCAGAGGGATGCCCTTAGGCGACACTGGATCTTGTATGCTAATGTTCAATCTGACCACATTTAAAAATATCCACCGACACACAACCATGAGGTGGTCCCTGGGCCTCCCGTAACACATGAATGACTGAGAGAGCACCGCGCTACCTGCCTGACAGGCGGAGAAGCTGAGCGAATTCCTATTTGGCGTCGTGCGAACGCCATTGTTGAAACGCTCCTTGGGGCCAGCGTGCAAAGCAGAAGCTGTCACGCAACGCATTTCCCCCTGCCCATCAGACCAATCTCCCAGGACTATTTAGCTGTCATGTTCCAGGCCTCTCTCTCTCTCTCTCTCTCTCTCTCTCTCTCTCTCTCTCTCTCTGTCGACTACACTATTTTTATACCAATTTGAGTTGAGCAGGTGTTTATGGGGAAGCACTGTTAGGTGACAGGGACGCCTAAACAGATATATGCCAGAGAGATGTTGTTGCATGGGAGACTGAATGAGTACAAGGTAGCAGGTTAGGGCCAGACATGGGCCAGACCCAAGCCAGATTAGAGACTACACACAAGGGACTGTGTGATGATGAGGGGGTGAAGAGTAGTAGGAATGGGCACTGGGAGCAGGAGGACGCAAAGGGATGAAGAGAGAGAGAGAGAGTTTGTGTACAATGTTCCTGTTATTATTGGTGCAAAATGTATGGCAACTACCCATATGTGCATGCAGTGTCTTTGTTTGTTATTGTCCTATACTTTGTATGATTGCTTTGGCAACATGAATGTCCTTTTTCGTCATGCCAATAAAGCATTGTTGACTTGACTTTACTTGATTTGAGAGAGAGAGAGAGAGAGAGAGAGAGACCATAGGAAGTACATCAACTGCTGAATATCCAGTGACCAGACAGCTCTGATATCTCTACTGGACATTGACAGATAAGAGGAAAAACATTGAGAGGCCAAGAAAAGCTCAGAGTGAGTAAAACTGATGAAGTTTTAAAAAAAAGGAAAGCTGTAGTTTGGTGGGACTGATTTTAAACTGTTTTAAAAGGCTGAGAAAAAGTACCTAAGCTAAGCTAAGCTAATAAGACAGTTGAGGAACCCTCCATTATTACATCAGTTCCTTGTTTACATACTTATTAATAACAGCCAATCATCAGCCATGTCTAAGGAGCAACCCCTCCAACATTCCGGAATGAACACCAGTTGCAAAAAGAATGTTTCAAAAGATACAGAACCAATAACAATTCTGTATCCTTCAAAAGCAACCAATGAGCAGCTGAAGAAAAAACATAAAGAAGCCCTTCTAAGGGAAAGACCAGAGACTCTCTTTGCAGATCTCTTTAAGAATGGAGGAATCAGCAACCTCATATTTTACTCACAACACCCAGAAGCATGGCACTGTGCAATTAGGCTCCATTACCCCACTGTCATGCGCAAAGGTATAAGCAATGGATGGAAACTGCAAGTGCTAGAGAATTCTGAATGTACAACAACAATTAACCTGTACAAAACTGGAACAATAACAGTACAGGGAGACTTAAAACAATTCACCAAAGACTTTAATGAAATACGTGATAAAGCTCAACAGCAAAAGAATGCAGCCACATCATGCGAAAGCCAAGGGGAACAACTTCAAAAAGACCCTGTGGAGGAGCAATCCAATGAGCACAGTGAGCCTAATGGTGCCATAGAGATTCTCCAGGATTCTCTTGCCAGCATGAAAGAGCAGTTCACAAGGTTAGAGGTAGAGCTGGTGCTGCTCAAAGAGGCCATGAGTAGCCAAGCATCTGCCTCAACCAAGAACCTGCATGAGAGCAACAAGGAGGAGGACTACCGGGAGGACATGGCGGCACTGAGACAGGAAGTGAAAGACCTAAAGAAGGAGAGAGAGGAGTTAAGTAAACAGCTATCATCCCAGTCAGAAGAATTACGACAGCTGAAACAGGAGAGTGAGGTTCACTCAAGACAACTGTCGTACCTGACGGAGAAGCTGTCACGCAGTGAACAAGAGGAGAGTTTCATCAGGCCTACAGAAGGCAGCCCTATTCACTGTGTTTTGGATGAGCAAGATCCTCAGACCCCAACTCCTTCTCAAATTAGTCTTCCTGCAACAACCACCAGGATGGCCAGCCCACCTCCCACAGAGGAGCAACCCGAAGTCATCCTTCTCATGGACTCGAACGGCAAGTTTCTCAAGGAGAGGAAACTTTTCCCACAACAACGGACAAAGAAGATATGGTGTCCCGACACAAAGAAGGCTCTCGAAATACTTACAACCGAACAGTTGGGCAGCCCCAGTCATATTATCATTCATACGGGCACCAATGATCTTCGAACCCAAGAAGAGCGGGTGGCTGTGTCCATTAGGCAGGTAATAGAAATGGCCTCTGCCAACTTTCCTGACTCCAGGATTGTCATTTCTACTCTGCTGCCGAGGAAGGACTTCCATCCGGACACCATTAACTGGGTCAACGCCAGCATATCAAGAGACTGTGAAATTAAGCCAAATGTTTTTCTGGCCGAACATCCTGCCTTAACCATAGACAGTCTCTTTGATAATGTACACCTGCATAAAAAGGCTGTAAGATCTTTTGCAAAGACTTTGAAGGACATCGCTCTCAATCGCATGATGCATAGCCCTACACCACAACAGAGCACACCACATCCTCAACGGAAACAAGTTCATCCATCACAACAACACCGGGCCAGGGAAGGTGTCAGACCTCTACAATCCAGTCACCCTTCACCCAGACACACCAAACCTCCAGCCCCCAGCCAGCCTAATCGTCTGGTTCAGCAGAAGCAGAGGTCGCTTGTGGATGAGGGAAAGCTGAGCTATGCTCAAGTGGCTTGCAGAGCATCAGTCCTAGAACCTACAACAACCCACGGCCCACCCCTATCTCACATACCACCATCCACTACCACAGAATTGAAAGAGATTCAACAGATGCTCAGCAGACTCTGCTCTCATCTCATCGGTCAGTGAGAGAGAAAAAAAAAAATTACAAAAAAAAAAAAAAAAAAATTTGTGAAAAAAAAAAAAAAAATGTAATGTATGCATGTGAGAGTATGTGAGTTGTGTGTGTGAGAGGTTCATATTCTAGCCTATGTGTGTGTGTGTCTGTGTGTGTGTGTGTGTGTGTGTGTGTGTGTGTGTGTGTGTGTATGTATGTATGTGAGTGAGTAGGTGAGAGTATTTGTGCGTGTGTGTGTGTGTGTGTGTGTGAGTTGATGTGTATATAGTTTTTTTATCATTACTGATTACCTTTGTGTGTGTGTGTGTGTATGTGTGTGTGTATGTGTCTTAAACTGCCTGTGAATGTGCAGATGTGTGTGTGGGAGACTGTATCGCCGTATCCCCTAGTGTGTGTGTGTGTGTGTGTGTGTGTGTGTGTGTGTGTGTGTGTGTATATATATGTATTTATGTATGTGTGTATATGTGTATGTGTGTGTGTGTGTGTGTGTGTGTGTGTGTGTGTGTGTGTGTGTGTGTGTGTGTGTGTCTGTATTGTAGTGTATTAAGTGTTTGTGTGTGACCTGATATATTGTCTGTGTGTGTGATAGGATCAGTGTATGTATGCAGTATGTTTGTGTATACAGTATTTGTTAAGTATACTTAAATGACACATGTGCATGTGTGTATGTGTGTGTGTGTGTGTGTGTGTGTGTGTGTGTGTGTGTATGTGTGTGAGTGAGTGTATGTGTGTGTATGTGTTGTATGTTTATGTGTATATGCTAATTATCTAAGTGATGCATGAATGTGTGTATGCTCATGTGTGTGTGTGTGTGTGTGTGTGTGTGTGTGTGTGTGTGTGTGTGTGTGTGTGTGTTAGTAAATACATAGGGATGTATATGCATACCTCTATAAATGATAGTTCTGCCATGTTTCAATGTTTATCTCAAATCTCTAAAACAGTTAATGCATAATTATACTCATTTTTTTTCTTTTTGAATATTTAGAACCAGGACCAATATTTAATCTTAAAAGTAGAAATTCACATTTATAATCTTGATTTTGTTTTGGCAAATGATATTAATGCCATGACATCACTTAAAATTACAAGTTATAATATTCAAGGAATACACTCTTCTGCATTTGGACAGAAGACTAGTGATATTGATTTTGTAAATATTATAAATAATTCTGATTTATTCATAGCGATTGAAACATGGAGTAAGACTGATGAAGGAAATTATTCCATACCAAACTATAGAGATGTGCATATACCATCTATTAAGCACTCTAATATCAAATGTGGCAGGAATTCAGGAGGAATTATAGTTTGGTTCAAAGAATCCATAAAAAATCACATTAAAACAGTGAAGATAGGATTATATTATGTTTGGCTTAAACTTTCAAAAGAAATTACATTCTCCAACCAGGACACCTATTTATGTGCATTATATATCCCACCATATGAATCACCTTATTATTCTGACAACATGTTTGAAAACCTAAAGTCAGAGATAATTGAATTCCAATCTCATGGGAAAATATTATTAATAGGAGACTTTAATGCACGGACTGGAAATGACCCAGATCACATTGATTCATGCGGTCTTAAATATATACCAGCTCTCCAACAAAACAATACAGTGAATAGACCTAGACACACATTTGACAATATAATCAACAGACATGGCAAGGAACTCCTGCAAATTTGCAAAATGTTGGGCCTGTACATTGTTAACGGCAGAACAAGGGGAGACTCTCTGGGCAATTTCACCTACTCTTCATCCCTAGGCAGCAGTGTGGTGGATTACGCCATCACTGATTTAGATTCATACCAAATCAATTATTTTATGGTAATGCCACAAATACCTCTCTCAGACCACAGTCCCATTACAATCAGCCTTAAGAAAAATCCTAATCTAGAAAACCCAAAACCAACATCGCCCCTACATCCAGTCAAAATAGAATATATATGGACCAACAACAATTTAGAACAGTATAAAAATCATCTAAACTGCATCAACATAGAAAACATGACATACTCATTCCTATTCACCAGATTTGAAAAAACTAAAGAAAATGTCAACCTTGCTACTGAAACACTAACATCCATATTCTTCACTGCAGCCAAACAATCTTTAAAGAAAGTAAAACATGTAACTAATAAGAAAAAAAGAAAAAGAAAGGCTGATACAAACAAAAACAAGTGGTTTGATAAAGACTGTCAAACACTTCGGAAAGAATTGAGATCATATTCAAATGGCAAACACAGAGACCCCGCAAACGAAGACATTAGAACAAAATATAACCAAACCCTTAAAGAGTATAAATCACTACTAAGACATAAAAAAGCTGACCACATCAAAAGCCAACTACAACACATAGAAAGTGCACTTGATCAAAATTCATTTTGGGATTCATGGAGGAACCTAAACAAAACCGAAAAAGAAAATCTTATACCACTAGTCAACAGCAAAACATGGACTGAACATTTTGAAAACCTATACCAAAATGAGGAACTAAATCCTGAACAAAAATCCTTAAAATCTCAATTAGATCATCTCGAAAAAAGTGAAAAGGACTCTTTAAATCAATTGGACACTATTATAACATTGCAAGAATTGGAAGCTAAATTAAAAACCCTAAAGAACAAAAAATCATGCGGCATAGACCAAATTTACAACCAAATGCTGAAACACAGTACACCCAAACTAAAAGAAGCAATTTTGAAATTGTTTAATTTGATATTGTCAACAGGCCATTTTCCAGATCAATGGAAGATTAGTCAAATAACGCCAATCTACAAACATGGCGATAAATTTAATCCGGCCAACTATAGAGGCATTTCACAAGGGAGTAACCTTGGGAAACTATTCTGTGGCATCTTAAATAACAGGCTAACCAATTACATTGAAAATAATAACATTCTTAATGCATCCCAGATAGGTTTCTGTAAGAACAATAGAACAACAGATCATATATATACATTACACACACTCATAGAAGAACATGTACAAAAAGTTAAAAGAGGAAAAATATTTGGATGCTTCATAGACTTCAGCAAAGCTTTCGATTCGATCTGGCACGATGGACTTATGCTTAAATTAATAAACATTGGCATTGGAGGAAAAACATATGAAGTTATCAAAGATATGTATGAAAATAATAAGTGCTGTGTAAAAATAAACAACAAACAAACAGACTATTTTCAACAAACAAAAGGAGTCCGACAGGGTTGTTGCCTTAGCCCAACTCTATTTAACATTTATATTAATGATCTAGCCACCACAATCGAAAGATCCTCCTCCTCAGGGCTGAAACTTTTAGATCAGGACATTAAATGCTTGCTTTTTGCGGATGACCTCCTTTTACTTTCTTCAACTGCTTCTGGACTACAGGAAAGCCTTAACACCCTCAACAAATACAGTACAACATGGGCCCTCCCCATAAACCTAGAGAAATCAAAAATTATGATTTTTCAGAGAAAACACTCAAAGATGAATTGTAAAGAAAACTTCAAAGTCGGCAATCAAACACTCCAACAAGTACAAAAGTATTGTTATCTAGGACTAACAATCTCATCTACAGGGCAATTTGACAATGCAATTAAAGACTTAACTGATAAAGCAAGAAAAACCTATTACACATTAAGAAAATCATTACTCAAATATAATCCCCCCACAAGACTTTGGCTAAAGATATTCGACTCCCTTCTAAAACCAATACTGCTGTATGGAAGTGAAATCTGGGGTACAAAATACAAGGATAAACTGGACACGTGGGAAAAAAGTCAGACCGAGATATTTCATCTTGAATTTTGCAAAAACATCCTTGGGGTAAACAGGAGCTGTCCAAACATGGGGTGCAGGGCAGAACTAGGAAGATACCCTCTGCTGATTGACATCCATAAAAGAGCAGCAAAATTCTGGCACCATTTGCAAATTAGCAAACCAGAAAGGTACCACCACACGGCTGCAAAATTGTGGAGTAGCCACCCAGAGAGAGACCCCTAAATTACTTAGTCCAAAAACACAAACTTAACAAAAGAGAAATGAACTTAGCCTCAAAATTGAAACAACTAGAAAAGAATGCTAAAGACAATTATATTATCAATTGGAATGAAAAAACTAGACAAATAAGTAAATTGAATATATATAGAGAAATTAAAACGGATTACAAATTGGCTTCATACCTAACACTAATTCAGAACCATAAACTTAGAAAATTATTAACAAAGTACAGACTCAGCGACCATAGCCTTGCCGTGGAAAAGGGGCGACACTGGCAAACCTTTGTGAATAGGGAAGAGCGGATATGTCCTCATTGCAGTAATGGGTCAATAGAGGACGAAATACATTTTCTCACTGAATGTCCAAAATATAAAGACATTAGAGAGATGTTTTATTCTAAAATTGAAAATGTTTGCCCAGGATTCATTATCCTACCAAACAAACTAAAACTATCATTCCTCCTGGGGGAAATAGATACATGCATACATCTAGCCTCTGAATATGTGTATTCCTGCCATATCTTGAGAGAACAGTCTACATGATCTCCACATTATGAAAAACGCTTGAAAAAAAAAAAAAAGTATATTATTATTACTTGTCATTATTATTGTTATTACTTTCTATTGATACTGTAACTGTGCTTTGGCAATATTGTACACAGTCATGCCAATAAAGCCTTTTGAAT
>JAODXP020000030.1:11771030-11801030 GCA_027497455.2 Sardinella longiceps
AGAGAGAGATTTTATTATGTTTATCTGTGTATGTAATGTAATTGTCTTTCTACATGTACGGTACATGTATGAAATATAGCTTTGGCAGTGTTGTTGTAACATTTATGCCAATAAAGCTTTCTTGAATTTAATTGAATCAAATTGAATTGAACTGAATCGAATTGAGAGGAGAAGGAGAGAGAGAGAGACAGACAGAGAGAGAGAGAGAGAGAGAGAGAGAGAGAGAGAGAGAGAGAGAGAGAGATGAGTAATGAGTAATAAGGGAGGCAGAGAGAGGAAGAAAGATGAGGTACAGGAGGGAAACTTAGAGAAGGAAACAGAGAAGGAAAAACAGATTTAAGAAAGGCAAAGGGGGGAAAAAGGAATTGAGAAGACCAATAGTGAGAGGAATGGAGTGGGAGAGAAAGAGAGAGAAAATACAGACCGACGCAAGCTGAGCTAATAAGAAAATTAGAAAGTGAGCCGCATTTTTAAATATCTCAGGAAATACACCCCTGGTCTCTAATTAATAAGTACCGAGGAAAAAAAAAATCTTCCAAGCCTCTTCTTAATTTGCATTCTAATATAAAGAAAATTACCGACTGACTAGAGCCTCCGTGCTCTTTCGGTCTCTTCCCCCTACCATACTAATGCAGGATCTGAGCTCCTAGTGGAGAAATCAGCTCTCTGAGGAGCGGCGCCGTCCTGGATTGGGCCCACGTCCAGCAGAAGGGTCAAAGGCCATTATCGGGCTTGTGAGAAGTGGGAGTGTTTTTGTTTGAGATGCAGTGCGAAGAGTTCTCACATTTTCTTCTTTCGAACTCGAGCACGACAAGAAAAAAATAATAATGGAAAAGCTCCTGTATGTACTGTAGCAAATCACTATACTGGCTGCTGGGGAAGCCAAGTGTTTAAACATGTGGTGGGTGCCCACTGTATAGACTTGTAAGAAAGGTTATTGATTATCCATCAATCTCTTACAGTAACGATTTGCTTTTTGAGTTAAGGCCAGTTGTGCTTTTTATTTATTTATTTATCTTTTTATTCTATTTATATATTTATTAGTAGGTTTTATTTTCCTTTAACTCCCAGGCATGTCGTGACTATGAAATTCATTGCAACCTACAACAAGGCCACAGTTGGCTCTGGACACAAAAAGTAATTACTTATTTGCTGTAAGCTATGGTCTGAATTGAAATGGATTTGTGTGGGAGTACAAAGGCAGTTCGCAGTGAGGGAGAAGGGACAATGTTGCCAGCATTGTTGACGATCAACGGCTAATTTCATAACATTCAATCTGCTAATTGTGAGAGATTTAATTATGCACATAAAGTTTTGTCTGTTCTGAACTCTTTTTTTGTGTTCCAATCGAATAATAAAAAAAAGAATTAACAAAGTGGAGAAAAACAAATCTGAAGTCCTTCTGTAGCCAATAATCTCACACACACAGTAATGTGATAAAATGCTAAAATGTCTGCTAATTCTCAAGAATGCTTCCATGAAATCTGTCTCAACGCTTAGTTTCCTCTACACCCATCTCACCTCAGTGTTCTTATCTTCGCACCAAGGTTCACATTACTCACAGACTTTTTTTCACCCCCAAGTACATTTAATTTTACAAAAAATTCCCCCCTTTGTTTTATGCTTTTCAAAAATTCCCTTTTCACCATTATGCTGGCACAAGACAGTGATGCTGAGGTGATGAGGTGATCCGCAATGCACTGCTGATCCGGACTCGTCGGCCGAGCTGACCTCCAGCAGGACGGTTAATGGAACGCTAAGGCAGCTGTGTAACTGCAACGATTGACCTTGCCATCTGCTTTTGGTGCCCTGTAGCCAAATACCTTTTCCCCCCATCAGCCACCCAGACAGGATGAAATACAATTCCCATTACAGGCCAAGCAGCTAATAAGGCTTTATCAATTAGCCCCCATTGCTATTGATCGATGCATAGCAGGTGGTGGAAAGCCATTATATTCATTTAGGAGTGTGTCGTCCTCTTCCTCCTTCTCCTATTTCCTCTTGTTCATTACCAGCCCCTTCGCAGACGTATCGGCTTCTGCTTAAATTGTGGCTAGATCGTTCTCCGATACCGCGCTAAAGATCATGTTTAATCACTTTTTATGCGGCCCCATTTTATGCTGCCCTACAGCCACCGTCATAAATCCCACACTGTCTGCACTATGTCAGTGGCCAAGTGACAGGTGACCCCTAGACAGGTAAGGCTGATCTTGTATTGTGGTCAGAGAAGCGCCTAAGCAGAGAGGATGAGACATAGTTGATTAAAGGGACACCAGGCAACTTTTTGCTGTTAAACCAGTAAATTAGCTACATAAAGGGAGAAACCTTACTGCCATTGCTAGAACATGCTAATGATGTCTGATCGAAAAAAAATAATAAAATAAATGAATGTTGAGTTTCCCCCGACTCATAACTATACAGTAGAGTTAAAATCATGGATGGCTGTTGGGAATAAAGCTTGCATTTATTCATTCTTGATGACTTAATGTCAATTCAATTTGGAGGTGGTACTAAAACATAGCTTGATAAAAAAGGATAACTCAAACAAAGGCGAAAAAGTTGCCCGGTGTCCCTTTTAAGAGCACAACACAAATCAGAAACATTCCTGAGGTGGGCCTAATCCTGACTGCAAATGATTGTGACTGAATAGAACTCATTCCAATACAGTTCTTCTACGAGTATAAAGCAGCTATTCTTCAGAGTGAATTTAAGTGAGTAATGATGGTCAATTTGATTTTCTCTTCTGTCGCAAGTCTGAAGTCTACCTCAGAAGGCAGGGGTTGGGAAAGGATAATAAGTGTGATGGCAGAAATGATTCATCAGACGTCCAGACATCAGACATTTCCCCTCTTTCCACCCTTTAGACGGAGTCGAGAAGGGCAGGCGATTGTGATTGCATCTCAGGCGACAACTCCAGACGTGGAAATGAATAGTTACATTTAATCAAAGGCATCAGGAGTTGAGGTGGACTTAATTAAGCTGTTCTTCAACCACTGAGATAGGCTGGCTTGGCTTGGACGACTCGCACCAATTCTTGGAGAATTGCCTATAATTCACTTCTCCGTCAGCCTTAGGCCCCGTCCTCCCCTCATTCGCACGTGGCACTCGGAAAACTCCGGAACGGCACGTAATTGAGACGGCATAATGGGTCATTGCGATGTCTCATTTGTACCTGAAGCTCATTGGGATGCGAGACAGTGGTTTGCTCAACGGAAGTCAGGGGCATCAATTAAAACCATGGCGCAAATGACGCTGGTTGTCTTCCAACCTTGATGGCTCCAGTGGAACTAAGAGGTGTGAACAGCAGGAGGAGGGGAAGAAAAAAAAAAAGACTTTCAACTTCTCAGTTCTTGGCAAGGTGGATAAAGAGTTGTCACCCATTTGCTGTGGTGGTTTAATCACTGCAATAAGGAAGAGAAAATCAGCTTCCTTTTTTGTTGGAAAAATGCAGATCATAGAAGGAATGATAAAGGAAGCAAGATGCTGCTTTTTACAGGAAATAATTTATGGTTATGGTTGCGGTTACTTTGTGGACGTTTTTTTTTTTTATTATTATTTTTATTCAAAGCGACATACAACGAAAAATGCCTCTCTGTCCGCTAAATGTGACAAAGTTGTTTTCAAACAATACTTTCGTCTTTACTGATCTGGAGGGGATAAAATGACTAACTGCTTCAATAGAGAGACCGTAGAGAAGCTATGAAGACTGTCAATTACTACTTCCCTTTGGCAAATATAAATCAACACGAATAAAAATAATCCATTTTGTAGAAATTTTAATAATCCTTTGAAAGACCAAGTGCTTTAATTTGGGGGAAAGAAAAGTGTGAAGAAAAAACTACTGAAATCAAATAGAATCAAAGTAATAAAAAAAATCAACACTAAATAGGCGATGTCTGGTAGATGGGAAATGGGTCACCTTTGGGATTGACACAAAGAAAACCAACAAAATAAAACCATAAAACAAATGAGAGTCTCATTAAGAACAGTCATCCAAGGTTACATTCCCAATTAAAAACGAAAAGCGCAAAGAAAAAACACTCCTCTCTCTCATTTTGTTGGGCACCCGAGTTGAGAATGAAGGAAATTATATTACAAGTGGCTCAACGGGCGAGCTGGCTTAATCCATGCAAATACACTGTCAGCATTGATTTTCTTTTGAAAAGGAATGCCTTTATTTGCTTTTGCTTAAGATCTTCATCCCCTATCTCAGGGCGCAAAAGCCTCCCAACCCCTCAGTGAGTTGCACAGGGCTAGAGGAGGGGACGTGTGTCTTTGAAGTAGCCGGAGAGAGAGAAGGAGAGAGAGAGAGAGAGAGAGAGAGAAAGAGAGAGGGGACAAAACAAGTGAGATAAGTTACTAGAGGAAGGTAATGAGAACCAATAGACTCCTGAGGAAGAATCAATATCGGACATGGATACCCAGAGAGGAAGGACAAATCGCGACATTATTTCTCAGCCGAATAAGAGCAGCAAGGCATGAGGCAGGGTCAAGCAGGCAAAGCCATGCAGACAGATGGGCCAGGGGGACGTCAGAGAGCTGGCAA
Organism: Sardinella longiceps; assembly: GCA_027497455.2. NCBI lineage: Eukaryota > Metazoa > Chordata > Actinopteri > Clupeiformes > Clupeidae > Sardinella > Sardinella longiceps. The sequence goes on from JAODXP020000030.1 coordinate 11,775,577, forward strand.
AACAATATGCTTTTTTTTGTTTTTTGTTTTTTTTTACTGAGAAAACACACACACACACACACACACACACACACACACACACACACACACACACACACACACACACACACACACACACGCACGGACACACACACACACACACACACACACACACACACACACACACACACACACACACACACACACACACACACACACACACAGCATCCACCCACAGGCTGAATCTCAAAGGAGCAAGAGGAGGGGAAGGAGGAGAAGTAAGCTGCAGTCGGAGGAAATGATGCGGTGGAGAGGAGGCTACCACGTCTGAAAACTACAGCTGGAGAATTCCGACAGCATGCCAATAACTAAGAGCACCAAAAATACATTCCTAGAATGTTTCTAGTCACCAACCAAACAAGCCAAACGAACAACAACAACAACAACAAAAGGCCAAAAGAAAACAAAAAACACCCAGGCCCTAACTTTTAATTGTGCCACTGACCAGCACAAGGACAACACATCCCTCCCTGGGAGGGTGACCCGTCCGCCAGACCTCTGAGAACAATGCTGACAGTACGTGGGAGAAGCCGGAGCGGGCAATCGATGCGAATACCTTGGAAAACTTAGATGGCCGGCCACTGCTTTTGTCCTTCGCCGTAACATGGGACAGCTACAGAAGATTCATTATCAAGCACACAGAAGCCCCAAGGAGGTGAGAGCGAGAGCGAGCGTGAGGAGGAGGATACTGGTTGAGAAGCCAGAGGAGGCTCGGAGGCTTCGCAGGGGTGATTGCGGTGGCGGCTGCAGCAAGGAGAGAATCGAGTCTGTTGGTAATAGCAGCTAGCCACACTGCCAATGGCCCATGGTCATTATGAACCGGCAAGCTGTTGCCTGCAGTGTTAATGTAATGTCCTCGTAAACAGAGAGGTTTATGGGCCACATCATGTTCCTTAAGCAGAGCCTTTCCGTCGGGGTAAATAATTAAATAAACTGGAGGAGGGGCATTCCAAGAGCACAGGACATACCCGTTAAGGCCGACGTGTCACATGCCGCACTGCATTGTGTTATTGAAAGCGAAAACTATAGAAAGTTTGTGGATCCACCCAGTTTCATGACCTGCTAAAAATGAATTATTCTTTCCTTGGACCATGATTGGTCTTTCATGAAAATCTGCCAAAGACTGTAGTTTTGCCTTGGTAATACTGTTGGATCATAAATCCCCTAAATGATAACTTCTTATGCAACATTAGAAGACATTCTGTAAAGTGTCATGAAGGTTTGCATATCTACTGTCTATGTCAGTCTCAGGTTGCCTGCTGCAATAGGCTTACTTCTTACTTTACTTCTAAAGGATTCTTTTGCATATTACAGCTTATACATCAACTCATCTCAAAATGTAGACTTGCCCATTCATATCATATATTCTTCCACCGATAAGCCGATAACATACATTTTGCAGCCGTTCTGTCCCTAACGCAGCCTCCACTGCCTGCACTCACAACTCTACAGCAATGTCCCGCCCACCACACCATCTGATTTGTTAAGCACAACGAATCAGCCAATCAACACCGGAGGCTAAACGCTGTGAAAGTCTGTTTCGAGGAGAAGACATTGAACAACGGGGGAACGACCTCACTTGAAGGTAAGCAGGTGTGCTGTCACCGCAAGAAGTCACAAACCGCTACACGAAAGTTGCAAAAGCACGACATTACAATGTATTTGGAGTCATTAAATGCATCGATGATCTACTACTCGTGAACATGACACACACTGCACCTGTGTAGCCAGGCTTACTTTGGAAGGCAGCAACAGAAATAGCATCTTATCGGTCCCAATGAAACTGTCATAAAGCAAACAGTCTCACCATTTGCTAAACGTAACGTAGGCTAATTTTAAAATCCCCATTTGGCGACGTTACGCTTGTGAATGTGTAAATTCTATACGAAGAGTTGGATAGCAGCCATAGAGAGAGATAGCCAAGGGAAGCCGAAATTAAACGTAACGTGTTGTGCAGGCTGATTATCCGTTTAGCGTAAGCCAACACAACAGGCTATTTATTGAGAATTTAAAACTCACTAGCGAAATAAATGTGCCAGTGGTAAAGCCGTTCATGATAAATCCCCGAAGGTGATAACTTGTCAGGAAGTCATAACGTGACTCGGTCTCGTGTCCTAAAAGCACATTGCTTTTGTACATAAATAGGTAACTTTATTATTTGAAGTGCTATTTGAACATCAAACATGGCAGTGTCATCCTCCTAGCTAAGTTCTCTTTCTCTCTCTCTCGTCTCACCCTCCCTCCCTCTTCATGCACGCTCACACACGGGAGCCTACACACACACGCAGACAGACACGCTGCCCAGCCTATGAAAATAAATGCCAACTATGCAGTGCCAAATAACCAGTAGCCTAGCCACCTCTGAATTCTACAGGTTTTAATCACTCACTGAATTTACTGAAAAACACCACGATTAGGGCATGAAAAACTTGTATTGTGATATGAGGGTTTTTTTTGTTTGCCAAAAAAAATAATTCAATTCCAAACCTGCAATTCCATTTGCTGACAAACAAACGGCAGCATCATTTGCCTGGTGCAGAGGCAATAAACAAGTAAATAATAGCATGGATGGAGGGAGAGAAGGGACAAACAGATCAACAGAGACGACACCACCAGCCATCGCTAAGGCATAGCTGTGCATCCATTTTCTTCACGGAGCCTGACATTTATGGAAGATATTTCACACCATTGTCTCCAACATGCAAACAAATGCAGTGCCGGCACAAAAGCCAACATGAAACAAATTATACCCGTCCATCAAATCTAATTACATATATTTAGCAGCATCTGTCAAATTGTCCACATCTCATACTGTGACACGGACAGATTATCATGCTTGTCTCTCGACACAAACAGCCAAACGACACAAGAGGAAAAGTATGCCATTTCTGCCACTTGTTCTACGTTCTCCTGTCTCGTAAAAAAAACGTGTTCCAGCTCCCGTGCCCCTGAGTCTTCGCTCCAACATGTCATTTGCACATCAGTTGCTCACAAACGCCTGTCAACCTGTGAATTGGGGGTTTGAGGTTACAAATCACTTCTGGATGCCAGGCCCATATAAGGGGGTAATGAAAACAAAACACTTCTTGCATGATGTGAGAGTGCTGCCTGTTCTCTTTGCGTCCGACTTGGACACGCCTTTATGTGTGTGTGTGTGTGTGTGTGTGTGTGTGTGTGTGTGTGTGTGTGTGTACATGCAAGTGTGTACATGTATGCAGGCACACACAAGAGAGACAGAGAGAGAGAGAGAGAGAGAGAGACGCGGGTGTGATGGTGGCAGAGACACTAGGATATGCACACAGATGAGCCGTGGGTCTGTCTTGCTAATCATAAATAATCATGAGCGAGACCTGAGGATCATGTCCACAAGCTGTCTGAGACGAAACAGATCCGCGCGTCACTCTCGGCAAACGAGAACAGCTCATCAAGATGCTCGGCCAAAGACAGCGGAAAAAGATACTGACAGTTTTCATATTAGTCGTCTGAAATGAGGAAGGAAGAACAGACCTCGAGGACAAGGCAGCCCCCCCTATTAGAGACGACTTTTAATGACTGGCAAAAATCCTCACTGGCGATATCTTTATGAGTAATTTAACGTGTTTGCACAGTTTGAAAATCCACAGTTGCCCTCACACGCATCTTAGATAAAACTGAAATTACACTTCATCTGTTCCCTTGGGCCTTATAGATCTATAAGTGCTGTCAGAAAAGAAAAGCTAAAAAAAAAATCTAAACCAAATACTAAGATGTAGTAATAGCTGTTGAAAGTAAAATTACATGTATGCTTCTTAAAAAGGAACTGAACGTTCTGTACTTTTATGATGCGGTACTTCATTTCCTTTTCCTGGAGCTGTAGACACTTCACCATGGTCAATAAGGGTCATTTAGGTAAGTTGGTTGAGTCAGTCTCCGCTTTGCGAAGACTCGTTCAGTCAAAATTCATTTAATGATGTTATTTTAAGTCGAAGCCCTGAATAGGGTTGCTTTCAACTCAACAGTGCATGTTCATAGCGCCATGGCAACGCAATTCCATAGATGCAAATGGAACAGCACTTAACCTAGATGAAGAAAATTAACCCCTAAGAGTAATAAAGCCAGAGGAAATTACGGCAGCCAAGGCACAGAGCACGAGCTCTGCGCCCAATGCCCATCAGACAAATTAAATTGCATTAGCGATAGCCAAACATACTGTCATTTTTCCAAAGCAAGGACTCTAGTGGCCAGAGTCCATTGTGTGAGCAGAATTGGGATTGTGGTTGGGTTGGTATTGGGGAGTACTGTAGGGATACAACTAATCTTAATTTTTCTTGCTGATTTATGGATGACTTATTTAATCGATTAACAGATCATGTTGTTTGATCATAATCTGCCTCCCCCCACACACACACACCCAAAACCATCTACCCCTCCCCACCTCCACAAATATGTCATAGAATTTACAAGCCTTGCTTTGTCCACATGATTTGTTATTATAGATAATAAAAAAATAGTAATTCCATAAGGTGAAATCAACTGATGGGTTCTCAAAATAGCTGTCAGTTCATTTATTTGCATATGATTAATTATAGTTATTTACACCATTATTTATAGTAGGTGGAGTACCTGTGGCTGGGTCGATGGTATGCTCAATCACGTGGTCATCTTGGTGCACCCACTCTCCGTTGCACTTGAAGTAGATCTGCGTGGCGGGCGTGGAGCGGCACGTGAGCGTCACTGGCTTGTTCTTCACGATGTACACGTCGTCTGGCTCCACTAGGAAGTGAGGCAGCAGGTCCGCGAAGGCTGCGGGGACCGCGTGCGTCACTGGGGCGGCGTGTTCCGCACCTAGGATGGACAGAAGAGACGGAAAGAGGAGGGGTTGGGATGAGATGAGAAAACTACTTCAGACAGCGGAAATACAGTATACACAAACAAAGTTTTCAAAGAGGACTGCAAGTCAAAGAGCTTCATCAGTGCTTTGTTTGTCTTCTTCCGTTTTCTCTCACTCCCTCTCTCCTTCAAAAAACATTCGTTTGGGCTTTGGAGTGTGACAAATAGGGCTTTTACAACACCAAACACCCTGTTCCTCAGCTTCCAATGGGAAAAGCGAGGCAATGTCAATGTCAAAGAAGCGCTTGTACTGACACAGCCAAGGCGAGCTTTTTCAGTCACTTCCGATTAAACATTTGTTGACAAACTACAGTAAACACCGCTGTACTGTACTGTCTAAATATAGAGCCGGATGAAGATGAAGAATCCACATTGTGTCAGCGAGAATGTGGGGTGTGTGTGTGTAGTGCTAACAAATGTGGAGATTTGGCTTGCCTGATAGCTCGGCACGCATTAATATGGCCTGATTAAAGGCCTGAGTTTTCTAGTTTAATTTGAATTTGTTAACAAAATTAGAAGAGATCAGCCTCCTAAGACACAGGCACACATACGCCCACACACACACTCCTGCACGCACACACACACACACACACACACACACACACACACACACACACACACACACACACACACACAGTCTAGTATTGAAATAGTCAAAAATGCTGTACACATGCAAATCTAAACATGCATACACATACAGTACACACAAACTCAGAGAGCTAGCACCTAGCAATCAAAGCCATGTACACAAATGCATGGACACACAAAGACTGAGGCAGAAAGAGATAGAGGCAAGACAGAGAGAGTGACCAAGAAAAAGAGAAAGCATGAGACAGACAGAAAGAGAGAGAGAAAGAGAGAGAGAGAGATAGAGAAAGAGAGAGAGAGAGAGAACCCTGCCTTGTTAGCCACTACAGTAAAAGACGGAGAGGAAGTAAGTGAGTGAGTGAGCGAGTGAGAAGCGGAGAGCGGCGCTCAGGCGAGTGGCCTTGTCGGGGCTGGCCGGGGGCGGGAGAGAGAAAAGCCCATCTTTTGTCTCTCTGCTGTTAATCACAGCCTTTTAAGATCACGGCGCAGCGCGGCGTGGCACAGACCGCCAGCCATAAATCCTCTCCCCGTCCCTTCCCTCAGTGACCGACCGACCGACCGTCACAGTCGACGGGCACGCTCCACGCACTCTCCTCTCCCAGGCCCTTTAACTCCATCCTGGTTAGGCCGCACGAGAGGGAAGGCCAGTGTGACAGGTGGGCTGAACGCTGACTGGCAGCCGATGTCACAACTCGACTTACAGTGCACGCAAACACAAACAGCTAAACAACTTGTGTCTTCTGGCTTTTTTTTTTTTGCTCTACAACTTACTTCTCTTTGAGAACACAGTTATTTTTTAATCTTAATGTCATTAAAGATGTTTGCTTGCTTCATTCCGCTGTCAAACATTAGTTACCATGGTATCGAGGCAGATGGCAAGGGAGATTAAAAAAACAACACAAAAGGTGTAAATGAAAATGTTACTGGTTATAAGACCAATAATAGGTCAAGAAAGGCAAGCACATAGTGTTTATTTTATTTTTGATTTTATAGATATTAAACTAACATAAAAGAATGCAATACAAACACATAGATATGAAAAGAGAGAGAGACGAACACAGCTGAGAAAGAAGACACAGACAAACAGAAGAGAGATATGGTAAGATGGACAGATACAGAGACAGGAAAGATGATAATAGACAAGAAGAGAGGTAAACAGCTGGACGAGGAAGAGAAAGCGGTGAAAGTCTCTCCTCCTCCGCTATACAGGGCTAGGTTGTTGTAGCCTTCTAGCTGCTACAACAAGGCTTACTCTTTTTTTTTCCCCCACAGCCCGTAATTAAGACAGAATTGCTAATTTATCCTTTTCCACCCACAGATACAGAGCAACAATTAAGTATCCTCTTGGTCTATATTTATGTTTTATTCACACCATCTTAAACACATCTCCAACACAATGTTTATTCCGCAGCGATCGACAGTGAGGATTTTTTGGAGGACGCTAAATGACAACTCAAATGAAAGCAGACGATATGAAGATTGACTTGAGATTTCTTCAGGTCTTCACCTCTTCTATATTTAGAGTCAAAATAACTCAAAGGCTTCGCAGAAAGGAGTTTCCAACAATGCCACTACAGAGTCAGACATCTTAAAAACATTTTACCGTAAGATACAAGTCAAGGACAGGTCTCACAGTGCTTGCGATGAATAAAGAAATCAAAAGCGTTTTTTAAAAGGACTTGTATTCAGCTCACATCGGTGCATATTGCAGTGCTAATATGATTATATAGCCGGAGTGGAAAGAGTCCAGTATAATGGTGGGCGAGCAGAGCGTTTGGGAGACCTCGTGACACTGCGACGGCGTTGGGAGCAAAGGGGAGCGTGTCTCATAATGAAACAGCCGGGTTGGGCGGCCTGACCTCCGCTGCTCCCCGCTGCCTGTCCCTGGAGCCACGGCCTGGGATAATATTAGCCACCGCTGCTGCCCTGGCGGACCCCACAAACACTGCTGCTACACACACACACACACACACACACACACACACACACACACACACACACACACAATACAAATATATACACACACACACACACACACACACACACACACACACACACACACACACAAATACATATACATATATCACACACACACACACACACACACACACACACACACACACAACCGAGTTCACACAATGTGCGTCATGTTAATGTCTCTTTTTCTTTTTTTTTACTCTTTTTCCCCCCACCGTCGTCTCTGCTTTGTGGTGGCGGTTCAAGTGTGCCCAGAGTGCCAATTCATCAGCGCAGGATACAGTGGGCCGTCAAGCAGTCAGCTATTGAACCCCTGCTAATGTATCGTGTACGTGTTTAAATCTTAATGAAAATTAAATGTGCTGTGTCCAATGAAGGACATACATCTCTTTTCCTGTTTCCCGTCTTCCTCTCACGCTCCCTCAAACCATGTAGACATGAGATCTGGCGCCCAACAAAATTAAAAAGAAAAAGAAAAAAAAAGAAAGAAAGAAAAAAGAAAGACAGGAAGAAGGAATGAAGACAGCGGAAATGAAATGTCATTTATAACATGTTCCACCCAAATACTTTTGTTCATTTGTAATGTTGGGTGAATTCTGAGCCAGCTCTTCAATCATGTATGTGCGCAGCTATGTTTTTTTAATATAATACACAAAAATGAGCAATTTCTTTTTCTCTGCCTCTCCATCCCTCTCTCTCTCTCTCTCTCTCTCTCTCTCTCTCTCTCTGGTTCTTCTACAGGCAAACGGTAATCACAGACTGCTTTGGAAAACAAAGGCAAAGATCAGAACAATGCTGAGCATTAATTTGCACTAACGCACAAATAAGACAAGTGTGGTAATTTCATGTGATGGGTCATAATTTGGCTTGTAATGACAGGGAATTGCGTACTGCAATGACCTTTTCAGAGGATTTACTATATTAGCAGACAGAAGTAAAGCCACACTCGAGTTCAACGACGGCTTTTCACGTCACTATACGGTGCACTAGGCTCACAGTCGGATAGTCTTTTTTTTCTGCTGTCTGACAACAAGATCTTTACTTATTATGTGCCTGAAAATGCCCAGAAAAGAGCCTCTGCCTTAAAAAATAAATAAATATATATATTTTTTAATTTCAACAGTGTGATTGCTGATAATTGTCACTTCAGTCTGGTACCGCCTTAATCCTTGATTATACATATTTTACACAAGCAGCAAACTCGAGAGAAAGACCTTTTTCTAAACCAAACAAGCTTCAAAAGAGCCCATGGCTATGACTTTGTGTAACTAAACCGGTGAGTAACACAGCTAACAAGGCATGGTATTGTGTTTTTTTCTTTGTATTTTTTTTTTTTTTATTGTTTTTTTTTTTTATGGGGCGGTTCACTGTTCGGTCAGGTGGAACAGACAAACGGCTGAGGTACATCCAAAACTCTCTCCATTAATTGCCCTGGGCTTTGGGAGAGGGATTAAAAGTTAAAAAGACGCTTAAGAAAGTCTGACTTTACTGTGCTGTACGTTCTACTGTCGCCCGGTATGCGGGAGGGCTGTTGACATGCTTTTTGCTTCCTGCGTCTGACATTGTTTATTCATGAAGGCACATTCTACTGCCACACAGCACTTCGAATTAAAGGCGGTTTGTGATGCTGATGTATGACTCTCACAAGCTTACATTGTTAGCAGGGATACATCGTATTCATCACTCCCCACCAACACTACCACATACAGTACATACACTCAGACAGGCAGGCAGGCAGAAAGAGAGAGAGAGAGAGAGAGAGAGAGAGAGAGAGAGAGAGAGAGAGAGAGAGAGAGAGAGAGAGAGAGAGAGAGAGAGTGAGAGATAGGCAGACTCAGCTGCACGTCCACATTTAACAGCCTCCTCATGGATCAATGCCCAAATCAAATAAACAAGGCATCATAGGCTTAACCCCCGCATCTGAAAATTGATACAGAGTTATGCTCATCATTAACTGAAAACACCAAGAGTCACAAAGTGTTAACATAATGTAAATGTATACGTTTCTCCATACACATTACTTCAGCTGGAAAGCTGATGACGGCGCAAAGGGCAAAGGGGCAACCAAGGACAAATACATTGACCCTCCAAGTCCATGTCACATGGCCCTTAGCAAGATGATGACACTTAGCATCCTCTGTTGTCTTAGAAAAGCGCTTGGGTCTTTGTTCTAAATAAAATGATAATCTAATATATATGCACATCAAGCCAAGCGGAATGAATGTGGAGCACATCATTCTGCACAAGCAAACACAAATAAGCTGTGATTGATTTGCATAGAGCAGAGGAGTATTTCCCTGAAGCACAATAGCAATAAGATCATCGCTGAGCGACAGAAAGAGCATTGCTCTTAATAACCCCCATCTCGCTCCATTACTGGGACCTGGGCATGACAACGCTCTTGCAAAGCATCAGTAGCACACGGCAGATTCATTAGAGACACAGGCCACGCACATACAGGAGAAAACACCTTCGTGTACACAGTACTGTCACACATACAAACACACACACACACACACACACACACACACACACACACACACACACACACACACACACACACACACACACACATACACACACACACACACACACACACACACAAATATGCACACACCATAGACACGCATACACACACAAATATACAAATATACAAACATACAAAAATACACACACACCACACACGCACACACACACACACACATACACACACACACACACACACACACAAATATACAAACATACAAAAATACACACGCAACACACACACACACACACACACACACACACACACACACACACACACACAAAGTGTATTTCTGCCCTAGATGACTGTAAGAGTGGCCCAGGTGAGGGCCCTGGCGTGTTGCGTTGCTGCTGCTGCTGTGCAGTGCTGCTGTGTTCCAGCTGTTCAGCAGACAGCGTACGTCGGCTCTGACCCGTGGGACCTGGACGGGCGGACGGAGCTTTCACAACGGGCCCAGGGGAGAGACGCAGCTGGAGACAAACTCAGGCATGCTCACGTCCCCAAATGCACGGGCAGAGGACGCCCCGGCAGTAGCGCGCGCACACACACACACACACACAAATACAAATACACGCACACACACACACACACACACACACACACACACACAAATACATGAACATACATGCAAGCAAAGATAAGAACAGACCACACAAACACATACACACACACACACACACACACACACAAATACATGAACATACATGCAGGCACAGATCAGCCCAGACCACACACACACACACACACACACACACACACACACACACAATACTGCCCCAGAGCTCCTTGGCTAAAATAAACCCCATTGCTCAGATAGCTGGGGGAGGAAGCGGAGCGGAGGGGAGGGGGTGGATGATTGTTCCAATGATGTTGATAACAATGATGTGATTAGTAGCAAGCATTCTGATCACTGCCGTGCCTTTTGTCTCGCTAATACATTACGCAATCTCCCATCAGCAGATTTCCTGTTTGATATTCAACCGCAGAGACAAGACCCCCACGCCCACTTCTTCCTCTTGCCTGTTGGATGCTTTGCAAAGGATGCCTGGCAAACATCCTCGCGGAACACAGCCGTATGGATACATTGGCGTTCCTCTCGGAGTCGAAAGCACTGTTTGTCAGGCTGAGCAACATGGCAGCAACGACAATGGCCACGGCGGCGAAGGCATCGGCACATCAGCGTCGGCGGAGGAGAAGAGGGATTAGGTCACGTTTGGTTTCTCGTCCGTGGCCTCGCTGTGCGCGGTGCCCTTTGGAGCCAATTAAATTCTTTTATCAGTGTCATGTCCCCGAAGGAAGGCATCATTGAGCAATCACCAGGCATAATTCACGGCACAATGATGAACGACAGCTATAACATGTGCTTTACGAGTCCATCAGCGCTTTTACAGTGTTCGTCAAGAAATTAATTTAATTAAAATTGCTCTCCGGAATATTGGAAAACCATTTCATGTGCCACTGGCTTAACAGAGTCGCCGTGGTCATGTCAAAAGTTCTGGTTGAGTGAATGTTCACTTTAAACAAAAAAAAAAAAAGAGCAAGAAATTTGGGGGGAAAAGACAGAAAAAAAAGAAAAAACACTCAACTGTTTCATTTTGCCTTCATCATTCTCTGGGCAAGAGATGAATGCTCTCATAATCCTGACAAAACAAACTCAACCACAAGAGGCCGAAATCGCCCGACATGTTTAGTCATGACAAGCATGTCTGTCGCCTTGAGGATGCCAGCAGTGTTAAGTTGCATACCGAGTGTTGTGTTGTGTTGTCTTGTGTTGTGTGCTGTGCTGTGCTGTGTGAGAGATCTGTGTTTGCAGCCGGACAGCAAATATTTACTCGAGCGCTGGTCAAGGCTTTGGAGAATGCTCCCTGAAATGCCAGAATGGATTGATGACGAGCCCTGAAAGCTTAAACATATCCTGGACATTCATCACTTCTAGATTATAGAATTCCAAGCAACCTTTCAAAAATGCACCTTCATGTGCGTCGAATGTTCAAATTAAAACATACCCTGAAAGGCTTTGCTGATGAAAGTCGCCTGAAATCTATTGTTTGATGCGTCTGCGTTAAAGAAGAAGAAAAAAAAAAAAAAAAACTTTAAAGCTTTCACAAATCTGTTCTGGAGTCTAATGTGGCACATCTGTTTCTATAGTACAAAAATACGGCAAGTTTGGACCGGTTGATTCTGGCAAGATTAAAACCGGGTTGGAGGGGGTGGGGGGTTGTTATACCCCATCATATCCCGCAGAGAGTCGCAAAGAAAGATCACAGGGGCCAATTGCACTTATCTATGGTGATAAGTATCGTCCAGCAATCTCTTAATTACCTTCCAGCAGTACCTTGGTGAACGAGAGAGAAGAGAGGGGAGATGCTGAGAGAATACTAACTGTAAGAAAGAGAGACAGAGGGGCTGAGAACAGAGAGCATGATGGGAAGGGTCGGGGAGGGAGGAGAGACAGGAAGGTCAGTAATGGTGAGGATTATGGAGATCATGGAGGAGGGATGTGGCCAGGAGACGTCCGTGGTGAGAAGGACAAAACCTGCGGTTGCTAGATATGAGATATTCATAGTAGATATTCGCATAAACCGTGTGTGTGTGTTTGTGAGTGAGTGTGTGTGTTTGTGTGTGTTTTTGTGAGAGAGTGAATGTGTGTGTGTATGTGTGTGTGTTTTTGTGAGTGAGGGAATGTGTGTGTGTGTGTGTTTGTGAATGACTGAATATGTGTGTGTGTGTGTGTGTGTGTGTGTGTGTGTGTGTGTGTGTGTGTGTGTATGTGCGCGCACGCGCCCCTTCCATGGTTTCATCTTCAAAATACCTGCTGATGTTTTCAACCCCCGTCTCCACTGCTCTCCCCTCCCACCCCAACGGGCGCTGAAGAACTTAGGTCAGCACTGGAGCAAATGTGCCATGAAGCCGTGGAGTTGAAATCTGATTTGATCTGTTCCTCTCAAAGACATTGGGAGCGCAGTGGTGGTGGCAGAGTGGCAGAGTGAGGCAGGCAGGCAGGCAGGCGCATGCAAGGTTTAAGGTGTGAGTACGCTAATGAGGGTCCCAGGGCAGCTCAACAGATGCCTGCATATTTCATATTTAATTTGCCATTCATCTTCCCTGTACAGTTTTCTTTTTCTTTTTTTCTTTTTTTTTTCTTTATCTCCGCACTTCTTGCCACCTTGCCTTTTCTCTCACTTTCTCTTTCTCTCTCTATTCATTCTCTCTCTCTCTGTTTCTCTCTCTCTCTCTCTCTCTCTCTCGCTCTTTCTCTCTCTCTCTCTTTTCTTGAGAGTCTGGGAGACGACAGCGTGGTGTCAAACAAACCCTACCTCTGGAAGCACAAGTGACACTCCTGTACCCGGCTTCTGTAACCTTTAGCGACTGCAGCACAGCGCTTTGATTTTCTTGGCAACAAACTGAATACAGATCTGGGCTCCCCTCTGTGCGCCAGTCTCGCGCCCGCTCGTTCGCTCTCTCCTCTTCCTCCTCTTTCTCCTCATCCTCCTCTTCCTCTCCCCCACCCACTTCTGGTGCCTTTGTCCTCCACTTCTCTCTACTGCATGGGGGCTTTTGAATGGTGTGCGCGAGTGCGCGAAAGAGGTTAGAAATTACGCTCTGTGATGAGTCGAACAATTGAGGACGCCGCTGCAATACACTCTCACTGTACTTATTATTATTGTTATTGAATCTGTGGCCGCTGTAATATTGTTAGATCTGAGAAAGGGTTTGACTGTATTATGTCTGAATTAACCGTCTGAATAGTGACACAGGTGAGTGGAGATGCTTTTGTGGTGAATTCATCTCCCAAATGAGAAGGATACAATCACAGGCTTTATCACGCAGCACGTTTAAATCCAAATCACCGCCAACCGAATGCCGCCTACTCTTAATCAGTTTATAACAGCCCCCTGAATGAACGTAGGAGCGGCAATGCATGAAACGGAAGCCAGTCAAGCCATGGTGAAGAAATCAATATCTCCCCGGCACCATGCTCTCCGTCCAATGAGATTACGTAAGCCAGACCGCCCAGTTGAAATCATTTTAAGCGCAGGACGTTAATCAATTCCAAGACTATGAAGACACTTGAGTGGCCCAGTGACAACGTGTCTCCAGCCCCTAACCATGGCTTTCCAGTGAGGGCTGTAGAAGGGTGAGATACTGACGACTCAGCCCTCGTTTTCTGCAGCCAATCTCGAGCTTTATTAATGAACAAGATATGCCCATATGTAAGCAAAGGCATGCATCAGCAGGAAATTTTTATGATCCCATTTCCATTCTATTATATTCATCACATGGCTGGAAGTCAGGCCTACGAAGCAAAGGCAAGACAAATTAGCTCCAGTGTAAATAAACCTGGTCGCATTTGGATCCAATTCTTTAGTGCTGTAACGTAGGCACTAAAATATACAACGGTAAACATGCTGTTTACAGAGGAATCATGATAACCGATGTTTTTAAGCACAGTTTTCTTAAACAGCAATATTATGACAAGAACGAGACGGATTATAGATGTAAAACAGTATGCAGCGCAAAGCCGGCTTGTTATTCTGAAGACGTTCCTATACCTTTCAAATGACATACAGTAAAATTGATATTTCGCCTGAAGCAAATGGGAGGTGATTTGACGAGAGGTGTTTTGATCAAAGACGGTAATTTCAACTGAGAAATATTCATTTCTTAATCTGAAAATGAGCTTGATGTCTACAACAGAACATTTCCATAATTGTGTCTGAATAATAAGGTCAAGGACCTTTCATGTAGTGATCACAAGACCCTCTTTTACATTCTCAAACACAAATGACCAATTACATTCATGGGGTGTTGTGACCACATGCCCATCCAAAACTTTTTTTGTTTTTTTTTGTACAGCCCACAATCCACTTAGGCACACTAAAATACAGCAGACATTGTCTCTGCTTATATTTGTGAATGGGTGGAGCGTTTAAAATAGCTAATGATGAGACAGGGAGCCGAGTGTCGTCTGCAGAGATGATCCTGGATGCCTCCTGGCCTGAAGCCATCATCTCTGCTGCTTGGAAAATGCCAGTGTGAAGCTAACGCACCTTGACGGAAACACGTGCTATATAGGTCAGCGTTGCTACCTTTCCGTGCTCGTGAGGCGAGGCACATCCTGCCAATTCTCCAACCCAGGCACGGAGGCAGGCATTAACATTCAAGCACAGCATGTCGTGGCGGATGTAAGTTTTAACTGGGAATGAATTGATTACAGTACGCAAGTGTAAGTCAGGAAATGAATGGGATGACTTAAGTCTTTGGTATGGATGCCGAGGAAGAGCAGAGAAAGAGAGGAGGAGGAGGTGGTGGGAGAAGTCAAGAAACAATTTAGATTAACATTTTAATCCGTTATCTAATTACTGGCAATCCCTAGGGTTGAAACAAGAGGTTCTGCTATCCTCATAGCTGAGCAACAGAACAATTTCAACTTAGTTACGGAGGTAAATGGCTTGTGAGCTAAATATAGTGGAGCAGAGAAAAGTCCGGAAACAATCGAGGCAAACACACAATTTCGGCAAAAGCACAAAAATGACAAACTGAGACTAGGCAACAGTTCGCCTCACCGAGAAGACAATGTAGTGAGTAGAGTGTAGAGTCACAAGGGGAGCCTGGAGACTAAAAATAATAGTCTGTTTTCTTGTCGTTCTAATTGCAGGTGAACCATGACAGAAAAAGGTGCTGGAGGTTGGTGATAAAGGTGACACTTCGCCATGTTTTCACCTGCCACAAAACCCAACTTCCTGCAAAAGGAGAGATCGTCAGAGCTCTGTGCAATACAAAAAAAAGAGAGACTTCTGCTGTTTAATTAATATAAGACAAAGGGCCAACCGCCGCCCTCCCCAATCCCCCAAGCAAACATCAGAAGGTAATTTGGGAAAACGAAAAAGAAAAAGGGAATCAATAAAAATATAATTCATTTACAAGCTAGAGACAAAGCAGTACCTGTTTGGGTCTTCATTATTAGGACAATATGCTAATAGCTGCCTTATCCCCCATTTCAACACCTCTGAAAAACACAGACATCGCACACACACACACACACACACACACACACACACACACACACACACACACACACACACACACACACACACAAACAGCTCCTAATTAGGTTCACATCATTCTTTTTTTAAGATAGAAAAAAATAATAAAAAATGGCACCTTCTACTACTGATTTGTACTTAGCACTCAGCAGGCAGGCTAAGGGAAGACTGTTTTTGTGGATGACAAGAAGACACTGGTAATCTCTCTCTCTCTGTGACAATCTCTCTGTTGTGCTTACATATCAACCCCTGCCTCCGTATGAGATAGGCCCTTCCAGACTCCACACTGGGCGCCCTGCGTGATGGCGTCTTTTGATGCATGCGAAACAGGCAATCCGATACAGCCACGACACACGTCTTCTTAACCTCGATTTTTGTCGCACAAACAGCGGTGAAAAACGATGGCAAAACGTCTTGTCTTTTTTTGTGCAAGCGTGTTCCAATCGTGTGACAAGGTAGTTATCATAGACAAAACCTGTTTTAACAAAACAGTAAAAAAAAACACAACACAAGCGGCAGCCATATGACTGTCTGAGCAAGTGATGGAGACACAGAGGTTAGGCGACATGAAAGGCAAACAGTGCTGGGACTTCACGCGATAAGAGTAAAGCCTGTCTGGAAATAAAAGACAAAGCGAGGAATCTGATGTTGCCTTTTCCCTCAGAAGCTGCCGCTTCCCCCATCCAACCAACCCCTCCACACACACACACACACACACCTCCCCATCCCCGTCCCTAAAGCAGACTTGAATACATATTTAAGGCATCAGGCTCTAGCAGCTGAAGAAACCTGATTTGTGCTTGAACTGAATTCTGATTAATCCCTTCATTTTCCTTTTCTCCCTTTCTTCCCCCCCTTCCTCTCTCTCTCTCTCTCTCTCTCTCTCCCCACCCATCTCTCTCTGTCTTTCTTTCTTTCTTTCTTTCTTTCTTTCTTTCTTTCTCTCTATCCACCCCCTACCCTTACCTCTCAGTTCCTTTTGGACTCTCTCCTGATCTCGCGCGGGCGGCTGGCATCTCGGACCCCCTGACCGCCGCCGCCAGGCATGAATACAAATGAGAAAAGGCCCCATCTTTTATTACTCAAAAGGCGCCACCTCCTAGGTGTCCTGTCCCAAATCCGGAGATCAAAGTTGGCCCATCCGACAGGAGTCGGAGAGTGGCTCCCCGGATGCTGGGCTTTGTTGTGAGCCGATAAGGGCGGCGAAAAGACAACCTACCCAGCGCTACGCTTCGGGATTATGCGCGGCGAGACGGCGGCGTCTAATATTTGTACATTATGATGCCTGACCACTGAAGAAAGCATTATCGCTCCCCGCACTGTTCATCCGAAACCAATTCCATACTCTGTGATGGGCACCGGGCTAGATAAGAAATCTGGGTCGTGCGTTACGGACACATCTCAGAGGAAGTGACAAAGCCAGACAAACAAACAAACAAACAAACAATATAGTAATCAATATGCAAAGTCAAGCCCATGGCTGTGTGCTTTTATGGGGACTTGGATACGAGTGCTTCAATTCACTTGCTGAAGTAACAAAAGCCTCCGCACTTTCTTTACAGAAACAGAGGGCAAAAAGTTGTGGGTTCAATATCCTGATTGCCACCGTTTTACCCTTCAGCAAAGCACTTAACCATGACGTCTCCATCTAGGGGGAAGCTAGGCCTTAAATTCACTGACAAATGTAAGATGCTTACATATACACAAATAAATAGAAGACATAAGACTCACCACACACATACACACACACACACACACACACACACACACACACACACACACACACACACACACACACACACACACACACACACACACACACACACACACACTACCACTCCACTCTCAGGATTAGTGTTGAAAGTCCACTTGAATTTCCATGGATGCCACTTCCATTACAAACCCCAGCTCTTGGGCCACTTGGTGGGGGCGCCCCAAAGGAAATGATCCGGGGAAGAGTGGGGAGTGAAGCAGACTCCAAGCCACTCTTTGTTTTAAAAGCAGATGCATCCAATATGTCTGACCGTGTGCACATGGCATTGCTAAATTACAGTGTAATATTTGCTTCTGAAGACATGCAGGGGGGCTGGTTTACCTTTGAATGGTGTTTTAGGACAACAGGAAATTACATTCAAATTGCCATTTGCGGAGAGGGTAATTTCACCCGTTGATGTTGAAACAAATCAAATTTGTATTGTAGTTCAATTCAATAGCACCAATTCCATCAACGCCAAGGTTAAGTATGACTTAGAAACGAATGGAAAGGAAAATACAAACAAAACAATACAAAACAAATGCACAGGGAAAGAAATCATTTCAGCTTCAAGTTGAACTCTTTGTCTGCCTCTTTGTTATGTTTTGTGTGTGTGTGTGTGTGTGTGTGTGTGTGTGTGTGTGTGTGTGTGTGTGTGTGTGTGTACACACACACACACACAAAGACATCCATGCATGGCAGGGCCAATTACATTACATTGAGTGAGAAAGTATGAGATTTGTATGAGCCATTTGAGAGCATATGATACGAGAGCTGTACCGCTACAGCTAGCCGCCGCACCGTGATGCACGGGCTTGTGGAGGATGACATGTGCCTGCCGCTGACAGGCATCAAGACGAGGTGGGACAGCGGTGTTAGCCTGCTAATAACACCTCACCACAAATTGGGAAAGAGGACAAGACAGAGTCTGATAACAAGGTGGCTGCACTGAGAATGTTTGGAATTTTCTTTATCTCTTCTTCACATACCCCCCTTCTTTCTCTCTCTCTCTCCTTTCTCTCCCTCTCACCTCTCTCTCTCTCTCTCTCTCTCTCTCTCTCTCTCTCTCTCTCTCTCTCTCTCTCTCTCTCTCTCTCTCTCTCTCTCTCGTTCCATATTTCCATCTTCCTCTCGCGCTCCCTAACCCTCTGGGATAGGTTTATCTCACTGCTCCGAACAGACAGTGACATTTTTTGGTGGTGAGACACAATTTATTTTCTTTTGCGCACAGCTGTCACATCAATGATGGGTAATTTATGGCAACTGTGCTACTAACTCCCACCAACAAGATGATTTCTGAGGTTGGAAAAAAATAAAATATATATACACACTGTATGACCATCCTCACCCAGGGGAGTAAAGCTTAGGAGCAAAGGGGCTGCATGAAGGTAGCAGGTTGCATTGGTGTTGAGAGATTGCAGCATGCAGACACTCTAAAGACCGTCTGGGTAATAAGGTTTTGCTGTCGCATGAAGTCCAATCTGAGAGGTGAAGGGTATGTCAACACCTGATCGGTGTTCAAGGGGTTTTCCTCACGCTCGTCATACCAAAAACGACTCAAACGCAGCCATCATGCTAACTCAGTCAACTGAAATGATCTATATGGATGTGTCATCGTGTTCAGATATTCAAGGTTCTTTCCGTCTTGTGTGCCACAAGTCTGTTTAGTCTTTTTCCCTTCTTGTCAACTCCTGTTTTTTTTTTTTCTTATATTTTTTCCCTTTTTTTCCTCCTCAGCCTATATCAAGCCCAGATCTTCAGCATGATGTCTCGAAAAAAAACAGGATGGCGTACAGTAGCAGTTGCCAACGGGAGAAAGCTGGACCTCCTGTTGCTTCAAGCCCTCATCTCGGTATCACACCGGGAGCAGCCCAGGCTTCTGCGCGCCTGCTTGGGCCAGAGGGGGGTCCCACGCTCGTTTCTCACATCTCCCTGGCCAGACGGCCTCCATTTCGGCTCTTTTGGTCCACAGAGACTGGCTCACACTTTAAAACCATTTTCTACAGGCCAGGGGATAGGGGGAAAAAAACAGAAATAACAACAACAACTACGACGACGACAGCTGGACGATGGGTCTTTAAATAACTTGGGTGCAGCTTTAACCACAGCCAGTCCCTCTGGTCAGCAAAAAAATGTCTTTCCATGACAAGAGCGAGCAGTACTGAGTGTGTACAACACAAGCTAGTTTCTCTCTCTCTCTCTCTCTCTCTCTGTCTCTCTCTCACTCTCTCTCACTCCCCCTTTCTCTCGCTCAACAGCTCTACCTTTCATTATGTTAGGCCAAGAAAAAAATACACTTAACAAAATTCACTTTTACCTTGAAATAGAACAGACATTAAGTCATGAATCTCAATGCTGTTTCTCCCCCCCCCCCCCACCCCCCAAAAAAATGCACAAGTGCAGAGAGGCAGAAGCCAAAGCCTTCTTCTCATTGTGATGCAAATCGGAATCCGCCTGCCCTGAGCAACACTGTACAATATCGAATCTCTTCCCTGCCCGAGCGACCAATTAGGTGGCTAGATGATGACAGGTGAAAAGGTTCTCTGGAGCCCCTGTGGTGCCTGGGAAAAAGGCAATGCTCTGTGGTTGAGAACTCCAGGCCAATAACCCTCATGAACTGGCAAGCTACCACCACATACTGTACACAACCAGAGAAGAACTGTGCTAGAAAATAAAAAAATAAAAAATATATAAATATCTCACCAAAACATCTCCAGCTTGAGTATCTGAGGTAGTGAGTGTGTTCAGGTGAGAAAACAGCAACAATCTTAATTGATTACGAGGAATGGTAAGAGCTGGTCGAGCATGCCACCGCCACCTTGTTCTTGCTGTGGCTGAAAGAAACGGGGAAAGGCTAGCTGGACATGGTGGCAATTAGGGGATGCTATTAAAGAACTACCATGGAAACAGATGCTGTGGCAGGCCACTAGGCAGGACTCGGGATGTTTTTGATCACCGCCACAGTGCTAATTGAGTGGTACTCAAGGTCATATCAGCGGCCATTTCGGTTCTCAACTACAAGATGGGGCCTCTGTGGCCATCAGTAAATACAACAACAAATAGGCCGGAAGAAGGAGGGAGGGGAAGGAAAAATGGAGTCTTCTCCACTCAGAGAGATAGAGCGAGAGAGAGAGCAAGAGAGAGAGCGAGAGAGAGAGAGAGAGAGAGAGAGAGAGAGAGAGAGAGAGAGAGAGAGAGAGAGAGAGTGCTCTGAACCGGAGAGGGAAAAGCCAGGGTTTGTGTGGTTAGTTAAATGTGCCTCGGTGACAAATCACAGCTCAGGCAGAGGCACCAGGCAGATGAAGCATTCACTGCTACTAATGCTAGCTCTGACAGCTACTTACAGCTGGCAAGCATGACAGCCCGTCCTCGTCTTGCTTATCGGAACCCTCTGATGTTGCAGTAAAAATAATATGACTCTGCCACTCTCTCTCTCTTCTCTCTCTCTCTCTCTCTCTCTCTCTCTCTCTCTCTCTCTCTCTCTCTCTCTCTCTCTCTCTCTCTCTCTCTCTCTCTCTCTCTCTCTCTCTCTCTCTCTCTCTCTCTCTCTCCCCCCTCTTCTCCATCCCCCCTTCTCGGTGGCAGAGAGCGCAAACCTCGCGTTTGACTTGTACTGCTCGCTGAACAGAAGGGGACAAAATGCAAGCTAAATGACTGGAGATGCTCCACTTCCATTTGACGGAAGCTTAATAGCACACGCAGTAGCAATACCAATGCATTGCGACTCTCTGTGTGTGTGTGTGTGTGTGTGTGTGTATGTGTGTGTGTGTGTGTGTGTGTATGTGTGTGTAGCGATTTGTGCGTTTCCATTTCAGAAATGATGCGACTGCTGGTGAGGAGTGCTTGGTAAATTGAAGGTGCAGGTTTATTTAATACTCAGAGTGTTATTCAAGGTATTCAGTGACAGATGCGAAACGAATACCTATACGCCAAAAGGAAAAAAAGAAAAGAAAGAAAAGAACGATGTATGACAATGGCTCTAAATGGGAGACATATTCAAAGAAGCACATTAGGGGCTTGTCAGAAACCCGAGGCATTGTAAGCGCGGATCACTTTCCGTTTATGCTTCAAGAACTTCCAGTTCTGACAAGCACAGGTGATTTGATATGAATACTGGAGGTATATGGACAACAAGAGAGTGTAGAGTACATCCACCACCACCACCACCACCGCCACCCCCCCCCCCAGCCCCCGACCGCCGGCCCACCTCCACCCACAAATATCTCAATATGTAAAACGTCTCCCTCTGCCTGCTTGGGCCATTTATTATTCCACATGAAAAATGCATAGAGAACAGACTACACGTTGCCATTACAGACTTGTAATTAAATTCACATCTGTCTCGAATTAAGCATCCAGCATCTAGAGAGACATGTCAAGAGTTGCATGCAGCACATGGTATAAAAGGTGTTACCACCCCCCCCCCCCCTTTCCAAAGACAGAGAAAAAAGAAACTTTGCTTCATGCTATTCAGAGCAAAGTAATCTCCTCTGACTAAAGAGAAGAGGAGGAGGGGGGGGGGGGAAGCAATGAAATGCTCGACCTCTAAACGTCTTCTCCCTCATGCGTTTTGCAAGCATCCCTCTCAAAAGCCTTAATGCCATACGTATGCAACTCCGTGTACTCTATAGATATACCATAAAGCAATTATTGTGGCAACAATTGTCTCGGCATGACTTATAGCGCAAATAAACAGTCCCAGTAAAGCAGTGCAGAATGTGTCTATAAATCAAGATGCTGGGCAAACTGTCCGGTCCGCTGGGCACCCTACAGACGAAGGAGGGCTGTAAACACCGACGGCTTTTATACCTCCCTGTCACGCTGCCAGGAGAGCAAATCTTCGGCTGAGAATTAGGGGACGGAACTTTACCCATCCCATCTCGCACCGAAGCCACAAGAAGCACTTAGGGCGATTGGCGATTTGTTTTCGCCCGAGAACGAGGGCTTGTGAGGGCTCTGTGTGTGTGTGTGTGTGTGTGTGTGTGTGTGTGTGTGTGTGTGTGTGTGTGTGTGTGTGTGTGTGTGTGTGTGTGTGGGGTGTGTGTGTGTGTGTGTTGAGGGGAAGTGAGTGGGGGGGGGGGGACTGGGTTGCTCTGACACCTGGTTCTATTGTACAGTCCAGTGTTCTGCTGTCAAGTGACGTATGGCCGTATTGATGCAGCCTGACTGGCTCTCTCGGATACTAGCCCAAGCACATTAGGTGCAGCCGCCCTGCCTAATCCGTCTCCATACCTTTCAAATAGCCACGGACAGCTGTGTCGAGGCACAGGGGCTGCACTCCTGCAACCATTTAAGTGCACTTTGCATTTGCAGTCTCCGGTGGCTTAATCTCCCCCATCCTATCTAAATTATTGTTAAAGGAGACATTTTAATTGAGTTAGAGGACCTATTACAAAAAGGTTGAATCATTATGGGGCAATTAGAATCTTTATTAGATGCATCTCCTTCAGGGCAAATAGGTTTTATTGTCTTCGGTAATATATAGCACTGATAGGATACCCACTAAAAATAGCATCTCTGAAAAATGAAGTAATCAACCCCTGTTTTCATCCGTGAACTCCAGCCTCTAATGCACCCGCATAATTACACTATTCGGTTTTACAGTTACGGCCAAAAAAAACGGGCACACACTCATATATTTCCTCTCTTTTCTGTTTTTTTTGGAGTGGGGGCAAGATTTCTACACTGTATATCAGAGTAATACTACCAAGCATCTTTAGATTCTTACAGCTGACGCTGCTGACCAAAGGCTGAGGGTGGTGGTGTGTGTCTGTGTGTGTGTGTGGGGGTGTTCGATGTGGGACAGGGAGTGGGGGTGAGGGTGGTGGTGGGGTCGAGACACTGCGCTGCCCGGAGGGATGAAATCTCCACTGCGGCACCTCATCTGCAATGCACAGGAAATGATGTATGGAGTCATATTTATTACGCAGACCACCTGGCCACGGAGTGCCAGCTCGGAAATTAAAAGGGTGGTGGTGGTGCTTTGAGGTGTGTGTGTATGTGTGTGTGTGTGTGTGTGTGTGTGTGTGTGTGTGTGTGTGTGTGTGTGTGTGTGTGTGTGTCTGTGTGTGTGTCTGTAAGTGTATGTGTGGGGTTGAGAGGAAGAGGGTTGCGTTCAGATTCCTGCTGCAGAATTTTTGTCTGCAGAGAGAGAGCGGGAATGTGAATTCATGACGATGTGCTTCAGTGGGGTGATGGGTGCCATGCATAATTGGCACAAATTGTGAAGGTGCCCTGGCCCGGTGGAGAGCTGTATATAACGCTGGTTATTCAGGCTCCTTCAGATACTGGGCTGAAGAATACCTCTAATTCCATCGTTCTGCCCTCTCAAGTCCAGAGAGGGCTGGAAAAAAAGAATGAAAGAAAGAAAGAAAGAAACACAGGCAGAAAGAAAGAATGGAAGGAAGAAAGGGAGAGACGTGTGTGTGTGTGTGTGTGTGTGTGTGTGTGTGTGTGTGTGTGTGTGTGTGTGTGTGTGTGTATATATATGTCTTTGTGTGTGTCTAAGTGAGTGAGTGAGAGCGAGTGTCAGACAGAGGGATAGAGATGGAGAGAGACTAAAAGAAGAACAAACAATATTTTCGCTCCTGATTAAAATAGTGTGTTGTTCTTCCCTTTGCTTGTCTCCTGTTTTACACCACTAATCCTCATGTAATGATCTTTATGGGAGATAATGATTAAGACACTGTAAGAAGTCTCCAGGGCTGAGATGAAGCACCAATAGATGACAGTTAATCTAGCAGATTATGCACAAAGTTATTTAGAAGAAGAAGAAGAAAAAAAAAACATCACATCACCACAGACCTGCATTACAGGATAAGTATTGAGGAAATATGAGCTGATAAGCGCTGTTTGGAGAAATCAATAGCCTTTCCCTGTGCCATCTTCAGATAGTGCATTGTTATTTTAGTTGTGTTGGTCCTACTCCTCTCCACTGCACTCGCTATGGCTACACACTCGCTCAAACACCGAGAGAGCAGAGCTGTGTGTCAAAACCCAGGGAACCAGAAACCCAATGCAAATGCCGTGGACATGGGCCAGCAGAATTGTTAACAATCGCAAATACTATCTCCCCCATGCAAAGCCATGCCCTCCCACCTAGGGCCTGTATGCAAACTCCACAGAGGCATGGGGGCATACATTTTCATGCCCAAGGACAGACAAGGTCAGGTGGGTAGAAAGACAATGGAAAAAAGCAGCACCACAAAAACCACAATATTATCAGATTTTTTTGGTTTTGTTTTTTTGTGTTTTCATTGTGTGTTCATGTGGTGCAAGCCAGGTCTCTAGTCCTTCATGCAAATAGCATACACACACACACACACACACACACACACACACACACACACACACACACACTCGTCTGGTGGTTTATTAGAAACTCAGTACACAAATGCAGGCAAGGGATGAGCAGTGAATGGGGACATCTCACCTGCTTAGAAGATTTTTCTAAAAAAAAAAAAAAAAAATGTAAATGCTCTCTGAGAGTGTCTGAGGAAAAGGAAACACCAGTCAGTCGGTTGCGTCGCCGGTGTCTGTGTGACTAAGCCATTACCTCTGCGGGCCCAACAAGCACAGAATCATTTTCCTCGGGGTGGTGACACAAATCAATTTGTGCCCATCTGCAACTCCAAAGAAATGACTTGTTTGTCCA
>JAODXP020000030.1:11806030-11853530 GCA_027497455.2 Sardinella longiceps
TTATTCATGGCTGAAAAAGTAAAAACGAATGTTGCTGAAAATCCAGCCCTCCGAGCTCGCCTCAAGTGCTTGTGTACAGAATGCCTTAAAGTGAATCTTCTCTGCCTTTAATTGCTCCGCATCTCTATGGGACAACGGATGCAATTAGCAAATTAGAACGTGACATGGATCTCATATTTACTGCGGCGACTTAAGCTTCACGCTCAGCTATAACGAAATGTCATTTAAAGAGCTTCCCATCACCTATAAACTGAACTGGTACTGAACTGGTACTGATAGCCCAAATAATGTATAGATTGCAGTATGTATGAAAAGCAGCAACTGGCGTGCTATTATGTGGTAAAATCTGTAGAAAAACGAATTATTATTATTATTATTATTATTATTATTATTATTATTATTATTATTATTATAGTTAGTAGTAAACACTACTAACTTTAGTATTGCTCTATCTTTAGAATAATTGTGGCATTTGCTAAGGCTGACCTTAAAAAACATTTCATATTGTGTGTAGCCAGACAAACAAAAAACCGTAGACAGTGCACAAAGACCTCAGACTCAATGGAGGGACACAGAATCCCTTGAGAAATAGCCCTCATGTAAATTCCTATTATATCACGAGAGGATATGCATAAGCGCAGGCGTGCCGCGTCATGCTCCCGGGGTAGGGCTGTGTACGTTTACACATTCTGAACTGTAGTTTGTAAACAAAATTTCCATCCAATTTTCCTCCATTCAGTTTGGGATTGCATTAACCACTGGCAGCTTCACAAATCCGTTTGCTCTCCCGCCTCACACACATAAACAGATTTGTTAAGCTATTAAAAAGAGCATCTGATAACCAACCAATTCTCCGGTGTCTGAATGAAAGTGAAGGAGGCATAGCAAAGGCCTGTGGTTTCACTCGCAAAGCCTTGTGATGTAGCTGAGGGGCGAGACAAAGACAAAAAAAACAAAACAAAACAAAAAAACAGTCCTCTTTTGGTGTTAAGCAACAAAAGGTGACAAGTACTTAAAAAGGCTTAACCAAACAAAAACAAAATCTACTTCTGAGAGGTACAGATAATGCCATTTCTGGGCCACGAAGAGAGACAGCAAGCGAGGCTAAAGAAGCAAACTTGAAGAGAAACAAAAAATTATAGATTATCCCTCTTGAAGCAACAATCAGAGTTTCAAATTGCCATCTAGGGGTTGTTCCATTTGCTCTGTTCAATAGAAAAACATCATTCATTTTGGGGACAAAAGATATTGATTTTGCCAGGCCAGGCTCTCTAAATAACAGCCTCTTCTTAGCACTGGCATGTAAGTGCCCTGATCTGTCCACAGCCAATCTCCAGGGCACACATCCACAGAGAATGGCCAGTGTTGCAAAAGTCATGCACATACATCATCGGCCTATGTTTATACCTTGAGGCTACCATAAACAGTGCACACAGGATCAACATCAGAGCCCTCACCGCCCCTGCTTATAATGTATGGCCGCGTAAATAACTGTACAGAAAGTAAGGGAGCACAATAAGAGCCAAAACATGCAGTAGATTTATTACCACATACTAGTAGAGGAAAATAACTCGATGACAAGAACTATATACATGACAAAACTTTGTGGCACAAACTACTGAGGACTGCTGTAGGTGTAGTGGCTAAAATTACAGGAGAGATTGTTGTGGGGAGAAATGTGATTAACCTGAAATATATAATAAACAAATAAACAAATAAATAAATAAATAAACATATAAAATAGAGAGATCCTACAGATGCACCATTTTAAAAGATTTGAAAGCGATGCCATCTTCATTCATGAGGCCCATCACGACTCTTGACTCCTTGCACTAGGAGGAATTCAATTACTTACTCTTTTCCACACCATTAAAAGGGGAGTCATGCAGAATTTATAATAAATGTGTCCAGGTTGAATCGCGATGAAGGTCAGGGCTCGCAAGCCTATATGCTTGCACCAAAGCTTTAATCAATGGTCTGCTTTTTTTGTCATCTTTTAAAAACTCGACAGGGATTATTGTGACATTCAAGAGGCATTCTAGAAGACGTAGCATCCTCCCATCAAAAGCTGAGCTGCACTCTGATGTGATATCTTTTTTTCATTTAAAGTAAAATTTAAAAGTTGCTTTACTATTCAAAAATAAAAAAAATTAACTTAGCACAGTTTGACTCACATTTTATCTCCAACTCTTATACCAGATCATGATCCTTTCTCTGGCTGTGGATCCTGCCTGCACCTCATCCAAGAGCCTCCATTCATAACTGCACTCGATGTTGCATCTGTCTACAACAAGGGCTTCCTAAATAAACTGGGATGTTGTGGGAGAGAGTTTCCATGTCAAATCTATGGCCATTCATTCGCTGCAGATGTTGGTGAATTACGGCGGTGCCAGACTAGAGAAGCCAGAGTTATGTTCAGATCGTTTCTTTGGGGGACAATTTTTGTTTATTGTCTAGAAAAAATGGGCATCAAATTCTTTGGAAAGAAAAAAAAAAGAGCAGGGCATCTGTTTCCCCCTTTTCCCGTTTTTCAGGCTTATGCCCGCAATTAAGCTGCCAAAGATTTCACAAAACATCATAGTCCATGAAAACTTTTCTTTATTTCCAAAAGGATGGCATTTAAAAGCTCGAGGCTTGAGACGAGGGGGGGGAGAAAAAAAGAAAAAACACATTTCTGAAGCAGGATTATTCCTGGCATGAAGAGGAAAGCGCAATTTATTTATCGTGAATTATGTGGGCCGACTCTCCATAGATGTACTGATGCACTGACAATTTAGTCATTTATTATTAGGGGATTACAAACACTGAAAAGGAGGAAGGGGTGGGGGGATGGGGGGGGGACTCTCAGAATCATTTAATATCTAAAAAGACAAGGCACGGATCTTTCTCTCCCATGGCATGTAATAAAATTGTTATCTTGTCAAAATGAATGTGGTGGATCCTTTGGAGTTCTCATTTACAAATTTAATTCTGCGGATGGAGTCCAGAGCAGAGAGCTCACAGAGGGAGGCTGCCACTCCACGCCGGCTTTGCAGCCGCCCCGCGTTCCCGTCTTTTTCCCAGAGAAAAGAGAGAGAGAAAAGAGAGACAGAAAAAGATAGAGTGGAAGAAGAGGGGAGGAAAAGATATGGTAACGAGGAAAGAATACAACAGCACAACAGCTGTGGCGTACTGTAGCATTAGAGATGTAATTTATGCCATAATGCAGCTCACCCCTCCACTCCAAAACCTGACAAAAAAAATGAGGAAGGATGGGAGACAGAACAAAAAAAATAAAGGTCTTTGTGTCTAACAAGTGTGGCGACGATGCGATGCATGTTGGTTGTTGTACCAAAAGCCGCTCTCTCTCTCTTCTCTCTCTCTCTCTCTCTCTCTCTCTCTCTCTCTCTCTCTCTCTCTCTCGCTCACGGCTGGCACCGGGGTGACGAGCGAGTGCAACAAAGGCCACATTCAGGGGTGAAATCACTTCCTTTCCAACAGTGATAATCAGCTGGCTTGGAAAATGGGTCAATATTATGCACACTGTCGCAAAAGCGCGTCACTTCCAGAATGCCTCCTGTTTTCAAGACTTCTATCTCTATTCAAAAGAAATAACAGGGGAGAGAGAAAGAGTT
Source organism: Sardinella longiceps (assembly GCA_027497455.2). Lineage (NCBI taxonomy): Eukaryota > Metazoa > Chordata > Actinopteri > Clupeiformes > Clupeidae > Sardinella > Sardinella longiceps. The sequence continues at coordinate 11,809,645 of JAODXP020000030.1, forward strand.
AGAGAGAGAGAAAGAGTGGAGAAAGAAAGAAAGAGAGAGAGAGAGAGAGAGAGAGAGAGAGAGAGAGAGAGAGAGAGAAGTGAAGAGGTTTCAGCATCTCACACATGCTGTGAATGCCCTCTTTTTACCTCCAGTAAATACCCTCCACTGAAAGAAACACTGGTAATAATGAAAAGCAGCAAAGGCAGGGGAGAAATATCCATCCGGGGTGGTAAACTGGTGTAAATAACAGCCTTTCGCCCCTCACCACCGGCGGCAGTGGCAGTGGCAGGGGAGAGTGTGTGTGTGTGTGTGTGTGTGTGTGTGTGTGTGTGTGTGTGTGTGTGTGTGTGTGTGCACTTGTTTTTCTTAGTGTGGGCTGGAACATCCAACATGTCTTTAGTCACCCAAGCCAGATGGATTTGGCAGCACTGACTGAATGCAATTCCATGGTGTATGTGTGTGTCCACACGTGTGTGTGTGTGTGTGTGTGTGTGTGTGTGTGTGTGTGTGTGTGTGTGTGTGTGTGTGTGTGTTTGAGTACACTATGTGGTGTGCATGTGTGTGTAACTCTATAAGCGAGTGTGTGTGTGTGTGTGTGTGTGTGTGTGTGTGTGTGTGTGTGTGTGTGTGTGTGTGTGTGTGGTGTGGAGGTGGTGTTGCTAAGAGTGCAGAATTCCATCATGTGAGGCATGAGATTCTCCCCGCTGAGATGGAATGGCAAAGAGACAGAGAGAAGGAGGAGGAAAGATAGAGCAAGGGGGGTGGAGGAACAGAAACAGAGGATGAGAGAGAGAGAGAGAGAGAGAGAGAGAGAGAGAGAGAGAGAGAGAGAGAGGCAGAGAGAGAGAGATAACAAGAAGGAGAGAGCAAGAGCAAAGACAAAAATAAAGAGTGTGAAAGATGGAGGGACAGAGGGAATGTAGAGGAGAGAGAGGAGAGAGATCTCTGCAGGACTCTAAACATGCATGTGGCACAGTGTGGACTTCAGAGAAAGGGAGAGAGAGAGAGAGAGAGAGAGAGAGAGAGAGAGAGAGAGAGAGAGAGAGAGAGAGAGAGAGAGAGAGAGAGGGTGTGAAAGTAAAAGAGTTAAAGTATCATCTGTATTTCCATTAGCAGAAGCCAGTTTCGTGATTTCTCATTTCACCTTTTTCTAATTAATTTAAACTGTTGCATACATTTTGTCCACCTCCATTCCGACTGTTCAAATATCATTCTATGCGTTGGCGTTGATACTGTGTGTAAACATTCATGGCAATGAAGTCTCTGAAATGGAGCTAAATGGTAGACAGAGAGCAAGAAGGACATGGAGGGAAAGAGAGAGAGAGATGGAGAGAGAGAAAAAGAGAGGAAGAGAGAGAGAGGGAGGGAGGGAGAGAAAAAAAGAGAAATGGAGAGTGAGGGCTAAGAGCAGGAATAGACAGAAACACAGAGAGAAGTAACAGGCAGAGGCACAGACAGACAGACAGACAGACAGACAGACAGACAGAAAGAAAGAAAGGACAAAGAGAGGGAGACAGAGAGACAGAAAGAAGATTAAGAAGAAACAGGCAGAGCCTGAAGGACAGAGAAAGAGAAAGAAATAGAAAGAGATAGAGAGAGAGAGAGAGGAGATAGATAGAGAACAAGAGAGAGAGAGAGAGAGAGAGAGAGAGATAGAGAGCCAGAGAGAGAGAGAGAGAGAGAGAGAGAGAGAGAGAGAGAGAGAGAGAGAGAGAGGAAGATGATGAAGAAGAGAACAGGCAGAGCTGGAGAGACGGTGAGGGAGGCCAGGAGAGAGAAGGAAGCCTTGCCGAGGCCCCTCATCACCTTTACTGCAGAGACACCCCTGCTGTGAGCTGCGGGGGCTTGGGTCAGGGCCGAGACAGACAGAGACAAAGACAGAGACGCGCCGTGGCCTTAATGCTGGGCACCAGCGCCTGAATCTCCCACTCCATCTCGCTCATTCCCTCCTCCGTGGGGACCAATGGAAAAAACACCGCAGGGGGAACGGGAGCAATGACCAATTACCGTGGGATATCATTCTTCCCAGATATCCGAAATCTGGCAATTACCGCGCAATGTTTCCTCACAATGCCGGGCCGACGTTTTGTTCGAGTTTCTGTTTTGATTGCTTCATTTACACTGCAGGTGCGCTCGACAACAACCTACAGGGTGCCGGAATGAGAGAGGCGCCATATTTCACGCCCTTGTTGATTGGAGACAAATATAGAAATGGAAGAATGCAACACGTTGCTTGAAGTGTCATGAATAGATGGCGCACATTTTCTTTTTTCCTTGTCTCTCTCCCTCACTCTCTCGCTCTCCCTCTCCCCCTCTCTCTCTCTGTAGACAGATATCTTGAGGAATCTGAAGACACCCTGGTGAGATGTTGAGTGACGATCGCGTTGGGCCCCAAGTCTATACCAAATATGGCGGAGTTCTCCATCAATTCATCAACCTTCTAAGGAGATAAATGGGTTTCCTGAAACCGTACACTTGCCATTCAGCATGGTCGTTATATCATCCAAAAAGTTTCTGCCATCTGAAAAAGCAACCAAGTAAAACTACTTAAAACGAAGTATATTTGCCCACTAAATCCCTTACAGCACAGTTAAGGCCAAGTAAAGTTGAAGTGAAGTAGGAACCTGGTGGATTTGGTCCGCATGTTTTAATCAATCCAGTTAATTTTTCAATTAACACAATTCATTCAATTATTAAGCAGACACTTTTAGCGGACACGTTTGTCATATGTTTTTACACGTCACATATACACAGTTGTTATGGGGGGAAGGAGGCCGGTATTTCAACCAGAGTCAACGGATAGGTGATGATACCACTGTTCCCCGCAGCAATCCTGTTCAAATGACTTCTGGGCTTTTTTTTCTGGACAATCCCAAACCTTGTTTGCAGCCTCAACTGCTATCTGTGTCTGCCTTTAACAGCCTCCATTACCCCTCCAGCTCACCATTCAATCATCTAAAACACTGCCCTACTGTTTCACCCATTCCTGCTGCCCCTGCACCCCCACCATCAATATCACTTCTCCTAATCAATCTCCCTCCACCCCTGCACCCACCTACAACCCTCTTACCATCCACACACACGCGTACACACACACACACACACGCACGCACACACACACACACACACACACACACACACACACACACACACACACACACACACACACACACACCACACACCACCACCACCACCACCACCACCACCACCACCACCACTCTACTAACAGGTAAGGGTGAGAAAGCATTCCAGGTCACAGTTCCAAATGAGCTGCCATGTTTTTGATCGCTCCATGGAATGGAAAGGCCTTTATTGATTTGGGCGAGTTCCCATTAGAACATACAGGTTTTTGTTGGGGACAATAGAATGAAAAATGTACATTCAAACCAATACAAACATTACTGTTACTAAATCAAAAAGATCAATGATTTGATGTGTCAACCTTGGGCTTTTTTTTTTGTTTGTTTTATCCTTTTGACATGATATGCAAAGATACTTTTGAATTACTTATTTCTTTCTTTATCCTTCGTATTAATAATAATCCAATTCAAGCAAACCCCAAAGCTTTGTGGCAGGTCATTATATTTACACACACACACACACACACACACACACACACACACACACACACACACACACACACACACACACACACACACACAACCACATCATTGACAGCGGCGCAGGACTTGATTCGGCCTTCCGTTGCGGTGACATGTTTTCTTAACCTGCGCACTCCACTCTACAGGGTTTCCCGGACCCCTGCCCTACAAATCCACCTTAATTCCTCCACCTGCTTCCATGGCAGCTGGGATCCCATCGGGGCCGCGGCTATTTCCCAATCCCCCCCGTTTCCTATCCCCCGCGACTGAAGGGTTTCGCGTGTGGGGCTGCATCTCGATTATGGCATTTCTGGTTAAGCGCAAATCACTTACTACTCCGTCAATCGTTTATCAAAACGCAATCTAGGTCACTGACAGAGAGGATGATGGGATTGAGCTCTTTAGAGCGGGGCCGCGTTCCTCCTCGGCTTCCAACGTGCAAACAGTTTTAAGAAAACACGGAATTACTCATGCGGGGGTGCGTGTGTGTGTGTGTGTGTGTGTGGGGGGGGGGGGTCGTCTTGGATGTTTGAATCCACCACCACCCCACCACCCTCTAAATCGATCTCACTAAAAGCTTTAATCTGATTGTTAAAAGAGCTGATTTGACAAAGCTGTTATCAGACTGATTTAAGTACCAATCAATATTGCATTACGTGAGGGGTCCTTTCCTCTTGCTTGGCTGATGTTACTTTTCCAAGGACACATTCCATGGAATTCACCTATAACCCTGCAACCACCTAAGACACACTCACACACACACACACACACACACACACACACACACACACACACACACATACAGCCCTACCTAGTGCATGCAAACACATGTTCCATCCCCCTACCCCTCAAACACACACAAACAGGCACACACACACACACACACACACACACACATATCCAATAGCGAGCAAGACATTAGCAGGCCTCCTCATGCACAACACTCCCATTCTCTCTCTCTCTCTCTCTCTCTCTCTCTCTCTCTCTCTCTCTCTCTCCCTCCATCTCTCTCTTCAACCCCATCCCCCTCTTTCTCTCGCAACATTAGCAATGCAAGGCAAAGGTAATTTAATGACAATACATAAATTAGAGATGGGGTGTGAGGCTGACATCTCTTATTGGTGCTCGGCTGACAGAATATTTAAGCGAAGCACGAAAAACAGACTTCATCTATTCTTGCCTCCGTATAGAGAACAACATCCTCTTTTCCCATGGAGAGCAGCACAGCAGTCCCTTTAGATGCAGACTAAACAGGGCCCTCTGTAATAGCTGTTTTTTTTCCCCTCCTTTTCATGTCTATTTATATATTCAAGGTAGCTCTTGTGTAGAATTACATTAGCAAAATGCTACTAATAAATGGGGATTATGGCATCGATACAGTAAAGAGCATTAACAAGTCACATCACCGTACTGTTAGCGCATCCCGGGGCTCAGCAAAAATAGAAACCAAAGAATAGAGACAAGGGGAGTGGGGAAGAAAAAAAAACATTACCTGCTCTGGCAGATGCAACACAGAAGGGGGAAAAAGAAGAATTTTTTTCAAAAACAGGATGAAAACACAAGGAAAAAAAAGTGAAACAAAAGAAAATAATACAAAGGAAACGCTCTAAGAAGCACAACAATTGAGTCCCCTCGGCTAAACAGTGTTCATTATCCAGCGCAGTATAAATAAGTGTGACTTCTCTCGCACAAAAAGGAAAGAGGAAGAGAAACAGCCAGACCCGGGCAGTGCTGGTTCTCACACAAGAGCTGAAGGGTGGTACAGGCACCAACCCTGTCCACAGTGGCCCCCACTTCCTCAACCCTACCCAACTGCCCGCTCGCTCGCCCGCCTGCCTGTGCGCCCCGCTCGCACGCCTCGCTCGGGCAGTGATGGCCAATTAGGCCCTGTGTGATGAGCGATCCGCGGGCCTGGGCAGCAATTAGGTATCTGGGAGAGGTATCTCATTACGGTCTCCAGCCAGTTCCATTACGGCTCTGCCGGAGCACTGCCCCGTGGCTCCCGCGCGCAGCCCAATAACGCTCATTAGAATCTGGGCTGCTTTCACCTGCCTGTGGCTCATTCACGGCCCTCCCAGGCCCACTCACCCCCCCCTCCTCGCCCCCCTCTCGCCTCCCAGCCTTTCAAGATGCCATTGCCCAGTTGGAAACTACCTCTTTGGCCTAACTCTCTTTTCTTTCTTTCTTTCTTTCTTTTTTTATTCTTTCCTTTTTTCTCTCTTGCTCCAACAGCTTTAGCAGGCTGTTTACTTTGGAGACGATTGAAATCTGATCCCGATAAAGGAGAAGACGTGCAGTGGTGTTCGTTAAATTTAATGTCTACAGAGTTTCGGGAATACAGACAGTATTTCCGCTATTAACCATTTGGACTGCAGGCAGGTACATAAAAAAAAATTGCCAGTTCATCATTCAATCCTTCCCCCTCACCACCACCACTCCGTACCCCTTGCCCTGCACGTATTGCAGTTTCCCAGTCTTTCTCATAAAAGCATTGCGAGTGAGGGGAGGGTGGGCAGCTTAATTAAATTCCAACTCCTTAATTGTTTCAAAGGAGGCGGGCTACCGCTGGAGAACTAATGGGACAAGTCTTCAGAGACAGAAGGTGAGCCGAGGTGAGGTGAAGAGAGCCAGGAGTGTGTGTGTGTGTGTGTGTGTTTAAACCCTGCAGGGGGAGCGGGATTGCTCGCTGGGGTCGCTGCCTTGAAGGGGCTCGTTTCGAAGAGCGCATAAAATATTCCCAAGCACCGTCTGAGGAGGTAAGGACAATAAAAAAAAAAGTGCACGGTGAACAGAAACACAATGAGTTTTCTCAATCAGGAAAAGAAAAGGATGGTTTCTCCTTAACGTTTTTACTAATTGGTACATCCGTTTTTTTTAGTTTTTTTTGAGGATTGATAATTACTGTGCAAGTTAACTCATTGTACAGGGAACAGGGGGGGGGGGGGAATGATCCAATGATACAGCTTTTTACGATTATTACTCTTCAAGAGCTCATGATAAGAAAGCATTCTCAGCACTGTTATACAATCTTTCATCATCAACAGACCATATTAAGACAGTCGTCAAACTTCAAGCCCTAAAGCAATTGCAGCACCCTCTCCTCTCCCCTTCTTTCTCATCATCAATTTTTATCAGCACAAAAGAGTAACAATACAAGGGGACTTTATGCATTAACAGGCTCTTTGCTTTTATGTCACCCGAAGAAGACATCTTTGAATAAATTATTTTACAGAAACTACATGAAAAAGGAAGATAAAAGTGCCTGCCGGTACTTTAGGTCAAATACCTGAAGACGACTGAGCCTGCATGAAATATGCAAGCCTTTCTAGCACTGCGGCACACTTTGGGTAAAAACCCATTCAGGCTGCAGTTCACCTGCACTACTTCATGCATCGCGAGTGCAGACACTATTCAGGAACCATTTGGGGTTCTTTCTTTTTCTTTTTTTCTTTTTTTGTCCGCAAGGCAAAGACAATGTTGGGATAGGGGAGTGTACTTCTAATTACGCCCTCATCACATTCAAAGCAGCAGGTGGATTCCCACATGTATCTGCCCTCCCAATATAATTCTCTGCCAACCTCCCATTCTACTCACACACACACACACACACACACACACACACACACACACACCATGTTAACTACCCAAAAGGCAGGTGGCACCGAGCACTACCCATATGGCGTCAGCCGAAAAAGAATAACCCTGAAGAATTAGGGCCTAACTGCCACTGAGCGGTCCAAGAGACGGAGATCAATGGGACCCACTTATCACCTCAGGACGTCGGGTGTTTGCGATTTGTCTCCTGGTGAATGGGATGCAATCTGCGACGTCAAGAAGAAGAAAAGCGGCTCTTTTTTTTCTGCCCCCACTCTCTTTTCACTCCAGACTTGACTTGACTTCCATCTCCACTCACTTCAGCACGCCGCTCTTGCCAAGGGATCATGAACTCTTGCCACGGTTGAACTCTCGCCCATCTCTCTCTCTCTCTGAATCTCTCTCTCTCTCTCTCTCTCTAAATATCTCTCCCTCTCTAAGCCCTCTCTCTCTCTCTCTCTCTCTCTCTCTCTCTCTCTCTCTTTCTTTCTCTCTCTCTTCCCCTCTTTCTCTATACCCATCTCTCACCCACTTTCTCTCCTCTCTTTTCTCTGTGTCCCTCTTTTATTCCCCCTCCCTCTGCACTGCAGCATGGCGGACAGGTCATTTTAAAGATGGCTGCCCATCTCCCATCTGTCAGCGTGGCGAGGGGGGTGAGCGAGCCCCCACGTGCCAAACGCGCCCCATTATCCCCCCTCATCCCTCCCTGCCTCCTCGGCTGGGAAATGGACACAGAGCTGGGAAAAGTCCTGGGAGACCGCCACCACTAAAGGTAACTAGCAGAGAGAGAGAGCTTTTTACGGCAAAGAGTGAGAGAAAGAAAGTGGGGAACAGGGAGAGGATGGAAAAAAGAGAGAAAGGAAAGGAACGAGGCAAAGAGAGAGAGAAACGAGAGAGTGAGAGAGAGGCCTGGAGAGATGCAGAATGGGAAAGGGAGAAAGTGAGGAAGAGAGAGAGAGAGAGAGAGAGAGAGAGAGAGAGAGAGAGAGAGAGAGAGAGAGAGAGAGAGGAAAGCCGAGGGAAGCAGAGGGATCGAGGAGGGCGGGAATGCGGTTTCCACCGACAGGAAATCAAATCAGGCCAATTTATTGGGAGCACTGCTCCAGAGATTTCCCGTTTACAAATAGCTGCAGCCTGGTGTGGGCCTTCTCACAGCCAGCTGAGTGAAAATGCTGGGAAAGATCAAAAATATATATTTATATTAAAAAAAATTCAACATGAAAAAAAAATGGATTCTTGGAATCCAAGAGGGGATTTTTTTTTTATATTTTTTATTTTATTTTTAAACTGTAATGCACTGCAGTAACACAAACTCTCGCCGCTGTTCAATACTTGGTTATTCTGTGGTGGCTGTGCACTTTCCCTTTGAAAATGACACCCATATAAGGTCAACAATGATTGTCTCGGTATACGATCCAGAGAGTGGTTTATTGGTCCAGATTACATAAATGCACATTTCTCAGAACAGCTCTCTCTTAAGACTACATAATGCAGGTCAGAGGAGATGTCTTACTGATAAAACTCACATCAATTTATGAGAAAAAGTGACCTTGAGAAAAAAATCTAAACAAACACATCAGACTCAAACACACACACACAATGAAAACAGCACAAAATGCAACAATAATGTGACATTTTTAGAAACATGTAAACCTATGCAAATAGCAATGCTTCACAATGCTTACAACACCTGCCACTAATATCTACCGATCACAGTTGCGTTGGCCGTCATATTCAGACCGCTTCCCACCCACGCAATAATACTACATTATGCACTTTCCCTGCTCAGCTCATAACATGCTAGCCTGGCACTCTCAAACGCTCATAAAAACTCTCCTTCTTCAAGGTGAGACGGCTCCTTGAATAATATTTATATGCCGCATATATAAGAAATAAAATCTAAGGATACATGAGGTCACTGCAATACTTGGAAAATCTCAAAGCGGGCAAGATCATGGAGCACTATCTCCAGTGCACATGGCGCTATCAGCGGGGGGAAGCCGTACTGTATGTATCCGTACAGTATAGCACAGTGCAGTACGTACTTTATACTCTCAAAGGAGCCTCCTATCAGTGGGGGGAAGCCGTATGTATGCGTAGTAGAGTACAGTGGAGTGCAGTGCACTCTCAAAGGAGTCTCCTATCAGTGGGGGAAGCCATACTGTATGTGTATAGAATAGTAGAGTGCAGTACGTAGGCTATACTCTCAAAGGGGTCTCCTATCAGTGGGAGAAGCCGTATGTATGTATGCGTACAGTGCAGTACGTACTAGTATACTCTCAAAGGAGCCTCCTATCAGTGAGGGAAGCCGAATGTATGCGTATAGTAGAGTACAGTGGAGTGCAGTGCACTCTCAAAGGAGTCTCCTATCAGTGGGGGAAGCCGTATGTACTGTATATGCCATAAGCCATATGTATGTGTATAGTATAGTAGAGTACAATGCAGTGCAGTACGTAGGCTTTACTCTCATAGGAGCCTCCGGGGGGAGTCCAAACAAATGAAAACATCCGGGGAGGTTTTTCTCAGACTCGCAGCATCCCACTCCGCACACCGCTGGCACCTCGCCAGCTTTAAATCACTCCAACGCCACAGCAGCACAGAGAGGTAATTATACCCCCGGCTCAAAGCCACACTGTCACAACCCTCGCCTCCTTCATCTGCACATTTCGGAGGAGGTGAAGAAGGGATTGAGATGGCAGCGTTTTAAACACCCCTCTGACTCGTATAGAACCTCACCCCGACACCCCGACTCTGCAGCGCCACCTGCAGTGTGCTTGGATGCTGATGGATGTTGCGCACCTCTGCTTTTCCACCAATGCGCCCTCAATAAAACACACACACACACACACACACACACACGCGCACGCGGCTGACGCACATGACATGGCTGACTTCTCCCAATTCAATTGTGTAATTTGGCATGCAGATGTGGCAGGTCCTGAGACCATGCCACCAGGCCGGTCACTAAACACACACCTGCACTCGGCGAGCGCTCCCGTTGCCCGTGCTCAAAAAGCAAACGCGGGGGACGACATTGCACCTCCGATGGTGTCCATTTGCCTTTCAGACGCCTGATTGAGTCCACCTGCCCCTTGTATCCCTCCGTACCTCCACACCCCTGTGCTGACCATCTGTGTGTTCAAGAGCTTATTATGCACGGCCACTGAAACCAGAGATGATGATGGACAGACGGACACTTATGTCTGTGGCCACGACCACTGTGCTCACTTCTCTTCCCTTCTCGTCCCAAGCCTGATGAAGACCCTGACGGGTCGAAACGTTGCTTTATGTTTTTATTTCAATAAAATAAGCCTCTTTGGGAGAATGCAGTGTGCGGACGACTACTCCTCTCTTCTTTGATACGTCTTCTTGTCCTGCACCTGGCCTCAGCGAGGTGGGATGTGCATACGTTCACTTTTTCAAACACTTCTCTTCCCTTTCCTTCCCTTCTCTCCTCATCTTTTCACTCTCTTCACTCATCCTTCATCCTCCTCTTCCTGCTACACTGACTGGAGCAAGCGGCCATGTCGGTAAGTATGTGGAAAGTGACTAGCAGAGGTGACGTGCCACCATCTTGCTATGGGGGTGGGCCAGGGCAAGGGGAGGTGGTGCAGTAAATATGGAGATGTGATGGGCAATGGCATAGCACCAAATTCTGGGCCCTGTGCACAAGCAGTTGATACAAACTATTTACGAATATAATATGAATGAATATAATATGAAATCAATTTGCAGTGTGATTGATATTACATGGAAGAAGCAAACAAAGTAAATAAATAAATAAATAAATAAATAATGACAAACATTTATGACAACCTACTGAAATGAAGATATCGGTCTGTTTGCTCGTAAGCTCTTCATTTGTTAAATGTCAAACCACCCACTCAAGACAGAATATTAAGTTACTGTCTCCTCTGTCTTATGAGACAAGGCCATTTTCACTTCTCAACCTCATGTTTCTTCTTCCTCTGATCAAATTCAACGACTGAAAAAAATAAACAAAAAATAATAAATAAAAAATCTCCGACCATTAGCAATTATAGATGCCCTGAATTTCTTTTGGTGACTAACATTTTCCTATTAGTGTGCTCGAGATGCGTTGCAACCCAATCCAGCGACAATAAAAACAAAGTAGTGATTTGCTCTTGGCGTGGCTCGTGGAGAGGAATAAGAGACATGTTAACTGCCTGGCTTTTTACAATGCCCACTCACTTGAATGTCACGACAGTCACACTAATTAGCCAAGCCCCCATCTGTTTCTGACTGTTAGTGAAGAGGGTTCATTCATTTTCATCTTTGGCAATAACCATCACCACCACCACCACCTCACAGACATTTTAATTATTTTTAACATTTCTGACGCATTTAGTCTCTTTCATTCAGCACCGGACCCAAGGATCCTTCACCCAGCCAAGAATAATTTTCCAGTTCTAAGCAAATCAAATTGGCAAAAAAAAAAAAAAAAAAAAAACCTGAGCAAAAATGTATGTAAAATTCACTAACAATGGGATGCTTGCGAACTTGTGGATATAGTCAGCCACTCTCTATGCTACACACGCACACACACACACACACTAACACACTCTACAGTAGACATACAGACGCAGTGAATCAGTGAATGTACAGCGGTGCCAAGCGCAGCTCCCAGAAGGCCAAACAAGTAGGTGAAGGCTGCCTGTCAGTGAAAGGAGAAGACAGCAGAGCTTGGGCACAGAAGCCGAATGCTGACACGCTGACGCGGTGCTTGGGAGGGAGTTGGATGCAGCCTCTCTGCTCACAAAACACGCGAGAGACAAAACAGATTGTCTTCCCCCCGCTCGTTCATCCAAAAACACTGTTATTGGGAAAACAGACGGTTATTTCAAAGAGAGACAACTGTTTGGAATTTGGCTAGCCTTGCATGACAGTAGCGGAAGAGAATACAAAGAAGATCCAGAAAATGGGAGCGTGTTTTTCACAGCGCCCATCCAGATGCTTCACTTAAACTAACATATAAACATTTAACTCTGCTAATATATATTCTTTGTACAATAAAAATGACAAAAAATAAACAAATAAATAAATAAAATCATGATCTGTGTCATGCTTCTTTGGTTTGGCCCTTAAGGTATGAAAAACATAATATGCAAAACAAATGCAAATTTCTCACAATGGTCACAGTAGTTGCACAATATGCAACCGAATGCAAAATGCATCTTGTTGTTGTCAGAGAAATGCTTTGCACACAGATGAAAAGGAAACGCATTATTATGATCAGATACGAGGTCTTCAAGTTATATATAGATCATACAGTATAGATTACCAAACAATGGCATTCTCTAAAGTGTCAAGCACCCCAGAACAAAGGGAAAACATCAATCACTAACCAACAATGCTGTACAGAAAAGAACTTCAAATAACATGGACTGTGAACTAAAAGCAGGCCTAAAGGCTTCAACGAGAACCACAGAAAGGGCCTTTCAATGGTTCTGGCCTGAGCTATTTGGTGCCTCTGATCCTAAAGCATACACTCATACATACAGTACATACAAACATACAGTACATAAAGCATTTATTATGCAACCAGTGGCCCCTTTAGAATAAATGGCTTGTCCTTTCTAACTGACAGGGGCTTGTCTACAGTATGTAAATGTGAGGCATGTCCGATACCACAGCCATGGAGGCGCTAAGCATGGAGTGTCCGTCCGTCCAAATTTGGCTCTCCCTCTTCTGATCTCTCAGCCGTTCTTTCTTTCTTTCTTTCTTTCTTTCTTTCTTTCTATCTTTCTTTCTTTCTTTCTATCCAACTGGCTCTTGTGCACACAATACCAAACCTCTCATACTCCTCAAAACACCCACCTCCAAACCCCAGGACTCTGATGTAATCTGAGGGAAGCTACTGTTTAGCTGAGGTCGTGACCCCTCGGGTCTCTGGGTGCCACACAAACAATCACTCTGGGGGCGACGGAGGGTAACGTGTGCACATCTCTGAGTATTTGAAATGCAAACACCTACGCCCAGACGGTGTCCACCGTTATTTAATATGGAACCACTTACCGGCCATAATTCATCATCGAAGGTGGAATGACGAATACAAGTCGGTAGATTAATTAATGTGTCATATGAAACTCTCGGGAGGATAGTTTGTACAGTAATTAAGCATTCCACATCATTAGTTCACAGGAGTTTTTTTGTCTTGTGAGCTCAGAAAAGGTTAATCTCATTCCAGATGTTTGAATAGAAAGTGTTGCACCCCCCACCCCCTCCCACACACACACTCACACACACACACACACACACACACACACACACACACACACACACACACACACCTCCCCACATCCCTGTATCCATCACGGGAAGATTGCAAGTGGCAGACAGATGAATGCAATTGGTGCCGAGAAATGAGAGCAAAATCTCCAATGCAATACTTTTAATTTATGGTGATCTTCTTCGGGATCGGGAAAGTGTCAGGGACACACATGAGCAGAGATTTGTATATTAATCCCATTGAATGAGAGTGAAGGGATGTACTGTAGAGGGTGAATTTGAGCATGTAGATCTGACGGAGTGATGAGTTAAAAAAAAAAAAAAAAAAAAACATGATCCAGTTAGCTTAAGTGCTTATTTTCATTTAGCTACTTGAGTATTTGTGCAGATATGTCTACTATACAAATAAGATTCAATTTACTGTACTTGCGGGGTAAAGCCCAATCTTCATACAGTATAGAAGAACTCAACATTAAAAAATCAACGTTACCTCTTTAAGTTAAATAACAAAACTTACATGAACAGGTAATGGTCTGTCAGTGTCGCCATTGGGCTGTACATGGAATGACTTGTGTGACACCTTACAAAAACATTTTAATTAAAAAAAATTCTGCATTCAATTCACAAGCAATTGTTTTCATTGCTATTTAACAGAACTGCCTTTTGCCAATACACAAAGTGCAACTTGGTTAATTAAAAGGAAATTTAAAATTAGACACAGCCAATCCAAGTCTTTGAAAAAGGCATTACATATTTGTTGGCAGGATGACATTGTGTGTGTGTGTGTGTGTGTGTGTGTGTGTGTGTGTGTGTGTGTGTGTGTGTGTGTGTGTGTGTGTGTGTGTGTGTGTGTGTGTGTGTGTGTGTGTGTGTTAGAAAAGACAGTATTTTTATTGATACTTCTAATCCAATCACTTAATGCATTTCAACTGGAAAACAAAGAGCCATCAACACTAAATTCACAGGTTCAGTTCCCAAGGTGCACACACACACACACACACACACACACACACACACAGACACACACACAGACACACACACACACACACACACACACACACACACACACACACACACAGAAAGTCGCAGGTAAGAATGTATCCGTGAAAACAAACAGCTTCTGTGTGTGTAGATGCTCCCACCTCTAGAACAATAACCCCTGAAACACCATTTTTTCCTCAACTACCGCATCTCTGAAATAAAACCACATCACCTGCTTTTGTGCAACTATTCCCTCTCCAAAACAAAATTAACCCTAGCAATGCTTGCTTTTGTTCAAATATCAAACCAAATCTAAAATACAAAACCCTGCAATACCTGATTTTGTTCTGCAAAACCTTTCTCTAAAGCAATAAAACTGCACAATGTCAGGCATTTGTTCAGCCATCCCAAAGGCAAAGAACAGTATGGAGGAAAGGAGTGCCTCATATCGCAGGGGAAACATACCCTAAGGCACATTTTCTGTACTACTCGAGTGCATCGCATAGAAGTAGTTGCTCCTGGTACAATTTTAGCCAAGAGAAGACAGCATGAAACATCAACTCCGCTGTGCCAACATAACAGAAAGCCCGCAGACACTGTAATCAGATGTGATAAGTGAACCTCCAACTCTGGAGCGGGATTCTGGTATCACCCAAACCCTACCTCCTGCTTTGCTGACTTTTTCTAAAAAACCTGATTAGCTAATCTGCAGCATAATGAGATACATAAATGAAAATAAGACCTTGAAATCAAAAAAAGGCCTCAAGCTTTCCTTGTGATGTACAGGTCCACCTGCAGCAAACCACACAAACTGAGTAGTGTTCATTGGGCTGAAAGGCCCAGAAGAAGAGAACCAGAAATGAAAATGTTAATATTGAAAAAAATGAAGTTACCAAAACATACTCACATGCAAGGCTTTCACAGGAGAGTTAGTCCTGTTTTGTTGCAATACAGCAATGTGCACACACATGCTCATGTGTGTGTTTGTGTTGTGTGTGTGAGTGTATAGCATGTGTGTATGTAATTTCCCTCTATACCAACCTCTAGAGCCTTGAACTGAGTCAAGCACCTCTGTGTGTGTGTGTGTGTGTGTGTGGGGGGGGGGGGGGGGTCCTGCTGAGGGGCTGTTTGACCCCAATACTAAAGAGCACAGGTGAGGAACACTCAGGTAAAAGTTTTCCTGCCCTGACGCATAGGGAGTGTGTTTCCTTTGTGTGTGTGTGTGTGTGTGTGTGTATGTGTGTGTTTGTGTATGTGTGTGTGTGTGTATGTGTGTGTGTGTGTGTGTGTGTGTGTGTGGGGAGGGAGGGAGGGAGGTCTAAGGGTTAAAGCAACAGAGGCCTGTGCATTAGCCAGGGTTTCGTCTTGATTTATGACGATGCGTCTGCTACCTATTGAGTCCAATTACACAGGCGGAGAGCACTCACAAACAAGGCCTCACGTGGAGGCCATCCCAGCCTGAGAGCGAGCAAGAGCGAGAGAGTGGTGCAGCGAGGTGCTGTCTATGCACAAGGAGTGTAAGAGTGTGTGTGTGTGTGTGTGTGTGTGTGTGTGTGTGTGTGTGTGTGTGTGTGTGTGTGTGTGTGTGTGTGTGTGTGTCTGCTCGCGCGTGCCTGCTTTGGTGCGATCGGGGGGTATGATTTATGGCCTCCGCTGGGCTCTGAATCTAATCTCTCCGTAATGCGGCACAGCGCGAGCTGAGGATCAAATAGCCACAAACCTGAGATCGGTTTGTGTAATTACTGGCTGCAGTGGGCCAACAGAGATCCAACTGATTACACCATCCTCTATATGTATTTAAAGCAGTGGTCTGCAGAGGAGGTGTGTGTGTGTGTGTGTGTGTGTGTGTGTGTGTGTGTGTGTGTGTGTGTGTGTGTGTGTGTGTGTGTGTGTGTGTGTGTGTGAGGGAGGATTACTGGTTTTGTTTTTTTCCCCATTCTCAACCTACACACTCAAGACAAGCGAGAGCACTAAAGCCGACTTTCTCCGCGGCAGAGAGATAGAAATTATGCCGAGTTAAAATAACAAATCAATGAATGAGAACAGAAGAGAATGAATGGCCGCACAATTTCCAGCAAACCCCTTTTGTCGTGTTCGTCTAGCTCGCTTCACAGAAACCTTAGCGTTTTGTTGGCTGGGATTTGCTGAGGTGAGAGAGAGAGCGCTCGGTGGTTAAGAAACCAATCCCTCCTTTGAGCAAAGACTATAGCATTTGGGCAATTAGTCGTGTTGTTGGATAAGTAATCCAGGAGAGTGGTGGAGATAGAGGACCATGAGGTCATGAGGCCCTTAAATAACTACCTGTCCATGGCCAGACGTGTTCTTCTCGTCCTGAGCAGCAGCACTATGTGGCCTAGTGCTGCAATTACATCCAAAGCTGAATGCAACTTTCTAACTTGTTTCAGCGACAGACGTCATGACAAAACGCGTAAACAACAGACATTTGATAACTTCATTCAAAAGGGAATGAAAAGGAAAAATCAAGCAGTGAATAATATTTGGTCATAATTCATGGCTGTCATGGCTGATTTTGCCCCCCCCTCTCCCCTCCATATCACAGATTCACATCAGAAAAATCAAGCAAAGGCCTGGTGTTCAGCCACTTCAGTTGATTGTAATGTTCACTTGTTAGTGGCTATTCAGGGAATATGCAAACTGTCTCTTAATGGCTTCTCCTAGCTGGCAGAAATCTAATAAAACATACAGTGAAATAAATTGTAAAGAGAGAGAGAGAGAGTGAGAGTGTGAGAGAGAGAAAAGAGCAATCTCCACAAAGCTGCGGAAAACTCAGGGTCAATACAGTCTAATGAGTGCACTCTAAAGACCTGTTGTGGCGTCGTCCATGAGGTAGGTCATGGTGGCGGCCTGTAGACGCTGTCAATAGAGCGATGTAAATTGATTGTCCTTATCATTTCCCTGCACAATGTGCTCAGTGGCTGATGTCAATGGCGCTTCATTGTACCAGGTGAATCAGACCTAGATGAGCAATGGTCGCCAATTAACTTGTTACTCGGCAACCGCCCTTTGGGCTCCTGAGGATCCATTTTGTTTCCATATTTTTTAAAATAAAAAATGAAATGCCAATGGACCCCCAACTGAGATCAATGAAGGGCGGTAAATTCTCTAGATTTATGTGCCGATTGATTTGTTACATGCGGCTCTTCAGGCCAGTAGTCATTTTGCTTTCATTAAATACAGTGCCATCAAGCCACGGTACAGCACTGATGGCCAAGCCAGCCCCATGCACTGTGATTCACTACCAAAGAGCAATGACAGGTATTGTGAAAGTGCAGGGTGAAAAGAGAATGAGAGAGAGAGAGAGAGAGAGAGAGAGAGAGAGAGAGAGAGAGAGAGAGAGAGAGAGAGAGAGAGACAGAGAGAGGTGGAAAGAGTGAATGTATGAACTAAAAATAAATCAATGACTAAATGAATGAATGAATGAATGAATGAATGAATGAATGAATGAATGCTAAATGTGTGTGCCCTGAAAGTGGAAACAAATTCTCAAGGCCCTCAACTCGAGCGCCGACTAAATCGTCCCTCATAAATTTTGCATTAATGCCAGCGGTAAGCAAGGCTGTTTTTCCACAGACCCATTAAATGTATTTAACGTGTTCCACACTGACTGATTACACAAGGCTTCCACATCAACTCTTCCCCCATCGATGAACGCATTTCTTGATTCAATCAAATTTGCTGCCCACTGTCCTCATCTTTGCATCTCCGCTTACATTTTTCCCCCTTCTTAATCCTTCCTAATTGTAATTTCAGAGTGTATGCACTTTGTCATTAGTATTTCTTATAATGCAATCACTGGTGCCTTCTTTCCTGATTTAGCCTTTAAGCAAGCTTGGCCCCGTCTCAGCTCGACTCGACTCGATTCAAGAGCACTGATTCAGTTATGATAAAAGAACGACAACAACAACAACACTTGTCTTTAAAGGTGTTAAAGGTGTCTGAGCAGGAGAAACTAAACAGTTGGCGAATGACAGTAGTGTGTTCTCGCTTGCTCTCTCTTGCTGATGCCTATTTCACTCATGCCAGATTTTTGCCTTTTGCAGTCTTACGAGTTGCTCATTTCCACCTTGTCGGTGCATTTCCATTGAAAGAAAAAAAGACTCCACGTCAGATAAAAACAAAGAAGGAATAATAATACTACGCACAAATAACTACTCATGGAGTTGCCACCCTCTTCCTATCCTCAAATAGCCTCCAATGCAGCATTAGTCTAACCATTAAGGCTGTCTAATGCACTCCTTTGAATATTCTCCAAGAGCAATTATGTTTATCTTGATGTCTATCTAACCTTGCCCCTGTAGGACCATTTGGTAATTCGATAAGAAGGACCTTTAAATTCCCATAGGAAGGGTATGGGGGAGAAATCAATGCCCTATCTGTACCTGGGGAGGAGGCCTCTCTTCCTGATATTTGCATACGGCAGAGAGCTAACAAGCCAAATGCCATCTTAAGAGACACATCGAGTCAGCAATCAGCGCGTGTTTGATTAATTTAGGTGTAATTACCTCACCGTTTCCTCCAATGAAAGAGCTTCGGTCTCTTTCGGAAGCGTAAATGGGCTCTTCCTGTTTTGATGGCGTCGCTGAGAAGCTTGCGGTGGCGGCTGCTTTCAGTATGGGCCTGGCAGCTCTGTTTTGATCTGGGCTTGAGCTCCTTATTTTCAATTGCCCGTCAAGGGATGAGAGAGCAGATGTCTGGTATTTAACAGCCACCAAACAACAAACAATAATAATAAGAAAAAAATAAGTCATGAAAAAGCTTCGGAGACAAACAGAGACTTTCCTTGACTGTCTGGGTACTTGTTACGCATATTCACAGACCCACTAAGCACAAACAAATGTGTATCAAAACAGACCTAAACACACACACACACACACACACACACACACACACACACACACACACACACACACACATAGATAGACGATCAACAACCACACACACACTCCAACACACACAAATACACAGTAAGCCACCACCACCAACAACAACAACAACAACAACAAAAACACACACAATTAAGAATTCTCAGGGGAGAAGAAGCTGATTGTTTATCTGTGTTTGCGGCACAGAGAATTGAAATCCTTGGCTTGGGATAAGACATCAATCTTCCTCAGTGGGACGCGTAAATAAATCTGATTAGGAGGCGAATCATTTCCCCTTCAGGATAGTTTTATCTGTCCGCTCCATGCCTTAGGACCAGATAACTGGGGAGGCACTTGGCACAGGCAGCCAAAGGTTGCTGCTTCACGCTCTGCTCCCTCGCCCGTCCTCTGGCGACACTGGGGAGAAGGATCTAGAATGATCCCCCCCTGCGCCACCGTTTTACGCCACCTCAAATGCACGCCAAAAAAAATTATGTCATCTCTCTTTTTTTGGTCTGCCAAAGTCCAGGCTTGTCCGCTAAACTGCCAAGCAACCTTACACACTCACACATACACACACACACAGACTCAAAGAGGCCTCCACTGTAAAAGCGAAAAAATAATAGATAAAAAAAAAAAAAAAAAGCTGGTCGGGCCTTTGAGAGGCAAGGGAGATTTTCCGTGAATCAAAGCATGGCTTCCTTTTTTGCATACAAAGTAGAGCTTACTCATAAGCCTGGGTCATCTCATGGTTTTGATCAGATATTACATTACACATGCACATAATAAGTAACTTCCACAGTCTGGATACGTGCCGTTTGCCGCCAAGCCCAAATCTCGGCTGAGACGACTGATATTTACCAGCCCCGCCAGATTCCTCCCGTCAATACATCACGTTTCAATACACCAGACAAGCCCGGTGACAAAGCAGTCTTTTAGGCCAGCAGATAAAGGACTAATTTGCTACAATTTTGCCCAGGGGATGCTTATCTTTGAATTAAAAATAAGGTCAAAAAAATGAGAGAAAAATGAAAACCCGCCTGGGAGTCAATAATAAGATACTGGAAGAGTGAAATAAACTGCCTTGAACCTTTTGTTTATAAAATGGGAGAGTAATGCCGCTGATCTTGTACACCACATATTGCCATTACCTCCACTGAAAAGGAAATGCATCACCACAATAAAGGAGCATAAATAACTGATGAAAGCAATAAAGGAGGGGGGGGGGTCCTGCAAAAATCTGGGTTTATTCGAGCAAAAAATATATAAATAAAAAATGAAAAACAGGGACGGAAATATTCTCTGTGGTGGGGCTGATAAGGAAACCTACAGGAGTGACTTCCCACGGAAATAAACAAACAGCAAATCATAAATCAACACGAGCGCGAGCCAAGGCAAACCTGCCTTTTTGTTGCACAGATGACTCGGGACCATCACTACTTTTAGCGTTGATCAAAGACGCGCCAGCCTGGGTGTCCGTGTGCTCACGCTGAGATCCATTCCTCGAAGAGATTTATGGAGTGCCAAAATCACTGTTTAGATACAAACACGCACTACATTGTCATGAAGAAGAGCAATGCATTCTGCTTTACAAAAAAAAAAAAACTGTTAAAAAAGTACAGTTTCTGACTTTGGGAGATATAACAAAAATTACACCCACGGCATGCCAATGCCAGCAAGAATGTTGGGTCTTGAAACAGCGGAGACGTCTCAAGAGTTCCAACTATCGAGTTGAGGTGGGGCTGATTTTGCTGGAAAGCCATAAATGCATACATGAGCGGATTAAAGAGTTAATTAACACCCCGGCTCCCTTTGGGGCCTGGTGGGGGATGAAAGGCGGCAGCAGGATTCATTCCGTGTGATTTCACCATCGCTCTGCAGTGCCCTCTGCAAACCCAACCGAAGGAGGACGAAGGGCCAGTTCAACACAGACTTGACCTGTAATGAGCTTCCATTAATGGAGTGGCTGAGATTCAGACATTTTTCCCCCATCTCTTGCCCTTGAGGCTACGGCACACAATGACAGCCATCCGTCAGTTCAGTGCTGGCAATGCAGAACTCTACATGTATCCCAAGATTTCATGAGATTCCACGAGATTGCTCACATAGCTGGTTACGACCACAATGTCGTCCCATCACCACAGGCAGTGCATTTATGGTCAAGCATGGCCAAGAATAACCCACAAAATTTGTACAGAGGCTTATTGTGATGTTTTTTCCCATCGATGCTGGGGTTGGTGTGGTACTACATATCCCAGAATTCTTAGATTCTTCACATTCCCTTGAGTGGAAGGCATGAGTCAGTAGGACTCACAATAAACATGGCATTCAGACACTGCCGGCACCATGCGTCACCCAAGCACTGGCAAAACATTGGTAACGCATCATCAGTGGCAATGGGCACGGATGAAAGACCTCCAAATACAGAGATCAGAGAGGAAAGAGGAGAGAGAGAGAGAAAAAAAAGAGAGGAAAACGAGAGGAAAGAAGACATAACTACACAAAAGATGGCATAACTATCAGATTCTACAAATGCTCTTCGTGCTAAAAGCCACCACAATGGCTGTAGGCTGTGTGTGTACCTTCACAAAAGATGTAGGCTAATGGGCTCCAGAGATTTTGTGATAGAACCTCAAAAGCAAAGTCCGTGTTCCGAGCTCTTTCAGAGGTAGACTCCAGTTCATTTAAATGGAGCTGCACAGGACTAGGCAGGGATGGGAAGGCAGGGCAGGTGGCAGCACATCAGGTGGCGCTTGACATAACTGGACAGCAGTCGATTAGGGGAATGTGGTCACGGAACTGCTAGTTTACAATCCTCTATGCCTAAGCCCATCTTCTCAAGAGATGACATACCATGGCCGGAAAAGGATGACAGAGATAGAGGGGTTGAAATGAAGGGAAGGGGGGAGGAGAGAGAAAGGAAGGGACGGAGGAAGAGAGCAAGAGACAGAGAGGGATGGAAGGAGGGGTTGAAGAAAAGAGAAGGAGGAGTGATAGAGAAAGGGAGGGAGAGAGAGAGAGAGAGAGAGTAAGAGACAGAGAGGGACGGACATGAGCATTAATGTATCATTTACCATCGTTCCACACTATCCTCTTGTGAAGTATGAAAACATACCAGTAATGAAAATGTGATCGATTGTTGTCTCTCTGCCCTCAAAACAAATTACGCTCTTTCTCTGCTGGTTAGGAGCGCAATGTTGTCTCGTCACCACAGGGACTGCGTTATGGTCAAGCGTGACATGGGACACGGAGACTTTCACATCAGAGAAAGGCTTTTGTGACGTTCATAAATTTTCATCTTCCCGAGTACAGTTTTGTTTGCCGTTTGCTGTGTGTGTGTGTGTGTGTGTGTGTGTGTGTGTGTGTGTGCCTGTACATTTGTATTTGTTTTGCCGGTGCCTCGTCTCTCTGACACCCAACCAAAAAACCATTTGCTGATATTTCCATAATTTGAATGCCGGCCTTGACATTGCCTGTGACTTTTTGGAGAAGACAGGCAGTGAGTTTGACAGGTGACAATGGGAAGCTGTGTTACTGACAGCATTACACCCCCCCCCTCCTCCCTCCCCTCCTCTCCTCCCCCAATCCCTTTTCACCTGCCAGAGATAGAGAGCAGGCAGTGAAAGGCTATTAGACAATGGCGAGTGGCACGCGTGTTGAGACAAGACAGACAGACGCCTGGCTCCGATAACCATCTCCCCCACGAGTGTTCCTGGCGCATTGCTAAATTAAAGATGGCGAGATACCACCATGGGGATGGCAACCGAATTCAAGGCTAAGCCTAAGCCGGGGAGAGGGGTGTCATAGAGAGAGGAGAAGTGTGTGTGTGTGTGTATGTGTGTGTGTGTGTGTGTGTGTGTGTTTGGGGGTTGGGGAGGGCTGTTTATCGGTGACTTTTGCCTGCATCTGGAGGAGGTCAAGAGTTTGTTTGATAAAAGTTATTATTATTCATTAATAGCATCAGTGCTCAATCAAGCACCCCTGCTATGGCCATGAGGAGGAGACCGATAGAACACCTCTTGCAATGCATCTCCTGACACCTTGGCTGGCTGAGAATCCAATGTCGGGAACCCATCATCTGATTCTGGTGTAATTACATTACAATAACATGGCAAACAAGACATGTCACCCAGACAGACACGCTGTTTTTTTTAGGCATTTCAAAAGGATATTTCCACTTCTGCAAGATATATTAATTATATTCATTAATATTAATCCATACCCCCCACACCCTTACACAAACAAACACTCACACATACAAACACACACTGCCCCATGGAAATGTATTTTTGGGGAGGGGAAACAACCCTACAAATATACAATTTAACAAATCCAAACATGCTGCGTGTAACAAGCCTTAAGAGTGAATACTAAATAATTGTGGCGCGCAGAGACTACCCTGGCAGCGCGGATGGAGCCAACACTTTCTGCCCCCGAGAAGGCTTCTCAGAAAAATAAACACCAGGCTGAACGGCTCCTATCCAGCACCGACACCCGCACAGATGGGACAAAAATGAGGAGAGGAAGAGGAGGAGAAAATTAAACAAATGTTGTCTGAGGGGAAAGATGGTAGCGTTTTTCAAAAAAAAACAAAAAAAAACATCTTGAGAAATACATGATGTGCAATGAGGACAGCCAAAGGAAAAAAAAAAACACTTATGCTGGATGCAAAATAACAAAACATGTTCCCACCGTAGTTTTGCTTAACGCAAGAAAACTAGACTAGTCAGAAGGTCAGCTCTCCGAGGAGACGAAACCTCCTTGAAGGCATCGATGAAGACATTGTGTGTGTGTGTGTGTGTGTGTGTGTGTGTGTGTGTGTGTGTGTGTGTGTGTGTGTGTGTGTGTGTGTGTGTGTGTGTGTTGTGTGTGGACAAAGGGGGTGGGAGGTTCTCTGCCTGGCACTGTCTGGCCCTTGCCTACGCACGTGGAGCGGCCGTGACACACCTCGTCAGGCTGATGTCGATGAGATTCGACACCGGTGGCAAAAGGTATGACCACATTGCTTTGTATACCAATCCACATAGTATATGTCTTAAAGACATCCACCACAACACACACGCATACACACACACAAACACACACACACACACACACACACGCACCTTTGGCCCGCTCTGAAGCGGAGTATAGATCTAAGTGTGCCAGATTAAAAGGGCCCAGTCAACATGTTTCTGACGTTGACGCATGCGTCAGACCGTATTACCAACCTTTCGACCCTAGGGTCTCCGCATTTCACTCAATTTGACAACGGAGACGGATAAATACAGAACCACAACACAGGATGTGCTCTCTCTCATTGCACCTGAGAGCAGAAATAATAGATTGAGCGACTCTTGGTCTATTGTTCTCAGAGTCTCTCTCCGCAGACAGGAAGTATCGAAACTCCAACAAAACCAATCCAAAAACACTGGGGGATGAACTGTCAAACTGGAGCTCCGGTCCTGTCTATAGCCAAGTGCTTAGGAGTGATGAATAGATATCAAGTCTGTAAAAGTCCATAAAGGGGAGCCGTGCTGAGCTGAAAAGCAACTGTGAAAAATAGTTCAGGTGACTTAGGGGAAGTGGTGTTCTTCATTACGTCTTTCATGGGTGTGTCTCTTAAAAAAAAAAAAAAAAAAAAGAACGAAATGCGGGGATTCAAAGTGTGAGACTCTGTAGCACTCACAGTCTTGTCTGTGTTAAAAAAAGGCTCAGAGTACAGTAGAGCAGATTTCACATTATCAACTGGGAGGGAACACTGACAGTGATAGAATTTCATGCATTAATAAGACAACCTGTCAAGATCCTGTGACAGAAGATGGCCTAGCCTGCACAGCGCGATTAAAGCACATGCAATCCTCAGGTACCAAAAATATGCTTCCTTCTCACGGAAGGAAACACCATGGAAACACTACGGGAAAACTCAAACGGATGCAAATAACAAAGAATGATTGATATCTACCAAAAAAGTGTATTGTGCAACAGTCCTACCAGAGTTATCCATTTCAGAGGCAACTTTTTCATGGGTACGGCTCAACTACAACCTCACAAAATCTCATTAGGAATTCCATTCAGCAAACATTCAGCATATTTAGACACTTAGATTCAGACCCACAACATATCAAAAGCAAATCAGGTGTGATGTTCAACCAGAACGTACTAGAACATTGTACATAATCATATATCTTCTGCATCCATGCAGAAACATAGCAGCGTTTTTCTCTAAGCCTATTGAGGCACAGAAATGGTGTGAAAAGTTCCCAAAATGCCATCAACACATGCAATAATTGCCCATTCTTCATCAAAGTACAGGCACCGTGCTGTGTGATAACAGATCAGTGACTCATATAGCAGTGGAATGCAAAAATGCCAGCCACCTCCATGCTGCACAAGTATTTCATTTACATAATTTACACACACTGTACGCATAGGCATATTTAGTGTCGGATATACAGTATTACATTGCTGTATATGGTACAAGCAAAGTATGCGCAGGATAGAAACTTTAGTTCTTCAGTTATGTACGTCCATGGGACACTGAAGCATTCTAATATGCCAATATAGTCACACAGTTCATGGGTAGGACCAAAGAGTAAGCCTCAAAAACAAACAAATAAGAACTCCTTCCAAGAAAGGAAGACCAATTCTTGGTACAAGTAAACCCAGGGTTAAAGGCGAGTCATTAATTATTTTTGGGAGCGACCCGAAGTGTCCCTAAGGGGTTTGGCGGGGCCCCGGAGAACACCTGCCAGCAAGGTGGACCCTGGGTCATTTGATCCGCCTGGCTCGTCTCACTCGGAGAGACAGCATTCCTTACCGAGGCGACAGATAAAAAGAGCGGAGACACTGCTTATCTGAGCCGCCCCGGCGCACCCAGTGTTCCTACTTTTGTTTTCTTTCTCTGCCCATTCTTCTCCTGGGCTGGATATAGGTTCCCCAGCTCAATTCGCCAGATAAAAAGCCAAGGGAAACATACCTCCATCCCATGAGGGTACAACTATTCCAGAGGATTAGAGTTGCAGTACAGCGAAGACTTTAAGACTCCATCCTGCACAGTCTCTAACTCTGTACCGCATACATGCTCTACATCTACAGTATATAAGAATACACTGAAGTATATCGAAAAAGAAACTGATATAAAAAAACATGACATAACTGAAAGATAATATGGCATAATTTGCCATATGGGTAACAGGTTAGGCTACCCATATTCACCATTAACTTAGTAACCATAATCATCATAATCATCTTAGTAACATGTAAATTTGTAACATACTACCCATTTGATAGTCATTACAAGTCAATTATCCATACATTATTTTATAGTAGACCATCAACTTAAGTTTTTCAAATCAAAATTCCTAATACAGTAACTGCTTATACAGCTGTATAAAATATTTTTATATATATTTTATATATATATTGTTAGCATGGGGTTTATAAGGCAAAAGTACAACAGGAAGTATCTAATAGTATCCAAATAAGTCCTAATTACCATGAGCATATTGAGATCATATTTCAAATACAACAGCTAACTTACTTACTATGAATAATGAGCAATTAGGAGTTTATATTGGAAAGAAATTAGTTAATGGTCTGCACCATGGGTAGAATAAGCCCATGCAGAATAAGGTATTAATAATGGACTTGTAATGACAAACAAATGAGTAGTATGTTGTTAATTTGCATGGTAATAAGCTGTTAGTTAATGGTGTACCGCTTAATGTGCACCCTATACTAGTGTTACTGTACCACAAAAGGATATGAAATGTTTGTATGAAATTTTGTCTGTACCAGCATAAGATTGTCTTTTTTACAAAACATCCTTTGTTTTACATAATATACCATTTTATTTTTATTAAGCACCATGGCAGTATCCACATCATCATTAAGAATAATGACACGAGAAGCACCATCCAGTTGAAGAATGAAGACATCAGCGTTTATGAAAGGCGACACTGCAATGTGCATGATGCACATCGTGGACCTCACTCAGCGGGGGGACTTTGCCAACGCCATTACTATCCATTAGGGTTGGGCGATATGGCCTTAAAAGTATATCACGATATTTTCTGTTTTTTTATCACGATAACGATAACTGACGATATAAAGTATATTAGGCCTGAAACCCTTGAAAATGCTTGGGTTTTAAATGTTGCGTTTTCAAGGTTTAGAAAGACACTTCTTGAAAATGTTGTACAGGTAGCCTAATCAATTGTAAAGTAATTGCTGCCTATAAATATTCACCTGACAGAGTTGTTTGTATAGGAAATATAAAATTATGATCCTAAACCTGACAATTGTGCCACTGCGTGAGTGAGTGACCACGCCTCTCCCAAACTCACTTCATAAATTGTCCATGGCAATGCATGTAAGATGCGTTTACAACGCAAGCAGCAGATAGACCGATGTGATTTTTTGTACAGGGCGGTTTTCAACATAATAGAATATTAGCAGTGCAATGTTGTCACAGACGAGAGCCTACAGTTGACATAGAAAATAATTTCCAAAGTGCCAGAACCATCCACCCCTTTTAGATCGCTAGGTCAGCATTGAGTCAGATTGCGTCTATTTTATTTGTGCTTCCATTTGCGCTCAGATAATCAACATGTCCGTAACAGCAACGGAGAAAGAATAAGCAATTCTTCCCGCGTATCATAGACTGTAGGCCTTCTGTGAGTAACGTATTTGTGAAGAGAGAGAAAAAAAAAACGTGTTCAATAGGCTATGCATGACAGTGCGCATACAGTCTAAGCAACTTCAGTTCGCTCCATCTCTCCACTGATCAAAGTTTGCCTGCCCTTGTTGATGCTGCCCTGACATCGCGGCAAGAAACCTTGAAACTGTGATTTGACATGTTGAATGTTTAGCGGCTTGAAACTACTTGCAACTACATGAAAACTTTGATTCACACCGCTGCGGTTATCTCATGTTGTCTTAAATCTTCGGTCTGAATTTGAATAGGCTTTAGGTTAAGCTACGCCAGCTACTTCCATAGCTGCACTCAAACAGTAACGTAGGCTATTTTTGAAGAGAAAGAAAACGTGTTCAACATCATTCCATTCCGTTTCCACGAACAACGCTGTCTAATGTGCACGGGCACTAATGACAAAAGAACAGTACAGGAGTCAACTTCACCAAGTGAACTAATCTTTTAATCCAATTAGCAATGGGTGTGACAACCATTGTGTGAGAAAGCAAGGCTAAGTCATTAGCACTGAACAAGTTTAACTAAAAGGCTGCCTTTCATTTAGTTATCACTGTCCAGGCTAACAGAGTGCTATAATCAATAATATCATCACAAAGTATGGCATTAATATTACAACACAACTATGAATTAAATATTGATATAAAACACCAACACCTGTACTTAATAATGCTAATGTTATAAATTATTAATGTTGTGTTAAATAACTTAATTTTATATCAACAAGGTCATAATGCTGAATTATGACCCACTGGAATAAGAGTCATGAGCTTAGAGGACATGTTTCTTTGGCCCATAGCCCATAATCACATCCCATTCTCTAAATCAGAGGCAAATATTCACCATGACAAATCTGACTTGTGTCACAGACTGTTGACCTTGTAGTGTCGTGGTTGTAGTGGCCTATATGAGGCATCTTGCTGCTGCTTGTACCACCCCCCCCCCCCACACACACACACACACACTTTTCCCCCTTCCCTCATAAGCCTGCAGCCTACAAACAACCCCCCCCCCCACACACACACACACACACCACCCATTTCACCACATCCCACAGCCCACATGAAGCCACTTTAGACAGACAGACGTAGGAGCTCAGCTGTGAGTGAAAAGCTTCCTTAATCGCCCGTCGTGACGCCTCAGCATGCGCCCGCAGGCCTGGGCGCAGCCACACCTAGCGCTACTCGCCGCATGTCTGCGAGCGCACGCTGGAAAAGGAGGACACAGACTAATGGTGACAGGAAGTGTGGAGAGCATGCCTCTCTCCTGAGATGTGTACATGTTGTGTAAATGTGTGTGTGTGTGTGTGTGTATATGTACTGTATGTATGTGTATGCATCCACATGGATGTGTGTGTGTGTGTGTGTGTGTATGTGTGTGTGTGTGTGTGTGTACCCCACCCCCTTTCTCTCTACTCATTGCATTCCTTTCTCTTTTTCCCCCGCCAGCTGCTCCGCCGTGCTCTTCTTTTCTGTGTTCTGCTCTTAAACTCGTCTTTTTTCTCGTCCACTTCCACCCCTCACCAATTTGGAGATGCCATTAGTCGCTCAGGAGACAGTGATGCGTAGCGACAGTGGCCGACTTCTCTGGTCAAGGGAGCAGCCTCGGGCCACGCGTGTGTCACCAGTCCACCCTAACCCCCCACACACACACCCACACTCCACCACAAACCCCCCTCCCCCTCCCAACACACACACGGACGCACACATACTCTTTTGCGTGCCACTGGCCCTGGTCATAGCTCCCAGGGATCACCTTTGTTCTATGGATCTCAAAAAGAAACCGGCTAATTGTGTGTTGGAGGACTGAGAGGAGCGGGAGAGAGAGTAGCTGAAAGAGTGAGTGCATGTGTAGTTTGGTGTATGTGTGTGTGTGTGTGTGTGTGTGTGTGTGTGGTTTGGTATATGTGTGTTTGTGTGTGTGTGTGTGTGTTTGTATGTGTGTGTGTGCATGTGTGTGTGTGTGTATGTGTGTGTGTGTGTGTGTGTGTGTGTGTGTGTGTGTGTGTGTGAGTGGGGTGGTTAGGGCTATTGGTGGTCTGTTGGAAGCCCCATCTCTTTTAACGCCGGCCTCACTTTTCATTCACACTGAAAGAGTTCTGTTGAAATTAGGGACAAGGTACTTTCAACTACGGAAGCCCCCTAGCTCTCTATCTCCCACTCTTCCTCCTCCCTCTTCCTCTCTCCTCCTCCTCCTCATCCCCTTTTATTGTTCTCTACCCTCCTTCCCTTGCCGCACTCTCATGGTCTTTCCGTGGCTACCGTCACAGAAATGAGGTCCATGTGCAAAATGCGCTCGCACCGCACTACTGTGTCTGGCTAATACGATGAGACAGGGAGGATGGGAGCGGCAAGAGGTGTGAGGACGTGATAGCCAGAACTCAGCACACGTAAAGCCTGTGGGATTGATTGGAGTGTTGTCATTCGGGCCAGTTCTTTCATCAAATCACTCTAGAGGTGTTAATTCTGTTTGGCTTTTTAAATGCAGCGCTACCGCCGTCTTTGTTTCAGCATAAAACTTTTTATACCTTTTGATCTCTTTACCGTTGCACATTTCACACCCTACCTCCGACTGTTACAAAATATAGCCCCTAACTGTTTTACCAACTGCTCTGCCCTTTTAGAGTATATGCTTTTGCCAAAATAAAAATAGAAGTGGGGGGGGGGGGGCACCAACACTGACACACCCTCCAAACCCGCCATGTGTATTTGATTAGAAGCTTTAATTTGAAGAAAATAATGGAATCCGTTGTATAATGTCTTCACAAGTCAAGTTTAAATCTACCTTCGCTGCAAACACGTCCTGAGCTAATGGCATCGAAACAAGCCAACTTGGCAGCACGGCCAAGAGTGTGTGAAAAAGCTTTCTCTTTATATTCCCACCCCTGCTGTTTTTGGGTTGTCTGGCTTTTTCTTTTTTTTTTTTTTTTTTTACTTTAAGTCCCGTTTGCGAGTGAAAAACGGGGGCCCTGTAAAGCCAGATTTTAAAAAACAGACTTGTTGGGACACAGGAGACAAATTACACACAATCAGTTTCTATCTATGCTTCTTAGTGCCTGTGAGACGTGATGCACAAGGAAAGCTAATGCATGCCATTGATTACGCTAATAAAATCTGAAAGGTAAGACAGGCTTGTTAAGGGACTGCTAGAGCTCGTAGAGGCAGGACAAAAAGGCCTTCGGCAAGGAGGGTTAGGGGAGGGATCTTAACACAAGGTACCCAACGAGGAGGCAGCCAAAGTCGCTTTTGTATGTGACACTGGTCTTACATTTCCTCCGTTTCTCCTTTGTACTGATGTTCAGGAACAAATCCCTTCTCTAAATCTGGGGAGGGAGCTAGGGACTGAATTTTCAAAAGGATAGCCCTTCCCGGAGCCTTTACGGAGCGAGGGAACACTTTAAAATGATTACAGCTGCCATTCCCTTCCTTTGATATGCTTTCAATTAAGAAACAATTAAGAATCACATTATACTTTCAGAAGGGTCCAATGGTGGAGTGCGTTGAGATGATATTCTGCATGACTATAGCCTACCGTATGTGCGGGCCTGGGAGGTATAACTCTTTCATTCCCAGAATGCATTCTTAACCAAGAACATCCACTTGACACTGGTAATCAATTGGCATACCTATTATTAATACCAAGAAGAGAGACTCATGGAGACATACGACATGACAACAAGAAAATAAATATATATTCCTCTGTGTATCATTGCAGAAAAACACATCATGGATATTAAGTCAAATGAAATGACATTGGGTTATTATTTTAGAACACAAATAGCAGTTAACCAATGTCATTTCACTTCCATTTCTTCCGCAATGATACACATGAAAGAAATAAAGGTCATTTACGCTGCTTTACCGAGTCGAATTCTCAAGGTCATCATTCACCTGATTTTGAACACCACAACCAGTCTACACGAATGACAGAGAGAGAGAGAAAGAGAGAGAAAAAATAAGCGAATTTCCTACCCAACAGTTTAATATGCTAAACTGAACAATTAGTGCTAAATTTAGAGCCGAGATCGTGATGGTGAGATGTGATGAAATGATTCAGCCTGATAACTCCTGCCTCTTCAGCTACAAAGTCTCACTTGAGTAACTGGGTGGGCCGGGCCTTTTTTCCCCCCCCATCTCTCCCGTTGGATTGTTACTTTGCCAGGACACCTTTAGGGAGCCACCAGAGCTTGCCGTCCGTCACCAGTGTGAGTCAGGACCCCGCCACCACCTCCCCATCGAGCGCTTCATCCGGGGAAGGAAAAAAAATAAATCTCCTTTTTATGATGCTTGGCAAACAGATGTATGACTCATCTGCCAAGTCAGTGGACCACATTCTGAAAAGAGCATC
Organism: Sardinella longiceps; assembly: GCA_027497455.2. Taxonomy (NCBI): domain Eukaryota; kingdom Metazoa; phylum Chordata; class Actinopteri; order Clupeiformes; family Clupeidae; genus Sardinella; species Sardinella longiceps. The sequence goes on from JAODXP020000030.1 coordinate 11,841,972, forward strand.
TTGGACATGCCAAAAATAGGACAATTTGTGAGCAGTCATACTAATAGTGTGAAATTCATATTTTAAAAACACAACACTAGGAAGGGGGGAGTTGCCATTTTTTATATTTTTTGTCAGGCACGCTGTGGGTCAACAGCAACTGTTTTAAGTGAAGTCAGATTAATTCTCTCCTCAGTCGGCTGAAGTGGTTTACAGTTCGCACCGGTGGGCAAGATCATGTACCTGCCTTTTTGTTGAAGGCCGGGCCCTTCTTCCAATACCTATTAATATTGCACGAAAGCCAGCCGGCTTACACTGATCGAGATTCACCGGAACAATAGCCGCTCGAGGTGCACCTACAGGATGTCTTTCAACCTGTCTGAAGCCCAGAGAGAAATAAAGAGCAAGCAGCACATCGAATATTGTGTTGAGTCTTCATATGGGGCTCTCTTGCATCACTAGTTCTTTTTATGGCAGCCGTGCTACAAAGCAACTCCTGCATTGGGGGTGAGAGATTTGAATAATAAGAAGCCCACAAAAAAAAGGAAAGAAAAACTCCCTCTGTTTACTGCCAGACGAGAGAGGCTCTCTCATAAAAGCCCAACAAGCTCATGTTAAAGTCCTCTTAACCTCTGGCTCAGCGATGAAGTAGCTTAAGAGCTCCTGTTGTGGTGTGTGGAGTAGGACGAAAGAGTGCAGTCTGGGTGCCTACGCTCCAGTCAGGCCACACAACAAGCCTGGCCAGCAACCAGCAGAAGCATCAACCTGAAACAGCAGCTACACCAAACCTGACCACTATTATTAGCCAAGAAATTCAAGAACCTGAATGTACAGTACTATCCATCCTCAAAGCCATAATAACGTATATAGGAACCATGAACCATGCGAGACAACTAGCGTGGGCTGGTAGGCCTAAGGTGGGAAGATGAAAACACAAGGTTACGCATCACCTGAAGCATTGATTTCACGATAGAACATTTAGAATAGCGATAGAATAGAATCTAATAGTTACTAGAGAACAGACAGTCGATTAACTTGCTGAAACCTTTTCTCGAGATGAGACGTGCGACTAGTACCCTCTCTGCAAACGCAAGAACACAAAAGCCTGTGAGGAGAACACTTATCTTGGAGCTCTGCATCGCAACAATGTCTGGCCCCCTGGGAGGCTGCCGGAGAATAAGAAGTGTCAAAGGCAAGTCCTTCTGAGCCATTTTCCGACACAGAGCAACATGAACTGAAAACATATCTGACATTTGCTTTCGCTCCGAGCAAACATCTCAATGGAGGCCGTGCTGAATTCAGCTGCGCTGCTTACATAGTGGCCTATACACAAAACAAGCTAAAAATACACACTGCCACAATGAAAAGGAGTTAGAGGTTGAAGTAACATAATTAATGTTGAGTGTATTAACTCAATGGTTTGGTCTTGGCCTTTGCCATTATCTCAACCAACAGGTCAGCAGTTGGCAGTTCGTATATTTCACAAATGAGTCAACAATAATTCATAATGAAGGGGAATAGCATACTGTAAAGATAAAAATAACTGTTCAAATTACTGCAAATGAGTTTGAATGCTGATACAGATACTAAGGACAGAGCAAAAACATGATTTAGAAATAAAAAAAAACCTTGATCAGGAGGTTGAACTTCACTTCATTCCTTCAAAACTGTGATTAAACCTGAAGCCTACTTTACTGATTTGTGGCATGTTTTGTGTACAACAAGTTAGCACAAACTGAAAAACACTCCTTTCACAATGGGATAAAGAGGCCGAGTCCTGAATTTACCTCTCCGACTATGGCACTCCAAGCGATGGCTTTGCCCAGAGACAAGGCTGTTGTGCTTGGCTGAAAGCTCGTAATTAGTACTGCTTGGGAGAACGCTTTCCGAGGGCTAAAGCCAAGCAGTTTACAACGACAAAAAAAACAAAAAAACCTGGCTTTTGATAGTGTTTGTTGGTTGGGAGAAAAGAACCTCACAAGCATCCATTGCACAATGAATTACCTTGAACGCTGAATGGGGGGCTATGTTTCTCAAGTGATAATAGAAATATGTTTTTCTTACTGCTGGTATAGAGCGCGTTGCTGGAGGCAACTCAAGGCCGCGAGTTCCATTCCTGACTCACAGCATCGCTTTATACCTTTCTTTCTTCCAGCTAAAATATCACTAAATGCTTCTTCAAAATACCTCTTTGACCTAAGAAGAAGCCGCTACAGACCAAAATTTTTCATAATATTTGGCGCAAGGGACTAAATCCCCAATCCTAAGTACACAGGCCACAACTAAATACTGGTACTATAGGTAATACATGCATCCACACCCCCTACATTTCCCACAGGATAAATATAATACATAGTGTCTATAAAGTATATTAGTGTCTACATATAGTGTCTATAGTACACACACACACACACACACAAACACATCTATAATGTATCTCTCTGTGTCTCTCTCTCTCCATGGCTGTGGGGGTTGGAACTATTCACTGGGCTGCTTTATCCTACTGTCCTTCATAACCACTGCCACCCTGCAACCCCACCCACCCACCCTCCCTCTCCAATCCAGGTCACTGCCACCATTGTAGCTGGTCCACCCTGAGGCTGGAGCTTGACAGACAGACATGCTAAATACAGGATGTAAGAGCCACTGCTACCAATCTTATGACCGGTACGTCTGTGCGAGGTAGACCTCAGGACTTGACACGTGTGTCCTTCAAGCATCAAGCCTGTATTACTCAGGGCCAGAATGGCTGTTTGAAATCTCATTCAATATGGGGAACATGAATATTTAACATAACACCGATCATGATGTTCCTACAATTTCATGTATTTGAACAGCACAAATGGTATGGTAATTCCAGTGGATGGTGTGCCTACGATTTATTTGAATTTAATGTAGGAATTGTGTAGTAGAAATAGACCGTGCCATTTGCATTCACTATGAGCCACATCACTATTACTACATTGAAGTGATTAAACCCATGTAATGAATGTAAACATTTATCATTTCCTCCTTTCTCTGCTCATTTAAAACTCCCGATTGCGTCCGTTATTTCATGATTATAGCAAAACCGTGTAATCCTGTAAACATCCGAATAATCAGTGATTCTCGACATCTATGCAGAGCTAAAGGTCAGTTTTATCATGTAACCAAGCCATATCACAAGGTCCTTCATAATTGCGTGCATCAACAATGGGGTCACCACCAAAGACACTCAGTCTCTCTGTACACTAATTGGCATGAGAGAAGCTTGTCTAGCTCCTACTGCTGGCTTTCCCTGTCATAATACAACCACTGGCTTGAAAAAAGGTTTCATAATAATTCATCACCACATTACTCTGCAAACATCCCATTCCCAATTGATAATTTATACAGTATACTGTTAAGTTGTTCGATGCAATAAAATGTCAATGTGAATTCATATAGCCATTTCAAAATAGTTATATCCCCAAGATTTTCACAATAGTAAAAGCCCCAGTTGGTTATTCTACAACATTTAAACTAAAATAATGATTTGGTATGGTTAAGAAAAAAAATACATGTCAGTATTTGCCTCAGAAATATCTACAAATAATCACTAAATGGATACTACAGGGGTATCACTTCATTTTTTTCTCCCCATTTCTGTAATGGCAGGAAATTGTATTTTCTCTCTATATTTAACCCCTGGGAGTTAGGTCTGAGTCTAGGATAGATGGCGGTGTTGACTCAGTTGAATTGCTGGCCGTGGGCGTGCAAGTCTGGACACATGAACATAATGATGAAAGGTCAGCAGGCCTCTCTCTCCCTGTCAACAAAATCACTTCAGCTGGACAAGCCCTGGCAATGGCTCAAGCCGACAGCCACACAAACACCCTTGCCATGACAGTTCGTAACACCACCTCTGGCCTGCCTAAGGTGGTCTTCAAATTAATCACACACACACACACACACACACACACACACACACACACACACACACACACCTTATGCACTGGTGAATGTAAAAGAAGCCCCGAGTCCAGTATAACAATGCAATGTCACTCCTCAGTCAGAATATAGCCTTGTGGTATTTCTAGTGCACAGTGCCCCTTTAGGAATAAAACCAATAACACACAAAATCGTTGCACATAAAATTCATCTGAGGTATCGTGCTATTGGATTGTTTGGCAAACACATTATTGACTAATAGCAGCTATATGTAGCTGCTCTGTCTGTGAGAGATGAATCATCTACAGTGTGCTGGACCAGACTGCCAATCAATGATGGATGAAACCCACCACCACACGGTCTTTTGATCCCCTGGCAGACGTGTGTGTACAACTTAGCAACTCCACCCATTTGGAATTATGGGATGGCAGGCCCGCAGCCAATTGTAGATGCGGCGGTTGTTATGCCGCTCCCTAGTGGCAACCCTAGGGAGTATCCACCGCTCGAGTCTGCGCGGCGAGTACAAATAATAATCGCTCTGGCAACAACATGGACAAACACTGGGGCCCGCAAAAGTACCCAGAGGACAGCTGTAATAAGCCAGGACTGAACACCTCTGGGTTTACACACGCCTCTCTGTCATTGACCGATGGCCAATTAAACAGTTAGAGCCTTATTGATCACCAGAGGATGAGGATGCCTCCCAAAACCTCAAAAATGGCAGACAGATGCTCTCCATGCATCATTGGGGAGGAAACCACAAAGCGTTTCTCACATTCATTCGCACTTTCTCACGAAACACCTCCCAGAAGGGTAATATTTGTTAAAGGTGGGGGGATAGGGGTGAGGGGGAGAAACAAAGACTATTTCTCTTATGAATAATCTCTACTTATGATTAAGAGACGTCACCTGGCAGTGAACAGCACAATGGGCTTAGGGTGCATATTTTTGAAAGACCGAAGCAGATGGCTCATCACCATAGGGCCTAGATCTTAAGGAGACCTTTGGGCAAAGATGGCCAGTCAAGCTGAGCATCAGCGTCAAGCCAAAAGGCACCCTGGGAAACGGGAGGGTTTTGAACTCCCTGGGTAGCTGACCCGAGGGCTTTTGCGATGACTGCTGCTCTTGACGATGTGCTGAGAAGGCCAGGTCCGTCCACTCGAGGCAGCGGCACAGGCAGGGATAGAGAGCTAGAGAGAAAGAGCAAAAGAGTGCGAGAGAGAGAGAGAGAGAGAGAGGGGAGTGGAGTGCACACTCTCAAGGTCAGCAGAAAGGGTCGAGTCGCTCTGGTCAGCAACGCCGCCTTGGGAGGGAGCAGATGATTAGCCTCGCCGGCGAGCGGAGCCAAGCGATGCAGATCTTGGGGGCTCGACAGGCTGATCTTGTCTCCCCTTTTTGAAGGGCGTTTTTCTGCAAGATGGTTTTGCCAGTGGGAGCAGGTGTCAGTAGAGACAGACAGACAGAAAGACAGAGAGAGAGAGGGGGACAGAGAGAGAAAGGGAGAGAGAGAGAGAGAGAGAGAGAGACTCTGTTGGGACCTTAGCCCCTGCCAACGGCAAAGCCCCCAATCCCCTGCAACTGTTCACCTTTCTCAGGAACCTGAATCATGGAAACTGTGTAATTGAAGCAAAAGGGCACATTTTGACAGAGATTTAGTGCCATTGCAGAGCTTTTTTTCCCCCTCAACTGCATAAAATAACCCCCCCTTCCCCTAGAGGTTCCCCACCACATCGCAATCCTCACTGCCCCAGTCCTCTTTCTTTTGCCATCCTTCTTTCTCACTCATCCTCTCTTCCTCTCTCTATCCATCCTTTTCTTCATTCCTTCCCTCCCTCCCTCGCTCCAACCCTCAGTGTCCCTCTCTCCGTTCACAGGGAGCCATTTGCATTTGACGGGCAAACTGTGGACATATTAAGCTTGCTGGAGATAAGAAGCGCACACATTTGTCATCAAATGGAGCGTGTTCCCCGAATCATTTAGAGTTGACCGGTGTTGACTTGGCTGTTTACCTTTTCTTCATTTATGCTGATGCAGTATACCTCAGACCATTAATCACTCGCTAAAGCTCCTTTTATCCAGCATCACAATACATCATCTATTTTATTTCATGAAGGAAATTTAAAAAAACAAACTCACTGATTAATACATATTTAAGCGAAGGAAATCAACATAGCTTCTAATGTACTATTCTAAAAATATGTAATTATTGTTCAACAATGAGGAAGCAGAGCATTCACATGGGTCTAAACAGAACAACAAACTAGTGCAAATGCAGCTACCTGCGGTAAACAAATCCAATTAAGCACTTGCACAGAAAAAATACAACTGGGAAACTCAGGGAAAGGAAATCAGTTTAATTCTCAATCTTACCCGCAAAGCACAATTTGCCCATTACTGGAGAACTTCCTGCTCGGCTAACGCCATGCTAATTTATAGGGCTGGTGTCAAGGGGTAGCAAAATAAATTATTATTATGGTGAATTCTTTCCTTGCTATCAGTGAGGAAGTAGTCTCTTTCCATGCATGGCATCATTGGAAATTCACAGTTCTCACTTGGGGGGAGCTAAATCCCTTTTTCCCTCTATAAAATTAACATTACCATGTGAAAGACCTTGCCCCACTAATATTGTACATACTGATAATTTACCATGCATTAGCTTAGGGACAAAGGAGGAAGTGGATTAGAATTTCTGTGACTGAGAGACTTGTAGAGCCAATATATTATGCTAATAGTCCTACCTTCTTCCATATGTATGCCTTTCTCATTGCTACCACAGACAATGCACTGGCAAGATTGAACGGGGCTGACCTAAATACAGCCAATCAAAAAGAAACATCTAAATGATTGCCTCAGTTTTTTTTTGGCTAGCATGGCATGTTTAACCCTATTCAGAGACAGGGGTTTTTCATAAATAAGTAAGCGTCAAAACATCTTACAGTAGGTTTCACATTTGAGTCTGTGTGTAAGACTGAGAGAGAGAGAGAGAGAGAGAGAGAGAGAGAGAGAGAGAGAGAGAGAGAGAGAGAATACAGAATGAGAGTGACAGTAGCTTAGCATTTGATATTACCTATCCTGGAACTCCCTGCGCTCAACAGCTAGAAAACACTCAGAAAAAAAGCAGGCCTGTTGTCTGGCTTTTGGTGCCAGGCATAGGGAGCTGAGTGATGTGGATGATTGCATGACTTATCTCCATCTTCTGAAGGACAGAGGATACTCGCAGACAGGCACATTTTCACCACAATACTCCTGTCATGGGATTTCAGGCTTAGACACACAGACACACACACACACACACACACACACACACACAAATAGACACAGGCACACACACACTCAGAGTCTGCCATCTTCCTTTGTCTTCTGCTTGAATGGAAATCTCTGTTGTTGAAGCTCCTACTGATCTCCCCGAACACACAGCGATAGGAAGTGGCCGACTTTGCCGTTTCCCACAGCCACTAATGTGGATTGACAGGTCTGGCTTTAGTTTTGACTGAATTATGTTCCGAGGAGAGGACAAGCCGGGCCTTTGATATTGACAAACGCTAAGTCAGCCCTTTCCCACTCTCCGTGCCGGGGGCCTCGTGTGATCTCCGACAAGCTCCGTCTGCGGCCCCTGTGTTGTAGGAAGCACCTCTGAAATTATCTCCAAATCCAAACGGTAGACCACCCAAACGCTAAAAAAAAAAAACGCTCAGCTCGGAAAGCTTCCTCTTGCATCCGAGCTTTAATCTACACACTTGGGCTTAATTGAGTTTGTATAAAATACCCTCACAACAATAACAGCGCTGGCGGAAAAAAAAGCATAATTAATGTCCCTTACACGACTCACTAACTATGACAGGATGGAAAACCATTTTTGCATAAGGTCTTGTATTCAGAGGAGAGCAGAGAGGAAGAAAAAAAAAACTCTTTAAACCTACATCAGAAAGAGCCTTGTAAATATCACTGTACTGTTATTTACTTGGTCTGAAATATGATGTCCCTGGAGCATGCCTGTTTATTTCATCTTAATTTATTCATAATTATTCCCTAATTAATGCGGCTGAAAGGCCCTCTTAATTCATCTTGTGTTATTTTTGAGTGTCCTGGAGCAAGAGCAGCAATTACACAACTTATAACATGTTAGCCTTCTGTCCATATTCAGAGAAACCATCAGGAAACAAGCACAATGGAAATCAAGTGTGAAATTCTGACAAACTGTTCTAGTCACACTCACAAGGCAGACTCCAGCTGTGATTCTCATTCTTAGTGGCCATATTAGCAGCTAGTGACCCACACTTTCTAAGAACGATAGGTTCAAATAAGCGATTGACTGCATTCAACATTGTTAATATAATGTACAGCAAATACCCCATCGGTGAACTAAAATATGTTTCTTTTGTCCCCAAAGGCTTCCATTTGATTAAAAAATCTGGGTCAACATATCATATAGATGACCACATGCTCAGAGGCAGTTTCATCACTCTACTACTCTTGAGTCCATGCATTCAATTCTAACTATAAAACATTCATAGACCACACTGGAGCATGGTGTTAGGCTCGACTGAGAAGATTATTTATGACATTAAAATACATGGAAGACATTGTCATAACATCGCCTACCCAACATGTAGCAGCACACATTTGGGCATCTAACATAACAGAATGTATTGATTTCATAAGAGAATGTTTATAAGTTGCAAAGTCACTATCTTATGACTGAAATCCAGGAGCATTATTTTAGTAGGAGGCCTAAAGGGTTGACCAGAAAATTGGCAGCATAGTAGTAGCCTACAGGAAATCCAATAAACACTACCATGGTTTTAAAAAATGACAACACGTGGAACACACCACCAGCAACACCTATTTCACCGCCCGCAAAATGGTATGGGCGCAACTCTCCTCCTTTGAATTTCGGTTCATAACGTTTGAATTGATTTACATTAGACGTGATGTCTGCTGAATAGGTGACCCGTCGGCATTAGTAGGCTGGGTAGCTCCGTAAAAGCCGTCCGAATACTGCAAATGCAGTGGGCTACCGGAGCTGTTGGGAACGTGACACTGCCTTTCCGACGCTCACTGGCAAGGAAGGGAGTATATATCTTCCCTTAACATAGTGATAACTTTTAACAGTCCTTTTCAAGCAGTCCTTTTATCTATGCAGTTTATCATATGATTCGAGTCCCTTAGCTGTATAGTCCACTGCACACTTATTGACATGAGCAAACGCCTTATGTCGGCGATAAGGAGGATGTGCCACGTAGGTTTGCCTGATACCCAGGCTTACCTCCGAGGAGGACACTCTGGGAGAGAAGGCACGGTCTCACTTACACACGCACTCACTGAAAGTTGATCACATGCGTTCGCTTCTCCAAAAAGAATAACTCAAATAGGCAGGTGAAAATCTTGCGACAAAAGGCGATCTTGCTAATTTTGTTGGAGAAAACAGACGGCGATGGCCGTAATAAATCAGAAATTAGCTCATTAGACGAAATGGAAAGATGCGAGTTCAGTCACACCGAACTCCAGTGGGTAACGTTATGGGCTACCACAATCGCAGTTAACTGACAGCAGTCTTTAAAATGTAGCCTACCAAAAATGACTTTCTAAACTCAAAGGTCCAATACATTTTAGACGTGCAGTAAAATGTTGGCAGACTCAGTAACACGCCAGCATCGTATTAAAATAACACACGTGCAAGGGAGACAAAGACAGATAACGTTAGAAGTGAAGGTCTTTCTTTTTTTTCTTGAGGTGAGCCAGAGCGAATTAAAAAAAACATAATTTAACTTACCAATGCAGGTAAATCCGATGGAAAGGATCCAGCTGTACGCGAGCATTACTCTGAATCTCCAACGGACAAAGGGACTCAGGTGTAACGGCATCATCTTTCTATCACCTTGCTTTTAAGTTTGAATAACAGCTATCAGATAAAATGAGTCTTAATAACTGCGTCGTCTGTCCAAATGTTAATTGTGGCGATGTAAACGCCGTTATAAACGCCACTGCATCAAAGTCCTCCCCTCAACAAATCTCCTCTTCCTGAACCATAGCCATTAGTATCCCCGCCGTGCGTCTTCGTTGCTCAGAAACAACGCATCACAGGTGTGGTAAATAAAGGAAGAATTGCAGCGCTCACTGCCCTCAGCTTCCCGGCTGCGAGTCTCGCTGCGCTGAGCGGTGTGGTGGTGTAGCATCAAAATGCTGGCTGCTCCTTCCTTCCTTGTTTGCTTTCCAAACCGCGTGTGAAACAGTACCAGCCTTAGACAGAAAATCGTGTAAACTAGTGATAGAGAAAGAACATCTGCTTGTATGGCAATGCAGGAGCGCGAGGGGAGATGAGAAGGAAAAGCGAGCGGGGCGCCAAAACCAGGAGTGGATTGCGCGTGGTCTGGCGGACTGGAGTAACCCGACGTGCAGAACACTTGTATTTCTTGTCGTTTTTAAGATCAACAAAACGGTACCCTACAAAAAGTAGACTATAAGCCAGGCATCAGTGACAGCCTCACGTGGATACCCTAAGTTTGAGTGACAGGGTGCCATTGATCTGCTGTAGATTTAGCCCCTGGATATTTTGGCAATAGGCTGAGATTTTTGGCAAATACCACTTAAAGGTCATGTGTTCTCTCTATATGATTTCATAATTGATTGTTTATCAGCAGAGATTGTTGGAGATTTTACCATATTTCAGCATTGTCAAACCACAACAGTCCAACTGATTTATGGACCCCCACTCTCCGCACCACAGCAAGATGTTATAGGCAACATATACTGTATGTTCACTGTAACTATGCTGATGGGAGATACAGCAAGGAGCAAAAAAAAGTAGAGAATAAACATCATCATTTGCATATTAATGGCCAGATCACAACCTGCATATACTATAGTGCTCCCTGTTTTGATTTTGAGCATGGCCTTATAGATAATATAGGCTGTAAGGCTCAGAACTTGTAGGCTACTGGAAAAAAAACACACCAGCTAGGCTATCTGCGGGGGGCAGTGCTGTCAATCCTCTCAGTGACCTCTGTGAATGCACCACCAGTGAACACTTGCCCCATTGCACTGTTTCGATAACTTATTTCTTAAGTGTTGTCTTAATTCAGTAATTAAGTTGCTACTACAAAATGTACAGATGTATAGAGTTGCCATTTACTTTTCAACTTGATAGCCTATTGGTCAAAGGCATATATATATGTGTGTGTGTGTGTGTGTGTGTGTGTGTGTGTCAGTATGTGTGTGTGTGTGTGTGTGTGTGTGTGTGTGTGTGTGTGTGTGTGTGTGTGTGTGTGTGTGTGTGTGTGTGTGTGTGTGTGTGTGTGTGTCATCTTTGACACACTGGATGTTAGGTAGCAGGTAGAAGATTGGAGATTGGATATCAGTTCCATTTTCAATGTGTTTTGTTCTTTTACCTGCCGCAATGTTCCAAATAGCCTGTGTTTAAGCGCCTTTGTACCTTTGTCAGCTGCATGTAACAAAAAACGAAAGCAAATGGTAACCAGAGATCTTTGCCATTTTTCCAAAACTGTGAAGTCAGTACTAGGTTACAGATCCCAACTTGGCCATTGGGGAAAAGAACAGGAACAAAAATAATACTCAACTTTTTTCTTCAGATTGACTGACCTTGCCTTACCAGACTTCCACAGAAACAGAATCAGATTAGTCGTCAAGTGGTTTTTACTGTCAATTTTAACA
>JAODXP020000030.1:11858237-11860737 GCA_027497455.2 Sardinella longiceps
TTTGTAATGGTAGATGTTTGTGATCAAATAGATTGAAAGAAAGATGCCATGCAGCAACTGAAAGAGGAGATACAGTACTTGTGACCCTAAATTTGTAGGGATGCCTCCACGAATGGAGTCTATATCTCATAGCCCCGAAGCAAAGGCGCATGAAAAAGAAGACCACAACAATGAACAGAGTTATATCACCCGTGACACTCACACGTCTGACTATGTTTGATTGGCTTTAGGCTGGCCGTCGCATCATTGTGAACCTCAGCTAGAGGTATATGTGTCTGGTTTCTTCTAGTTTGTCAATCTGATTGTGTCAGTTTTCAAAACGCAATACTTTTCTGAGCAGAGTGTCCTTGAGCCAATATTCTCCTGCTACCTTTCACTGCAAACACACCAACAACAGTGAAGGCCTGAATACTTCATCTACCCTTTGTCAACGATGCATTGTGTGGATCAGGATATGAGGAATAGAGTATATGTCATAGGACATAGGACCAATATTACTACACAGAAGAAAAGCTTATAGCTCACATATCTATCTATCTATCTATCTATCTATCTATCTATCTATCTATCTATCTATCTATCTATCTATCTATCTATCTATCTATTTGTTTGCTTGTTTGTCTGTCTGTGTAAGTATCAAGCCATGAAATTCAAGTAGACAAATGTTCCCCTCACACTATACAAATGTCTTATTTTTCTCACAAACACCAAAATATGTCCCTATTTTGTGTCTATCTTTGTTTCTATCAGCTTCCTGAGCCATGCCGCGTCATTGTGTGGAGGTCTTTTGTTTTCTGAATGCCTTATTGTGCGCAGGGAAGTGTAGACCTTGAATGATGTTGAAAGTTTTATGACTCCACTTCTGTGTCACATTCCTCCACTGACTCTCTGAGATAGAGAGGAGAAGATCTTACTCAGCCATCTTGCGTTCGGGGGGGTATAGAGGGGTGAGCGAGGGAGGAAGGAAGCATGAGGAAGGCAAAAGAGAAAAGGGTGTGGACTAAAATGAGGCCTGTTAAAACAGCGCCAAAACAGATTGAACTGAGTGTGAGAAATTGGCGCCATGCCTTTGTTTTGGGGCCAGATGAGTCCCTCAGAGAGAGAGAGAGAGAGAGACTCTCATATGGATTCTGAAGAGGGATGATCGGTGCCAGTTACTTCAGGCCAGAGTTTATTTTTTTATTATTATTATTATTATTATTTCTTTATTTCCTCCGTGTTTTTGTACAAGACCCAAAAATGTTGCACCATTTCATTAAATCATATCAACGACAGAGCTCGCAGCTGGATTTATGTTGAAGAAATCATTTGTTATGAAAAAGGGATTTCATGCCTAGACATAAAGTGAGAAAATAAAACGGACATTCCTGGCACCCATTTAAAAGGGGTTGGAGTTTAATCTAGCATTTATGAAAGCTCAAGCAAGCATGTGAAGGATGTGGATTGTAGATCAATTATTTGTTATTGAAAAAAAGAGAAAAGAAATCATTTAAATGGCCCAGAGGGAAGAGCTGGTAATAATCACAATCCACAATAGTTGGCAATTCTTAGATAATGGTAGCTACAGTGCCTTTGGGAGTATGGTAGCAGTACATTGCTTATTGTGTATACACCGTACATAAACATAGTTACACGGCTGATCACGGGCATAAGGATAAATTCTGTATAATACCGAGAAGACATTAGTGTTGTAAGATAGGTCACAGTAACTCATCCAGTCTTTTAATATAATGCCATGTCTGAAATATAAAATATAACTGATTCACTGACTGAATATCTCTCGTTCCTCCATGGAGGCAAACTGGGGGACACTTATCAAGAATCAAACTGAATCTTCCGTTTTCCCTCTAGCCTGGGAAGTCTCCATCCTTTTTCTCTTTTAGTCTTTCTTTCTGTATCTCTCTTTTTTTCTGTTGTTGTTCTGTGTCTTGTCCATTTATCTGACCACATTTCCTCAGATATGTCAGATGGATATCGACAGAAAGTCCAATCTGGAGACAAGTGCAGATATTGTTCACTCCACACATCCTCCTTGCTCAATTCAGGGGAAATCGCTCGCTTTTGAAAAAGGCCATCATTATTTTGTCACTTTGTGTCCCAAGTGACATTTAGAGAAAATAAGTCCGTCAGTTTTTTGGGGGAGAGAGACACAAAAGAGTGCCACAGTGAAGTCACGACTGGATGTTCCTATTTGCCGTCGAGCCCCCCATCCCCCTAAAAAAAACATGTTGTGCAGAGAGAAGGTACAGTTGGGGTCATTTTTTCAATGACAGATTGTTGTGATCACAGCCAACCTACTGAGGGGCTTATGATTTCAATTCCTCTTATAACATGAAAGCGTAATGCACAAAGGCAACACTATATTGCAGCACATAGCCGGTGGCAAGTTACTGACATCCCAGTTTTATCTTGGGAGTGCGCTGGGGATGGGGATGGGGGGGGGGGGGGTAGCAATGTAATCACCATGGCGCTGTAAATCCTTTTAATCAAGCATTTAAAG
>JAODXP020000030.1:11870737-11895737 GCA_027497455.2 Sardinella longiceps
CAACAGGAGTACTCAAAAGAAAGGATTGTATGTTTGTGTGTGTGTGTGTGTGTGTGTGTGTGTGTGTGTGTGTGTGCTGTGTTATGCATGTGTGTGCTTATGTGTGTGTGTGTGTTTGTTTGTGTGTCTGTGTGTTTGTGTTGTGGAAAGGAGGGGCGGGCATTGATATGCATTTGTGTGTGTGTGTGTGTGTGTGTGTTTGCATGTTTGTGTGTGTGTGTGTGCCTGTGCGTTGTGGAAAGGAGGGATCGGCAGCGATATGCATTTGTGTGTGTGTGTGTGTGTGCATGTTTGTGTTGCGGAAAGGAGGGGTGGGCAGCAATGTGTGTGTGTGTGTGTGTGTGTGCATGTGTTTGTGTTAAGGAAAGGAGGGGCGAGCAGCAATATGCATTAGTGTGTGTGTGTGTGTGTGTGTGTGTGTTTGTGTTAAGGAAAGGAGGGGCGAGCAGCAATATGCAGGGGAAAAAATGTTTTTTAATTCCAAACTATATTACCAGGCTCAGACTCAGGGGAACAAAAATACTTTTCCCTCTTGAGTTCCACGTTGTGTAAGATCAGTACCCCGAGGACTAGAAGGGAGGGTTGGATTGCGATGCTCGCAGTAGTCTAAGTGCAACATCTGTAGTAGGCCAACTAAGCAGACATTAATCTTACAAAAAGGATGACATAAATATTTGATTTTATTTTCGGGGCGTGTTTAAAGGAGTGTATGGAGGCTTGTGAAAGTTGGGCATGAGTGCACTGAAGCTGTGTGTCTGTGTGACTGTGAGGATGAAGATGCGCTCTGGATTAGATTGTCATCTTTATTTGTGTTTGTATAATTTATTATCATTCATATTACATAACTTGCTCATCACAGACATACTGTACTACATATACACAGGGGTTAAAGTGTGTGTGTGTGGGGGGGGTTAGTGAGTTGATGCTTTCAAATGTATCCACAGTTTTGTGCAAATAGTGCTCTTCTCTTGCAAGCAAACAGTTCACTAAAGTACCCAACTACTCACAGCGTGGGGGTGATTGAGGGAACAACTCCTGCCCTCTCTCCTCTGAGCTAGTTACTGTGACTTAATGATCAGCGAGCTGAGACAGAGATAGATGTTAGCTCCATACACACATTTCGTCTCCAAGTGGCCCCTTCTACAGTCTGTCAGGCGTGCCGGGTGAAAACGAGAGCAGAGAGCTTAGTGAAATGCAGCATCCTCCAAAATAAATAAATAAATAAAAACAACAACAACAAAAAAAATGGAATCCTGCTTTGCGGAACTGTCATTATCGCCTTCCTTCCATTGTGGCCAACCATCTGGTCTTTTGTTTGCTGGCCCAGACTCCTCACGAATGGCGTAATCTTCGCGGCCAAGCAGGTTGGGGTGTTTGCTGTTGCAGACATGAAACTCTAGCACCCCACCAAAAACAATCTGGGCTCAGGCACAAAGTGCATGTAAGGAAACAAACAAATATGTGCTTATGGTCATGCATGTTAACATAGAGCAATGGGTCTCACACACCTGCGCTAAGAAAAGAGGATATTTTGGGTCAGATGTTATTTGTATATCTGCTTTATAACAATCTGGAAGATTCTTGTGTTTATGCTGATTTATGGTTTGCCATGTGTTGTGCCAAGAGGTGGGGAGTTGTTGCACTGAGAAAAATGATGTCCATGGATGCCGAGTTGCAGAATATATACAGCCTAAATATTATTCAATTTGTAAATGCAATGTTTATTTTCTTCGAAAATCATTCATCACACCAACAAGCCAACAAACTACCACCAGTTTCACGTGATATGAGAAATGTGGATGTTATCAGTGTGTTAAGAACTTGGCAAGCAATTTAGCAGACACCGATATACTGTAAGTTTCCATGCAGTAGCCTGAATCCCAGCAATAGGGACTAAAAAATAAGTGCAAAATGTTGTGGCTTCAACCACCTTAGACAAACCTAATGACATCCATATCGGACTATATTGCATGGAAGGATAAACAAACAGGTAGCAAGAGAAAATGCATTTTTGGTACGTGAGTCTCAGTGTGCTAAAATGGCAGAACTTTCTTGGCGGTACTACACACTTTCCCTGAATCTCTTGGTCGGTACCGGGTGGTGATTAAGGGTTACAATTAAGGGTTAAGTGTTATTAATTAAACTGTCTGCCCCGAATGTTCCAGTACTTGCCATTTAAGCTTGTAAGATAAAAAAAAGCCAAAGGCGTCTTAGACATGCTGTTTCCCCTCCTGCCAAGTCATATGATATGCAGTCATTTCACTTTTCAGCCACTAATTTAGTGGCAGTGCCTTTGTATTGACCCTAAGGCAAGGTCAGTAATGCCAATGCGAATGATGGAAAGACGTAAAGTGGCAAAGGTGGCATTGGTTTGACTGACATGTCCAACAAAATGGACATAATGGACATTTCTGTCTTGATTTGTTTACCAAACAACACGTCAGGTGTAAGTAAATAAGATTTATTAACAAGAAAAGAATATATGCCTTGAGAGTCTGTTGGCTATTACACAGTGTAGAGTTTTGGAGTTCTCCTCACTGTAACATAATCAAACATCATGCTAACAATTATAAATGTGGTGGTTTTTCAATTAGTACCATTAAGATACTGTTAGATTTTCAAACCAGCAACAACAACCAAAGCAGCCAACATGATTAACCAACCAAACTAATTGTAACTGTAACTAACCTAGCAACACTTTAGCAACCACCTTAAGTAGCCTACACTCGCAACAAACTAGCACCCTATTTCCAAAGTAACAACCTAGCAACCAGCTTAGCAACCACAATAACTACCTAGCAATTACCTAAACTAACCTAGCAGCAACCACACAAGCGTCCACTTCAATTAGCAACCCCCACAACTAAACTAGCAACAGCCCAGCGACAACCTTAAATACCATAGCAACACCCTAACAATGAATGAATTACAGTAATGACAACATTGACCAACACGCTAACCCCATCATGCAACATAACAACCAGACAAGTTATATGGTGTTCGACACTCGTACATTCCTCCCAATGGATTGAGCTCTGTTTATTGGTCAGATTATACGTTTGATGTGATAGCCTGTCTTGTAAGGCTAGAATTTCAAGTTATAGTAATCACTTAAACCCACATCAAAGTAAGAGTCCTCACTGATTCCATTACTGTTCAGTATCCTTAGATTCTTTAGCTGCCTAATAGAAATTCTATTCCGTAATTTGTCATATTTTGTAATGAGAAATCACAATTCTGACTGGTGCCTCAAACCACAATGGTATATATTTGTCCCTGTATGATAGATGTTCATTATAGGCTTGTCTGTGGTTTCAGCTTTCTAGCTCTAGCCAGCCTTGTCAGAGAGACAGCAGCCCTTCTCTGTCTTGTTCACCTTGACCTGTGTGCCAGCTTGAAGTGAGGTCATTAAGACCGGCTCTTCCACACCTGTGCCATGCAGGCCGGAGACCTGCCAGCTAGTTGCCTATAATTCCATCTTTTGTTTCTAGGCGTGGGAGGACCAGCTTGCTTCGCCTGATAGGACACAAGAAGGAAGGCTGTCTTCGGCTGGTCTTTTCTGGCTGAGGCGTTCCTACGAGATCCGCCTGTGGACGTGCAGACATCTTACCTGCGGTGAGCTACCATCTGTAATTGACAGCTGTGAGGATTTGGGCTCTAAGTCCTGTTGCTTGCGCGGAAAGACAGCAGCTAGGGGGATTTTGATAAGGTGAATGATTTATCTGTACACCGTCTTTTCATGCAGATTGTCAGCAAGCCCTACACACACACACGCACACATACACACACACACCCACCCACACATACACACGCCTTCCCTGACATCTCCTCTTTTTTTAATGGAGGACATAAATAACGCAGACAAATGCTATTGATCAAAACCTCATGACCATAAAGTCAGACACCCTGACACACGCTTTAAGTTGTGTTTGCTTTCAACCACCCATACACTTTTTCTCTCTTCACTCCTCTCCCTTCTGTCATCTCCCTCTCCCTCTCTCTTTCCACTCTCTCTTTCTCTCTCTCTCTCGGTCTCCATATCTTCCCTCACCTTTATCGCTCCTTCATATATAATGGCTATACTGTACTACAGAGGGAGTATTAATGGAATTTCTGAAATATAGGGGGAGAGGAGGGGAATGAACGCTACATCCTTGACTTGCATTTTGGACCCAGGCAATCAATAGGAACGGAATTATGAGGCAGTGAAGCGAGTGATTTTAATCTGGGACTAAATATCCTGCCGTGGATTAGTCTCAGACGCTTTCTACCTCCAGTGTTCTTCATGAAATATGGATAAGAGAGAGAGAGAGAGAGAGAGAGAGAGAGAGAGAGAGAGAGAGAGAGAGAGAGGGGGTTGGTAGAAAGATGGAGAGAGAGAGAGAGAGAGAGAGAGAGAGAGGATTATGAAAAATAAGGCATTTCCCCAAAAAACCTTTCCATTGATGTGTGAGTGAGATGAAAAGTTTCACACATAATGGGCAGCTGGAGGATTTCTCTGTGCGCCTTGCATAGCAGATGCACTCCCCATCTCCCAGACACACGTTCGGGCACTAGATTAATTAGAAGACCCCCTGGTAGGATACCTTTCAACGCTGACAGGGGAGGTTCTGAAGGAGCCTTGTTTTTCTTTTCTTTGCCGAGCGTCACATGGTCATTGTTGTTGATGTAGAGCATGGGATTTTTGCGAAAGAGAAAACCCATTAGTGGAATATGTGTACGACTAATTTACATAAGGCAGGCGATCATTAATGCGACATTGATACAACATTGATGTGTGTTTTTTTTGTCATTATTATGTCTCGTCTCTCCTGAATACATAAACAAGTTTTTTTGTCCACATTACCACTTCCAATAGAAAAATATGCTCAAGACAGCTGAACAGAGGAAGCACATTTAGCTAACATCTTTTTCCTTTAAGGGACTGGCAAAAAAGGAAAATACACATACACGCACACGCACTCACACACAAATACTGGATGATTAAATGTGAATATGTCACACGCACATGCATGTGCACACACACACACACACACACACCACACACACACACACACACACACACACGCACACACACACACATGCACATAAATGTGGATATGTCAGTAAAGGTAAACACTGACAACAACTATTCTTACTCATCCATATCAAATAGGCAGACATTGCTCTGGGCTTTAACCAGCCTTAGCTGAACCCTTTGGCTTTCATCCTACTGGCTCACCTACTGCCTTAATGACAGTTTTGCATCGTGTGACTGTGAACAGTGCAGCCTATCTCACCTCACTGTTTTTCTCTTATGTGTTAAATTACTGTAAATACAGTTGTATTACCTGGCGAAACATTGTGTCACATAAAAAGTAAACATATTCATTCTGACAGAAAATTAATATATGAAAGAAAAACAAACAACATCGAATTAATGTTTAACATTCAAATGTTTTGACAGACATATTCATGTTGATTAAATGCAACAGATGTTGACCAAAGCAATGTGCACAATAATATTCCGCCCATGCAATCCATTTGGCTCAAGTGACATTAATGTTGATGTGATTTTTATGCAAATATTGGGTAATCGGCTTCAATATCAAGGGGTTGGAAGGGTACAGGCTTCTCATTTCTGCCACCTACACAGAGTTTGACTTTGATTTCAAGCTAACGGGAGGCCTGAAGGATGAACTTGAAAGGATAGAATGAAATGAGTCTGTGGAGAATATTTACTATATATCACATACTGGCTGGGGTCATAGCTATAGGAATGTAAAGTTTCAATACTGAGTTTCTGGAATGCAATAACAGACTTTCTCTTAGAGTCTTTAAATCAGTCACAGCCTAAATTATGCTTCCATATTGTCCACATGTTTTAACTGTGCAGCAATAAAAAAAATAAATATATCGTAATAACATAATGAATCAAAATTATATGGAAAATGGGGAATTAATGAACTTTTTGTATCTTGCAATCCCCTTTGCACACCAGGAAGGATAACGGTGTGATTACAGTTGGATTCATGACTCTCTTCGTTCAAAATGGCGCTCTTTGGATTCTAATCGATGGAAGATTTAAAAGGGCACGTGAATGCTAAGCAGAGGATCGTAGCAATCAGGCAGCAATTACAGACATAATTTAGATTTCAGCACAGGTCCTTAGGATGTCTGTTACAGGGGGCACCGTTGTTTTGTGTTGTTTTGCTTCTTGTTCGGTGCAAATTGTTAGCATACATAATTTCATTTAATGCCTCAAGGAAAAAAAAAAAACTGTTCAGTAAACAAGCTTGTCTGGGTGGCTGACAGAGTCAAGCCAATTATAAACCATTTTCTCTGGGTTCTTTCAGCTAAAAAATACTGGAGAGAGAGAGAGAGAGAGAGAGAGAGAGAGAGAGAGAGAGAGAGAGAGAGAGAGAGTCATGTTGTGATTCACTCACTGGGCATGTGCCTGGAGAAAGCTTATCTGTAAGCTAATCTGAAGAGAGTAAATGTGGTCTGTTGAAGTGCAGAATTGCAATAAGGAGACCAAAAACCCTCAGCATCACGTTTAGCCAGTCTCTGTGTGGGTCAATTAAAGTTATCCTCATGACTACGCATCCAACTGACAATTTTGCAACTTAGGACTGGTTCACAGTGGCAAGGCCAAGGGCAAACAGTATCATGCAGTCAACTGGCTCAGGGCTATGTGCTCCTCTCTCTCTCTCTCTCTCTCTCTCTCTCTCTCTCTCTCTCTCTCTCTCTTTCTCTTTCTCTCTATGACACATTCTCAGTCTTTGCAACTCTACACTTGTGCATTTGTTTAATTGTTTGCTTGCGCTGTACACAAATATTTCCTGTGAAACAAATTTAGCGCATATATCAAATGACTGCAACATTGAAATGAGTCCAAATTGCACCGCTCCTTTGCAGTAATTTCATACATCTGAAAACTGGGTTATTTATTCACCCCCCTACCCAACACAGCAACAACAACATTGACGAAAAAAAAGAGACTGTAATTAGAATAGTCAGAAATTATAGACATCGATCCAGTGTTTGTTAGTCTGAACAATTAGTCACCTAAACAGCTTAGCATTTAAACAGAGCTCAGCTAAATGGGCTCTGCATCATTGGTTGTACTCATTACTAACTCTGTTCCCAGTTGGCTACATGTAGGCCTACTCCGTTGACTCGTTTTTACTGAGGCTCATTTTAGTAGCGGCAGGCACAGCACCCCTCATTTCAGGGTCCCATGGAGCTCGAGCTATACTGGCTGGGCCTATACCTCTCGTCTCGTCCAATGCTCACTCAGCTTGCAAGGTCACTGGAGTGAACTCCGTGTGATCAATGGAGCGGAATCGATGAATTAAGTTCAAAGAGACTTCATGAAAACCAACTGTCTGTGCACAGCCTCTGAGGACCAGGTAGCGCCGGTGAGTATACCTCATTGTGTCCTCTGAGTCAAGGGGAAACTTGAGTGATGGTACACATGTGGCCTTCTCTCTCTCTCTTTCTCCATGTACTCTCTCTCTCTTTCTCTCTCTCTCTCTCTATCGCTCTGTTTTTTTATTCATGCAGCCAAATGAGAGTCCTTAGAGGCACCTGTGCTCCATTGTACAGCATCTGCTAGACTGAGAATGTGTCACCCCTGCATCACTCACAGAGTGTTGTTGTTAGGAGGATGGTGTTCAATTCAATTCTATTTCATTATATTTATACAGTGGCATGTACCACAGAACTGTTTCATCGCACTTTAAAAGACTGTTAAACAAGGAGCCCCCAATAGGGGCAAGGGAAAACTCCCTTGTGGTAGATATTCGAGGAAGAAACCTTGGACAGATCCTAGACTCAAGGGGGAGAGAGAGAGAGAGAGAGAGAGAGAGAGAGATGCACGGTATGACACATGAGGGGTCTGAGGAAGCACTAGGCTAGTAGCATAACTAAGGCATGGAGTATGGCAACCCAACACAACAGTATGTTTTGCCTAGCTATTTGCATTACTGCTAAGGCTAACTATTCATATTTTAGATGGCTTTGGATAATACATAAAGAGTAGCTGTAGCCTATATATTTGGGGTTTTCGCACCGCAAGGAGGGAATATATTTTGAGTTTACATAAGGAACCAGATTTTTTGCTGGTTAAACAGCCAACCATGATTTCATTTCAGTAACATACAGTAGGCTATACGAGTATACAGTATACAGCAGCTTTAAGATATCCTGTTCCATTGAAGCAATCCAGTTTGGGTTCATTTCTCAATTTTAAGTTTGAATTAGATTATGGCGTTGCAGCAGATATGTGGTGAAATCTAATATGACTGACCTGCATGTAGCCTACTGATCTACATGCCTGCAAGTCATTTGGTCAAATTACCCAGAACACAGTAGCTGCTATGGCCATATGTTGAATTTTTAATGTTGGTACTACATCTGTTGCATATGGGCTTTGGTGTTTAATGTTAAGGAACTAATCAAGCACTCTTGAGAACAAAATGAGTCATAAAATACTGACGGACTATAGTGTAGTATTAGCTGGCCTACCAACTAGCCTACCGACATAGAAAGACACTCATTCTGCATGTGGTAACACATCTGGTCCTTAATCAGCCAAAGAAGGAATGATGAAACCCTTCTACTGTTTGATTTTCATTAGCTTCACATCGTAGCAAGAGTTCAGAGTTCTAATCTCTCACTCATGGCCTGGATTGGCACCAGCCTACCACCACTAGTTATGACACTGTTGATACCTGATTTCATTATTCAGTAGAAACTTGGATATCAAAGCGATCATGAAGAAAATATCTATGCTGCTTTCAACATTCAAGAAAAACAAAGTTAAAACAGAATTTTATCAAATTATGTGATTCAGACATGCCTTGATTTTCTTGCTGCTACTAAATGGGATCCAAGAGGATTTTTGGGTTTTTTTTTTTGACTTTTTTTACCAGGTTTGATTTGAATCCACATCTGTCTCAGCTCTCAGGTCCATAGCCATATGGTCAGCAGCTCTGGCGTCCATTTCCCAAAAACATGGTTGCTAACCTAATTAGGAACTTGGTTAGTTGGCAATGGGAAATTTCATTGCAAACGACAAAATTGCAAACTTAGTTTTAAGCAACCATGTTTTTGGGAAACAGTCCCCTGATCTATGGGAGCCAAACAATGCAAACACAATGACAGATTAATCACTTTAATAGACACACAAAATGGGTTGCAACATTCTTCACCAGACATCAAGAGTTCTGTTATGGTCACAAAAAAAAGGACAAAGGAACAAACAGTGTCAGAAAAGAACAGTTTCCCATATGGAGAACCTTAAGGGATTCATGTCCTTTGGTTGGAGTCCAGACTACTGTGCGACTGAACAATATGCACAATGCAATAAACACAAACAATAGATTATACAGCAGCCCTGTTTCAGCAGCAGGCTGCATTACAGCAGAATTACAGTACCTAAGGACTGCTAATATACAGTAGGCTTACTGTCACATTGGGAAACAAAATGTTTTATTTGATGTACATTACAATCATAATCTATCTGGAGCTGTCAATTATAGGCTACTAACACACAAAGTTCTTGCTATCCTATAGGAGGTCTTAATACTAATGGGCTACACCACTTAAACTTTTTTGTTTGACACAAAAGCTCTTTCAAAAACTCTTAGACATACAGTATGGCATACATAACACAATTTCATGCAATAGCAATATATTGCATGAGATATATTGCATAAAAATATTTCATAAAATGCAGAAGCCATTTTTTATGTACACTATATTATGCATTTATGATTTCTAACATGGGATTTTTATGTTATGTTAAATTATGTGTTTAATAAACCCATTCTTATTGTCTTATTCTGGCCATAAGGGAGTGGCCCAGTAGCTTTACATGTAAAACCATAAGCTCATGCTTCATGATAATCAATATATCTTTCTTGTATAACAAAAGATACATTAAACACTGCTATGGCTCTATTTCAAATAGAAAAAAAAAACTGTGAAGGACGTTTTTAATACATAATTCATGTAATATATTTTTATCAAGGTATGAACTACTCTGTGTGTGTGTGTGTGTGTGTGTGTGTGTGTGTGTGTGTGTGTGTGTGTGTGTGTGTGTGTGTGTTAAAAAAGCAGAATAGCCTGCAGAGTAGGCTATCTTATCACCCAAGATGACTCAGAAAACTAGCAGGGAAAAGAGGATATCCCTTAGAAGAAAAACGGAATAATATGTGGGCAAAAAAGGGAAGAGCAATTGTCCATCGTTATCACTGCTGTCAGACTTGGTGAAAGAGAAATGCCCTTGATGAAAATGTACACAGCTCTCCTCCGTGTGACGATGACGGCTACTCCCCTGACCTTAATTAGCTGTGTTGGTGGAACCACATGAACCCATTAATGTGACTTAAAGCATATCCATTTCATTTTCCACCATTTCTACAGTGCCCTGCTCCCTCTTAATGAGAGAGAGAGACAGAGAGACAGACAGACAGAGAGAGAGAGAGACAAGGAGGAGAGGAAAGAGCTGAACAAGGAAGAATGTGGGTGGGTGAGAGAGAGAGAGAGAGAGAGAGAGAGAGAGACAAAAGAATGGAGAGCCACAGAGAATGAGAGAGAGATGGGAAGACAGAGATAGAGAAAATAAAAGAAGAGCGATAAGTAGAAAGGGAAATAGAGGGAATAAAGGGAAATGGAGAAATAACAGGAGGGAGAGAGAGAGAGAGAGAGAGAGAGAGAGAGAGAGAATAGCCTGAGATTTAAGGACATTTGATGACTAGAGTTATGGAGGAAACAGGATGACCAGAGACTGCAGTGTCTCATCCTTTTGACATCACAAATTGGTCAGCAGTCAAACAGTCTGTCTCCTCACCTCTTGGCAAATGCATTAGTGAGCCTTTGAACATCCAAATGCATGATCAAGGATAAATGTTAATTAGATTCGTTTGTAAACTGGATCACGTCGATGATGCTGTATTTATGAGGATTAAATGCATGACACTTTACCTCGTTAAATATTAACGTTTGTTCCCCTCCTTTAATTTTTTCGCTCATATTTGGAAATTTGTTGTCTTCTTTTGTTTGAGGACTTACTGGAAGCAGCCAGAATAAAAGGCTGTTTGAGTGTTTCTGTATATATCTCACTAACCCTGTTTGATTGTGTGTGTGTGTGTGTGTGTGTGGTGTGTGAGTGAGTGAGTGTGTGTGTGTGTGTGTGTGTGTGTGTGTGTGTGTGTGTGTGTGTTGTGAGAGTGTGTGTGTGTGTGTGTGTGTGTGTGTGTGTGTGTGTGTGTGTGTGTGTGTGTGTGTGTCTGCGTCTGTGTTCTCAACCAAAAATAAATAATGACTCATAAATTTGTGACATTCTGAAACTTTCTTGCTGCTGCATCTTAACATTTATTTAGAATTCAATGACATGTGAAGTTGTTTATCTCAAGAGTGGAAAACCAGATGAAAAGAAAAGCTTGATCTCAGGGACACATATTTAATCCTACTGAGCAGAGCATGTGCTAGACTGTCACCATCCTCTCTCTTTGTTTCTCTTCTGGTTCCTGCAGGTGAATTAAGCACAGGTGTTCCCAAGTTGAGTTCATTACTTCCTGCTTTTGGGCTTTAATAGCAAAGATCATAGAAAACTGACTTGAATCCTCTCTGTTAATAGCATGTCTACTGCCAAAGCTCCTTCTTCCATTAACCAGGTTGCATACATTTTTACGTTTATGTCTGTACTTGACACTTATCCACACCAACATGCAATACAGAATACTATAATAAAAACAAAAAGTATTGCAAAAAAAAATACTGTGTAAAATTGGTTTGAAAGGCAGTGTTCTGTGATTTGAGAAATGTGCTCAATTCCACTTCACTTTTACAACTGCTTGGGTAGTCTCAACATTACCATGATATGGTGTCAATTTTATTCATTTTCAGGATACTGGCAGTAATCAAAGTCCTGTAACAGTGGAATATAGGCTCAGACCTGCCAGACTTTCCTTTAAATATGATTTTGATTATCTAATCTCTGTGCCTCGCCTTCCTTCATGTTACACTGCCTTAAGCCAGACATTTGATAACAACATTAATAATCGCCTATACCACTGTAACTAAACAGAAGCTAACAGCAATCATCTGGACTCTTTGCTTCCGTTTTCTCCTCCTCTTCATCCTCTTCCTCTTCCTCCTCCTCAAGGGAGTCAGGAGCATCAACATATGTCAGAGAGGAGCTAGTGACGCTTTCTTGCATCAGCACACTGTGAGTGAGATTGACTGGAGGTGGGAGCCTGAAGCTTCAGCACAGTTAGTACTGTATTATAGTCTGTTATTATAGAGTTCATTTGTGTGCAAGAGGGTTAGCCACATGCTAGCTAACATCACCACACAGCACCCCAGTGGCTAATTGTTCTAATAGGAATGTTTTTTTTGTCAGAATGTTCTAGACTTTAATAATAATAAAAAAAAATAACAATGTGCTTCTGAAGCTGAATGTTTCTTTTGCCTTTTTTTGCTGCCAACAATAAGATGAGTAGTGAAAAGAGAGAAATAGAGCTTTGGGACATTCAGGTGTGTGCAAGTATTTTTAATCAGCAAATCTGACTTGCATATCCCAAAGACAGTAAGCAGGGTATGATGAGGCTTTTAGAGAGTGAAAGATCAATTGATTTCAAGGTAGCTGTATGGATGTCAGTATGCCAAAGCTTCATCGTTTGATGGCTGTGTTTGTGCCCCAGGGCTCCTTGGTGGTGCTAGTAGCCATGCATGCAATGGCATTTCTTCATAGATCCACAATAGCAGGAAAGACCCTATTTGGAGTACAATTGGTGGCAGGTCCGGTTCTAGGCACAGACAAACTGGCACTAAATATCAGGGTGGCATCACAATACATGTATTACTTTTTTCACTTTTTTTATTTCTAGAAAAGACGGTGGGTAAAACTCAAATCTGGCCTAGGGCAGTGAAAATGCTAGAAGCGGCCCTGATTGGTGGGATTTTGAAAAGGGGTATTTAAAACGATGAGAATGTGGAAACAGCAGTGCATTTGCAAGAGGAGATGAATGAATGACATGGCATACTTTGGCGCTTACATGTCTGACAGCTTGCACCTAATGAAAAGGATGGCGACAGATGTTTTCTCCAACTCTCTCGCAATAATCCTCTGATTTATAAAATTACAGAAGTAATTGCAGATGAAAAGTTGCAACTCCGGATGAAGAAGAATGATCTGGATCACTGTTTGCATCAATGCATTATTAAGAAGGAGGTGGAAAAACCATGACAATTTACTTGCTTTGACATTCTGTTTCAAAAGATAAAACTCCACATAAAACAACACTGCTGGTTGATTTGGATAGACTTTTAAGGTTTACACAGAGGCATTGGCAAAAAATCCCCAATGATGATATGAAATTGTTTCAATGCTTCACATTTACTTTCCAAGATCAAAGAAACTGTCACCAAAAGCTCTTTCAAGGAATGTTTATACACTTTCTTTTTTTCTTGAAGGTAACTCCAGACATAGAACTTGGTGGATCTATGACTGTGTGTGGTTATGACTCCTTAAGCAGTGCCAAACATCCCCCAGAGCATGGCACCTCAGACATCACACGTCTTGCAGCCCGGATTGCAGCCAAATCCGGAATGATTCTGGGTTAGAACCGGGTCGGAACCGGGCTGGAGTCAGCAGCCGCTCCCATAGTGTGGCAGACGCTCAAAGGGCCCCGAAGCAAAGCAAGCGCTGCCACCCGACGACTGCATGAAACGCACTGCCGCGTCTGTTGTACAAATAAACTAAAGAGACACAGTGTTGTTATCGGTCTGTTTGATGAGACGAACAAAAAAGGCAGGGGAGTGAAAGAATAAAGAAAAGTAAGGATGATGGAAGTGTGTGTGTGTGTGTGTATGTGTGTGTGTGTGTGTGTGTGTGTGTGTGTGTGTGTGTGTGTGTGTGTGTGTGTGTGTGTGAGTGAGTGTGTCTCAGATCAACAAGAGAGGAAGCAGAAGTGATGCATCACACAGGAGAGGTGCAAACATACAGTAGGGCGTGTTTGCCTGCAGCCACCACCATGGCGACACAGCCAGACATGTTCATGCGTGTGTGTGTGTGTGTGTATGTGTGTGTGTGTGTGTGTGTGTGTGTGTGTGTGTGTGCGTGTGATCTCTCCACATCTCACCTCGGAGTGATGTCAGCAGAGTTGGCTGGCTCTACGGGAGTGTAAATGCAGGGTCACTGTGGCCACTGAGCAATCGGATGGTTCTCTTTGCCGCAGTGCATTCTGGGTAGAAAAAGAGAGAGAGTGTGTGGTGTGTTGGAAAGGTGGTGCTGCTTATCAGCAGCTGACATTTGCCTGGGCTCGTGTGGGGGGCTGTGGGGGTAGTGGGGGGGGGTTACTGGCAGACAGGAACAGTGTAACACCTTTTGGCTTAGATACACAAACATACTACACACACACACACACACACACACACACAATCTCACACAGACATGCCTGAGAAAATATGCTTTATTATGTTTTACCGTATTATCTATGTATTCAAACACACCACCATTGCAAAGAAAAAATAAAAGCACATAATGTATATTATACAAACACAATCATGCAAATACTGCATACATCTTTACATCAGTACTGCAAGCATTATGTGCATACATACAGACACACACACACACACACACACTTTGTATTGCATTTTAATACAGTACAGATATATTTTACTTTTTCCCATTTGCTCAAGCACAATTCTGAAAACACTCTCTCTCTCTCTTCACACACACACACACACACACACACACACACACACACACACACACACACACACCACACCACTACCACCACCACATCCACCTTCGCTTTGCATCTGTTCAGGGCCATAAAACAGCTCCCTAGCTCACCAGTAGAGCACCACACCTCCGCAGTAGAGCACCACACACACCTTAGCAGTTTGGATCGGCTGGGGGGATTTTTGCCTTTTATTTTTTTCATTTCCGTGGCATTCACCAAATCAATAAACACAGAGGAACATAAGATGGCAGGAGTCAGAGCAGGGTAATTTGGTTTATCTGGGAAGTTTGGGCACGCCCTACTGCGATGATTATGGAGTTATGATGGTTGTTATCCACAGTGTCATTGTACTCAGCACCGCTGTCGCTTTCAATTATCACTGCCTGTGTCTCCAAATCCTCCCACAAGCTGTTGTGCACCCTGCCGCCATATTACTGCTTAAGGAAAATCTATATGAAACTAGACTATTAGAGTTTCTTTGTGTTTCTAACAGACCAGGAGGTAAGAGTGGGGGACACGGTGGGGGATGTTATTGGAGGAGTTATCAATATATGTGGTGTTTTTTTTTAGTTGGGTGGGAGGCATTCTATCCACAAAACCCTCCCTCCACCCAAACAGGCGCAGTAAAACAACAAACAACAACAAGAAAAGAAAAAAAAAACATAAAATATCTGCAACAGAGCGTGGACGGAAGACAGACATACGGAGGTGGAGTCTGCATATGTCGGTCGATTTTGTGTATAATTTTTCTATCTGAAAGTGTGTAGGTGTGTGTATTTTTGCTGATTGGAAATGCTTAGGGCCTGGTACACATCCACCACCATCCATCTCTCGGAGGACCAGTGGAGTGTGTCTGGAACATGCTCTATATGCCCTCAGCCATAATTCAAGGAAGGAGACCATCAGATGGGATGCAAATGTAAGCAATTGAAATATGCTGATGGAATTATCTTCAACATGACTGATTTCCCTGTGCCAACACGACCATACAGTACCAGGCCACGAGGCATGCACTCCAAAGATCAATTTTAGAGAAAGCGACGGAATAATTATTTGGAAATCTGCTCATTATGATAAGCACACATAGAACCGAGACTTCTTAATGCCGTGGTTAACGCAGAACATTTGGCGGAGACGGTTAGGCATGATTTTTTCCAATCTCCTCTTATCAACTTTTTCATCAAGATGATACAAGCCCACCCTGTAATAGAATTGTAATATCTAAATTGCTTGGCGCGAACCATTATATTTTCTGTCATTACAACAGCAAGAGTTCGAGGACAATGAATCACAAATTTACATTTTGTCATGTAAAAGCTATTTCTACAGGGTGAGCATTTTTTAAAGAGGTTATTTGAAAGACAAGATCGTTGTTTTTGTAAGTGAAGTGCTTCCTATCAGTCAACTGATTGAAAGAGAGAGGGATGGAGTGCAGTCTGAGGGTGGTTTGAAGATTCTGTGCGAGTAGAGAACAAATCCCTCGCCTCAGACACGCTTGTAGACTCCTGGAGTCTTCGACTGACTGCAGAAAAAAAGTAAAAAAAAAAAAAAAAAAAAAAAGTAGAAGATTTTACAGCTGCTGAAAACTCTGTAATAAAGTCAGTTCAACTGTAAGGACGAATGGAGCAAGTGAGGCTACAGCTCCTGCTCAAGGTTGCTGCTTCAAAATAATTCAAAATTATTTACAGTACTGAGCCACTGCTCAGTGCCGTGGTAAAATAAAAAAAAATCTAAAATTAATTCAAACCATGCACAAGGGATGATCGAGAAAAACTAAACCCACTGTTGTTTTACAGTTTGGTCGTCCACTCAGCAGATATCACAACACAAAATCTGTACCATTGACTTAAGGTGCTGACATGGTGGAAATAACAATATCTTCAGTGGCAAAGATTTTTGTATTCACCTGTGGCAAAAAATGCCATCCCTGCTAAATCAGCTATTTTAATACATACAGTCCGTACTGTATCAGGTGAAAAAAAACACATTATGGAATGTCTTAAATGACTTCCTGCTTTACTTTCTTAGGTTTCCCCGTAGAGGCAATAAGTTAAGTATGAAATGATGATTCATAACATCCCCACTGCAAAGACGCGGCAACAACACAAAGAGGCTGATGGGGCCATCTTGCATGAGATTACCCTCCTCAGCTCGCTTAGGGAGCCCCAGTCAGGCACTCCTAGCCACTTCAGTGGGGCTAAAGCAGAATGGCTAACCCTATATGCCAGCGCTTTTGAGCTGCCAGAGGGCTGACTGAGCTCTCGCTGCTGTGAAATAATGAAATAACACGCGGCGGCACAGCCGCTGCCACGTTGCGTTTCTTTTGGGCGAGCAGCAGAGCCGACTAACTCGCTGAGGGAAGCAGTCAGGCCACACGTTTGAACGGCTGATTTACCTTTCGCCTGTCAATCAAAAAGAGGGGGGAGGGGGGTTGGGCTGACACATACCGTATTGTTCAGATCTCTGTATCTCTCACTCACAATTTCTTTCCCCCTCCTCCGAATCTCGAAGACATGTGCAGCAGGTTTGGGTAATTACGATACATGCTTGATATACTGCACTGCTTTGCACTCAGTGGCTGTCGTCTAAAAACAGATGTCATTTGTCATCTTGACAGTCGGACCAGAGACGCGGTGGGAGTTGCGTCGACACTCAAATTTCAAATCTGAGCCTTTTCATTCCTTTCCTCGCCGAGGAATATTTGTATTCTCCTTTGGGCACGCACTAAATCAGATCTGGCCACGCAGTGGACTCAGACCATGACTGATGCCAATGTCGAGGTCAAGAGAGGCAACACTAATGCGAGCAACTCTTTATACTATGAGAACTCCCACTGATCTGTGGACTAAATGACTCTTGCCATCCTGACAATTACTTATTATTATATTTTTTTTACTTGATTCACATTAAAAGGAAATGGCATCAAAATTGACATGAGCTGCACATCCATATTGAGGAATATTTGCTCTAAGCAGTTTGACATACTGGAGTATTCAGAGAGAGAGAGAGAGTGAGCTGGAGTACTGGCCTTCAGTGTTAAAGGTTTTTGCCACATGCACTTGCATGTGATCTAAAAACATCATTGGTTTTACATTCAATTGAACACAGCATCCAATAATGAATTGTAGCCCAAAATAAAATATTGGTGGCAGTTATATATTTCTTTGATGCTCCAGTCATTTAGTTGCACCAATAGTAAAATCTCCTTCAAAGGCAGTTGACTGACATATATGAAAAGTATTACTATTTGTGTGTGTGTGTGTGTGTGTGTGTGTGTGAGAGAGAGAGAGAGAGAGAGAGAGAGAGAGAGAGAGAGAGCAGAGAGAGAGAGAGAGAGAGACTGTTGTAGTTATAGAGAGTCTTCATCAAAGTTGAACTCTATGGTAAACACAGTGCTATTCCGAGGCAGATATTTGGTAGCAGATATCAAACCCACAAGACCTTAGGGGCCAATGCTATTCTGATATGACTTTAAACTCATCAGTTTACTGCCGTTTCCATCACCATCGAAACGCTTTCATAAACCCACATTGAAAACAAATGAGTTGGCCTCTTCTCCAGTACCTACTCACCAATTCCTTCAGATTTTTTTTTTTAAGGATTTTTAGAATAAAATACAAGGATACAACAAAATAAATAAATAAAATGATAATACTAAAAAGCTCAAGCCTGCATGATCTTTAGTTCGCTTACCACGGAACTGACCTCATTTTGAGCCGACCTGCCATGCATTCGCTTTCTGCCTCCACACACAGCTTGTGTGCGTCTGGTGGTTGGAGGGTTGGAGGCGAGCAAGCAAGCGAACGAACGAACGAACGAACGAGTGAGCGAGCGGGCGAGAGAGCGAGTGAGCGCGCTCAGGAGGAGAGGAATAAGTGACCTGAACCTTAACAGGATGAATCGAAGGCCCCGGAGGAGTAAACACGGGCGTAAAAGCAGTGCAGCCCATATCTGCGGTAATGGGTGGCGGAGGAAGCCATGTTCTTTCCTAACAGGGCCAAGGTAAACTGCCTGGGGATCTGCACTTGTAATTCCCTTTCACTCTTGCTCGAATCATCGGTATGTGCACAGACAGCCCCTCTCCCTCTCTCTTACTCCCTCTATCCATCTCTCTCTCTCTCTCTCTCTCTCTCTCTCTCTCTCTCTCTCTCTCTCTTTCTATCTAACTCACACTCTCTCTGTCTCCCTCTCTCCCTCCCTTCAAAAAAAAAAAACAAAAACAAAAACAAAAGAGAACTGGCAAACACAACAGACTCACAATGGAAGCGACAGAGCAAGCTTTAAAAGCCTAGCCCCTCTTGTGTTATTTTTGGTCAAATTTCATGGGAACATACACAACAGAAAAAGGCTGAGGATTAAATATATGTTTGCGCAGAACACAACGAAGGTAGTCTGACGGTAGTCCACACACAGCTACGGTACCTGGGCCAAAAACCCATCAGAAATGTCTGTTTCCTTTTGGCTTTTTCTCCATTAATATCATATGAGGAGTAATGGTGTATGGTGTATTTGATGGTCTGGGACAGGACCTTTTCCCACTAGTGCTATTGATTTTATTTTAATAAAATGCCAAAGAAATCATTTATGTGGTCTTGCATTAAAATATGGATTTGGCACACACACACACACACACACACACACACACACACACACACACACACACAGAAACACAAATAATCATAAATATATGTACAGTACACACATGTACTGCATGTATGTAAGCACGCACACACACACACACACACACACACACACACACACACACACACACACACACACACACACACACATTTTCTACACACTCAGACACAGATGCAGAATGCTACTGGCTGTGCAGTGAAATCTGCAAAGATCCCACATGAAAAGCCCTGCGCCTAATCTTCCACTTTAGCACATTTGTATGTAGCTGCTGTGTGTTTCTGTGTGATTCTGCCACACAGTCATCCATGTCTCTGATCATTTCACAGCTGATAAAATGCAAGACAGGACTGACTGTCTTACTAAGCCACACATCACACCAAAACCCAATGTGACCCCCAACCAAGACACACACACACACACGCACACACACACACACACACACACTTTCTATCTCTCTCCCTCTCACACACACACTCAAAAAACAAACAAATGCACACAGACACACATACACAAACATATGCATACAAACACACACACACACACACACACACACACACACACACACACACACACACACACACACACACACACACACACACACACACAAAGAAACAAATGCACAAGATACAAAAAACACCCATGCATACATACTGTAAACACACACATACACACCCACACACACACAGTCACACTGAGTAGAGAGACTCTTGCATGGTGGCGGCAGCAGCAGCTTGGTCTGTGCAACGAGACACGTGGCAAATCTGCTTACTTCCTCTCTCATGCCACGGAGCGTTACTCACGGGACAACAACACTTGTCAAAACCGATTTACGGGAGGAACCCTGGACACATTTTTACCCCCACCCAACCCCCTTGCCGTGTGGCCCCCATCCGTCCTTCTGCGAGTACACAGCGACGTATGAAGCGTGCCGAACGCTCCCGGATGGCCCTCATTGATGAAATGATTATGAGGCCTTCAGGAGCCCTGTAGATAATTTATTTGAATTATTTAGTAATTGCATTGCCCCATGGAAAATCCTGTAGGCCTACTGTCTTTGAATGGAGCTGGACTAAAATAGTCAAGAGTCTCGGCTCTCTCTATGATGGACGTACTGTAAATGGATTCAAACTCATAATTACTGAGGTGGACAAACACTGAAGACAGATTCTGTTTGAGCTTCTGGACAGTGGGAAAAAGTGTGACTAATTAAATTGCAGCTGTCAGTTATGGGATTTTTCCCCCCTATCTCTCTCCCTCTCTCTCTCTCTCTCTCTCTCTCTCTCTCTCTCTCTTTTCCTCCCTCTGCGCCACGTAATTTGATTAGTCGTCGTGCCAATGCAGACCCCGGTGTAGAATACAGATCTCTTCACGCACATCTTCCTGAGTGTTTTTGTCGACGGAGAGAGTAGAGAGAAAGCAGAGCCCATGAAATAGACTGCGGAGGTCAAGGGGCCCAAATTGTCATCTCCACTGACCTGCGGTCGGTCAGTCCGCCCGCTCATCCACCCCCCCGGCCCCCACCCATCCCCACCCACCCATTGGTCTCCAACCTCTTTTCTTCCCAGGAAATTGGACTCCATTGAAAGAATTTTCTGTTGTTATTGACAGTCTGAGGAATCAATTAAGGAGCTGGTGGTGCATTCAGAGGCCCAGCGAGCGGCCCTCCTTAAATGAAGGGGTGTGGATAATGTTATAACTCATCTCCAGTGGAGCTACAAAGACCTCCCGGCGACACAATGGGCTCTCGCTCCTGCCTTCTGCACGGGAGAGGAGCTCCGAGGGCGAAATATAGAAAATCAGTGGAAAACATCAAAAGCGAGGGAGAGGGGAGAGAGGGCGCTGAGAGGGGAGGAAGGGAGGCAGGAAAAAAAAGAGGGGGAATTCAATACAACAGCACCCGATGGAGTCAGGGACCCCCGTTGTCTATGGGGTTGTCTGAAGGGGTGACATTTCCTCATATTGAAATGTGCATGTGGATTTTTCTAGAAGAGGAGAATCATAAATGGTAATCTCAGCAAGACGCAACATCATCAGTGGTGCTTTTAAATTCAGCTTGAAATAAAAAAAAAAAAAATTTAAAAAAAAGAAATGAGCCACCACAGTAGAAGAATACTTAAGAGTGTTCATGATGATTCAGAGTTAGACTGAAAGGAAAAAGATCGATATACAAGTCGCCATCTTTCAGAATCATTTCTTTCGCAATCTGTCGTAGTACTATAGTAATGACCACCATAATTGAACACGTAGTTGAGGTGGAGAAGTTCATTTTAGATTCAAAACTAAAACTCTTTCATGGCAGCATTTTTAGGGACACATTTGAAATGGAAGCCTATCATGTGTTTCGTTTTCGTATTCTGAAAAAAATAAAAAGTCTTCCATGGCTAATGTGAGCACCACACTCCCTCAATTTGCCGGTAAATTGTTGTGTGGCTTCAGAAGCATAATGCTTTATCGGAGTGCTTGCAGGTCTCTGGAATTTGAATCTGCCGTTTGTAGGTTTGTGTTGTGTTGCAGGGGATGTCAGTGGATATGTTAATTGACTTTCCGCAGGTGGTTCTCTACCATCTGAGATGCACAGAACAGACTTTTCCACAGTGTCCGTCTGGCGGGATTGCTTTAGATTTTTCACAGTTTTTTTTTTTTTTTTGCTCTGAAGTAGAACTTCAGTGAGACTCTCTCACTTACTCTCATGCTTGCTTGCTCGCTCTCTCTCTTTCTCTCTCTCTCTTTCTTGCTCTCTCTCTCTCTCTCTCTCTCTCTCTCTCTTTCTCCCTCTCTCTCTCACACAAACACACACACACCCACACACACACACATTTTCTCTCTCTCTTCCTCTATCTCCCTCTCTAGGTCCCTCTCTCTCGCTGTAGACAGATTTATTTTTTCCTTCCCTGTGGCGATTTTAAAAGGCCACCTGCTCATCTGTAAGTCACAGAGGTTTACCAACCTATCAGCCTCCGGCTTCTCCACAGCTCTTTGATACTGGGACCGGCACATGGCAAGCCCACCTCTCACTAAACTGTTCTCCCACACCAACCCTCAACCTCTCCCTCTTCCTCTGTTTTTATGGAGCTGACTGACTGGTATGGGTTTTACATGATCTCTGAAAGGTGCATGCAGATACAGGATGCCCTCTAAACCTTCCCATACAAACTGCCAGAATTTATTTGTCTATTATTGTCTTTAAATGTTGCCCCTGTATAGAAATGTTTCTTGCAAAATGCATCAGACAGATCCAAGGCATTTTAATTCTTATGTAATTCCCATCCTTTGACTGTAACATGTTTCGCTAATTCTCTTCACATTTATAATCACTATGTTTATCTTGAGCGCTTGAGCAGTATTGAAGCTAGTTAGGTCTCAAAAAGGGTTAATTTAGTCCAAGTAAATGTTGTATACTGTAGATGTGAACACACACCCACAAAGAAAAGAGCAATGGCTGGTTCAAGACATACTGTAAGCTTTAAAAGGGTTGCAGAGCTGCTCCAGACCCCCCAGGGCATGTCTTGATCATGTTACATGCAACATACAGTTTCATGTGCAACAGCGTTCTGATGTTGTGGGTTGGAGTGTTGTAGGTTATCTCACAAACCTATTGATTTAGAGGCTTCATCTTTGCTGTTTCACAACTGAATGAAATTTTTAAGATAACATAATAATTTTGTTTATGTTATGTAATGTAAATATCAATTTGTAGTGCAATTGCAGAAATCCTTGTCAAAAACATAATACATTTGCCTGACATAGCCCGACAAAAATACTGCTGTTCATCCGTATCCATGGTCTGGAGGTTCTTTAACCTTACACGATCATAGGGCGGCGGGGAGGGCATTCAGTTCTGGTTTGAAATGATTGGACAGCTCGTCTAATCAGCTTCGCTTATTGGCTGGTAGACTCTCTACACCCCAGAAGACCGTCCACACACCATGGATACGGATGAACATTCGTGTTATGTTATGTTTATTCGTGCTCAGGCTAATAATATAGTACTCTTTAAAAGTTTTAAAAGATGATTATCATTCCAAACATTGCTGTAAAGCACTAAACCGTGTCCATGGGCTAGTACAGTATGTTCTTGCATAGCCCCTGGGCTTAAGGAGGGGAAAGGTGAGGAGGGGAAAGGTTAGAAAAGAACCCAAAGGAGATTACTAGTGGTTGAATCAAGGAACATTTTATACAATTTATAGTTTATTATTAGAATATGGCATATAGGTTCAAACCAAACATTTCCCTGACATGTCGATGGCATGTTACAACCAAGTAAATTGTTCCACAAGTCCCACTGAATGTGTAATATATGTAATCCTGTGTACTCATTCAAACTTGCTACTTGCAGCACCAGAGACTGGGAATTGAGTGCAGGTAAGTCATGATCCCAAGTCTTACATTAAATCTTATTATATTATTGGAAAGGTATGACATTATTGGATTTACATTATTGCATTACACTGCATTAGATTACATTATATACAGTTTGGTTTATTACACTATAAACCAACAGAATTTCTACAGCATTGGATGCTAGGGATGATTTAATTCTTAATTCAATCACAGATATCACTTGTTTGTTGCAAGGGATGTATATCTTTTGTTGTTGTTGTTGTTGTTATTGTTGTCTCCAGAAATCAATCCAAAGACTGCCTCTATCAGTGCCAGAAAGCCAAAGGTCAAATTTTACGTCAGAGGGCTGAAGGAAGAACAATCTCGTGTATAAATCCCCGCTTTCCTTTTGATGAAAACGAATCCTCACCACTAAGCCATGCCTATTGACAACACTGCCTGATCTAGAGTCACTCTTTATTAGGTAGCCATAACCTTTTCTGACAGCGTAGAAGTTCATCTGGGGAGGAGAACAAAAACAAACATGAGCATTCAAATGAACTAGTGTGTAAACAGGCCTCACTGTTGTGTGGCTTTAATAAGGAGGAACAGAGCTGCTCTTCCTATTGTTCTGTCCAGGTCAATTCAGCGCGAATCCTGCGAGAGCTAAATCTCCAGAGAGACACAGAGAAAGAAAGAAAGAAAGAAACTGTGAAGGAGGGAGGGAAGGAGGGAGAAGTAGAGAAAAAAGAAACAGAAGAGAAAAAAGAAGAGATAGAGACAAAAAGAAAGACCTAAGGAGGATATAAAGAGGGAGAGAGAGCGGGAAGAGAGACCGATGGAGGGAGGGAGGGAGAGAGAGAGAGAGAGAGAGAGAGAGAGAGAGAGAGAGAGAGAGAGAGAGAGGTTTCTTCCACAGCATAGAAATAGATCCACATACAAGTATGATTTCATCTGGCTTGGGGGACTTGGGCAGCATGTGGCTGTGTGTAATGTAGCTGATCAGTGGAACCGACAGCCGGTGGCGAGTGAGAAAGCAGGGGGACTCACTTCCAAAAGGTCACCAGATACAAAGTACCTACACCTCTTATTGTGCTCCGAATCGACTTACTGGAGCTGCCCTTTCCATCCGGCCACAAGCACCAAACCCCAAATGTGACTTGATGTCCGTCCCCCTTCTCCCCTGAGTCTAAAACCCTAGTTGCCCGTCTCCATCAGAGTTAGATTTGGCGATAGTTTCACGAGCAATTATCATCATTCTCACCGTGGCCATACCCATCATTACAATCACCATAATC
>JAODXP020000030.1:11898237-11908237 GCA_027497455.2 Sardinella longiceps
CTTACACACGCACACATAAACACACACACACACAAGAGACACTCACACACACACACACACACACACACACACACACACACACACACACAGAGAGACACGCAGAAAAACACCAAAAAAGGGGAGCTGGCTGCTTTGATGTCTACCCCTGCTCCTAATTTGGTAGTACTTAGAGTACAGGAAGCTGCTTAGTGAAGCGACAATATTGGCAAAACAACAAGGGCAAGCCATGCCACACATAACTGAAACTATTGTGCAAGGTATAGCCATATATTATGTTAGCTTGTACAAAGTCATATCCTGCAGGATTTAATCACATGTCAACTCCATATTTTTAAACAGGTGAAAACAAGACAAAGGATGATAATCTCAATGCTTTTGAATGTAGGCTACGTATCATTACCACTGTAGCAAGATCACTGTAAGAGTACTATTTTTCATTTTGCCTAAAAGCTATGGAGTCAGTGGGAGAATTGAGAAAAAGAGACAGTACTGTATGACACTACAAGTGAAAAAAAAACAGATCTAGACACTGTGTCTCTGCTTTCTCATTTCAGTGGGTGTGAGAGGCAGAGAAGATGCCCATCACATGGAGATGGAGAAACAGACACACACACACACACACACACACACACACACACACACACACACACACACACACACACACACACACACACACACACACACACACTCAAACAAACAAACAAACAAACAATTGATGCACACATTGTTAGAGCAAATGTTTTAGGAGAATAATTTAGATTGGGTTGTTGACTGTAGTTTTTCCAGAGAAGCTATTATCAATTGCCTTGGTGGTTCTCCTAATAAAGTCTGGTTGGTAATGAAGCATTGCACGGGGAGGTGAAATCTGTTGGCTCTCTCTGTACAGTCTAAAATCCCTTGACAAATTTCCCCCTATTCAGCATTTCCTCACAGCAAACCATGTGTAAATTAATCTACTCAGCTAAACCGTGCCTTTATTAGCAAATGTCTTTTCTCAGCAAGCAAGGCAACACAGTTGTTGTCATTGCCCAAGTTACTTCTATGTGCTTTACTGACACTGTGTGTATGGAGTGGGGATTTGTGATGTATATTGTGTGAGTTTCTTTGTCTGTGTGTGTGTGTGTGTGTGTGTGTGTGTGTGTGTGTGTGTGTGTGTGTGTGTGTGTGTGTGTGTGTGTGTGTGTGTGTGTGTGTGTGTGTGTGCGTATTTGACAGTCAGATAGTGAGATAATGTATCATCTCCATCATTCTCCACATTCCGCATAGTACAATAAGATATGCTGCT
Source organism: Sardinella longiceps (assembly GCA_027497455.2). Lineage (NCBI taxonomy): Eukaryota > Metazoa > Chordata > Actinopteri > Clupeiformes > Clupeidae > Sardinella > Sardinella longiceps. The sequence goes on from JAODXP020000030.1 coordinate 11,899,523, forward strand.
GTATGTTTTTTTTCTATCATTTTTCACAGATATTTGTTGTGCTTTTCTTGACAGATCAGTTTTTAGAAGATTCATGGAAATTACATTTTCATAGACATGCAAATCACAATAATGTCATTTGCATACCGTTATAAAGTTAACAACTCCCATAGATTTACAGCATATTACACAAATGTCACATCAACCCCCTGAAAGAGCATAAGAATGGCATGGTGATCACTTGTAAAGTGAGCAAAGTGGGTATAGCTGTACAAGTAAATTAAACTGATTCACAACGTGGCATGTGGGCATGCGTCGGAGAGACTGTGTGTGTATTTATCATGTTAGGAAAGTGGAATTGTAAAGAATACACATTTTTAGCTTGGGCCTTTTAAACATAATATCAGATTTATTGTCTCTTTATTGTATCTGAGGCAGATTTTGAAATGTTTGGTTTTCTCTGCTGACGCACCCAGATTTTATACGTAAGAGAATTTTGTGAAATAATCTCCACAGGAGAAATCTACTTGTGTTGTGAGCACAGAACATGCCTCGGCTATTTTTCTTTGGGTATCAGAAAACAGACATAGGCCTAAAAAATACCAAGTTATGAGAGAATTTTGTGAAATAATCTCCACAGGAGAAATCTACTTGTGTTGTGAGCACAGAACATGTCTCGGCTATTTTTCATTGGGTATTAGAAAACAGACATAGGCCTAAATAAACTCATGTGCTGCGCTCTTGCGTTCTTATTTCAAGGCAGGCCTCAAATGTGCTGCTGCCTGTGTTTGCAGTTCTCACCGAAAGACTGTGTGCAGCTGTAACAAGGTCTTCTAAGAATGCGTTATTGGAAGGAATGCATCATTTAGTAGCACTTGTTCCAGGTGAGGCATAAAACATAAAGCACTTCAACCATAGGCCGCTGACTGACAAAAAAAAAAAAAAAAGGATTGAGAGGGCTTCATCCACAGATCAGAACTCGAGGTGGGCTACAGACTTGGAACACCCCCGTCCAGCAACCATAGCAGCTGCTCCAGTTTGCTCTGGAGAAAAAGAATGAAAATCAAGTTGAATAAGAATGAACCTGAAAGTGTGAAAAGGCTGGAGATTCTAAGCCAATATTTTTCTAAGAATTTACACGAGGGACCATGATGTATCACACATACACATCACAGCTATGGGTGTTATTGGCACAACTCACATACCGTCACAGTGCTCATGAGGTTACAACTGAGAATGCCTGTGACCTTGATTCGAAAGTGAAAGTTTTGTTTTGTCTGTCATTGCTGTTGCAAATGAAGAAATCAGTGCAGAATGCTATAGGAAAACGCATGAAAACAGACTTTCATTGCTGCTTATAGCACAATGTTAAACCTACACATCTATTTCTCCATGCTACAATAACAAGGCTCTGCAGTACAAACTCAAAAGTTGTGTGATTGAAAATGACTTTTCACAGACTTACCAAGAGAGTTTAAAAATTACAACGTCTTAAACAGAAGCTGACAATGTGACTCCTCTCTTATCTGTCACGGGCTATTGAATGTGGATGAGTAGCATAGAATTTGGCATAAATTAATGCCAAGCTATGGCATGCAGAAAAAATAAGAACAGTAATGTTTAGTGTGTGTGTGTGTGTGTGTGTGTGTGTGTGTGTGTGTGTGTGTGTGTGTGTGTGTGTGTGTGTGTGTGTGTGTGAGTGTGTGTGTGTGTGTGTGTGGGAGAGAGAGAGAGAGAGAGAGAGAGAAAGAAAAAGAGAAAGGGACAGTAAAATTTTGTGTGTGTGTGTGTGTGTGTGTGTGTATGTGTGTGTGTGTGTGTGTGTGTGTGTGAGATAAAAAGAAAGACAGAGAAAGATAGGGACAGCTAATGAAGGCCAAGTATGTGACAGATGGTTAAAGGAATGTTCATACCTATTTTCCCTCTCAATTTCTTCAGTAGAGTATTTTAGAAGCAGCCGGCATTATGGATTGATCTTGTGAGCGCGGATAATGACCCACAGCTCCCTTTTTGGCAGATTCAAATATGCAGAGACAGCTGATCTGAGAGAGTTTCAGACTTTTGGCTCAAGAAGCATGTACACAGTGTAATAAACAATCTGATCTTGTTCTTCCTGTCACTATGGTTACAGAAGGCTTCCGGCTCTCTCTCTCTTACACACACACACACACACACACACATACAGACACTGACACACAAAGAGTCATACAGTACAGTACACACACACACACACACACACACACACACACACACACACACACACACACACACACACACACACACACACACACACGCAGACGGTCATACACACAGTCATGCCTGGCAGGACTGGTTGAAATGGGTAATGTCTTCATCTAACATTAACAGCATAAGGAGCTCATAACAGTCCTGGCGTGATCGCCAACATGTCTACCTTCATCAGTGTAACGAGGACATCATTTAACTCTCTTGTGCGGCAGCACAGACAGGCTTGTTTTTCCGTCCCTTTCCCTCACATAATCTGATCCTCTGCTCACTGGAACCAAACCGGCCCATAATGAAAGAACATTTTGCAGTTTGACATCTCATAAACAGCTTACATCAAAGAAGGTTGGAAGTCTGTGATATCAACCAATCCCTACACAACTGGCACAATCGGCACCAAAAAGGAAACAGATCCTGCTTTTTAGTGAGCATGAAATACAGTAATCAAAAGTTTGTACAATGTGGAACAGTAAGAAAAACATGTGCAGAATACAAGTTTCAAAATGGACAAAGAATGTTAATAAATGGACAAATAATGCTAACTTTTTTTAAAACATTGTAAGTTCTAGCCCGAAGTCTACAAACACCCAAAAACAAATAAAACTCTATCCTAAAAACTTGGTACCATGATTTAACTAAGTTGTTACCAGAAAATTATCGTATCATTACTCATCCGTAATGTATAGTTTCACCAAGCTTAGTTGAAAAATTAATGAAACTCATTGCTTCAAATGTCAAGTAAAGATTACTAGCCTCTTTCAAACTATGTTTACCAAAACATGTTTGTGGCAAGGCGTTTCTACCCTTTTTTTTATTAGACCTATATTCCTTTTTACACTGTACAAAGTAATGTGTTTGTTTTGATTTTGCTACCAAACCAGATTTACTGTATTTTATAGTACTTCTGAGGGATGTTGTAGGGCACAGGGAATGGCAGTTGTGGTTGTAAGCAGCATACATTATACAGGAATCTGAAATTTCCCCTATAACTGTGCCCTTGTATGCTGTGCACCAGTTGGCTAATTGGTACTCTTCATCACAGCTAAAGCAAAAAAATAAAATAAAATAAATAAAAAATCTTCTTCTTTTCCTGGGTGATGTAAAAGAGAAGCTGACAAAGAGGAGATGAGGCATGGCTTTAAACCACAAGGCCTATTCTTGGGTGACCCCCAAGTAAATCTAATCTAAAAAACATTTGAGGCAGAAAATAAAAGCTTTATCAGACAGTGTGTATGAAATTATTCACAGATATTGCAGCATTAATTTCACTCTCTACGCTTGACGGAAATCAGAATCAAAAGAGAATTTTTTTGTTCAAAACAGAATTTCAGTGGTACAAGATCCTATATGTTTCTGTGGAATTATTGATAGAGCAGTGCTCAAGTGACATCTTTTGGTTCACTTCAAAATGTAATTTTATTCACAAGTGAAAACTTTCCTTTCAAGTGATCTTATTTTGATACATTATTCAGAGCTGAGAAATATCTCTTATAACAATATAACAGAGTTCCTACAGACAAAAAAAAAAAAGTTAAATGAGTATTTCATGGGGTTATCGGAAAATTTTTGCAAAGTCTGTGACCCTGTGAATCTCAGTGCCCTGGATAATAAATGCATGTCATATCTTAATCTTAGGGACTTCATCAGGAGTTCAATCGTGTGAGAAGAATATTCAAAGTTTGCCAGGAATAGTCACTGTCGCTTCAGTGCCCCGACCGCCACCCCCCCTCTCTCTCTCTCTCTCTCTCTCTCTCTCTCTCTCTCTCTCTCTCTCTCTCTCTCTCTCTCTCTGTGTCTGAGGTCAGTGGTCTGAAATTAACTTCTCATCAGATGTGTTGATGTCAAGTGACTGTGCTCTTTGGAGCTAGAAAAGATGTGGTGTCTAATGCATGCAGATACAGGGGTAAGAGTATCTACTGGGCATTCAGTAGAATCCCTTCCAGGTGTGGAAGAAGTATTTCAGTAAATTGTGTGTGTGTGTGTGTGTGTGTGTGTGTGTGTGTGTGTGTGTGTGTGTGTGTGTGTGTGTGTGTGTGTGTGTGTGGTGTGTGTGTGTGTGTGTGTGTGTGTGTGTGTGTGTGTGTGTGTGTGTGTGTGTGAGGGGGGAGGATTCTCTCTCTATAATCCAGTATTGAATCGGTTATTACAATGTACTTACATATGTAATAAGCTAAGGGTAAACATCAGGCTGAAGTGCATCTTTCACAATTTTTATGTGAAAATGTTTCTTGCCTTGCGTATAAAGACAAAGCAAAGAAGACACAAAAAATTAGGAATATACTGAGTTTAGTAATGACAAACTTTAGATTAACACGTAACATCTCAGCCGCATTGTAATCATTTAAGTGTCTCTATGTGCCTAAGATAATGTGTGGTTGTTTTGTTCTTTACAACAATAATTTTACTAGTTCATTTCCTGACAATTAATGTCCCACGGGGAGTAAACAACACACAGCCATTGCTAAGGACCAGGTTTGATAGGCTGTCTTTAATGGCCTGGGCTATAAAACATTAGTAATTCCTCTACAGAGTCCTGCCATCAACACCCTGAGGCTGACCTTTTTCATTTTAATTACTTTAATTACAAGAGGACATTCAAACAGATGCCCTATTCAGTTCAGTAAAGCCCAAAGCTAAGGTAATCTATTGCTTAATATGGCGCATGTATACTAGGCAGTGTATGCTATGTGTCTCTTTTACTGCCTAGCTATTTGGCGTTTCATTAGTCTAAGCCTAGTTCTTGGCCTGGGCCAAAGAGTGAACGAGAATATCTTTGTCCTTGTGTGGGAGAGGCAAGTGCTACCTGTTAAAAATAACATTCTAATTATTCAACTTGTCCTACACCATAGTAGTCTGTTCAAGTCCTCTGAAGCGCTGCCAGGTCTTCAAACATGTGCAGAGCTTTATACATCTTTTACCTCCTGGACTGAAACAGAGGGATGAAACAGCGTTACAAATGACATAACATGATATTCATGAAATTATTATAGGCTGAAAGTTAGAAGAAAGTAGACTTTAAAAGCAAGTAAAAAAAAATATAAAAAAATCGGGTGCTGCGGGAATTCTTTAATGGGCCCATTGCACATATGCAGGGGAGTTAATACTCTGGGCATCATCACACACAGACTCCTCCACCTCCCCTCTCAGGTTTGGAGTTTGATCTTTGAGCTCTCGCTGCCATGCCGACAGCCAGCCTGCTGTGCCAACCCTGGGTTGGTGGCGGCAGTTACGGTGTCGCACACCGCTGCCAGAGGTGTGGTGAAGCGACACTCGGCAAGTGCTTTTGGCGCGACGCTCGCGCTCGATGATGTTCCGCGCTGGTGACGGCGATTGTTTGTGTCAAGCGGAGCACTCAGTCGCCCATCTAAGAGCCACACTAATAAATTCCTGTCAGCGTGTCTCTGTTCATCACGGTACAGCAGGGGCCTGTGTGGGATAGCAAGCCCACTCGCTTTGGAACGCTTACTGTGCCATTGTTGAATTAAAATAAACGCCTCGAGGTAAAAAAGATGCACGCCAAGGAGACCCAGCAGACATCGCCGGGTGTGCGAGGAGAACAGAGGACATAAATAAACGTCTCATTGTACAGGCCGTGATCACGAGCCCGTGAGCGCAATCTGTGCACCGTGTGGCACAAATTATTCACCGAGTTTGTTTCGCGCCTCAAAAAAAAAAAAAAAAAATTGAGATGATATGATGGCGTCTGTCTGTTGTTGGAACGAAGTGTGTTATTCACATATTATTACCACCACCACCACCACCATCACCATCCTTGCAGCTACGGCTTATTCTTATAAAGATAGACTCTGGTACTGCGAGGTGGTTGCTGAGCAAAAAGGTTTCTGCTCATTCAGGCTTTCTATGATCCCTACACCGAAACTTTTCCCAACTTCTTTTTTTTTTTATGTTGACGATAGTAGCGCCACGGTACAGTCTGCGTAATCACAAAATGGCTGGCCTTTATTGTTCCTCTGGCAGGAATACTCAGATTTCTGGATTCCCAGCATTAAAAATGCAGCCTGATAAAATATTAAGGCTTTCTGCAGATGCCATGCAGTCTCAACTTGAAAAATAGACTTCCCCACCTCACCCCAAACCACCCCCCCCCCCCACGTTTCCTGTTTTTCTTTTTTTTTTTTTTACTTTTCTTTTCTTCTCTTGTCTGTGTGAGTGCCTTTCTCATACGATGCTTTCTACCTTTTTGTAATGTGTGTGTGTGTGTGAGAATGGATGTTGAGGAAGAGTAGATGTTGAGGTACTGGTATTGTTGGGGGGAGGGGGGTGATGGAGGATGGAGTGTGTGTGGTGGTGGTAGCGATGGTGGTGTGTGTGTGTGTGTGTGTGTGTGTGTGTGTGTGTGTGTGTGTGGAGTGGGGGGGGTGTTGGTGGGTTATTCAGGTGAAGAGTACAGCAGAAATGAGAACTCCCAGCTTCTTCTGTGACATGTTGACACAGCCAGACAGACAGACAGGCAGAAACATTAGCACAACACTGTTGCTAGCTTGACACCCGAGACTGACAGCCCCTGACCCAGTTCTCTCCTGTCAGGGATCCTGAGATCCTGGAGTCAGATAAGCAACCTCTCCTCTCCCTTTGCTCCACAAACAGGGTGCCTCCACACACAACAGAAAGCTAAGGGAAGAAAAAAAAAAACACGCAGGTGACTCTTTGCAACATGTGGCTAAGCGAACACTACTTATGGAGATGCATCTCTCCTGCCACAAGTTGCTGTCACTCAAACGCACGGCATTGGCAGCTCCAAGTTTAAGCCGTCTGCGCTAACCAAAGAGGCAGTCAATGCAGGCTATGGATTAATGCACTTCCTTCTTCACTGTTTGCTGACACAGATAAAGCGCGCACACTCCATTGGCGAGTCGAGAGTCGCTCAAGTTGCATGTGAGAGACATCAATGGTGGCATTAAGTGCAATCTACCATAACACTCTATATAGCTGTCTAGCGAAGATACGAAGAAGATGGCCTTTGATGGGGGGGGGGGGTTGGGTGGGCGAGCATCAAAGTGTTTGTGTCGTGTGACTCAGGGTGCGGATGCAGGCACAGAGGGACTGCATTATAGCTCACGCGGGTTGCTACGGTGACTCGCAAACCCCCCCTTGGGGACGCGGCTGTGTCGTGCTTCCACTTCCTCAGCTTGTCAGCGTCTGGATACTGTCTTGAGACTGAGAGAGCGTTCTCGTACTCACAGAGAGAGATACAGACAGACAGACAGAGGGAGAGAGAGAGAGAGAGAGAGAGAGAGAGAGAGAGAGACAGGAAGTGTAGGAAAGAGGCCGCCCCCGGTGAAGACAACCTCAACCTCGGAGCGGGGGCCCGCACGTCTCCATCAAAAGGCCCCTAATAAATGAGAGGACGGACGATGAGGACGATGGCCTACTTCTGGAAGCCAGAACCATTCGTCACAGCACACAGAGACGGTGCCCATGGGTCTCCTCGTGTTAACGATGGGTGCTCCGTCATCGCCAAACACACATGTTGATGTGTGTGTGTGTGTGTGTGTGTGCAGGTTTCAGAAATCAAATGGAGAAAAGAACACTAACATAGTTGGGATTATACAATCCAACGGTTGGGATTATATAAATTAAACATGGGGCTGTATAGTCCTTATATTATTCTATAAGCAAAGAGGAATACTGTGTGGACGTTTGTATGGGAACAAGAAGGTACTTGTGGAATAGAAGAAGAAGCTACTTATGGACACTGAATTCCTCAGGGCAGTAAAATATGAATCATAAAACATCAAATACATCCCAAGAGACACAAGATTTTCTCCTTTCCTCTAATACTGTGACATCGCTCTAATGATGTCCAAGTAATGTTGAAGAATCTTACAAATATATATATATAGTTAATGATGTCTGGCTGGGGCATGTTCACCCTCCCCCACAAAGTAACCTTTTGTTTGGTGTTTTATCTTAATTCTACGAGGCAGCCTTTAGTAGTAGCGATATTCTGGCATTTTAAATGATCTTTTACAGCAGCATTTAATGTTAATAATGTCAGTGCTTCTCTTCATCGGAACTATCCTGTGACCTTTAATTGTTAATTATACGGTAAGGTTATGTCCACTCTGCTGCAGTGGCAGCAACATTAGGTGAGGTTATTTGTTATGACCAGTCATGCCACATCTCAGTGTCCACTTCATCTGATCCAAATATGAAGGAGCGGTTTTCGGGCCAAGCAATTCCAGGCCATCAGCTTTCCCAAAAAAAAGCTCATTACAATTAGGATGAGGAGAGGAAAATGTGTGTGTTAGAGTGTGTGTGTGTGTGTGTGTGTGTGTGTGTGTGTGTGTGTGTGTGTGTGTGTGTGTGTGTGTGTGTGTGTGTGTGTGTGTGAGAGAGAGAGAGAGAGAGAGAGAGAGAGAGAGAGAGAGAGAGAGAGAGAGAGAGAGAGAGAGATGGAAGGAGGGAGGGAGTGAGCATCAGGATGTGGCAGCCTCCGTAATTTGCATCATCAGCAGCATATTACACCGG
>JAODXP020000030.1:11915737-11918237 GCA_027497455.2 Sardinella longiceps
GGCAAGCCATTGTTCTCTTTTCTTACGTTTGTGGTACAATCTCCACATGTATGCATACTTACTTTACTTCCTCCTGAGTCTCATTGTGCATAAAACAAATAATAAAGTGCCGTGCCATCTCAAGTTTGCCCAAGTCTGTTTTTAAATAATTCATCTCTGTGTTGCACAATGTTTACTTTTCTCACAAACCAGCTGGGAAAAAATGCAGCCTTGACATTGTGTACTTTGGTTTCTGTAGCCTACCAAGTCTGTATAGTTGCCTGCAATTGTTGTGTATCTCTGTCGGGAATGACAATGGTGGATGGGTGTGTGGGGGTTGGGAAACAAAACAAAAGGTTATGTTATGATAAATGATAATGTGTCAAATCGACCCGTAATGGTGGGAAGTGCCACAAATGCTCACTTTGGGTGATTATGAAAGGCCCCATTAAGATGTCTGAGCGATGAAATGGGAAGTACTTGATGCCAGCATCTATGTGCTGGACACTTCACGTGTGGCAGAAGATTAGCAGTAAGGTAGATGGCGAGTCTGATAATGGATGTTTTTTCCATGGCAATGCTCAGGCGGTAATCACCGGTTATATGCCGATGACGGTGGTCGAGAAAGATGTGAGTGATTTTCTATGGTATTGGCACATGTAGACACGTCTCTCTCTCTCTCTCTCTCTCTCTCTCTCTCTCTCTCTCTCTCTCTCTCTCTCTCTCTCCTGTCTTTCTCTCACTCTCTCTTTCTTTCTTTCTCTACATGCCTCAGGACCGTCTCCTCGATCTCCTCCTCCTCCTTGCGTTCTTCCTTCCTCCTCAGTGCCCACTCGAGCGGCAGCCGTGTGATTGGTATGCCGGGCGTCGTTTGCGTTTCCTTTCACGCAGCGGATGGAAATGACGACTTTTCCGCTCTTCTCCTTTTTGCCACTCTTCATGCACTCCTGCACTTGAATGCAATGCCGGAGACAGTAACATGCCAAAAAAAAAAAAAGAAAAGAAAAAAAAAACACAGACACAGATGCTATGCTGAAAATAAAACTCATAATGTTTTCTCTCTTTCTCTCTCTCTTTCTCTCTCTCTTTCACTCTCTCTTTCTCTTCTTTCCCACTTTAGTTGACATGCTGATGTTCCTTATTTTTATTTTATTCATTTATTTGCTAAGAGACATTTCCTTGATTTATGTCATGATTGCCTGAAATATTGATGGAGTGAGACTCGAGGAGACTGCAGGATGTGCCAGTCACATCAAAACACTCTGACATCATGAAGCACGAATGGATGATGGACTATGGTAGGGTAGAGAATGGTGGGGGTATGTGCGTTTGAGGAGCGGGGGAGTTGAAGACGTTCTTAATGTAAACTCTGATAGCCATAAAACATCCATCAGGCAGCTTGTACCGCCTCCCAGTCAGCCACTACCATCCGTGGCAATGGTCAAATGTTACAGCGATGTCTAGACCTGTCGTTAGTGTAGTAAAATGTGATCAGCATAACTAGCACTGTTCAAGGACGTGCTTATTTCTGGATGAGTTTTTTGAGTTTTTTTCTGAGTGAGTTTTAACTTATATTTATGCTTATAATAAACTTTGTGTATTATCATTGGCCCCACATTTGGTGCCTTGCTTTTACATTTACATTTTTCGCTTTCTGATAAGAATGATTGGTTGATGAGACCAAAATTGTTTTTTGTCATCATACTGTACATGGTTTTTGTGGAGTCTGTTATAGGGGGAGTGACTTCAAAATACTTTTTCTTGGCAAGTCACTGAACTAAACATTCAAGCACACATTTAAAACTATACACTGTACCTTTAGCATTTCCGGCCTAGCTATTGCCATGGGGACAGAAGTAAACAAACGGCTAACCTTCAAACATTCCACACCAGCCTAGTGTTGCAAATTGCATGAGTCTCCGTGCTGTCAATCAAAAATTGCTGAAAGACAAAAAAGAAAAGAAAAAAACTTTGACAAAACCTATAAGACAGTGTTGTTGTGCTAGTGCTATCAGTGGTCATAGCAAGAGCTAGCGTGCGTCTCATCTCTCAGAGGACGGCCCTGCATGTGCTAGTGAGCGCAGTGATGACTGAGGCGACTGACAGGCCGTCCCCTTCTTGTTCTGACTCCCATCTCAGCAGAAGCTGTCCCCGGCTCCACGCCTCTGCCTCCGCTGCCGCCAAAATGTCACATAACAGCTACCGAAATATCAGTTTGGCAGCCAAAACTGTCTGCGGGAAAAAAGAAAAAAAAATGGCGGCAGAATGTTAAAACAGCAGAAGGGGAAGAGAAGTCTGGAAAGGTGTGGGAGACTGGCGTGAGTCTCAGAGGTGTTATGGAGTGTGAGTGTCGTCCAGGCCTCTTACTTCTGGGCCAGCACCAATCTCCATGACAGATGACCTTTCAGAATGGATAGGGGGGTACCAAAGATCGAGCCTGGGGTCTCACTATGTCTCATTCATCGTCACCTACTGCTTCACACACACACACACACACACACACACACACACACACACACAC
>JAODXP020000030.1:11923237-11925737 GCA_027497455.2 Sardinella longiceps
TGGAATAAATGGAAAATATCATTGTGTTTGGAGAAGAACACAATGCAAACTAATTGAATTGTTGTGTAATCTTCAAAGAGCTTATGAGGGAAAAGTTTCTATTTTTAGGGGAGAAAGGAATAAAAAAGAAAATAAGGGGGAAAAAAATGTTATATTTTTGAAGAGAAATTTGCTTTCTCCTCCATCCGACAAGGGGTTTCCTTGAGAGATTAAAACCTATCCAGAGTGTCTTCCCCTATTTTCTTATGCTTCAGCAAAAGCTTATGGCCGTGTTTCATCTGAATGCATCTAAATTCTGAGCATGACGCCGGAGAATGAAATTATCGCACTTTCTCAGACCCAACAGGGTCTAGTCTGTTTTATGATGTAGTATGATGAGTATTATGATGAAGTGTTATGAGTATTTGAGATTATCGTAAATGCCAGACCAGAGGAACTTTCTGAGACTGCAGATGTCAAGCAGCTAGAAAAACATAAAACAGTGAATGAACAAGTACAACACAATGTACAGAATTTGTCAGGTACAGTAAGGACAAGCTTACCTCACTCACGTCAGATGATGCGCTACGTAACTTTAAAAGGCACTTTTGCGCAACAATCTGATGTTGAAGCCCTTCAGAGCGATTTCAAGCCCAATATTCTCTAACCGAACCAATCAGGACTGCTGGCTGCTGTAGAGGGAGTGACGTAGCGAAGAAGCAACTGTTTTGAATCCAACCAATCCAACAAACGTAACCAGCGTCATCGGTTGGTTTCGATGTGATTGGCTGAAGTGTACGTCAATTAAATTGATGGACAAGCCGTTTGTCCAGTTAGATTCTGGCTCCTGAAATAACTCGTCTATCGTTGATCATCAGATGTTTGCGCGGCTTAGCGCTACATCTGACGTGAATGAGGTAAAGGACAAGCAGGGGCGTAGCACTAAATTCTGGGCCCTGAGCACAAGCAGTGGCCATGGGCCCCCCTCACCACCTGTATTACAATTCCAGGCTCCTCAAGGGCCCTGCCTCCTCTTGGGGCCCTGGGAACTCAGTCCCCCTATTCCCCCCACTATGACCCCCTGAGGACAAGTGGACAAGTGCAGTTCTAGGAATGTGTCATTACTGGGCATTTTCCTCACTGAGCATCTATCATCTACAGTGTCGCAAAGTAGAGTGTATGAGTGTATGTGTGTGTGTGTGTGTGTGTGTGTGTGTGTGTGTGTGTGTGTGTGTGTGTGTGTGTGTGTGTGTGTGTGTGTGTGTGTGTGTGTGTGTGTGTGTGTGTGTGTGTGTGTGTGTGTTTGGGGTGGGGTTGGGTTTATGGTTAAATGTTTTGTGTAAATGAACCACAAAAGAAGCGCACGGCAAAAAGAGAAAAGTGCTTTTCTCCGCGGAGAGCATAATGGTTCTATGGGCGAAACGGAAATCTGTCTGTCGGCGGGAGGTGCTGTGGGTGATTTGTCTGATTGCCGCGCAAAAGTGGACGTGCAGAGGAGCTGCGTGGCTGGGCTCATTAGGCTCTGAAGAGGAGCGCAATGCAGGCCCATCTCCAATCCGCAGCTGGATGCTTGCGCGTAGGGGGATACACTATCACACAATACGTTTTGAAATGATAGCATTACGCTGGAAAGAGAGAGAGCGAGTGGGAAAAAATAACAGCATTGTTTGTTCGTGATGTGCACTCTTCATGAAGAGCGGAACGCTTTCGCGAAGGTATTGAGCGTACTTGGAGAGGTGGGTGGAGGTGGGATGAATTGTGTGCTTTAGGATCATGCTGTGAGGCTAAAAGAGGCGGGCCCTTCCGATGACCCCTCTAACACATATAGCCGCGCTAGCCAAGGGTCTCGGCATCAACGCGGCTGCTAGCGCTGCAGTCTTCCGTGCTCAAGGTCACAGGCTGCAGCGTGGGCAGGATGGCCTGCAGATGTATGCCGGGGTCGGGTTGCACTGCGGCGACCCCAGCGACCTCCCGTGACCCTCAGGGGCCAAGCTGAAGTGGATGAGCAGGGGTGAGGTGAGGCGAGGTGGGACATTGGGGAGAGGGAGAGGGGGGGGTGATCTGGAATTCGCCGGTTCAGCTTTGGGAGCGTTTGCTCCCTTTGTTTATTCCTGCCGGATCTAATCTCCAAATAAAAGATTTAAGCCAAAGTCAAATCCCGTAAAAATGAAGGGTGTGTGGCGTGTGTGTATGTGTATGTGTGTGTGTGTGTGTGTGTGTGGCAGGGTTGGGGGGCGGAGGGGGGGGTGTTGCTCAGCTTCTGTGCACACATCCATCTTGGGAGAATGGCCTCTGAGCAAGCAAATGAAGACGTAATATGTTTTATTCAGGGGGAGCGGCGTGCTCAATGGAATACATTGTAAATAACTGGCCAGAGAATGTAGCGATCTCCTGATTCTATTATGCAGATCAGTGATCCTCAAATGTAGTCCTGCAACGCTACCGATACCATGCTGCGTTTTAATTCCTCCGCTTCTGCTGTTTTCTCCTCAGAGGTCAGAGAGAGCCCACCAGGCACATT
>JAODXP020000030.1:11928237-11940737 GCA_027497455.2 Sardinella longiceps
CTCCGCCTCAGATAAAAGAGCCTGCTAAACGCCCAAATGTAAATGCTGCCAGAGGTCCAGCTGAGGGGATTTAGGGCGTTGCCGAGCCGACGGCTGGTCTGCAGTCCCACTCCTCTCTGACTGGACCAGTCTGGTGGGGTTTGCACTGGGGGCCCTGCCACTGTGGCAGGTGGACAGCTTTGTTTGATATCCCCATTCCTCTGCTTTCATCTCAGCAGGCTGCCCGAATCACAGCTCCACTGATTAAAGCTCACAGGAACAGAAACTCTCCTCTCCTCTCTTCTCCTCTCCTCCCTCCCTTACTCTCCCTTTTCTATTTTTTTCCTCCGTTCTTTCTTTTCTTTCTTGTCTTTCTTTCTCCTACTGATCCAGCTCATGCTCTGTAGGTTCATTCATTTTTTAAAGCAAAGTAATGTGGACGGTTAGGAGGCCGGTATGAGTGATAATTATTGCTCTGGTTTGTTTTGGTTGTTTACTTTTGGATTCTCCAAGATATTAATGAATGCACTGTTCCACAGAAATGTAGTTCAACAAACATGTTTTTAAAAATGCATGAGCCAAAAACTCGGAATTCTGATAAGAAGAGAAAAAAAAATGATACAGTATGATGGGTGTGTCTGGAATTATTCTGAAAACATCACATGCCAAACTAAATCAGTCAACATGAATTTATCATGTTCAATGACTCAGAGAAGTGTCAAAACATGGGCTTGTCAAGTTAGATGGAAATTGTTGAGAGGCTTATCGAAGGGAATAAAACAATTTGAACAAAAATTTCTTGGCTAAAATAGACACACAAGCATAATTTTTGCATATTGTACTGTATATTGAGTAGACATTGAGTCACGCTTTTGAAATGCCTAATTCTGTCTTCCCTTATTCAGAGTGTTGGCTGACTTTTCTTAAAATACATTTCCTAGGCTGCTTTCTGCAGTCTAGTGCCACATCCTCCGAGCACGGAAGCTAATTTTGTTTAATATTTTAATTTGATGTCAACCGAAAGATTCCAGATCATCAAAGCTTGAGAGGGTTCCTTTTGGGACAGATTGAACTCTTCGAGAGTCAGGCGGCAGAGGAAGCAGTAAAATATAGCAGTGATACAAAATAGAATACCTTATGTTACATACTGTGTGCTCAGTGAGAACTGTGATATCTATCTAACAATCCCTAATTGTTCAATGGATGTGGATAAAAGTGAAAGGCTCAGAGAGCTGCACTGGCAGTCCCTAAAGCCCCACTGCCTGTGTAGCCGGTGGCGGATCACACCGCACACGGGTCTCGAACCCGCCACCCCGCAAGCTACGAACTCCCAGCGTAGGAGTGGGACGCTCTAACCAACTGAGCTAAAAGCCCAATCTTCTAACTCAGCGTGTTAGAAGCGCCCATGGAATTGGGTGGTGAGGATTTACACGTACTACCGTCGAGCTAGCCGAGCTAGCTGGCCTCCTTTACACTTGGATGAGAAAGAAAACCTACTGGTGGGCATCAGCAACATTGCACTTGACAGGAGGCCGGTGTAGAACACGATGGCAGAAAACAGATACAGCTTTCACTCTGTTTTTTTCATACAGACTGATATTTTCTCCACTTTTCTTTCACCCTCCTTTCTTTCCATTTTTTTTTGTGGCAGATATAGGAGATGTGGCTGTGAATAGAGAAGAGGAGCAAGCATGAACTTGTGCTTGAAACTTTGTATACAGAGTAAGCAGCTCGAGCTGCCAGTTAGTTGACATGGAGACAGAGGCGCCCTCTGTGGCCCTGTGACCACCGACACCCACACCCTTCCTTCACCCCTCCTCTCCTCTCCTCTCCTCTCCTCTCCTCCCTTTCTCTCTCTCTTCCTCTGCCCTGCTCCCTCTCTATCCCTCGCTATCTCTGTCTTTCTTTTTTAGCTCTCCTCTAATTTTTGACAGGTGACATACAGTGGTGGAGAGCCGGTGGCCTGGGACTGGCTTTGATGAGGTGAATGTTAGCAGAGGTGACAGCACCCTCTACACAAACACACACACACACACCGCCACCCTACACAATACCCCCACTAGGGCTCATGACAGTTCAGCACCTGTGCCCCTGAGATGCTGCATCAGCAGGTCGACAACAACCTCGTTGTGGCGGACATTTGTGTGTGTGTGTGTGTGTGTGTGTGTGTGTGTGTGTGTGTGTGTGTGTGTGTGTGTGTGTGTGTGTGTGTGTGTATGTGTGTGTGTGTGTGTATGTGTGTGTGTGTGTGTGTGTGTGTGTGTGTGTGTGTGTGTGTGTGTGTGTGTGTGTGTGTGTGTGAGTGAGAGATATAGAGAGAGTTCAGACCTTCCCTCCTGCAGCAATGGCCACCCCACCCCCTGGTGAAGCGGGCCCTTCGCCTCCTCGCCCGTAGCCCAGAGGCATAAGCATAAACTATTTATGTGATCAATGTCTCCCGTTGCATTTTACAGTAACGTCTCAGAGCCAGATAGCCTTTCATCAATCGCCTCATCAATAGACAGAAAAGGGTAATAGATGCGTAGGGTGTTCATATTGGCTGCTACCTACCTACTTACCTGGCCCCCAGGCCTTCATGTTGACTCAAGAAGGTAGCAAGCACACTGGCTTGCCTGACACAGGTTTATTTTATTTTATTTTATTTATTTATTTATTTATTTATTTTTGAGCTGTTGGCCTATGTCGATTTTAGAGACTCATTGGAGTAAGCATACTTGTTTATTTACCTTGGTTGAGCCTTGGGTTTTGGTTAGCCATATACTGTATATTCAGACTAAAATTCAAGATCAGGTAAAAAATCAATCAATTTCTTGTGAAAAATGGTAGAATTCAAAATCTATGCCAGAGAAATAACTTCAAATCAAGGGAACATGAGCATGAAAAACATAGTTCTGAACTTGATTTGGCTTGAAGTTTTTGAACATATTCTCTGTGGAAAATATTCTTGGTCCAGTGGCAAAATCTTACGAGATAAATTTGCTTACTGTAATTTAAGCAGAATTTCCAATAAAAACAGAACATTTCTACTTGCAAGATTTTGATTGCAGAACGAACCAAGAATATATTTGCAAACTTACAGTATGCTACATAGTGTAGTGGCAGAATCAAAACCAGGCACGCGTATGCTAATGTTGCACGGTACTGCATCACCGTCTATTGTGCATTAGGACAGCTGCTCCCCAGTATACAGCGTTACCTTACACAACCTCCCCCCTTAGTCTAGGTTTACCAAGCAATCCCACCCCAAGACATCCAACTAATCTTTAATTCATCGCAGCATCTTCTTTGGTTTTCCTGGCCCCAATGACGACGAAGGAATGGAAATATTTTTCATTGTCTCCATCTCTCTACCACCCCACCACCCCCTGTCTTTTTTCTCTCTCTCTCTCTCTGTCTCTCTCTCTCTCTACTCGACTGTTGTCTTTTTTTTGGGGCGTAATTCGCTAAACTTTGAAGTGGTAATGAATGGTAGCTGAGCGCGAGGCGCGGGAGATGTAGAGCGCACATCTCTTCCCTAGCCTGCCTCCCAGGCTGGAATCCATCACCATGCGGGAGGCAACAGCTTGCCTGACAGCTTTGTCAATGAAAATTACGCCGGTCGGTTGGGATCGGCCGCGCCCCGGCGAGAGCCCTACCTGCCGCCCCTCTCTCCCTCTCTCCGTCTCTCTCTCTCTTTCTCTGTCACACACACTCACACACACTTTGTCTTCAGGTCCTGGCAAGAGGCCGAATCAAAAATAACCGTCCCCAGGGGGGGCCGCCTCTGCATGGGCTAGTGTGGGTCTGTGTGGACCCCCTATCAGGGGTTATGGAGACACAATAAACTTTTGCAGTTTGTCAAACTTGGTAGAAGTCACTGGCTGTGCAAGGATGGGGTACTCGGTGCAGCGCCATTGACTGCTAAGAGAACATGCAGTGGCTGCTTGTGAGATGTAAGCTGAGATGCGTTGTTGGGAGAGAGAGAGAGAGAGAGAGAGAGAGAGAGAGAGAGAGTAAGCGAGGATGCTTAAAACCATATTTCAATACACAGATGCATCACTGTCAAGCAAACACAATTACAGAGAGCCTCTGTAGCTGCATTTTCTGAGATGAAGATGTCAAATATTTGGCTTTAGCGTATATGCACACACACACACACACACACACACGCACACACACACAAATACCCATACTTGAATATTTGGCTTGTTTCCCAAAATGTCTTTTACAATAGCATTGGTTTTCATGGACGTTTCTTTCTCTTTTTTTGTATCATGCCCTGTTTCTCCAGCTCAAATGAGATCCCATTGGATTTTACTTACTCAACTGCAAAAGACTCAAGATAATTTCCATCTCTGTAATTAGGAATGTAAGACATACATCACAGAATATGCCTTGTTATATAAAAAAGGCTAAGGCTTGATATTATGTAGATTTAAAGGGACCCCAAGGGGCTGTTGTATTAATTATTTATTTACTCTCAAATTTATTTCCTCTCGCCTCAGACTAATAAAACACAACCCGATCTCAGTTCAAATCACAATACCGTGGCAATATTAAATGAATGAAGGCGGATCATTTGTCTGTTGGCTTTTATTTCAACATCCTTAATGGCATCCGGCAAAATGCGTAACAGCAAGGTGTGTGTGTGTGTGTGTGTGTGTGTGTGTGTGTGTGTGTGTGTGGCAGGGGTGTGTGTTTGGAGCAGTGTAAACAGATTGGGCATCACAGTGCGAGTGCCTGTGTCACATAGAGACCAACATTTTTATAAGCTTCATTTGTTCCTGGCTAATTCAAGCACTAACTCTAGCAAATTAGAATGAGATTCATTAAATCTGACGCAAGCACCATTCCTTTGGACTTATGGTGTACTGGATGATGGGCACAAATTCCTCTTGTGTGTGTGTGTGTGTGTGTGTGTGTGTGTGTGTGTGTGTGTGTGTGTGTGTGTGTGTGTGTGTGTGTGTGTGTGTGTGTGTGTGTGTGTGTGTGTGTGTGTGTGTGTGTGTGTGTGTGTGTGTGTGTGTGTGTGTGTGTGTGTGTGTGTGTGTGTGTGTGTGTGTGTGTGTGTGTGTGTGTGTGTGAGTGAGAGAGAGAGAGAGAGAGAGAGAGAGAGAGAGAGAGAGAGAGATAGAGACAGAGAAAGAGAGAGTATGTTTTCACTTTCTTTATTCTTTTTTTCACTTGCACTTGCAGTGTTTTGACAACATCTGTTTCCATGATGCTGTTATTAGTAGGGGGGCTGGCAAGGGGAAAGTGGCGGGTACCTTTGCCAAGTGCTGTAACTCTGAGCAAACTATCACTGAAGCACACATCAAACAGCTTGAGGAGGAGCTGGCCTATTGCCATGGGCAGGGAGAGCAGAGGAACCAATTATTTAGCTAAACAGCCATGGAGGCGAAGACTCCATGATACTGGCATGATATAGGCCTATGTAAGCAATGGCAAAAAACATTAGGGTGTAAAATACAGTACAACCCAACTGGGGACCCATCCGGCAAGTTTAAACTTGTAGTCTCCAACTAGTCAAGGCTTAAGTTCTTATGTGGTGATTTACTGTAAAGTGAAACTAAGCCAGTTGTTATAACAATGTTATAAATCATCAAGAGGCCCCTTATTACATGCATGGACTAGTCACCAAATATGACTGGTGTCTGGTGATCCAGGTTTGATCACTCTCCCTGAAGCGCATTAGACACCATCAATAAGTGATGATGTTTGTCCAGTGGCGGAAAGGCGCTTCATCATCACAGGGGAGCCAAAGGCATACCAGTGGAGTGGAGTGGACCGAAGAGAAGAGTGTGTGTGTGTGTGTGTGTGTGTGTGTGTGTGTGTGTGTGTGTGTGTGTGTGTGTGTGTGTGTGGGAAGGGGGGAGGGGGTGGGACTGGCGAGATTGCCTGCCTGCCTGCGAGCCTTTGAGCTCACAGACACAACCACCTGCCACCAGCCCAGGCACCCAGCAAGCAATCATCCAATTTCAGGAGGCGCTCGCGGAGAAAGGTCACCGGGCAAGTGCTTCGCCACTTTTCTTGCTGGTGATTGGTGGGAGGACATAGTGGGGGAGAAAGTGGGGGGAGGGCTCTCTCTCTCTCTCTCTCTCTCTCTCTCTCTCTCTCTCTCTCTCTCTCTCTCTCTCTCTCTCTCTCTCTCTCTATTCGTTGTTTCGGACATTTGTGCTTTGCCATCTCATCTCCCAGCGTCTCTCCTTAGGCAACTTAAACAGATTTGATGGCGGCAGATGGCCAGTTGATGAGTGATATCCTTACCAATTAAAATTACTAATTGGACGTTGGGTGACATGGAATCAGATGTCTTCTGACACAGCGGCTGTGCTGTTTCCGTGGGATGCATATGTGTGTGTGTGTGTGTGTGTGTGTGTGTGTATGTGCATGTGTTATTTGCATGTGTGTGTGTGTGTGTGTGTACATAAGTGACACACATGGCCTTGTCCTTCAAGACAACAGTGCTTTGAATCAGTAAGTGCTGCAAGGTGAAATCCTTGTGGCGTTCACCTCTCACTGTATCCATTCCATCTGAATTCTCTCTCTTGTGTCAAATAAGAGAGTCTACAGACGTGAATAACAAAAGAGATGTCAGATTTTCTTTACGCTGTCCACAGCCCCTTATTTATTACATCAGCTTGATCAAAAAAGTGTGGAGGGGAAAAAAACGAGACGATGGAAAGAGGAGTATAAAAAAAAAGCAAAAGAGAATTCAGCCCTTTGAAACAAGATGGATGTCTTGCAGACAAGAAACACTTCAAATCCTCTCTCTTCAAGTTCACAATACTACCTGGCAGTGTACTAATCAGTACACATTGATCACAAAAAGTGCCGACAGACAGTCTACACTCCTGTATCTCAGAGAATCCAGCGTTGGTCCGAAGAGCCATGAAATATTGAGAGGTGAGGTGTGTTTGTGTTGACTTTGATCCCTCCCTTGCCTATCCCTACTCAGACCCTCCTCCATAGTCGAGCATGATCAAAGAATCACCCCCTTTTTTTTTCGCCGGCAGGGACTTGCCCTTACTCCAATTCGCCCCAAAATCAAGGCTCCTTCACCCTATCGACACAACCTTCCCTTCTCTCACCTATGAATTTATCCAAATATAGACATACGCAAAAGTATAGATGTATGCGATTTTGCAAGGCAGCTGAGAATGTTTTGAACACTTTTTTTGAGTAATTGTAAACACCTCGTTTCATTTGCATAATGTACCGCACAAGTGGGTTTTTTTTCTGTGACTAAATGTCATTGCTGGCATAGGGGGCAGACGTGCAAATTCAAGGTAGGTAAATGGCTTCAAAAGAAGGTGCAATGTCAGGCTCTGTGAATGCTTTTCGCCTTTCCTTTTTTTTCTTCTTCTGTTTGAGAGGCAAGTGCTTGTCAGAATCGCGGTTCTTTAAAAGCAAGGAGTACATTCTGGAATGCTGATGGTCCAATTTAGAGTGTGATCTCACCATGAAAACACTGTTATTTATTTAAAAACAGAGACATTCCTCGAAATGGTCAGCTTTCTGCATTGTTGCTCAAATTTTCAGAAGCAAGTTGACTCACTCCTCTTTGAGTAACTTCGAAGGTTACCTCTTCTTTTTTGTATAACCAGGGCAAACCTTGGCTTAGAGAAAGAGAGAGATCTTTTAAAGCCTTTGTCGTTAAAACTCAACCTTCCTCATGCAACCCATTTGACATTTCTCCAGAAGGCTTTGTTGGCAAGAGTTTGGCTCATAGAATGCATTTAAGTGGTAAACAAGGGTTGCAGTACGGTTCAACTGTGCATCTGTATGGGGATATAGAGAGGAAGAGACGGCATGACACATTTATTTCCGTTTTTATTTTTTATTTAATTTATTTATTTATTTTCAAAGAGCCTCTAAAGAGCCAGGTGAGGAGTTCATTTTCACCAACACCTGAGAAAAACAGATATGGCACTTCTAAATATTTGGTCCAAAGAGCACTTCACTCAAGGGCTCACTCAAACTAATATCATGGTTCTTCAAACCATATAAGGCAAAAAAAAAAAAAAGAAAAATCTTTACTTCTCTATCAAATTTTAGAAATGTTGTGAAAAGTACTTTTGCTGTTTCCCGGATTTAATTAAATCTTCTTTGCGGAGTTGTCTCAAAGCCTGAAATGTTTATTCACTCCACACTTGTGCTCCAAAGGAACCTGCGTGCAAACAACAAAAACCTGGTAATATCTCAGCATATTGCAAACACTTTAAACCCTTCAGCACACTTTCAACTTCATTTGTGAATTTTATTTTCTTCTCTTGCCAGTGCATAAATTGTTGGATCCTCTGCATGCAAAGTAAATATTTGCTGCCCACATCTCCATCTCAAACATTTCAGTGAAACTATCATTTTTTCATCCACAAACATACACACACACACACACACACACACACACACACACACACACACACACACACACACTCACATGCAAACACACGCACACAAGCATACACCCACAAACACACATGCAGTCATAAAAAACACACATGCAGTCATAAAAAACACACACACATGCATATACACACACACACATCTGTCATGAGCTCTGAGCTGGTGCAGTGGAAGAAATGTGTCTATCACGGCAGTGTGTGAATCTCAAGAGCAGTTCGCCTCTGGCTTATATGTCCGGCCATCTCTGCCCGCCTGTGCCCCGTTGCTGCGGTAACCACTCCCTCAGTGGATGACCAAGATGAGAGGTTGCAGGGGGGGGGGGGGGGTCGGGGTACAGTGTACAGTTGCTCGCGCTGTAGCCATCTTACCACTTCTCCCCACGGATGCCATTTATCTCAATCTTTAATGGCTCCAGATGGAATTCATAGCTAGTTTTGAAGTTGCAAGTTCACAAAGCACATGGAATGAAATGATTACACGTCTGATGCGCGCTTGGCATTTGAATATTCAGATTGAAATGCAGACAGACAGAGAGACTGAATTTTAAGTGTTGTGGGGTATTTTATTCCAGAACAGTGATCACTATGATTCCACCAATCACAGTCTGTCTCTTTAGACCACCACTTTCTGTTTGACCATTTTACTGTAAAAAGAATCAAACTTTTGTGGTCACATCTGTTCTTTGAACACAGTGCTATTTTGTGACATTGCACTCTAAGTGTAAACATGCTTGCCGTTTTTTTTTTTTTTTCCCTGCAGCCTGTTGTTTTGCAAGACCAAATGTCAACCTACAGCCAATCTGCAATACCATGGCAACAGATGTAAATGTACTAGGAGCAGAACACACTGCCTACATCCGTAAACCTAATCACAGCATGGTGGAAGGCATCAATTAAAAAAACTAGGCCGGCCTGTCTGACATGGAAATACAAGTATGGGAAATGTTGTGTGTGTGCGTGTGTGTGTGTGTGTGTGTGTGTGAGTGTGTGTGTGTGTGTGTGTGTGTGTGTGTGTGTGTGTGTATGTGTGTGTGTTGGGGGGGGGGGGCACTGCTAAATGATGAAGGCCCATCTGTTACTAACATCTTTTGTATGTTATATTGGTTTCTATCCAATTTTCATCATGTAAATCTGTCATACTTCCTATTTAGTGGCTGTCTGAATTACATACTGGATCAACTGAATCTTCCATGCTTCTGCGTGGAGGGAGCAAAACTCATAATGCGTAATGGCTGGGCATACTGTTGTTGAACAGTCCTTCTCTTAACAGCTTTTTTCTATTCTGGTGGGCACATGCTGTGGCTGAAGATGGTGTATAGCGAGTGTAAGAGTGTGTGTGTGTGTGTGTGTGTGTGTGTGTGTGTGTGTGTGTGAGTGTTGGGGGAGGGGGGGGGGGTCAAAAAGCGCCCTCACTTCAAGAGCCACTCAGGCTCCCTTGTGCCCCGCTTGAGTGCGGCGAAATTAGCTGGCGGTTGCTGCAGTCGTCGTTACTGACGCCATCCTCCCTGAGTCACTGAGCAGGTGCCTGGTGCATGATGGCAATGGGGGCGAGACGAGCAGTCGGTACCCCGAAATAAAACGAGGTGCCACGTGCGTCTGTGTGCGCCCCTGACAAATGGCACGCTAATGAGTCTCAGGGAAGTTGTGACTAGGAGTGAATCAATCACACAAGATGGAGGGATCGGCGGGGTACCGTGTGGAGGTGTTTATGGGAGTGTGCATACAGTATGTGTGTGTGTGTGTGTGTGTATGTGTGTGTGTGTGTTTTGGAGTGCTGACAGGAGTCACACGCCTGAGCCTTGTCGTCGCCGTGCCTCTACCTTGTCTCCTTGGAACAGGCACGGAAGGCCGGGACGTGCGAAGGTCTCGGCCGCCATTTGCCTGAGCAGCGGGGAGCGTTTTCCGGAGGTCAAGCGGGAAACACGCTCATGGGGCCACCTTCCCCCGTCGCGTCATCAGTAACCCCCCATCATGGGCCCATTGTCTTAATGGCGCTGTCAATGGACACCTAATGGCACTCTGCTGGCGACGCCTGGCTGCTCCATATTAATTTGAGCAGCACCGCGCCAGCGAAGGTTATTTTTTATTGTGTCTGTCAGCCGCTGATAAACCTGCTCTCCAACATCCATCCATCAGTTTCCAAATGCTCTTGCTGTTCTCTCTCAGCCCCCCTTTCTCTCTCTCTCTCTCTCTTCTCTCTCTCTTTTCTCTCTCCCTCTATCTCTGTCTCTCTTTGCTTCCTTGCCTTCATCTCTTTCCCCTATCTATCTAACTCACTCTTCCTCTTTCTCTCCCTTTCACTTTCATTTCTCTCTCTCCTTTCCTTTCTCTCATTTTGTCAATCTCTTCTCTCTTTCTCTATCTCACACTCACTCTCAATCTCTCACTCTCTCTTTCTCCTTCTATCCTTCATTTCTCTGTCATCCTTATTTTCTCTGTCCTCTTTCAGTTTCTTTTCCTATCCCTCCCTCTATCTATCTGTTTCTTCTTTTTCCTTTCCTGTCTCATGCTCTCTCTGTCACCTTTGTTTTCTCCTACTTATTCTCTCTCTCTCTCTCTCTCTCTCTCTCTCTCTCTCTCTCTCTCTCTCTCTCTCTCTCATTGATGACTGTACCCTCACATTTTCAGGGCGTATTATTTTTTTTTTCTATTTAAGAACACACTGAAGCTTAATATTATCTCACCAGGACCCCAACCTCTCTCTCTTTCTTTCTTCCTCTCTCCCTCTCTCCTTCGCTCTCTCATGGTGTGATGAATGACCCAGGCTCTCGTATCGATTTCCAAACCGAAACAATTTGGAGACAAAACAAGTAGCAGTTTATCATATTGATTTTCCTCCCAATTTAGTTTCCCCCCCTTTAAGGTGACACTGTGATCTGAATGAATAAAATAAATGAGCGACCGAATAAGTACATCTGGAGTGCTGAGCTGTGACAATGATTCAGTATGATGTCACATAACAAGCACCGCCCGATGCAGTTCTCTCTACAGGCCTTTTATGAAAAGACTCTCTGACTTTGAACATCAGGCTTGTTTAGCTACGGCACTGTTGGAGGCCAGATCAACAAACAACATCAACAAAATAAAAGAGTGAAAAACGGTTCAAAAAAAAGTAAAACAAAACAAAACAAAAAAAACAACAAGTTTCTCAATACAGTACATGCAGTACAATAATAAGCCACAGGCTAGCTTCTGTGTGCTGCAAGACTTTTTTTTTTCCTAAAGTCTTTGTTTTCTTTTGAATGCCAGTGATTAAAATGTGTAATTGGGCCCTTCATTCTGAAGAGTTAGGAGCAGTTAGAAGGGTGTCAAATACTTTGACATGGCACTCACAGGCTTTCCAGCAAGGCAAAAAAAGGACTTGCTTGCTGTTTGCATCCCCTTGGTTTAGGGGGGTGCGACAGAAGTAGGGCACTTCATGCTGTGTCACTGTGGATCAGTTCATGACTATCAGGGTGTCAACATCTCACGCCAGTTGAAAGAGACTGGCATGTCTTGTGCCGAGTGGGAGGACTAGGCTGAAACGAGGAGAGAGCGCGAGAGAGAGAGAAAAAAGGATAAGGGTAAAGAGCCAAACTGAACTGCAGCTGAGCAGTGGGAAAAAAAGCTAAAAATCTCTATTACAGGAAAAAAAAAAAAGAATAAAATATATCACTGTTTTGGATCAAATGCTTCATCCAAGTCTGAACTGCCAATGTTCTGTTCATGTACAGGAATATAAAACAACGTTACACTCACTTCAGTTAGGGTGTCAAAAAAGTGAACGTGGAAAGACATGTGGGGGGGGGGAGAAGAAAACTCAAGGGAGCGTGTTGGATTATGGAGGATCTTGACTACTGCATACAGAGGCCCTGTGGACCACACAGTAGAGTAGCCCACTGATTCTTCCTCCTTTGTCCGCACCTCTACCCTCTACCCTCTGCCTCAATTGCATTACAGCAGCTTTTTGTGTTGTTTTTTTTTTTTCTCCCCTCCCTGTGACGGGAGTCAAGTGTCAAGATCATCTTTTAATAACAGATTGGATTTGATTACAATCTGCTGACGCTGCACTCCCCTCCAGCATCACCTGAAAGGCACGCCGCCACTCCTCCTCCTCCTCCTCCTCCTCCACCTCCTCTTCCTACTGCGGCCCCCTGA
>JAODXP020000030.1:11943237-11945737 GCA_027497455.2 Sardinella longiceps
CTCAAATAAACGGCATGGTGGAGGCTTATTGGGGGCAGGCACAGCCAGGGCCGTTTCAAGGTACTTGGGGGCCCCAAGCAAACAGGACATGGGAGCCCTTCACTCCCCGTAAATACTTACATGAACCACATTGTCATAATTTTCAAACATCATCAATATAATTATTTGTATTGTACAGTTGTCTAACCAAATTAATTATTAAAATGATTAAACAGTCAATCCTGGGGGCCCTTTTCAGCCTGGGGCCCCAGGCAATTGCCTGGTTTGCCTGCCTTGTTGCGACGGCCCTGGGCACAGCCATAGGTGCAGAACTACTCACTGAAGAGACACAAGGCTGGAACAAGGAAAGGGAAGGAGAGGGGACCAGGGAAATGAAGGCAGTAGAGGGGGGTTGGGGGGAGAGGAAGAGAGGAAGGGAGGTCGATTAAGTGCTTCTTTTCCGGGTAAGCAGGAGCATTTGTCAGGGGTGTTCAATGTCAGAGATGTTCAATGTCATGGCTGTTACATGTACCAGCTATCAAATCATTCAGATGGAGGTTAGAGAAGAGATGAACAATGGATGGATGATGGAAGGAAGGATGGATGGATGGATGGATGGATGGATGGATGGATGGACGGATGGATGGATAGGTGGATGGCCTGTGTTGAATCTCTGTGCTTGTGGTAGATAAGCACATTTCTTGTTGAACATGCATATTGAGAAAAAAAAAAAACAGTATGTCTACCTCGCCTAAGACCTATAGCCTTTGACTGGTAGGTTATTGGAAGTTCAATGTTATTTCTTGACAACCAATTGGCGCTTTCAGGATACCCCAGGATTCAATTAAATTTATCAAGTCCCCTTTTTATGGGGGTACATCCATTGCCAAGTTCCTAATAATTAGTGTCTTGGAAGAGCTTTAGGATTTGTGAGGCGGTTGGAGACATGGTCCTCTGTTATAATCCTTTCTTAAAAAAAAAAAAAAAAAAAAAAATGTGCAATCAAGGCACTGTCACAAGTGTGACAGCATGAAATGGGAAATTGAAGGGGAGGGAAAAGAATAAAAATAGACAGAGGGCTGGTGGTGTGTGTGTGTGTGTGTATGTGTGTGTGTGTGGGGGGGGGGGGGGGGGTTGTTGCCATTTCACAAACATTTAAAAGCTATTTCTTTGGTTATGTGACAAGCACATCTGGTAGCTGTAATGACTGTTATACTGGCTTAGAAATGTTGTGACACTCTGAATGGTATCTGGGTCAAGGTAGATAACAGCTTAGGATCCCACTCTAAGGAGCATAGCATGTGCATGGACATGTTGTTGTGCGTGTTAGAGTGGGTTTTAGAATGAATATGTTCATGCTAGTGTATGTGCACGCACGCCACGCTCGTGTGATATCATTATATTATTACAAACGTTTTTCATGCATGTGAGGGCGTTTGAATTGTGCTTGATTAATGATTCATGATAGTTTCTTTTTTAAAATTTGTTTTATCTGAGGGCGTTTAGATCTATGTGTCATGGAGAAATCATTACACACAGCAAA
Source organism: Sardinella longiceps (assembly GCA_027497455.2). Classification (NCBI taxonomy): domain Eukaryota; kingdom Metazoa; phylum Chordata; class Actinopteri; order Clupeiformes; family Clupeidae; genus Sardinella; species Sardinella longiceps. Next base: position 11,944,760 of record JAODXP020000030.1, read on the forward strand.
GAGTTCAGATTCGAGTCATAAATATTTACCACAGACAGATTCTCTGTGCTACTGTGTCCATGGCTCACCCGACCATGTGGAGAAATGTCCACTACTACCCCCCCGGCCATCAATACATCCAGTCGTGCCCTAGTGGCCTGAGGAGAAGCAGGTCTGGCGGTGAGCTTTAAAGCGAAACAAAAGATTATTGTCACCTCTGCTGCAGCAGAGCAGTGGACGTTATGAGAGAGAGAGAGCTCCCCGAAAAGGACAATAGGGTGTAAATTGATTTATGGGGATTTGGGGTGCCATAATGTGCAGTAGTAACAAGGAATCAATGGGCTAGAAAAATGCTAACAGCAGACCTTTATGTCCTGGGCCTTTGTCTCCCAGCAATTTAATTAATCTGACTCACCCTCACCCACCCTCCCTCTCTCTCTCTCTCTTTCTCCCCCTCTCTTTCTCTACTTTCTTTCTATTGGCACAGAGGTGTGTGCGTGTGCGTGTGCGTGTGCGTGTGTGTGTGTTGGGGGGGCGGGGGGAAGTTGTATGATAGAGAGCTACCTGTAGTAGTTTTGTGACTTTGGTTCACCACAGGTGACAGAAGATGCCATCAAGTCAAATCCCAAGCAAACTTAAGGGCCAACACCACTGGCCTCACTGATACAACACAACACACACACACAAGCACACACACAAACATGACCCAGGTGACAGAAGAGCTGTTTCTCCCCCAAGGTTGTCATGGGGTTGCAAAATCTCCACAGAGACGGGAGGAAAATCCCGGGAAGGGAGAGACGGAAGAGAATAAAATCAGTTTTATTTCGGGGAGAGAGGGTGACATTGAGGTGTGGGTGGGTGGACGACACCGGTGCTACAGTGCGCTAACCTGACGGAAATGCGACTATACTGACGGCGAGGAGGACAGGAGTCACAGGCAGGTGGCTGCCAATTTCAATGAGCTAATTGCCGCCCAAAAATAATTAATATGGTGGAGGC
>JAODXP020000030.1:11958237-11970794 GCA_027497455.2 Sardinella longiceps
CATAATTGGGCATATTATAGCGGTGACAAACATAGACAATAACCCATCAGCTGTTTGGATGATAAGCCTCATGGACATGAATTATATAGAGGGGAGGGGGATGTGAGAATTAAAATGACCCCCTACAAACACACACACACACACCGCACACATACACACACACACACACACACACACACACACACACACACACACACACACACACACACCACACACATACACACCTCTTTTTTTCCTCTCTCTTCCTCTTCTCCTTTGTTTCTCTCTAACGTTCAATCTCCCTCCCTCTTCCTCGTCTCTGTCTCCATCCACCCCTCCTCCATCACTCTCTCTCTTTCTCCATCTCTCTCTTTCTCTCTCTCTCGCTTCCTCCCTCCCTCTTCCCCTCAATCCAGTCATTGCTCTCCCTTCATCTCTGCTGTCAGGGCCATATTCCAGGCTCTTTATAACAGCGGCAGGCAGGCAGTCAGAGAGGCCTGGGAGGAACCGGAGACTCCTCCCGCTCGCTCTCACCCGTGTGCCGTTTGAATTACATAACGTGGGCGAAATTCAATTGTCTCCAATTGTCCCTGGCCCGTGTTATCCATCACTTTTATTAGTGCAGCGGTGAGATAAGACTTAGTTATCTTCCAGGGAATCCATTTCCCCTCTGATGAATAATGTCAAATGAATGAATGTGTGTACAGGGGTCTAGATCAGGGAGGACTTGGCCCGGGCCGTACTGCTCCCGTCTGTTTTGGGTGGGAGTGGGAGTGGGAGCGCTTTGTCACTCTCTCAAAAGCACTATCCTCAGTGGAGGAGGAGGAGAGGAGTTGACAGAGTGGTTATAGCATGCTGCATACCCCCCACCTTTCTTCCATATACACATCACTCACTCACACACACACACACACACACACACACACACACATAGCACACACATAGCACTCACTCATTCACACACACAAGCACTTACTCACACACACATGCATACACACACACACATACATAGCACACGCACACAAGCACTCACTCACACACACATACAGTACACATATACACACTCACACACACAAGCACTCACTCATACTCGCACACATGCACAAACACACGCACACACACATTTTTGGTAATATTGATTAGAGCTTTTCAGTATCTTGCCTTTTGAGTGCATATTCACACACTCGCACTCGCACTCACACACACACACACCTTTAGTAGGGATGATTAGAGATCTGCCTTTCTGTATCACGTTTATCAGGGCCACCCCTGACTTGCCTAGAGAGAGAGAGAGAGAGAGAGAGAGAGAGAGAGAGGAAGGTGAGGGAGGTTTTCGCAGATGGATAGAGATGAAGTGCAGCCCCAAATAAGCTGACAACAAGACCCCTCCGGCAGCACCATTACGATTCAATTAGTATTTAAGAGGGCTTCCGGGAGCCTCACCGCTCCGCACCGCTCCTGCGTTTCCCCCTCACTGATGAAATGGGGATGTTAGACACACCGGCTGCTCCTTAGGAGGGAGATTCGCGCCGGGGTGAGCACACCATACGCATTTATCTTCTCGAAACTTGATGCCCACGTGGAGTTTATGTCCCGAGATGGGAGGTGACAGCAGCGAGGTTGATTGCAATGGATAATGGAGGAGAGAGAGGGAGAGAGGGGTGTTTTCACAAAATTTCTCCTGGTTTTCCGTGTGTGTGTGTGTGTGTGTGTCTCCAACTGTGTTTTCCCATCTGTCAATTAAGGCCAATGCCAGCGTCTGCCTACAGAAGCAAAGAATGGAAGAAGGAGGGGAAAAATTGCTCGTGACACAACTTGCGCGTGGAAACAGCAGGTGGAACAGACTTTTTGGAGAGGACCCAGAAGACTAGCGGTGTGTGTGTGTGTGTGTGTGTGTGTGTGTGTGTGTGTGTGTGTGCGGGGGACTCATTCCGCCACGCACCAGGACCCAAACTGGTGTGAATCTGTGCTGCGAATTGTTGTCTTAGCACAGACGCTAATGCTAAAGTGGCTAATTTGCATACGCATCAACACAAGCCAGGAGTAAAAGCATGTCTAAGCATGTTTGAGACAAATGACCAGACCCCCCCTCAAGGTCCCCTTCCCTTACTTCTCCTCATTACCTTGCTTCCAAATCCCCAACCCCCACCCCAACTAGTGCCCACTGGCATTTGCTTACATATGTAAACACTGCTTTGCCTCCATCCATCACAAGAGGGGCTTGTTAGTATGTGAAATGTCACACTGCCCATCAATCACAGAGCTGTACATGTGGAACAGCGTTGTTGTTGGGTTGCTTTTTAACCCGGCTGTCATAAAAATAATAAAATAAGGGGGTAAAATAAACCTCACAGGCAGCTGATAAGGATGTGTGTGTGTGTGTGTGTGTGTGTGTGTGTGTGTGTGTGTGTGTGTGCAGGGATGGGGCAGAGAAAAGGGGGTGGAGACACTGTGCCCATAACTTCCTGGGTATGATGGGAAAAGTCAACATGAAAGGGCAGCGAGTTCAGGGCAGAAATAACACTGATCTCACACCTGGGCTTCTCAGAGTACAGCACCCCCTCCTCCACACACACTCACACACACACACACACACACACACACACACACACACACACACACACACACACACACACCATCACCTACACAGCCGCCTCTTTCCCCATCTACCTTTACCATTTTTTCATCGAATCAATTGGATTTTTTTTAATTATGCCAAGATGATGATGTATGTCCCTCTAATAAGACATGAATGGGAAATGAAAGGTCGGTGAGAGCGAGATAAATGACTCCCATTATTTCACCAATCGGATAGAAGGCCTCTATATGTTCTAATTTGAATGATAATAAAATTCTGAATTGCTTTGTCCTACCAAGTCACTCTCCCCATGATAAGCAGCGACCGGCAAGGTAACCTTGTCCTGTAACCCAACCTATTACTGGCTCCTCTGAACCACGATTGTTTCAAATTAAAGGCGCGGAAAATAAATCACAATTTCGCCACTGCAAGACTGTAATTACATGACTAGACAAAAAAAAAAAGGGGAGCCCGGTTGAAGCTCTTTGTCTGTTCTCTCTCTTTCTTTCTCTCTTTTTTTTCTCTCTCTCTTTTTTTTCTCTTTCATTTTATCTGGCAACGAGTATCACAGCTGACTGTTCTCCTGCACGCTTTCATTGAAGGGATGAGAGTGTGCTCGTGACGCATCGCAACCTATTCGGCTGACTTTCATGCACTCTGGCACCGCGGTTGCCACTCTACAGTATCTGATTATGTAACTGGCTTTGCCCATTCACTGTTAATTATGATCATTCTCATGCCATCTAATAGGAGAGTTCAGCTGAGGGCTATGTTAAGTCAGCATCCTTGCGCTACGCTAATAGTCCACAGGTCAGAAAAACAAGAGCCGCGGCTCTTTTGTAGCCTCTCTCGCCGCGCCAGTGTAAATGAGTACAGAGAGGATGAATATTTAATCGATTCGCATTTGAATTTGTTTGCACATTTTGTTTGCACAAATACCACAAAGTCGGACGCGGACGGCGGGGGCGGAGGGCGAGGTTCGATGTCGGCTGCCGAAAAAGACCCTCCTAAATGAGTGGATTATTTTTAGCCGGCTCATTGGAGGGGAAGGATAGGGTGGCGGACCGGGCATAAATAATAAATCACATTGTCCTTGTCTTGGAATATATTTGAAAAGCAATGAAACGTGATAAACTGTTTCATCCGGGTTGCCTGATATTTGCGGCAGTCACTTTGGTGCTGACAGGCGGACCCGGTGGATAAGTTACTGGTGGCTATGCAGAGTCTCTCTCTCTCTCTCTCTCTCTCTCTCTGAGTCTATAGCCCAGGAAGAGAGAGGCCAAACAAGTCGATCTGGACCTGCTATTGGTGCTACTTCTGCTGCTGCTTCTGCTGCTGCCGCTGCGGTTTCTGCTGCCCCTCAACCAGAGATGGAGAAGTCCAGCTCCAGAAAGTTTAAATCCTGGACCATGTATAATGTAGGTCCTACCTGTGCATTAAAAGACAGGTGATCTCATAAACTTTCCTTTATACTTGTCCAGGAGTTGTGCTATAGTCAGAGAATCAGTTGATTTACATGACTGGTTGGAGTAGATACTGTATGTGTGAAGGACTTCTGACAGAGCACGGAGGACAGCGATTCCAACATTCTATTCCATTATTTTCAAGACAACCTCACACACCAGCATTGAACTCTTGCGATGATTACGGTTGAAGTCTATTTTAGTCGTTCATTAACATCCATTGGTGATTCCACAGGCTACTGTACTGCGTTCATTGCTCGTCGTGCGCTGCCAGTGTGTGTAGACAAATGAAACTGTCAATCTCGTGCTCTGCAATGCTGTTGAAGCCATGTGCAGAGGCCACAGAGACTTCCCATAACAGGCCCACTAATACTCTTAACTGAAGCCACATCCATGGCATGGCCTCGGTGCTCTCTCTCTCTCTTTCAAGTCCCAGGTGTGGACAGCAGGCAGGGGTGAGACCAGGGGTGTCAGGAAAGGCTTGGGGAAGCAGACCCGACTCTGCCACCGCGTGACCCTCCTCTGACAGCCCGCAGCTCGCCGTCCCTGTAGCGGTCGGAGGTCTTGCCGAGCGGGGCCTGAAAATAAATGCCAGCCAATTAGGGGGTGATAATGGTAATCTGTTTCCATTTTGCCTAGAAATGAGTAGGGGTAGAGAGTCAGTGTGTAGTGAATACAGGTTTTAGGGGAAAACACACACACTGATGAAATACAATTATGTATTAATGGTGTCTTTAGTTTTCCAATTACAGTTTCAGCTCTGTTGCCAACAGAGTTTAATTGCATTTATTTTGAAAGTGAATACAAGTTGTTGAACACCCCCCCAAAACAGAAATGTATTTATTGTGTTGAAAAAAATGGCAGTGCAAATGTCTAGTAGTTTGTGAGGGCATGTGTACTGTATGTGTGGCAGTCTTTGTCACTACTCAACTCAACAATGAGGAGCATCATGAAACTGCTCACCAAGAAAGGAAGACCAGATTCAGTGGTGAGGAAGTCTGAACAAAGGTGCTGTAGGAATGTACTGGTGATGGCCACAAATACAAACAGGAAAAAGTCATCTTTTTCAACAGGCAGTTTGTAGTCACACATGTAGACAGTGGCCCCTTTATGAAAAGCCTAATGCTTACAGTATGCGGCCTACTGTGATAAGAATGAGTTTTAACAGCCATGCCCTAAACACGCCTCCAAGATGATAACTGCCTTGCTGGAGAAGCTGAAGATAAAGACAATGAATGGACTACTTAGCAAGTTGTCTAACATCCACCACCAGCTCAGTGATATCATCATGAATGAACTCTTTCATAGTGATGTCACAGAGCTGGGACAGGATTCCAGAAGAAGCTTTTGCATCTATGGTGAATTTCTTATAGGGGACAGAGAATGAATTGATTAAGTATTGTACCTTGTCCTCTGATGTTAAAATACAATATATTCAATTGTATTTTGTCAAAAATAAAAGCAAGTGATATTTTACAAGCCTAATTAACACCTCATATTTAATGTTGCCGGGAATAAAGCTCACAGACTCACAAATACTTTTAAGGGTCTTTATCTGATAGAACCCAAGTAGGGTTTTTAGAGAGTGGTAAAGGATACAAATAAAAGGTTGACTGGTAGCAATGTCTTCTACAACAAAAAATGGTCTCCTTTGTGTTAGAAAATAAACAATGAAAAGCTCAGTTTGTCTTGCTCTCTCTCTACAAAATATTCCCCTATTATAAAAATAAAAGTACACTCTGCCCCCTGACGGTAGGCTACAAAATCGGCAAGCAACCCAATGTAAGGTAAATGGCTACAAAATCAACGGCAAAACTTTGCAGTACAAAAACGGTAGTGGTGATACTGGAGACATAAACAGTCAAAAGGCATCATTAGCACACCACAAATCTAATACATACATTCAATATGCTGACACATGTGCAAAAGAAATGTTTCAAATCACTTACATTCTGGATACACGGTTACAATGACACGTTTTCAACAGGATAGCGATGTCCCCTTCACAGCTACGTGACAAAGTAATACAAATCATTACAATGTATTTCCATTGCTACCTAGCAAAGTCTAGAGAAATAACCATTACCATTTCATACTCTAAATCACTACACACATAGTTTACACATGTTTTTATGAACTTACGTGCATGTAGGAAATGCATAACCACATGGCTAGTCCACATGTGACCAAGATCTTCAAACATCCTTTTCCAACCGAACTCTTTCAAACTTATTTACCATGTTACATACTCTTCATACTGAATTACCACACCTTTTGAGCAAATCTATGAATATAGAACTAATATTGAAGAAGATTACAAGATTTCACTGGTGTTGGCATCCGCCTTGCTTCTTTTCAGCATTCACGATCCCACGTCCCTTCCCAGAAAGCACTACAGTCTATCGGTGAACTACAAAATTAGGGCATTGTAGTTTTCTGGCATTTAAAGGGACAAGCGCTTCTAAAACAAAACCAAACGGGAAAACAATCCCCAAATATGACCCGGTTACATTCTCCCCTGCTTACGAGTCATCGGCCCCGATGACTCCTAATGAGTTTCTGAATTCCCTCATGGCCTCTCTGAAGAAAACTGTACCTAGATGTGCAATAACCTGAGAGACTGCAGCTGGAGTACATGGGTCTAACACTGACTTAGGCTCATGGTGCAGATTAGAGTGCTGCCCTGCATTTGACCTTTGACTTCTACGGGTAGTAGGGGCTGGCTCATGAAGTGGACTAGGATCTGAATCATCTGCCTGAGATTCCACCTCATGTTCTGGTTCCGGCTCACAAGGGTCGACCCTCGACTCTGACTCACAACTCTCAGAGCACTCAGCAGACTCTTCTTCGAGCATACTCTCACTGTTGGATGGTAGTGTCTCCCCCGGATAATCAATGTGGACAGACGGCTGTAGACCCCTGAGACTGGGGCCTGGACTAGCACTCTTCAACTCCTCCACCACCACCCCATCATTGTTAGCTTCATCTAAACCTAAAGCGGCCCCGTGTACTGCAACCGGGGGCCTATCCAGACCTACGTTTTTCTTTGGTGACATAGAAACTGGTACAAACACACAGGGTCTGATATCAACTCTGTTAACTCGCTTGAGAGGTCCTCCTTCAACTGGCTCTACTGTGTAAGTTGTTCCTTGAATTTCTACAACCCTATGATGAATGGGTTTCCAAGCATCTTGGATTTTATTCCTGCCTGGTGGCCGATTTCTCAAATACACAGTCTGGCCTATTTCAATGGGGGGACAGTAAACCTTTTCATTGAGCACTGAGATACGTTCTGCTGCTTTCTGCTCAGAGTACTCTTTTGCCCTGGCATGAGCCTCTTTCAGTCGCCTCTGATGAATCGCAAGCCAATCATGACTGGGTCCCGCATGCGACTCCTGCCCTAACAAAGCATCAACAGGAAGATGTGGGTCAACACCAAATAGAAGGTAATAAGGTGAGTAACCTGTTGTAGAGTGTGGAGTCGCATTATATGCATAAACTAACTCTGGCAGGTGTTCTGGCCATCTGCGTTTTTTCTCAGGTGGGAGGGAGCGTAACAGTTCATGTAGCGTTCTATTGAAACGCTCACATTGAGCATTTCCGGTGGGATGATGAGGGGTCGTACGGCTTTTCTTTATGCCATAGAGTTTACAGAGTTCTGCAATCACCTCACTTTCGAAATTTCTCCCCTGGTCTGAATGCAGACGCTCAGGGACTCCATATTTCATAAACCACTCCTTCAATAAAACTTTAGCTGTGGTGTCTGCTTTTTGATCCCGGGTGGGGAAAGCTTGGGTGAACTTAGTAAACACATCCGTGATCACTAAAACATTTTCCCTTCCATCACTAGCTGGCTCTAGTAGGGTAAAATCAACTGCCACTACCTCCAAAGGCCTGCTAGCCAGGAACGCTTTCATAGGGGGGTGGATCTTGGGATTGGGCATTTTGGTCAATACACACCGTTCACATTTCTTCACCCACTGCTTGACATCCTCATGAATTCCCACCCAAAAACATCTCTGCCTTAGAAGTTCCAAGGTACGCTCACTACCTTGGTGTCCCATAGAATCATGCACACTTTCTAATACCTGAGTCCTCAGACAACCCGGCACCAGGAGTTGCAAGCATTCCCCATGTTTCCCATTCTCAACCCGACGGTAAAGCAGTCCATCCTTCTCCCTAATATGTGGCCAATGTTTCAACAAGGATAGCACTGGTTTAGTCAAGTCTTTCCTTTCTCTGAAGCTAGGCTTCCTTTTTTCCTCCCAAAATCTTCTAAACACCCCAAGCACAGAGTCCTGACCCTGGAATGCCCGTAATTCATCCTTAGAATAGCCAGGCAAGGTAGGAGTATTACCCTGAGAAAAAAGGTTGACAACAGGATCTTCTTTCTCCAAAGCCCTCACCTGTCTGACCCTATAACTCTCAAGTCCAGCTGTTGTCAGATCAGTTTCAAGCGGGGTTCCTTTATGAATGACATTACAGATAGCCACACAACCATCATATTCCATGTCAGGCGTGTCAGGCTCATGCTCCCCTGCTAAAGGGTGCCTAGATAGCGCATCAGCAGCCTTGTTAGACCGGCCTGGCCTATACTGCACCTCAAAATCAAACACTGCCAACTGAGCCATCCATCGCTGTTCTAATGCTCCTAATCTAGCAGTGCTGAGATAACACAGTGGATTATTGTCAGTTAGTACTGTGAACTTAGAACCTAGCAGGTAACCTCTGAATTTTTCAGATACGGCCCATTTCAAAGCGAGCAGTTCTAATTTCATACTGCTGTAATTTCTGTCATTTCTTTCTGCATTTCTGAGTCTACGGCTTGCATATGATATTACTCTCCGTTTGCCTTTTTGTTGTTGATACAAGACTGCTCCCAACCCTTGGTTGCTAGCATCAGTCTCAACAACAAAAGGAAGCGTAAAATCTGCGTATCCTAGTATTGGCGCACTAGTGAGTTTCTGCTTTAAAACATCAAAAGACCCTTGACACTCTGAGGTCCATAAACTACACATAAACTGATTCACTTTCGAGGGAGGTGCAGAATTTAAACATAGGTTTACCAGATCGTGAAGTGGGCCTGCTATATGTGAGAAATGTTCCACAAATCGCCGATAATAACCACAGAAGCCTAGGAAAGATCTTAATTCCTTTAGTGTGGTAGGCACTGGCCATTGCTTCACAGCTGCTATCTTATCCGGATCAGTCTCAATTCCTTCAGCTGAAATTTGGTGACCTAAGAACTTAACCTGCGGTTGAAGGAAATGGCATTTTTCCAGCTTGACTTTAAGCCCTGTGTCCTGCAGACGTTTCAAGACAATGTTCAGCCTTTCCAGGTGCTCTGTGAATGTCTTAGAGAACAATAAAATATCATCCAAATATACTAGCATTATCTGGAATATCAAATCATTCATAGTGGTTTGCATTAGTCTTTGAAATGTCGCTGGTCCATTACAAACCCCCATGGGCATACGCAAATGTTCATAAAGACCAAAGGGCGTTGTGAACGCTGTCTTATGCCTGTCATCCTCTTTGACAGCTACCTGGTGGTAACCGCTTGCCAAGTCTATTGTGGAGAAAAACTTGGCGCCTTGCAAAGCATCAAAGCTCTCGTCAATTCGAGGCAATGGAAATGCATCTCTCTTTGTTTTCTGGTTAAGTTTACGGTAGTCAACGCATAGTCGTATGCTACCATCAGTTTTCCTCACTACCACAACTGGAGACGCGTACGAGCTAGAGCTCTCTTGAATCACTCCCTTCTTCAATAGCTTAGAGATATGTTCTTTGACCTCTGTATACTGGTTTGGGGGAATGCGACGATATGGTGAAGTCACTGGTACATCATCCACTAAATTTATGTCATGCTCAACTCTGTCTGTATAGCCCAAATCATCATCATCACTTGCAAAGATATTAATATATTTGGCCAACATCGCTCTCAATTCATCCTGTTGTTCTCTACTTCCCCCAATGTCTAGTTTGTCTAAGACTGACTGAGCACCAGCACTCACGTGATTTGGCTGATCAACTGAGACCTGTTCAGTGCTGGCTGAAATGCGGTGAAACTTTACTTTAACCTGTGGTTCATCACTTAAGCACTCTGCTGGAGAAAACACACCAAGACGGGTCCTAGGGTGTAACCACACATCTTCCTGAGTAAGATTGACTACTTGCACAGGCACAGTATTACTTCCAGACTCAATCAAAGTAGGCAACACTACAAGGCCTTCAGGCAAGGTCAGATTTGTTGGCTCTAATAGCCACTGGTGTTCAGCCCCTTGGGCCTTCGGGAGACCCTTTGCCATGATCGTGACAACTGATGCAGAAGGGATGTGTGCTTTGTCTCTTCCAGCCAATCTCGCCATAGTTCGCCTGATAACATCACATTTTTGCACCTGCTGGAATACACTTCTCCAGTCTGAATCAAGATTCCCCCCAGACTAGTCTCAAATTCTGCATGAACAAGCTGGCGACAACGGCTGATGATATTCATGCCGATGATGCCTTCTGTCTCAGAGCTAGGGGGATCTCTAACAACAAGGAAGCCACAATCAGATATTTTCAGGCCCAGGGTCTCTACTTCTAACTCAAGATAGCCCAGGTATGGAATTTCTAATCCATTGGCAGCAGTCAACCTAAGCCAACTAGATGTAGAGAGCATATCATCATCTTCCCCACATAGGTGCTGACGGAAGAACTTTTCAGTGATTGTGCTTACTTGACTGCCAGTGTCTAACAAACAACGTGTTAAGACTCCACCTATTTTCATGTCTACAACAGGGCATGTCCCTACAGCACGTGCCAGCAACTGGTCATGTGATGGGCAGGTTTTAACTGAGTCTAAGGTGTTCCCCCTGATCGCTTGACTCACAGCGACCAGGGTGTCTAGTTTCCCTGTTCTCTGTTTGTTTGCTGGTTGTTCACATTCTGTTTCTTTGGGCAGTTCTTGGCTATGTGTCCCTCTCCTTGACATTTGAGACAGATTGGTTTGCCATCCTCTGTAAATTTCAACTGGACTCGAGGTCTGACACTAGTTTGACCAATGGTTCTCTGCATAGTCAGGGTCTGTACAGCTGCTGTTAACTCACTGATCTGTTTTCCTTGCTCTGTGACTACTTTGAGAAGATCATCTACCGTTACTGCTTGCTGTTCATGAGCCCTGACTACAGAGCACCGAGCCTCCTTGTCCCCACTATCCTCTTTACTTTTACTTTTAGAGGTCTTTGAATGACCGGACTCCTCTATTTCCCATAGAGAAGCTTCTTCTCGAACATCTATCATGGTGGAATCTGGTTTCCCTCTGGCAAACTTCCTCAGCTCCCTCTTAAGTACTGGATCTCTAAGTCCTTCAATGAACTGATCTCTGAGGACTCGCTTCTCATTAGCTAGGGCATTTGGGTCTTGTTTCAATACAGTTCTGAGAATCTGACACAAGGCATGTGAGTACTCAAGAATGTCCTCAGCATCTTTCTGCCTACGATTATAGAAATCATGCAGTAATTGAGCAGTGCACCTTTTATCCCTGAAAGCTTCGCGGAGGTACTTGAATATATCACTAACTTCAGTGGAACCACTACCACTACGAAATCTTATCTCCTCTAGAGCTGCCCCCTTTAAGAGTGACATTACAAAGTCATACTTGTCATTAGCTGATTGATTTCGAGCATGCAGTACACGCTCAACCTCCTCAATAAAATCATCAACTGACCGTCCATCTTTCTCATATTCGCCACTAAAAGGCGTGATGTGCCGTTCTCTAGGTACATAAACATAAGACCTCTGTGGCTCTTGACCCAATGCAGCGATAGAGGCAATATTTGCCATTGCTTCTTGCTGTTTTCTTTTCAGTTCTGAAATTTGTGCTAAAATGTCCTGGTCCTCAATGCCCTTGTCACCCCCTACAGCCCCTTCCACTGAATCATCCATTGCAATGTATATTGGATATGAAGTTTCAAAGGATAAGTCCACAGTGATGAGCTGTCCCGATGAAATCCCTGGAGACGCAGTCTCTGTACAGAAGTCCCTCTCCGCCCGTCTGGGGTCCACAGAACACCACTGCCAGTTCCTCGGTCTGCACCACGCCAGGCTCGATCCGTCCAGCTGGTCACTGCTTCTTCGTATCACCACTACCGTTTACTGCCACCCACGCCGCACTATGCTAACCCAAATAAAACTATCAGAACCTACCCCACTCCTGGTACCAAAATTTGTTGCCGGGAATAAAGCTCACAGACTCACAAATACTTTTAAGGGTCTTTATCTGATAGAACCCAAGTAGGGTTTTTAGAGAGTGGTAAAGGATACAAATAAAAGGTTGACTGGTAGCAATGTCTTCTACAACAAAAAATGGTCTCCTTTGTGTTAGAAAATAAACAATGAAAAGCTCAGTTTGTCTTGCTCTCTCTCTACAAAATATTCCCCTATTATAAAAATAAAAGTACACTCTGCCCCCTGACGGTAGGCTACAAAATCGGCAAGCAACCCAATGTAAGGTAAATGGCTACAAAATCAACGGCAAAACTTTGCAGTACAAA
>JAODXP020000030.1:11970894-11975894 GCA_027497455.2 Sardinella longiceps
GTGATACTGGAGACATAAACAGTCAAAAGGCATCATTAGCACACCACAAATCTAATACATACATTCAATATGCTGACACATGTGCAAAAGAAATGTTTCAAATCACTTACATTCTGGATACACGGTTACAATGACACGTTTTCAACAGGATAGCGATGTCCCCTTCACAGCTACGTGACAAAGTAATACAAATCATTACAATGTATTTCCATTGCTACCTAGCAAAGTCTAGAGAAATAACCATTACCATTTCATACTCTAAATCACTACACACATAGTTTACACATGTTTTTATGAACTTACGTGCATGTAGGAAATGCATAACCACATGGCTAGTCCACATGTGACCAAGATCTTCAAACATCCTTTTCCAACCGAACTCTTTCAAACTTATTTACCATGTTACATACTCTTCCTACTGAATTACCACACCTTTTGAGCAAATCTATGAATATAGAACTAATATTGAAGAAGATTACAAGATTTCACTGGTGTTGGCATCCGCCTTGCTTCTTTTCAGCATTCACGATCCCACGTCCCTTCCCAGAAAGCACTACAGTCTATCGGTGAACTACAAAATTAGGGCATTGTAGTTTTCTGGCATTTAAAGGGACAAGCGCTTCTAAAACAAAACCAAACGGGAAAACAATCCCCAAATATGACCCGGTTACATTAAGATAGCCTAAACAAGCCTAAACAACACCCCGCTCTGGCCACCTCAATTGAACTGCAATGGCTTTGTGCTATTTGGCATCACTTGTAGGCTTTGTTCTAATTTGCACATGTTTTAGTGGCTATTTCTAAATTTAAGATTCCCATATGAAAGAGAGCAGAACCATGTCTCGTGTTCATGATAGCTGTTTGACCAGGCAGGGCATAATAATGGTGCTCAGACAAGATATTGACAGTTTGGGCACAATTAAGATGTTCAAAAATGTGAGGAGTGTACTCAATCTTGTGAGACGATGTACTTTACATATTTGTGTGATAGAGACTGTAGGTGTTGGTGTGTGCGCGCGTGTGTGTGTGTGTGTGTGTGTGCACGTGCAAGCATGTCTGTGTGTGTGTTGATCTGCTCAGGTGTGTGTGTGTGTGTGTGTGTGTGCACGCAAGCGTGTGTGTTTGCACGTGTGTCTGCACAGACACGTGTATGCATGAGAGCACTACCTGCCAGCTCTCCGAGTCAGATGATGATGAGGGGAATGAGGAAACGAGAAGCCGGTCGCTGAGGGCCAAAATTTCAGCTCTGAAGTATAAAATAAGTGGCCTGTGCCCCCCGACGGCAAAACGTTCCCGACTTGCTCGAAACCCTCTTCACACAGCAGAGGAACTCAGGCGGTCGCCGTGGTAACCACATTAGTTTATTCCGCCCACCAAAAATAAAATGACGAACCCCTCAGCGTGAGAATATTGAGCTAGGTTGTGTGGACAGCACAACAGGAGTTTCCTGCTGATTATTTCATCAATTTTGATGGATGTGTCACTTTGAGAGCATGTTTAGCTTGTTCTAAGTGAAAAATTTGCGTTTTAATAAAATAGATATTCTCAGTCAAGAAATAAAAAAAGGTCTAGCTTTTTGGTAAAAATTAAAAGGAAAGAAAAAATAATTAAGTGCTTGATATTCAGAAAATTTTGTCAGATGTCCCCACTACGAACCAGTACCTCCCCCTTATGCATACAAACACACACACACACACTCACACACACACACACACACATACATAACCTCGCTTTTGATATTGAAATGCATCAACCCCCATAGCATAGTTTTTAATTAAAAACAGAGAAAGCAATGGATAAAGAAGCCGCTGAAAAAGACAAACCGAAAATGCCAGGACGCAGACGGCAACATCCCATCATGGCGATTGATTTGTCACTCACCAGTGGATGCATTCATGGCTGACAATGGTTTGCTTTTGAGCACATCAAAGGCTCAGAGCCCCCCCAGGATATAACAGTGGTCTGCACCTGGTTTAATCTGAGAAAACGCTGCCCTGATGTTTTCTGGAACTTTCTGACTGACGCAGCGACGGCTTCCAAATTACTGGTGTTCTACCTCAGCCTCCTGTACAATGAAGAGGAATAAATTATTAAGAGAGTGAGAGAGAGCGCAAGATGATGGGGAAAAATACAATGCCATTTTATGAAAAGTGGTGAAAATTAGGGAGTACAAAAGTAAAGTGGACTGCCTTTTTGAGATTAAATATCACTCTCTGTTCACGGCTGTTCTGAGGAATGGGAAGGTGGAGAACAGCTGGAGTTTGACAAGAAAAATGACCCTAAAGAACAAAAAAAAAAAAAAAAAAAGATAATAATCACTTCTATCAAAATCTAAAAATGTTATAGTAATGTACATGTGAACTTCTAACTTTCTCTTGTCATATTACTTATATGGTCTTTGACCACCTCATATGTTGTCAGTTAATGCAGGGCATATTGTTTGTTCCCAAGCCGATACCCCTTTCTCTTTATCAAATGATTAACCATGGGTCATCTAGTACATTAGTCTGGTGATAGCTGAGCGCTTGGCAATGATAAATCCCTGCAATCTCCAAATGGCCACAATAGAGAGGTAATTTAGTGACTCAATGCGACACTATGGCAACAAAAGACTGTGCAGTCAACACTAAAAAAGAGCAGTGGCACACACAATAAGACAGTAAAACAAAATGGAGAGCTGTTTATGAATATCGAGACATCAGACACGGAGGGTATTAGAGGCTCGGAGAATAATCTTCCCCAATGTTTGAGTTAAGTCGTCTGTTAATCAGCACGACTCTCAAGCTTGTGGGAAGAACAAACAAAACGAGAAAGTGAGAGAGTTTGTGTTTACTTTTGGACCTTGCCCACCTGCCTTTCACGTCAACCGCACGCAAGAGCAAACTGCATATCCGTGAGGCGTATTAGTACAATCAAAGCTGACCGTTACCTCCCAATTAGGCGCCGCCAAGCGCCCTTTAAAACGTGTCCGTCCTAATGGCTGCCGACATCCCCTTTTGATTCGATGGAGGCGCCACCATGACCTGTCAGGAATTTCATTTGATTCGGAGACTCCTGCGGTGCTGAAAGGCAAGGCATTGATGCTAGGCTTTATGGATTCGAGATTCACGCAGAGCAGTCTAGAAATAGGAAAAATATGATGGGAGGTGGAGGTGAGAGAGTGTGTGTGTGTGTGTGTGTGTGTGTGTGTGTGTGTGTGTGTGTGTGTGTGTGTGCGTGTGTGTGGTGGGGGGGTGAGGGTGTTCAGTCAGTGTAGAAAGCAAAGAAAAGGAAGGTTGGTGGAGGGATTTCATCGAATTACAACTTAGATAGAATAAGGGGCTTGGTGGTTGAGGTAGGGGGGTTGGTGAGGGGTTTTTTTTCTGAGGTGCACACACACACACACACAAAGCCTCAACTCTATGTGGTGTAAAACAAGAGCTCAGCTTATAGCAAACACTTTCATGATTAAGGCAGCTCATTAGCGAGCATTACAAGAGTGTGTGGTGTGCTCGGCTGTTTAGTCCTTACACAGGCAAAAGACAAAATAGGGCAAATTACCTCCGCAGCCACTTCGGCCTGGCAGAAAAAGGAGATCCGGGGCTGTACATCACCTTGAACGTGTTTGTCCTAATTTACATACTTCTCCCCACGACCTGTCCTAAAACTGTAGCTGGGCAGGACGTGGGCAGGATACTAATTTTCAGCCTAATGTCTTTTCTTTTTCCAAGGCCCTCCAACAACAACAACACAAGCCACGGCCTGTGAAAGAAGCCATGTGTGGGAGCGACAGGGAGTCTCTGTATTTGTGTGTGTGTGTGTGTGTGTGTGTGTGTGTGTGTGTGTGTGTGTGTTATGTGAGACAAAATAGCAAGTGTGTATATATCAATGTATGAATAAGTGTGTGTGTGTGTGTGTGTGTGTGTGTGTGTGTGTGTTTTCAAGTAGAGCTGACGGGGCTAAGCTAGTAAAGTCCCCGAGCACAGTGCTTCTCTCTGCTGCATGCCCGTGTTGCTGCAGCCTCCCTTTCAAGTGTCTGCCAGTTGGATGGGTGCTGCAGCCAGTAGCCGCAGAAGCTGAGGGAGAGGTCACAAACCTGACCGTGCCGTCTTTGAGTGGCAGTCCATGTCCCCCAATGAATATCAAGGGCACCTCGACTCCATAATTCATCGCCCCAGCTGTTCAAAAGGGCTTCATATTTACACATATATTGGAAGGGCTTGCAGCTTTTTTTTAATATCGCCTTCCTACTTTTTCCTCCCATTTGTTTTAGAAGGGGGTGGGGGACACAAAACACACTCACACACACAAGCTGAGTGTTTTGCTTGCGGCAAAGATACAGGCTTACAGTGGGGCTAAATTTATAAACAAACTCCGGATATATCACATTTGCCTTCTGAATTATTTAACATTATCTTTATGAGTTTTTTTTTTTTTTTTTTTTTTGTCATCTTTGTCCTCTTGCTGCTGAAGGATTCTCCGGCTTAGATTCATCCAGTAAGACTTTAATCCAGCCGTACTGATAGCAGAGACTCTGCTTTTAGTCAAACCCCTATTTGCATCTATCGCCGGGGAAACCAGTGTGATGCTGCTGTGCAGAGGTGGCGGTATGGATTTGCGAAGGCACCTATAGATAAACACAATGAACCACCGACAGCCTGAAGAGTCCTGCAGGTTATTACATAGTGGGATGTACAATAGGAAAGGTGGGGAGAAAAGAAAAAAAGACCCCTGTTGACAAGTCGTTGGAGGCTGGCTTCTAATATTGTGCCTCATTAGGCTTATCCAGGTCATCAGCTGGTTTAGCTCAAGTCACAGCGGGTGATGGGGAGCCTTGGGGTGCAAATGCATAAGGGAACCAGTGGTACATGTAGGGAGAGAAAAAAAGAGGTGACATGAAATACATTTCTAAAAAGAGAGAGTGAGAGACAGAACAAGAGGGAAAGAGAGAGAGAGAAGAGGGAGAGAAAATAAATGGCAATGCCTTGTTATGCGGGCTCCCGTTAAACGAGTAGTTCCAG
>JAODXP020000030.1:11980894-11990894 GCA_027497455.2 Sardinella longiceps
GGTGGCAATATTGAATTTTTCCTCCTCTCTCGTCCCCTCCCCAGAATCAATAAGATCTTTTCTCACTGGATAAAGTTTGAGATTTCATTAACCTATTTAGAAACATCTGACTTGGGTGTATGAATTATTATTGCAGGGTGGAGAGGCCAAGAATATCCTTTATACATGGTGACAACAAATACTTTCTCTAAAGATAAATTCTCAGTGTTGTGTTGTATATTGAAATTACGAACAGATTTTTATCTTGGGTCGAAAGAAACAACAAATAAACAGCCATTTTTAACTGTCACTGCTCCAGTAAATTTTCTCCATTTGTTTAATCAAGTGGTTTTTTACTCTTTGCCTTGCTCTGTAAAATATCCTGTTGCTGTGCCTGAAATGAGTATCACTTCATCTTATACGCCTCTGTGCTTATAGATATGCTAAAATATTTCATGCTTCATTCCCCCATAATTCAAACATGTTTCCAAGTGATGTGTATCAATTCTTAATATGCCGGCGCGCCACATTGGATGGATGGCTGGAATGGTTTTTGCTCCTCTTGAAAAGGTTTGCTTTCCCTTCTTGCATATATTTCATCAATTATCAATCATTTCATTTTTGCATTCATCTTCCTGCTTTTGTCTGTCTCTGTGGTATTGTGGAGGCTGCAGACAGCAGAAAATAAGATGCCTATTTTAAAATTCCTCCCCATTCAAGCTCATTAACCCCCGGTAGCAAGTTCCTTTTCTCTTTCTATCTCACACACTCTCTCTCTCTCTCTCTCTCTCTCTCTCTCTCTCTTTCTTTCTTTCTTTTTTGCATTTGATTTCATCATTCACCCATTCCGGCAAGGTTGGTGCATGGCGGTTAATCATCTGTGTTGTTCCGTCTATCCCTGGATTGGCACATCTAGAAAGGCTCCCCTTTCCCATTCACGCTTCCCATCCCAACCCCCCTCCTGCACGGGCCAAGCTGACGGACTGGAAATCAATCGCTCATTAAAACAAATTTGAAGAGAGTTGCGTCCGACGAAACACCCCGCTCGCCTCACTCACGCCTCTCGCTTCCTTTAAAGACAACCACCATGCCAGCAAGAGTTTTGACCTTGACAAGGTTCAGTGAGACAGACAAGGCTGTTTTCATTGAGAGAGACAGTAGCCAATGAGCTTCTTTGCTCAGTTTCCAAACCCTCAAACGGAGACAGCTTTTTATTTGATGAGAGACAAATACTCCAATAATGGAGGACAAAAAAAAGGTGTATTTTGTAACAACGTTGGGAATGGTAGCAGCAAGGCATTGAAAGCCTTTAAAGCTGGTAATTGCAGTTTATCTGTTTGTGAACACACAAACCTGAGTGCATTCTTAAAAGCAGGTTGTATTGCAGGTTATTTGCTATTTTCTAGTGCACTCACATACCACGCTGGGATGTAGGGAAGGGGTGGGGGGGTGGATGTGGTTTGCAGGGAGGGATGCGGCCGTTTAATTTGTTGCAGCCCTGCGAATGTAAAAACTCAGCCATGTGTGAACACTCTCCAAGCTGTAATGTGGCACATTGCTCAACACAAAGCCCAGCAAAGAGCCAGCCAACACAACAAAATGAAAGAGAAGAGAGATAGAGAGAGAGAAAGTTTTTCGGGCGCACCGTTGGAGGCCATCGAGGACGGTGTCAGCTGAGTCATCGCAGCGTCTCTCTTCACCTTCTCCTCTTCGTCCTCCTCCTCCTCCTCCTGTTCTTTCTTCTCCCTCAGGTGAAGAGCTAGAATTACCCATCCTTATGTGGTCATACATCTTTTCTTTTACAGATGACCAGCTTTCCCCTGCGGGACTGACACCTACCATTTATTCTCATCTCTCAAGTTCTCTCTCTCCCTCCCCTTCTCTATTTCTTTCTTCTCTCTCTCTCTCTCTCTCTCTCAGAGTGGCATCAAGAGATGCATGGGAGATGTGTGTCCAGCCAACTAGCACAGCTACCAATAGACTGAGACGTTAGGAGGGCTCCCCCTGCTCTCTTTCTCTCTCTCTCACACACACACACACACACACTCTCTCTCTCTCTCTCTCTCTCTCTCTCTCACACACACACACACTCACACACACACTCTCTCTCCCCCTCGATCCCTCACTCCTTTCTGGGCAATCTTTCAGCGCCACCCCTGTGCCTGAAGGAAGACATCAGAGACCAGAGGGGTGTGGGGTGGGGTGGAATTTTGTGTGTGTGTGTGTGTGTGTGGGTCCGGGGATTGCACACATCAGCTCCCATCTGAAAAAGAAAGTGAGGGGCGGAATCTGTCTTATTTAAGGCCATGTTTAATTTCCGTTGACACCGTCACATTGTTTCAAATTGGCGAGAGGTGACACTTCATCTATTCTCAATGTGTTGCCAATGCCCCGTGTCGTGATGAAGCATTTTTTACTTCACGGGTAGGCACTTGCTGATTCAATAACCATTTTGCAGACAAGGCCCGATTCACTAAAGTGCCTCCCTTAAAAAAAAAAAAGATATACAATAATATCCAAAGTCTTTATAAGTCCTTACACTTTATACTCTTTATATGAGTCAGTTAACAAATTTGGTATTCAATTGTTACAAGGTATTTGCGCACACTTTGTGCTTTTGTGCCTGCTTCTTGTGCTTTGTGTTTTAGTCAATGAAGAATGAATACATTTTTTTTGTTATTTGTGTGCTTTTGCACAGCCAAAGAAACTGCAGGGAGCACCAAATGTGTGCTTTTGTTTAAAAAATAAATAAAAAATAAACAAAAACTTATTGCTCCTTTGAAACAACTCCGGCTCAGTAAAATGTAAACCTTAACAGACACTAATGTACGTCCAAATGTTCATATCAATATGAACGCACCTTGGGTAACATTAAAAATGGATCAGCTGTATTAAAAAACGGCCCCTTCAGCCTTGTTATGCATGGACGCATTTTGTCTTTCATGAGACTATGTGAGGGGGGGGGAGGAAGGTTTTGTTTTAAAAGTTTTCTATATCCCTCTTCCTCTCCTTTCCTCTCTCTCTCTCTCTCTCTCTCTCTCCTTCTCATCACAGGCTTGTGTCTCTGTGTTAATTCATTCTGATGCTGCCCTGCAGTGGGATGCCAACTCTGCAGAGGAACGTTCCTCAGTCCCTCATCCTTGACTTACTCCATGGCAAACTCTTTGCTTATTAATAGAAGACTTATTACATTATTAAAGACATTTGATATTAAATATTAGTTTCACTCAAGTTAATTTGTTTCCTTTGATTGTGAAGAGTTTTTTTTGTGTCCGATGGTGGAGTGATACGCAAAGGTGAAAACTTCTGAGACCCTCTGCTTTGTCTTTTGAAGAAAAAAAAAGAAAAAAAAAATCCTGACAAAAGACTGACTCGACATATATATGAGCAGCATATCTCAAATATCCCAGGCCAGACTTTAACTGCGGGAGCCAACTGCCAACCACCATCAGGTTCTGGTACAAGCTTTGGCAGCTGAGGCCCTACTAGAGTTTGCGTCCTCAAGCCACCGCCATGAAACACTAAACCAGAGGCAATCAAAAAAAGCATTCTTACCTTTCACTCTCTCACCTGTGATCATTTTTCCTTGATATCCAAACCAGTCGGCTGATTAAAAATTGATGCGCTTCATGGCAATCAATGAATAGGACACTGTCAGTCAGGGCCCACAACGTAGACGAGGGAGGAGTTGTACTTTTTTGTTGTTGTTGTTGCTTGTGTTGCTTCACATTCATGTTTTGGGGAACTACAAAAGCGTTCACAAACACATTTCCCAAAAACATCGCCGTCACCTGCGTACAATGGATAACATCTGGCCTTTTCGGCTCCAACACTCCCAGAATCCTCAGCTCCACCCTGGATTACCACTCTCTGCCGAAATGCCCCCAGCTCAAGAGGGTGGCATCTAAATTGCAAACAACAGGCACAATCACAGGCAAATGGCTATTTCCTTGCGAGGCAGCCACTGTGACGGGCTTGCTTTGATAGCTACTGTTACAGCACAATGAGCACCCTTTGATAGAGGCACTCATCGTCACCAGAGGGAAAAAAATAGAGAGAAATAAAAGAAGAAAAGGAAGGGGAAAAAAGGGAGATAGGGAAAGAAGGAGAGCAGTTGATCTGTGTAGCGTCTGTGTGGTATGTCGGGTCCTGTGATGCATGGTCAACAGTGGTTTGCCGAATATGATCCCGGGGAAGAGAGAGAGAGAGAGGAAAGGAGAAAACGTTTCACTTGGGCTCGTGGATTGAAGATGGGGTCCTCTGATCACAGTATTGGCTGAGTCGATTTAGTCGGCTAACTGTCTCGCTCTCTCTTTCACACACACACACACACACACACACACACACTGTGTGGAGCTGCGACTCCCAGAATTGCCTGAATAATATCAGGAGATAGAGACATCCTGATACTGCAGCATGAGCCAGGCCTGAGAGCTCTAAGTGTCTAAATGTGAACCTTTACATTTACATTTAAGCATTTCGCAGACACTTATATCCAAAGCAACTTACATCAAGAGGATTAAGATTAAAGCTACAACACAATTCAAACGTTACTAAGAGTGTGAGATGGTAGTGCAGAAGTGTGCAAACAGTTAGTGAGAAGAAAGTGTGTTTGTGTGTGAATGTGTGTGTCTGTGTGTGTCTGTGTGTGTGGAGGGGGGCTGTGGTATGTTCATTCCAGGTAGTTAGTAGTTTCAAGGCAAGAGACACTCTCTGAAGAGCTGGGTCTTCAGGAATTTTTTGTAGGTGGTGATGGAATTGGCTCATGGCTAGACGTATCCACTGAGCACATCAGTTTGCCACTAGGATACATCTAAAGTTCTAGGCTATATTTCTGCATGGGCCCAACTCAAACATTCATGCAAAGAGAAGATTACGCCAGCAGTTTCCTTCTAGAGTTTTCGGTTGTTCGTGTAAACCCAATGGCTCTCAATGAGTGAATCCTGGGCACCAGCACTGACGCAATCAAAACATTCCAACCATGAACTCGCCTTTAAATCTCAAACACAGGTCTATAAAGTTCATAGGCTCAGTTAATTACAATAGTTTTATAATGTGGGGGCTTTGTTGATCACAAGCAAAATACTCTGTTTAGGTTTGCTTGTAAAGGCCTTAAGGTATTGATGATCTCCAGCAAACCGCAAATGCCCAGTCCTATTTATCCCACTTAATTTATCAGCCTTTCTTGCCCATATTCTAGCCTGCTTAGTTCAGTTTCTGGCCTATTTCATTGCAGTGGTTCTGTGTCTCACAGAACAACCATTTTTTCAAAGTAGTTACACTTTTTCTGTTTAATTTTTTCAGTAATGAAAACGCTTTTTCTGAAGCATCGTAAGTAAAAAATGTTTAGTGTTTGCAATGGCCTCACCAGTTGTCTCTTCCTAAAACAAAATACCTTTATTTCACAGAAATCATTTTTCCAATGAATGTTGTGGGAGTCCAGTTAATGGCTTGATGTTTTGAGGATTCTCTGAGATAGAGAGGCCATTCCAATCTCCTGATAGCTGAGCCCCGATAGTTGTTTTTCAGGTCTGTTGTCGGGGAAACCATTCTTTGTTTGGACATGTTGTCAAGGAAACAAAGATGGAAAAATCTGTGGATTGAAATTATATTTTTAGAAAATCAATCCACTCTAAGGAAACAAGGGCAGTATGAAAGACACACAAGGCTACATAGTACCACTGTGTTAACACAAGTCTAGTTAATAATGTAACCTTTTCAGTTTGTTTGTATAAAGCTCACACATCATTAACGGATAGACCTTCTCATATCTGCATAGTTTGGCTAGAGGGGTATTTATGTTGCTGGTCTCCAAATATTAGGCTACTCCAAGCAGGCTACCGAGTGTTTCACCATTAAACTAGAGCCAACGAGACAGACTCTTCCTGCCTCCTCTATGCCACGAGACAGCTTTGCGGCAGACATAACTGTTGATTCTGGGAGGATTAAGTCGAATCAATGGGTTTTCTCCCTCCCCACACAGACGGAAGGAGATGAAACTGGGTGGCTTTTTGAAATCACCCCCCGCTTTTTTTTTTTTTTTTTTTTTTGAAGAGCGGCTGAAACTTTGATTGTTTGTCATTTTGATTAGATCTCACAACGAAATGGCTCAAACGGCATGAAAACGGCATGTGTATTTCAGCGATAGCCGGCAGAAAAAGGGACGCTGCCGGACATTCAGGCCCTGTCAAAACGGCAGCTCGGGCCAAATCTCATCCCACGTCAATCTTTTGTTGTCTGTCAACACACCCACTTTGTCTGTCAAATCCTTGACACCCATTTCATCTTAGCCTCTGCTGAAGAGAGAGTAAGAGTGAGAGACAGAGAAAACAAGAGCGAGCGAGAAAGAGAGACGATAGTGCTCCACTTAAAAAAAAATAATCACCTCTTTCTTTCTCTCTTTCCTACGCCTGTCCAGATTTTCTCTTGGCATCGACGTGCAAGTGATGGCCACCATGTGCTTGAATATGTAATCACCGAAATAAAAATTCATTTGTTTGTGCCTGGCCAGGACCATTTTCTGAGAGGATATTTCACTCAGCCATCTCTCACACTCTCTCTCTCTCTCTCTCTCTCTCACACACACTCTCCATCTTGTTTGCCAGGGCACACTACCCCTCTCACATGGCATTAGTGCCAGAATGAGTTTGACAACCTCACAAAACATTCTCTGAAACATGCTTAGGCGTTGACAGAATCACTTTGGGAAACTTCATTACCACGGTAATTAGCATTTAGACACTGTTTGATAACCTCTCATTTCCCCTCTCTCTCTCGCTACTTTCTTTTTCTCCCTCTTTTTCTCTCTCTCTCACAATCATCCTCTCTTTCTCTCTGACTGATTTATATGACTGCTATTTGCACTAAAGTATGTGTTTTTTATGAGCCGTGTTCAGTTCTGCGTCACTCTAAGCATCTGTGCAGCTGAAAAATAAAACTCTAGGTGGACTAGCAAACACAGACAGGCAGACAGACTATGAGGAGGTGACGCAAAACCATAAATTGGGCTTAAGCGCTTCAGCCATCCATCGCCCTGTCCATCAATACAATTACCATCATTCTGACTTTACTTTTCCCCTTGCTCTACTTCTCTCTCTCTCTCTCTCTCTCTCTCTCTCTCTCTCTCTCTCTCATACCAAGTGGTCCTGACAAGGTAAGGCAACCAGATGGCTTGTTGGAACCTAAAAAAAAAAGTCTGCCAGGAATTCGAAATGCCCTGGATTTAATTCAGCATTTTCATATTTCATATTAGGTCTTGCCTTATTCAGTTAATCAGAGTCATTCTGAATGTAAACAATGGTGAGACTAGCAGATGATCATTTTAGGCAACATGCAAAGCCAACGGCTCCCTTGGCACCTGTTTGCAGTGGGATATGGTGCATGATAGTGATGGCAAAATGAGGCTTTCTTGAAGCACTGAAGCCTTTCAAATGTGTTACAAAATGCTTACTTTCTCAAGGTCTCATAAAGTTTAAATGTCCACTGAGACCATCTAAAGGTGAATATATATTTTTATTATTTTAGTTATTTATTTATTTGTAATTTCTATATGGTCAACCTATAGGTACAGAAAAAAAGTTGTAGTACTATTCCATCTCTCTCTCTCTCTCTCTCTCTCTCTCTCTCTCTCTCTCTCTCTCTCGCTTTCTGTCTCTGTCACTGTGCTGTTCAGAGGCCTTGGAGCCCTTTGGTTCCATTCATGTGGGAGAGTGCTGTCAACACGGCTGACTCCTGAGGTCTTGTCAGTGGGTGTTTGGGGAGGTTGGTCAGAGACACTACAGGTCACTCTGTAGGGGCTTGGGGATGAGGGGGGGTACTTGGGGGAGGGGGGGGGGGGGTCTTGGGTTGTTGAAGGGCTGGCAAGAGCATGCAACTTCTGGCTTCATTTAGAATTCATTCCCTGAGAAGCAGCTGTTGCATCTTTTATTGAAGAGACAAAGCATTGTGGGAGTGGTGTGTCCATGAGTCTGTGTGTTGGGTGTGTACGTGCATTAGTGTGTGTGTGTGTGTGTGTGTGTGTGTGTGTGTGTGTGTGTGTGTGTGTGTGTTTGTACGTGCATTAGTGTGTGTGTGTGTGTGTGTGTGTGTGTGTGTGTGTGTGTGTGTGTGTGTGTGTGTGTGTGTTTGTCAAGACCACAAACAGTGCTTTTTGTAGGAGCAGTAGCTAAAAACAGACACAACAGAGGTGGTGTTGAGGCTGGGGGAGGATGGGTGGGGGGTGTTGAAAAGGTGAAGTGAATGGGAGGAGTAGAGAGCAGAGAGATGTGCATAAATACAGTATGAAGGCAACACATAAATACTAAACGCCACAGCTGAGTGCTCACGGATCAGCACATGTGACAAGCATGTATACTCACTGACAAGTAAATAAATATGTGTACTTCTCAAAGTGGAGAGAAAGCTTGGCAGCCATAAATGTGCATAGCAACCGCGAATTGGAAGTGTGTTGTGTGTCTGGAATGAGCAAGGAACAAGTGTGTGTGTGTGTGTGTGTGTGTGTGTGTGTGTGTGTGTGTGTGTGTGTGTGATATCTTCTGCCGACTTTTTAGCCTTGTTTCTGCAGGGCAACCACCAGACTCTCCCCAAAACCCACCTACCCACCCACACATACACACACACATACACACACACACACACACACACACACGCTTGGAATCATCTTCAGAAGCATCTCATTAGGAAAGAGGCTATTTTTCTAGGCCGACTTCATCACCTTGTTAGCAGTATTTTTTTTTATTTTTTCATTACTTGCCATTTTAATGAGCTTGGGCCTCCAGTTTGTCTGTCCGCATCCATTTAGACGGCTAATGGGTCAGAGAGGTGCTGTTAAAAAACACCAAATAGACCCACAAGCACAAATTAGGAAGGCTGGGCCTAGGCCATGCGTGTTTTTAATACAGGGAGTGAAGCAACGGAGTGCGGATTGATAGAGAACCAGCAATTTCCTGTTTCAAAAGTGGAAGGTTACTGTACTAATTGGCAGGCGATATCATTAAATTGCACGGGTGTCGCGTGTAATTTCATTGGCTGGGTAAGGTGGGCTTTTTCCCCCCCCTAACTTGTCTCATAATCTCTTATTTCCTCCCAGCTTGTTGATAGACAGTAACACCTCCGAAGAGTTACAAAGGCCAAGAGCAATCTGACTTAACAGCGCGAGTAGCTTGTTAATAACATATTTGAATAAAACTAACCAGCTGTCACAGCCTATGAGAACATCCTATAGGGCTGTATACAGTAATAGTGCGTCTGAGTCACCTGGTTGTGGCAATAAGGATGGTGGTGAAAAAAAAAAAATTTGACTGAGGGAAGAAATCCACTTATCCCTTTTCATCTCGTTCTCCCTGTGGAGAAGAGGGGAGGATCAATCAGAGGCAATTTGAGAAATGTCAAGTCTCAATCTCTCAATCTCACCGTACTCAAAGCGCGGCGGCCGGCCTCGGTATGTAGGAAAATGGCCGTCGTTAATTACAGAGCCCATTAAGTTTGGGCTATGTCAATAGGAAGGCCATGTGAGTTGTAAGAGCTTGTTTTTCCTGCATGATTCAATTTTTCACCCAAGCAAGTCCAACAGTGAACTGACAAAGGCACACACACACACACACACACACACACACACACACACACACACACACACACACACACACACACACACGTGTGGCGCTTATTACTAATCACCTGTTTGCTGTTTTCTCCAGTGACGCAGGTCCGGGAATCTGTTCAGTCAGTTGTGCTGCATTCAGCCATCTGCTAACCGCGAAGCGTCTGGATGTGCACTGCTATTATTGTGTATAAAACAATGATGTGTCCACACATACAAAACAGCCATTATGGTTTTTGACCCCAATAATAAAGCTGTTAAATGGAAGGTGGGAAATTTAGTGGAAATATAGTTTCTTCGTGATTCCACTCTTATCCATGTGGTGTGTCTGTCTGAGAACATTATGGGTACAGTACACCAATAACAAGGACAAAGAGAGGAATGGACTTTATAATAGGCTACAGTATTCATTAGCTACTATCA
>JAODXP020000030.1:11993394-12068394 GCA_027497455.2 Sardinella longiceps
CAAGGTCCTCTCGCCATTCGGCGACCGTCGGCACGTCGCGCCACGACGTCTCAGTGGCACAATGTAACACAAGTCGAGCGTAAAATTGAGTTTTGCATAAAAGACATGTTACAGCCCCCCCTAAAAAAAAAAAAAGCCTGAGAGAGGTTTCCCCAGCATGAGAGCCATATCTAATCACTAGGACAGCACTAGTTAACCAGTTCTCCCTCCAGGCCTCTTCATTATTTTCACTTCTTAAACACCCTTCTAACCCTTTAAAAAAAAAAAAAAAAGAAAAACTTAACTCTGCTTTTCTAAAAGATTTTAGGAATCGTCTCTGTTCTGCGTGCGTATGGTATGCATGCATGCATGTCTGTGTGATGAAGATGACAGCCAATTAATTCAAAAGTGGGTGAAGGCGGGAGCACAGACAGGGTGACTGTAAGTCAGCATTAGTCATGCAGGCTGGCACAGCGGCCACCAGGGAGCTCTCATACATTTTAAAGGTGACGCTAGAGATGTGTGTGTGTCTCTGTGTGTGTGTGTGTGTGTGTGTGTGTGTGTGTGTGTGTGTGTATGTGTGTGTAAGCATGTGTGTGTGTGTGTGAGAGAGAGAGCGAGAGAGAAGGAGAGATAGAAAGAGAGAGAGATGTGTGCGAAGAGAGGAGAGAAAAGTGAGAGAGAGAGAGAGAGAGAGAGAGAGAGAGAGAGAGTGTGTGTATATTGGTGTCTGGGTCTGTGTCTGCACCATGCCAAGCTCCAGGCTGCCCGCCTGTCGTCTCGTCACCCCATGGCCCGCTGTGAGATACCCTTGTGGGCAAGACTCTGGCAGCAGGAGTCCAAGGTGTGGCGACTGTATGAGAGAAAGGGGAGGAAGAAAGTTTCCCCAGAACAGAACATTCGCAGACTGTACTTTCGACACCCGTGGAGAATAGACACGTGCAGTTACCTGGATGCACGTGCACATACATGTACACACACACACACACACACACACACACACACACACACACACACACACACTGAACCAGTCATGTACGAGACACTCTATCTTCTCTCTCTCTCTCTCTCTGTTTCTTATTCTCTCTCTCTCTCTCTCTCTCTCTCTCTCTCTCTCTCTCTCTCTCTCTCCCTCTCTGGGTTTGCATGTTTGTGTAACGAGCAATCAGCACCACACCTAGGGAAATTTTAGTTCTCTTTGCAAAGCGAGATGAAGGTAAACAATTGGCTTCCATTCAAAAGCCTCGGCTGTACAATCTTATTATGGCTCAACAGATGCAGACGGTACCCAAAAGAGTATAAATTATGTTGTAAAAAGAAGATGGGGAAATGGCTGGCAACTGCAACAAGAAAGGCGCTGGCCTCTGTGCAACAGAGTTATAACCATTTCTCTTTTTTTTCCCCAACCCTGAAGTGGCACTAGTTTTACATCATCGTCTGGAGTACCAGACACAATCTCTCACACACACACACACACACACACACACACACACACACACACACACACACACACACACACACACACACACACCACACACACACACCAGGCACAATCTCTCAAACACACCAACTCCCTTTGCATGCATACTGCAAAGGTCACGAGCACTTATACATGACGTTATGGTTCGTTAAACGAAAATGTTTAAAATAAGACATCTGAGGAGCATGTCCTCGTGTCAGATCGCATCTCTCCTGTCTCATGCCAGACCTCGCACCAGCAGTGTCATAATTGAAATCGATACGGCTCCGAGAACCTTTGAAAGGCGCGTGTCAAAGCTGTCTGGATAAAAGTGTTCATACTCCGCATTAGGCCTGGTGGGCTTCAAAGCCATGAGGACGACCATGAGGAGATGAAGGAGTCTGGTCTAAAGCAGACAGATGTATTTGTTTGTGTGGTTATTTCTTTATCTTTTATTTACCTGTTGGTCGATGCACACAGCTTCTATGGAATCTATAGTATATATGGTATGTTGAGGCAATAATCTCTAAGAGGCTGTTTGACCCTGAATGTAACACAGATGAAGGGTGTTGTTAGTGTTAGTGAGTGTAGCAATGCTGTGCTATATTCACAGTATAGAATGGATTCAAGAGGCTTATCGCTTTTCTAAAATGGTCACCACGCATCCCTAGCTCCGTTATTAGACAAAGCCAAAGCTATTTATTACTAAACTTCAACTCCTCTACCAAGACATACATTTTTCCCCCGCCTCTGAATTGCCACGGAATGTAAAAAGCAGCCACCGTAACTCTCAAATGGTGCTCCAAAATAGAACGAAATGTGGTCTCAGCCATGCTATATCTGGGAATATTCAACAACACTGAATGTGTGTCAACCACTCATAGTCAAGGACTGGAACTATCCATTTTAGAAACTTTATACATAAACATATATAAACATATTTACATGTTGGCCTGTTTGTATATCTGTCTATTAAGTGCATTTGTTTAATATAATTGAATGCTAGTCTAGAAAACTCCACTCCCAGACAGAGAAGTGATACAGAATGAGTAGTTGCTCAAGCCCACTATGATTGACAGCTATCATTGCTATGCTTGCTATCCAGATTCAGCAGGGCCACAAAGATGACAGGAAGAGAGAAGGGGTGGGGTGAGGAAAAGTGATGCTTGTCCAACCGGGCAGTGGCATTTCATAGAGTGGAAAATGTGTGTGTGTGTGTGTGTGTGTGTGTGTGTGTGTGTGTGTGTGTGTGTGTGTGTGTGTGTGTGTGTGTGTGTGTGGCAGTGGGGTATTATAAATATACAATAAGGGGAATTAGCAGAGACTGATAGCAAATGGATGATTGAATGATGAGTACAAATACTCAGACAGAAGCAAGGAAGTGAGCAAAGGAAAGATAGAGGAGACATAGGGAGAATAAGATGGAGAAAGAGAGAGAAAGAGAGTGAGTGGAGGAGGGCAAGTGAAAATGAGGTGAGAGAAGGAGAGGCAGGAGAAAAGGAGATGGGAGTAAAAGAGAGGAAGTGTGTGTGTGTGTGTGTGTGTGTGTGTGTGTGTGTGTGTGTGTGTGTTTGACAAAGAGAGAGAGGGTGAAATAGACAGAGAAATATACGAAGACAGAGTTGAGGAATAGAGAGAAGGCGAGATTTTGATAAAAAAAAGTGTGAGAGATATATCTCTGCCCTTCACAGGACCTCTTTAAAAGTCAGGGAAGCACATCCCATCCCCAAAACCACTGAGGGCAAGGTGTGCTGAAAGAGCTGGAGTTACCAGGGCCTGTGGAACAGATATATCTGCAACAATTTTGGGACAAGGGAAGAGTGTGAGGTATGTGAGGGCCAAGGTTGGGGAAGGATGGAGGGGAATTAGACCAGGCATATCACATGGGGGCGCTAACTAGTCCCTTTTGATCCACTTAGCCCTACCTTCCCAGCACTTCTGCCAAATCAGGCGATGGAAATCGCTAAATGATCAGAACATTATATCAGCTCCGCTCTTCCCTGAGCTAATTCTCCGACACCACCCACTATTCACACGCACACACACACACACACACAAGCACACACTGCACCGCCCATCACCTATCATTCACACACAGCTCAAATCACCTATGACTCACACACCTAGAGACACACATGCTTAAACCCATCCCTGCCACACACACAGACACACACATACGCACAGTGAGCGATGTCCATAAGCATTTCTGCCTGAGCCCCCTCGCACAGCTGCCTGCTCACACGGTCACGTCCTCGCTCCACTCCTCGACGCTCCGCTCCTCTCTTCTCCTTTCGTCTCGTCTCGTCTCAGCGTCGCTCGGGGCGAGATTATGCACGGCGCCGTGGCAGCATGGGCACAATTAGTAGACAGGTGCAGGAAATTGCACTCGGCGCAAACGGTGTCATTCTGCGTGCCTACCTGACAGCGAGGCTCAGGCACATGCCAAAAGCGCCCCTCTGACTGCCACTCAGCCCTTCACCAGTTTCTCTCACACACACACACACACACACACACACACACACACACACACACACACACACACACACACACAAAACACAAGAAAGGAAAGAGAGAAGAAATAAGGTGAAATAAAATGGTGCGGGTGCATGAAATTGCTCATAGACTTTTGGGGCTAAACCTTTAAAAAAAAAAAAAAAAGAGGGGACTTGGTTCTCTGGGCATTCTTAAATGGTCTCTGAGGCTAAACTCCAGAAAGGTAAAAGTCTGGAGGAAGGTGAAAAAGGAGGAAAAAAAAAGTGTCTGCGCTGTCTTACTTTGGCCCACTCACTTTCTGAGTGTGAGTGATTTATCACAGATATGCCATTAATTGGTGAGAATGAAAATGTGCAATGAATCACACCACGATTTCCAGTTCAACGGGAACTGGCAGAAGACTATAACCTTGTAATCACACTCTGGATTAGGAAGCATTATTGGACCCAAAATAATATATATAAATAATTAAGGGTGAGCAGCTTTAATTTTCACTGTGAATGTCACTCGTCTTTTTCCGTTTGGATAATTTCCCTAAGGATATCTACAATGACAGAGGTTGATGAGCA
The DNA here is from genome assembly GCA_027497455.2 of Sardinella longiceps. NCBI lineage: Eukaryota > Metazoa > Chordata > Actinopteri > Clupeiformes > Clupeidae > Sardinella > Sardinella longiceps. The sequence goes on from JAODXP020000030.1 coordinate 11,997,895, forward strand.
ATTGTCGATAGCCAATTAAAAAATTACTGCACATAATTGAAGCCTCTATCGCCTGTGTGATCCTTTCTGATTAAATTATTTCATTTTTTATTCTCAACATCTTAATCATCTGTGATATAGTCATCATTGTGTGTTTACAATTGAACCCTCGGTACCCTCTCATGTTGTGGCAGTTATGTGGAATTAAAACAAGCGCTGCCTCTCCTAATGTGTTTACATGAAAATTAATTACGCTTTTCACTTGACTCCACCTTCATGGCTGGCTTTTCTGGGAGAGGTCACCCAACAGAGGAGGAAAACTACAATAGATAAAGACAATAGATGATTTTGCTGCGTGCAAATCAAGAGATGAATATGGCTGTGTAACAATAGTGCTTTCATTGAGGTGACTGAATGGGTTGTAATTATCATTTTTTTCAGATTACCAAAGCATTGTTGCAGGACTTTAGTTTACTGTGCTCTTAATTACAGAGGTCACAAAGGTCAAAATGAAAACTCTGCAACTGCAACTCCTTGAAATCCAAAGGCAGACAGTGCAGCATTGCCCTCTGTTGGTCGCAGTTCATCGTCGTCCTGGATTTTTTGTTGTTTTTTTCCCCTGAATGCTGGCTCCTCAAGCTTCTGGGCTCCTCAAGCTTTCTGTTGTGTATCGAACTCGTGTAAAAAAAAAATGCAGGGGACGAGTTCACATTCACAGAGCCACAAATAGGCTACATGAAAAGTCGCATTCATTTCAACATCCTCTTCAGTTTTAAACCAAATCAATTCCAAATCCAAGCAATTTGGACTATGATTTTACAGTGAGACCCATCAAGATACAGTTATTTAACAGAGCACTTGTCATCTTTTCGAAAGATGAACCAACCCGTGCATAAACTGCAACGCATTTCATTAAAATATTTCGAACAAAAGCCCAGCAATAATGTAATCATAGCCTATAATAAAGCAAACATGCCACCGTAACTTCCACAAGTAGGCACCCTGAAGCAATACGTTAGTGGCATCTGGTGGCATTAGCTCATACTACAAGCAATTCTGCCTCCTCAGTTCGATTTCTTATCTCGGCCTCTGAGCACTCCATTGTTCCCCGTGCCATGGGTCATTAAATCCAATCAAGATCATCACGACATTTATGGATAATTCCAATCCTTCTTTGTTTAAGCTGTCGACAGGTGTCCCCTGCCTGGTTGCGTTAGGCTATTGTTTGTTTACAGGTTACTTCTGATTATTATGCACCGTTGGCAGGATGGCAGTCCTCGAGCTGTCTACTGTCTCTGCCCGCATGCCCAAGGTCACGGAGACTGCCAGACACATCCCGCCGGCCATATGTCGCTGAGCCCCTTATCTATCTCGGAACACACTCTTCTACATTGCAACATTATCAGCTGTAACATCGTTTTACTGTAGGCTATTACAAAATACCATCACATCATGGTCCCATAACCTGTGCGTATTAGACCTCGTCTTTCGTTGGCCTATTTACCTACAGGGTAGGAAATGGTTTGTTTGTTTTGATCTATGTTCCCTTTAAATTACGCCCTCACAAAATGAAATTAACCATTGCCTACTGGAGAATATGTTGCTTATTTAGGCCATCCGTTGATACGCGTTGATCTGTATTAATAACAGCTTGTTGTTCATTTGGTAACAATTTCTCCTATCCAGGCGCAGAAAAGTTAATTGCAGGGCTATTCCAAAGAGCAAATTGTTAGAGTAGCTGGCTAATAGTTGATCAATTACTCTTGCAGATAACGTAGATTTAATGAACCCTTATTCCGACAAGAATATTACTCCCCTAGTCAAAACTAATGAGGCTACTAATTTTCTTCATTTGCAGCTGTGGAAACCCCATATTAAACTTACAGTCACAGCCTTTGCGCCCCGGTGCCATCTCCGTAGCTTCGGGTGAATTTGAATAATTACATGCACTATCCGTCGACATCAAGGGATGTTTCTCTCGAGTCGGCCCGTGTTCTCTGTTCCTCTAGCACTATCTATTGTGTGAAAAGTGGAAGCATTCGATCTTTTCGGGCCTTTAATTAAACCGCGCAAGGAAAACACACACGCTCCCGTGGTTAGAGAGGGGATCATTTAGCGTTGCTTCACTGGTCTCGGATGAAAGGACCTATCGTCCCTATACCTCCACCATCATATTAGCCAGAGGTTGATGGAGTACTTGCGCCTGGCTGAGCCGGCGGATACCTCATGCATCTTCTCCGGGAGAATTGCCGGAAATACAGATAGCCTTTCGCCATTAACTTTTTGCTGTGGTATGCTTAATTATAAAAGTTATCTGGGTGTTTGCCAGGACCGCATTGGCGGTGTGTTCACACATCGACCCAAGTCATCTTTTAATGGATTAAATGGCCTTTTTATTTGGGCGCGGGAGGGTCTCCCCCCTGGGGGCCTTAGTGATCTGTTTTTTTTAAGTGTTCCAAGGGGGCCTCTTTTGGACGACCTTTGATACTCTTCACACCTTCCGACGCCCCCTTCAATACCCCTCACTCTCTCCCCACAGCAGATGGGAAGTGTGCCTTGGTATCCTCATTCCATATTCGGCAGGGCTACAGGCTGTTGCGTCGGTGGTGGGGTTGTGGAAATTAAATATTCATGTAGAAAAATGAATGGGCACCCCTGGTTGCAGAGCGTGCCCATTTATTCAACTCGAGCAAGGCTCATTAACCCGCTGACGGGATAGCAGGTCACGCTGATTTCCTTACCAACATTTAACATCTACCGCCTGTCTCTCTCTTTGTCCAATTCTCTCTTTCTCTCAGTAGGACCCCCCTCTTCATACACGTGCGCACACTGACTCTCACACACGCACACATACACCTCAACATATTTAGAGATAACGTACTACTGTAAATATCATTCATTCATTTTTTTATCTTTTAAAGCTAACATTTTCCGTTTCTCCCCAAAACGATACGCCTCAGTGATGGGGTACATTATGCAAAAGTGCATGGCGTTAATTAATCTACAGGAGCTGTTTCAGTGAGTGATTAACTCTTCGTCACATGTCAAAACAGAGAAAAAGTGTGAAAGTTAAACCATCCGACTGAGCAGCATATGGGAGACGCGAGAGTCCGCGTCTCACTGTGCGGCGGGTGCCAAGGGACACCAGCTGACAGAGCTGAAGTTAGCTTCTCATTCATCGCATAGCTCACCCGCGGTTGACTTCAGAAGTTTTAGTATTCAGTTGACATGACCAAATGGATCGACAAGGGCGTCTGTATATCAGTTTTTAAAGAATAACAAAATGCACGGTCCATTTTGCTATTAACCCGGGCAGTTTCTAGTTCAAGATACCTTGCTTTACAGTCAAGAAAAGATTAGATTTAGGCCTACTCTATGTTTAGCCTATAATGCCAACATGATATAAATGATTCATAGCAATGTTCGATGTCAAAATATTTGTCATCCGGGCTCTCCCCCCGGCGACAGGTGTGTCTCACCACTAGCTTTCCACCTGTTCGTTTTATTACCTAACAACGTCTTTGAGAGATTATCTATTTTTACAGTTTATTTGAGAAGGTACTTATAAATGTATTGAAGTGCTGAATAAATTCTGCCACCAATTGTGTTTGTCAAAAATTAGCCTACGTCTTCTCAGATATTGGTGAAGTCAGTTTAACGTTACTTGTTGAGCATTTACAGATATCACAGCATTATGACACATTTTACTGCCTGTAGAGGATACCTTAACATGTAGGCTACCAGGTGACCTTTAAGTAATTATTTGTAGGCCTTTAAAGGGTCTAGGCCAGAGCTCCTTTTCAAAGCAAGCACAATCTTCATAAAGCCTAATTTCTAAAAAAAAAAAAAAAAAGATTTAGGCTACTTTAATTGGTTTTCTTTTCCTCCATTACTTTAGTCCTATTAGCAAAAATGTCAAAGCATGTCCCAATCCCTGTTTTGTGCATCAACTCAGGTTACAGAACTATAGTAGCCTATGTGCAGTAATTAAAAAAAAATCATGGACAGTGCTGTATTAGTAAAAGAGTTATAAAAGTCAACTTCCTTTTCCCAAGGGAGTCTGTCATTTGCTTCTATTGGTGGATAGAGTGTCTATAGGTGGGGGGAGGGGGGAGGGATTGGTACTAAAAGGCAAGGAGCTCCTGGGGTGGGGAGGCAAGACAACTTCACTCAAGACTGGAGACAAACTTTGGAAGTGTGGTCAGAGCCTGCGATTAAGTTAAACATTTACTTGTGGGACTTTTCTTGGATAAGGATTTTTGGCTTGATTTAAGCCATCACTATTTTAATCCTTAAATTATTTATTTTTGCCTTTTCTGCACCTGAAATGTCCTCCAAGGCTAAACATCTTAATTGGTCGGAGGGGAATATTCGCGGTCGACTGGCTGAAGAACTTTCCGACCCACCTAGACTTGGACGCAGCGACTCAAGAAACTGGTTGCCTCCAACCACCCCCCTGCACACTTACACATCCATTACGGGAGTTGGTTTAGGTCAATATGTCCACACAGTTTTGGATGTTTCTCTAGAAAATTCGTCGTCAGGAAATGAAATGAGCGAAAATCCTATCGGCATCCCCACGGACCTATCTGGAGGCCAGACCAAACCGCCAAGCGGACCACAAAGGCACCGGCGCGTCGCAGCCAACGCCAGGGAGCGCCGGAGGATGCACGGGCTGAATCGTGCTTTTGACAAACTTAGAAGTGTCATACCGTCTCTGGAGAACGATAAGAAGCTATCCAAATACGACACACTCCAAATGGCGCAGATTTACATCACTGAACTATCCGAGTTATTGGATGGAGTAGTGCAGACAGACTGTCGAGGACCCAGAGGGTCTTGCATGCCTCAAGACGGCATGAGAAGGGAGAACCCCATTCAGACATTTTCACCTGACAGCCTGGTGCGAACCGGCATCGTTTACACAATGGAGCAATCCGAGGCTCCAATGCACCTGGTGGGAAATGCCCGTGACGCTGAAGACGCCGTTGGACATTTGCTCATATTGTCTACTGCTGATTATTCTAAGGACAAGAGCGAGTGTGAAGGGTCCAACGGCAGTGATGGTGAATCCTCACACTTGAGTGATGCGGAGGACGGTAATGGCAGGACTCACTAGCAGGAAAAAAAAAAAAAAAAAAAACTATTTCCAATGACTCTTTAAGTGCACGAAAATAGATTTTTTTCTTTTTAAAAAAGGACAAAAACACATGTCTGTGTTTTAGTAGACAACATAAACCAAATAGATTCTGTAGAGATGTAAGGTTAGTTAACATTATCGCATAAATCTTCAGTCAATTAATAAATAATACTGGACTATCTGGCAATCCTGACTTAGTATACTCTCATCATAAACCAGGCCCTTTAGTTGCACTTTAATGCCACACTTTAGTCCACACCTGATGATAGCCTTTTTCCTTTGAAAGTCTTTTCTAAGGTCATGAACTTTTTCAAAATGAGCTATTTATGTATTTTTATTCAATTGAGTGTTTTTATGTTCAATCAATGACTTGTTAAATAAAGTAAAATCTCATTTTGTATTCATGTCTCTCTTATTAAAATGTGTTCTTAAGCTACACGTGTACACATGTGTACAAAAGTCTAGATATACAGTAGGAGGGTCAGGAGAGTCCTGTGTTCTGACCACAAACACACACACTACATTTCTTAGTAAATTCATCATTATTCACAACATGGTTGTATAAAGTTGTCATTTGTATTAAAATGATATGAGGTCACTCCAGCCATGGTTCTATAGTATCTCCCCCCCACTCACATGTCAAAGTTTTTTGGATAAATTGGGGCATCTGAGTCTATGCTTTCAGTGGGGAAGGTGGGCTGGATCTGAAGCTTGGACAGGTCTTTGAACAGGATGTTTGCCAGTGTTTGTTTGAAGTTGACAGGGATCTCAGAGGCGGTGGTGACGATGTGAGAGCCTCCTCCTTCCTCTGCCTCCCTCCTCCCTCCCACTTCGCCCTGCTGCTCCTCTTCCTCCTCCTCCCACACCCTTGTCTCTGGCGTCTTGACCAGAGTTCTTCTCCCTGTAGGAGGAGGGGGTGGGCGCTCCACCACAGTGCTGTAGACCGAATCATTTTCTCTGCCATTAGAAGCCTCCTCGAAACTTTCCTCGAAACCACTCAGCTTAGAGTAAACCATAGAGTCCTCGTCAGGGAGGTGGCTGCAGTCACTCCCAATGGAGTCATACTGCTCATCGTCGTCTTCGTCCTTGCTGTCGATGGAGGGCAGGCCCTGGGCCTGAGCTCTTTGTGGCTTCCTTGGTGGCTTCGGTTGGGCCCTTTGGCCTGACTTCATCTCAATAACAGAGTAGATGTCCTTCTGAGGGGTGACTGGATGGGGCTTCAAGGGAGGGTCGGGTAATGATATGTTCCAGCGCGGTAGCGACGGGGGTGCAATCGAGCTCCTGGGTTTGTCGAACGAAGGAGGTCTGGGGATAGACGGGAGACCTACAGGCTCAGGGGGTGGGAGTGGAGCTGGGGCTGGGGCTGGGGCTGACCTGCTGTCCAGCGGACGTCCAGTTTGTCGGGAGATGGCCTCCTCCATAACTCGGTAAATCTCCATGCCTTGCTTGGATAAGAACGTGAAGTGGCCCTCCCCGGATTCACAGCGTCTGCCAGCCTCAATTGTAACTCCTCCCTCCTATAAGAGAGACACCACAGGGGGCAGGCAATGGGCCTGCCAATCACCAACCGTTCTTACAAAGACATTTGTGCTTAAATCACACTTACACAGTTTTTAAGAAGATTTGTATTCTCCAATATAGGTTTTTAAATGGGACTTTAAGAACAAATTTAAGAAAATTCTGAAGAAGATACTGGTGAATGGGCCTCAATCTCTTAAGTTCAAGTAGGATGCTCCATCCATCCAAATAAAACCACTAAATTAAGTGCTTCTAATCAAAAGGCAAACAAGATAGTCAAAATCATAGATCGGAGAGCTCTGATTATACCAAATGTGTCAACCTTTTCTTGCACAAACAGCAAAGGTTTTCAAGATGTCTATGGAATGTTGACAAAAGGCACACAGGTGATATATCAGATTCTGATGCACACAATATATCTTAATTGCAAGCCTTTGTCAGAATAAAATATATGAGTGTGCTTTTCATCTGCAATCATTTTGACCCCCCTCTTGTAATTATTCGGGTTAAAATCCTATTTCTATATTCTTAACATTCTTTATGTAAACAGTCCTACCTTTACGGTGCCAAATCTGCGCAGTAGTCGATAAGGCCAGCAGTATATGACCTCTGATGTCTGAAGGTCAAGCAAAGATAAGGAATCTGTGCTGGGATGAAGGGTAAAGCTGCCCGACAAACGACACCGTGCTGCAGCCTCTGTATGGTGAACTTTGACCTGATACCGACCTGAGGGAAGAGACCAGTGGCGAATTCAGTGGTCGTAACATTTTGAAATGTTTTGCCACATTTCCCATTCATCCCTATGGGTGACGTATTAAACGTTTGGTAACACTTTATTTGAAGGTACCGTCATAAGACTGACATGACACTGTCATTAACTATGATATTACGTTGTCAAGAATCTGTCATAAACTTTATAAACCTGTCATGACTTCTGACATACCCTAAACCCAACCTTAACCCTAACCCTAACCATGACAAACACCCGGTGACACTTAATGGCAGAAGTCATCACAGGTGTATAAAGTTTATGACAAATTCATGACAACGTCATGCCATAGTTCATGACAGTGTCGTGTTAGTCATATGAAGGTACCTTCAAAAAAAGTGTTGTTTTGTAACGTTTTGTAACGTTATCTCATCTTGAAAACACCACAGATGAGATGGCCACATATGAGGATGATTTTGAAAAAAAAAGTACACAACATGACAGTACAGTACACAACATGACCCAGCCGTACAAACAATTGCACAGAAACAAAAAGACTCTCAGACAAGGCAAAAACAGACCTACTTATTCTATAGACTGACCTCAAAAATGTCAGTAAAGCTTACTTCCTATCATGTCAAGCATTTTAAATGATCAAGTTACAGTTCAAACTAGCTTGGTGCTAGCTAGTTGCTTCACCACAATGCTACTGTTGTTCAGTCTACAGTATATGGTAAATTAAGCCATTGCCACTGAGTGAGCATACAGTAGCTCCATGACCAAAGCCACAGAATGCACCCTCTAGCCTACTTTTGCATGCCAGAACATGGTTTTGAGGGGGTAACCATCTGAGTACCTATAAATATAATGCCTCATACAACCACAGTCCCCGCCACTTGATGCCAGAGGATGATTAGAATTGAGGTTCCTCTATTCTAGAAGTCTTCAGTTCTATGTCATGCCTGTCATTGTTTATTCCTCCTCTGTTCAGTCAAAGAGAAGGAGTACATTTTCTTTCTTTTTTTTTATAATTCTTTTTTTTTTTTGGTCATACAGAAAATGGTTGCAATAAAATATTATGAGGTAAACATATGTTAATGTCATTTAATCTAAGAACTACAGTGATGATAGATGGACAAGATGTAATCCAAAAACCATAAACAACTACTCCTATACTTCCAGAAACTCCATGAACTCTCTTTTCATAAATCAAACTGATTTTACATAAAGGATGTTGACATCAAAGTACTAATACCACTCATGTTTTCCACTCTATTTGGAAATATCCGGTTACTCAAGACAGAGAACTGCCAAATTTCAAACTGATTATTATCACATCAGCTGGAGTTATGTCTTCTAATTCAAACCAAAAAAGGTCTAGTTTTTTTTTTTTTTTGTTTATTTGTTTTCTTTTACCTGACTTCCAACTTGAATAGAGTTCATTTTCTGCCATAGATGTGTCTTCTTCTCGGGGTATTCGCCAAGCATCTGAAGTCCCCTCATTTTTCTGTAAATGCATGGAGTCATTAACAAGTTTAGCAAGATAAGCTCTAACACATCCTCTTTACCTTGCTTTACACCAGTAAGGGATGAAGAACGGCCAGGCAGGCCATTACTCAACAGAAGAGGAGACAGAAGAGGAAGTAACATGTTTGGTTATCTCAACTTCCCCATTTGAATTAGATGTCTTCTGTAAGCCGCCTTCTGTACTAAAACAGAACCCTTCCAAATCTAATCTATTCCCACGAGCCCCTGTCTTATATTGACAAATGTTGATGACAGTGATGTACAGTGACCACCATGCTTTAAGTTAAATCTCATACCAACATAGAACGTCAGACAGGTAGGCCTACAGTAGTTTCCTTACTGGAAATGCCAAGTCACAAAGCGTATGCAGCCAGTCTTGGTTGGACGGCGTGGCGAGGGTGTAGGTGCGTTGTGTGGTGTTCAGGTCCAAGACGTTGAAGTCAGCAGGGCAGCTCTCCTCCGGAGCGGGAGAGATGCTGAGACAGTCGGACAAGCGAACAACGCGCTTCTCCAACCTCTTCAGGCCAGGAGGCCTGGCGGTACCCACCGGCCCATCCTTTAGCTCGTACAACTCCACACGCCCTACGCCAGACGAACTGGGCTGGAAAAGTATCATCCAAGACCTTTTCCAGGACTTCTGCAAATGAGTTTGCATACACACACACACACATACACACACAAGCAGGCAAGCAGGCAGATTAAAGTCAGTGCAAGAAAAAAGGAACTAACAAGGTAGTGAAAAATGTTGTTTGCCGCCGCACAAACTGGTCCCTCCAAAGGGACCTGTGAAGCCAGATGAGTCAGGCGCAACCAGCCAACCAAAGGGAAAGTGTGTGTGTGTGTGTGTGTGGTGGTGGGGGGGGCTTTTGGTCTCCGAACACATGCATGATTCATGCTCATTAAATGCAGGCAATCCAAATCCAATCACAGAAGGGGTTTTAATGTCTGCTTTCCTCCTTCTGCATTATTAATGGTGTAGCAATAACACAGCAGAGCCTTGAGACATTAGTCTCCAAGTAAAATAGCGTTAATTAATCTTCGCTTATTATTTTGCCCCCACAAAGCACCAAAGTTGGCTCAGTTACACTAAGCCCCTTTCACTTAGTACGTGACTTAATGCAGTCAATAAAAGTTACTAGTCACTGACTAAGAAAATGCTCTTCTTAAGTCACCAAAGTCTGCGTCTTTATAGCACACGATTCAACTACATGTAAGAGTTAGGTATATACTGTACGTACCTTTCCGAATTTCATTCCTTGAACCATCACCAAGCCTTCCTTTTCTACAACATCCATTTTTTTGCCTGCTTTCAACAACTTTAAGAAGAACAAAAAATAGCAGAGACTGTAACAAGCAACGGTCAGCCTTGTGGAGTCTTCTGAGCTCAAGGCTGATGTCACAGCATAGTTGTCCGTGCTTGCTTACAGTCTCACACACACACAGACACACACACACACACACACGCCTTTTTTTAGTGAGCACCTCAGAAAGTTTCCGTCACGTCTAGTTGTGTAGGTCACGCTGACAGTGCAACAGATCTTATCAATGTGCTTCTGACACCACTGTCCAACAAAGACTGGAACCCATCAACAGAAGAGGCACCACACCCTGATAGATTTAAAAACTTTATTTACATTTACAACTTACAAAGCCAGCTTTTCATAAAGCCATAAGTGAAAACAAAAATAAGACATGGAGATTAAAAGTGATGCTATTTTTTTTCTTTCTTTTTCTTTTTTTTTACAAAGCCGCTATCTATAACGGCGGACAAAGTCTGTTGCTTTGCGGTGCATTTTAAACCACGTGTCACAATCAGGCCTGAGAGAAGACGTCCAGAATTGAAAACCACACCTTGCCTTAAAAAGTTACTACAATATACAATAGGCAACTGGTTTAAATGAGCTACTGCACAGTACAAACGAATTGGTCCAACACCAGAAATACTTTGTTTTTGACCTTGTAGTATTTCATGCTGAAAGAGCAGGTTCAGAAGTCCATAGAACTGTGTGCAAGGTAGTCTTTGCGTCCGATGTTGGTGACCTGTTTGGTCTGCACAGCCTCCAGTTTGGGGCAGTCTGTAATACGATGGCCAAGACCACCGCAAAATGTACAGCCTCTTTCTCCTGAGGGGCAAAAAAAAAACAAAACATAAATTACTTCAGATGTACTCAAAATAAATAAATTCAACAAAAAAGATGATAACTTTATACAACTACATAACTTTATACTACTACATCGTACACATCATATATCACAAGGAAGGAAAGTGACTCAAACATAAAATGATATAACTCAATCTTACCGCCAATGTCCAGCATGGTTTCGTCTCCCGTCTGCAGAATCTGAAGAACTGGAGGGACTTTCTGCTTGGCTTCGATCAACAAGGCCTTCAGGTCCATGAGAACAGACTCATCTGTGTAAAAATACAATCTTAAGTTTCACTCAATACAACTGTGAGGCCATTTGTGGTGGTGGTCATGTATATTTCTGGTATACAGTAAATGCTATTTTGGGGATGGTTGCTGCACTACAACATAACATGCGTCATAACACCTTTGTATTTAAGAGGGGTTGTAGCAGCCAATAATGTAATAACAGTCAACAAGGTAATTACTGCCAGTAATGTAATGCATTTGGGCATTTTTAATGTAATTAAGCCAATATTGTAAGAATTTCTCAATAAGGTAATACAATTCCTGAACCAATAATGTAATACATTTTAGTCATTGCATTATAAGTTATTAGCATAATATAGTGCAAAACCTGCAATGCATTCACCTATATGTGTCAGTTGCTCTGTGGCAGAGTGTGTGTGTGTGTGTGTGTGTGCGTGTGCGTGTGTGCGTGCGTGTGCGTGTGTGTGTGTGTGTGTGTGTGTGTGTGTGTGTGTGCGTGCGCGTGTGCGCGTTCTAGGCTTTAAGAAGCTACAGTGTTTGAACGGCAGTAGCAACACCAGATGCTAAATATGTGTGACAATTTACAGTCATTTCATTTTCATATTTTTCTTATCCGTCCAACCAATAGTGCAATAGCGATCCAATAAAGTATAACAAATCTTGTTATGGTATTGGTTCCGAAACCGTATCACTTTCATTATTGACATCATTACATTTATATTTATGCACTTAGAGGATGTTTTTATCCAAAAGTTCTAAACCGTTTAAGAAGGAATATCATTAGAATAACTCTAGAGAGAGTTTATTACATGAACAACCGCCAAACAAAAGCAGAAATGACTCCGTTATTGGTAGGTATTACAACGTTATTGACCATTATTACTGAGTACTTACCACAGCCCTTGTTGATAAAGGTTGTTGCAATTCCAGTTTTCCCCGAACGTCCTGTTCTTCCTATTCTGTGTACTAGGAAACAGACAGGATACAGAGCGGATCAATTGATTACATAAATGCAGCAAGTGGAAGATAACCATATCACCGCAATCATCTTTCATATCTTGAAATGTATTGCATATGAATCCTGTACATAAATGTTCTTGTTTTTGAATTGATTTTTTATTTTTTCATTTTATTCTTATTTTCTCCTCTGTCTACATTTTGTTTTTCCTTTTGTACTTTCGTTTGCTTGCATCTTTTTTATTGTAATATCAGGGCAATGCTGTAAAAGAGCTTGATGCTCAGCCATTTTTCCCTGAATAAACAATTGATGATGATGATGATGATGATGATGATGATGAGTACATTTGTTGATTAATTTGCTGCATAGGGGCATGATGCAATATTCACACTGGTCTAATTTTACATAATGGTAAAAGAGTGATTGAAGGGCTTGAAACATCTTATATGGGAGCTGTATCTTATATGGGAGCTTTCTGATGTGTAGAGCAACACATTTTGGATTCTGGATATTACCAACACCCCAAATTAATAGATCATTCTGAATCTTAGCGGCATACAGTAAGGACCTACCATAGTTCTCAATCTCCTCAGGCATGTCATAGTTGATAACATGCTGTATAGCTGGGAAGTCCAGACCTTTGGAGGCCACATCAGTGGCCACCAGCACATCCTTCTTCCCCTCTTTGAATGCCTCAATGGCCTTGGTTCGCTCCTCTTGATCTGGAAGACAAAGAAATATCTTATCAAATATATAGCATCTTGTGAAAGCTAGAGGGTATCTTCCTCTCTGACAGATGCTTGCTGCATACTGCTACTGTACATCTATAGCTTGTGGCTTGCACTGTTTAGCCCAGACTCAACACACACACACACACACACACACACACACACACACACACACACACACACACACACGAGAAAATCAGCATCACAAAAACAATCAATGTGACCGACTGCTTCATGTTGTTTTAGCTCAGTTTTACTATTCACCTTTCCCTCCGTGGATTGCCACAGCTTCCACTCCCTTTAGCAGAAGGTACTCATGGATGGCATCTACATCAGCCTTCTTCTCCGCAAATATCAACACCTAGGGGATGGAGAACATTAATGAGATGTGGGCCAAACAGATGCTATAGTACGCTCAAGGAAGGCTTATTTGGAAAGATAGTCTTACTGGTGGAGGCGTTTTCTGCAGACACTCCAAGAGATAGACCATTTTCGCCTCTTCTTTCACGTACTCCACTTCCTGTTAACACACAAACACACACACAGAGAGAGAGAAAGAGAAGTGATGAAATGAGGTGTTTCTTTTCCATTCTCAAATTATGACCACACTATGCAAAGTGTGTACTTGGTATCAGTGCAGAAATACATCGGAATCATCAATCTTCATCATTTCTGGAAAAAGCGCTAAATTCAGTCTTTAACATAAGTGAAAAGGACAAGCAATGTTATGGCCAGACCAATGAGAGGGGATTGGAAAATGTCTTGATTGTCAACCAAGGACAACCCAGTCACTTTTGGAGATACTGGAACAGTGTCTGTTAAGTTCAGTGGGCATAGCGCTCTTCAAGGGGCTAACTGGAAACAGCACACATGACATGACCTTGAGGTGACTAGAGATTTGCGCTTCCACTTAGATAAGTCTGCAGGTTTAATGGCCTTCCACTGAATTTCTCACCTGGATGACATCCAAGCTGGCAGCACCTGCTCTCCCCACATTGATAGTGATGGGCTTCACCAGGGCACTCTTGGCAAAGTTCTGAATTTTCTTGGGCATGGTAGCACTGAATAGCAAGGTTTGTCTTTGACCCTGGAAGTGAACAAAAAAAATATATTAAAAAAAATATCCTTAATTCAGACCTGATTTAATAATAAAACTAGAAAAGCGCTCAGAGAGCGCAGACCTCCGCCAAGACAATGTGGTCACAGATGGTGTTCTGGATCACCGATCGCCACCAAAATCGAATCAGTTCTTATTTCTACAGTTACAGTTCTTACGCTGTCCAAAAATTTCATTCAAATCCGTGCAGTAGTTTTCGAGTTATCTTGTACACAGACACACACACATACACACACACACGACAGACACGACAGACACACCCACGCCAAGCAAAACATGACCTCCTTGGCGGAGGTAATAAGAAAGGGTAAAAGTTCTTTCTGCCTATTTCAATTTGGATCTTTTTACAGGTACTCAACACCCACCTTGAAGTAGGAGAAAATGGTTCGGATGTCCTCCTCGAAACCCATGTCAATCATTCTGTCAGCCTCATCCAGGGCTAAGTATCGGCAGATGTCCAAGCTGACCATCTTCTTCTGGAGCAGGTCCATGAGTCTGCCTGGGGTGGCCACCATCATGTGTACACCACTGCGATGGATAGGAGTGGGAGAGGATTAAACACATTTACAGCCTATCCAGCCGCAAATTACATTTGCTTTTCCAGTCAGAGCATGTAGAAAACAGTACAGAATTCATGCTTACACCTATGTATGTTTATTGTGTCTTAAAGGAATTATCCAGGGAGAATCAACCTGTAGCGCTGTTGTTTCACTTTGTTAAGTGCTCTTGATAGTTATGAGAATGACCGAATTCCATGCAAGGCAGACCTAACAGTGAAAGGACAGCCAGCGCAAAAACAGAGGCAGGCATATGAAAATTATTAGGTTTCGTTTTCATATGCCAGCATCTGTTACTGTGAACAGCCGTTACGAAATTGGGTCACTCATAGCTATCCACATCAGGGCAATGTGAAACAACAGGGCAACAGGTTGATTCCCCTCCAGATAATTCCTTTCAGCTAGTCTGACCATGGAACATCTGGCACTGCTCACATTTACATTACAATGCCAAACCAGGGCCACAGTAGCCAAGCAAAAATACAATAAAAATGATTATTAAAAATGCATGATTTTTGTTGCCTGTATCTTTTTAAAAATTCATGCTGCTGTACATCATGCTTGTGGCGTGAGCTTCAAGTAAATGGACCCGATCATGGAAAATATTGTCTAGTTGTCATCTAGCTGGAGCTTTATTATTTACAACAACATTCACAAGGTAATTCAGGTCCAGTCTCTTTGAGAGCGATTCAGGGTCAACTGCCAATTTATGCTCAAGGGCATAACAAGGTTATAACAAAGACTACTTGCATGCGAGCTTGCATCCTAGACCAATAAGGAACCACAACCTGCCTAAGGAACACACTGTACATTTTTTGCTGTAAAACTAGAACTAGCTACATAAAAGAGCATACACATATTTTTTCCAAGTTCTTCAGAGCACTACTACATGCCAATGATGTCTGATAGCAAAACAAATAGCAATATTATCCTGTAACTACGTTACAACATGACATTGTTAAGTAACTAGGTAACTACACTGTGCATATCTTGGAGGGCTGGTGCGTGGCTGATGGCTGGTGGGTTGCATTTATTCACCCTTTATGACTGTATGTCACCCAAATTAATTTGGAGAAGGTGCCAAAACAAATTCTCTGATAAAAAAAGGCTACCTAAAACAGTGGTGAAAAGCTGCCTAGTGGCCCTTTAATGGTAAGATGGGCAGACAGACTTACTGCTTGACCACCTCCATCTGCTCCTTGACAGACATGCCTCCGATGCAGAGGGCGCTGCGCATCTGTGGTGCTCCCTCCTCCTCCAGAAGCTTGCAGTAGTACTCAATGATGCTGTGCGTCTGCCTGGCCAACTCTCTCTGCAAGGAACCACCACATTAACAGTCAGCTGGGTGATTCAGTTTGGCTGTGGAGATCTCGCTCCAGAAAAGCCAAAATTCCATCAAATCAATCAATCATATGAACGCAGGCAGACACACACACACAAACAAACACACACACAAACACACACACACACACACACACACACACACACACACACACACACACACACACACACACACACAAAAAAAAGGGGGGAATTCGAATTCTAGATACATTGTGGTGGAGGACACTTACTGATGGACATATGATGAGACCATAAGGGCCTTCACGCTTGCAGAAGGGTAACCTCTTCTCCTGTTCCAGGCAGAACATTATGATGGGGAGCGTGAAGACCAGTGTTTTCCCTGAGCCGGTGAATGCAATGCCAATCATGTCTCGGCCAGAGAGACTACCAGTTAAACACAAGAGGATGAGTTAGACTTTAGATAAGTATGACAACTCGTCTATATATAGATCATCTAATATTAAATATATATATATACTTAAAGAAAGGAAGTTTGTGTTTAGTGGATTATTTCTTTGTATCCTATAGTTGGAAAGCCTGTTTAAATCTTTTTAATAGTGCCACATTTGTAAGGGACATGCATATTTTGGATGAGCAGTATGTAATGTACTGTATGTGGGTTTTGCCAGATTCAGTTCTGCAATTGTCAAAGTGATGGTGTGGAGCAATACAAAAATGAGGTTTGTCACCATTGGAGGTAATCTCAATGCAGAGAGATATCGAGATGAGATTCTGCAAGCAGTGGCAATCCCATTTTTTTCCCCCACAGTCTGAGACCGAACTTTTTGCTCCAAGATGAAAAGGACATTGAGCAGTCCTGACCTCCATCTCATTGAACACTTGTGTGTTTGGTTTGTGCCAAAGTGGGCAACACTTGCAACAAATGCTGGTTAAAGAATGCGATTGTGACCAGCGTGAGGAGGAAGTGGCAAACTTGTGTGGCTGAGTATGGTTCTTTCACACGCTGAGGGGGCTACGGTTTGTTGTATCAATAAATTGTTAAATTGACAATGTGATCAGTTTCTTCAAACTTCAATCATCCAATCCATGACACCACCAAATCAGTCAATGGCAAAAGCTGTTTGGCATTGGCAATTGGCTATTTACAAATTTTTCATAGGGGCAACCAACATACTCATCCCAAAACGGCATATTCCTTACAAATGTGGCACCATTTAAAATGGAAATAAACAATTTTCTAGCACTATAAGATTTATTTTCAAAAGGCATGGTTACAACAAAGAAATTATCTACCAAACATGAATTTCCTCACTTCTTGCGTTTTCATGTATTGTAGGAAACATGGGAGTATGATTGCACTTACATGGTTGGGATGCCCTGGATTTGAATAGGTGTTGGGTGAACAATGCCCTTCTTTTTCAGTCCCTTCAAAATAGCTGTTAGTAAAGACCACACATAAATCATGTTAATAATACAGATTCATTTTTCCAGTCATACATTCAGATAGCTTCTGAGAAAATAAACAGTGCAGTGTTACAAACAAACGTGAACAAAAAATGTCATTCCATGTGGTCCAGAGGATCTCACCTTGTGGAAATTTCATCTCTCTGAAGCTCTTAATTGGGTGAGGCACCAGTTCCCCCTCCACAAGAATGTGATATTTCTTCCTCACCCTATCATGTCTTGCTGGGGGCATACCCAATATGTACCTGGGGGGCTTCCAACTGTAAAGATTACAAAATGTACATTAGACATTACACTTTTTAAGTGATGCAAGGTTTACCACAGCTTTCCAAAGTAAAGAATCTATCCTTTACCTGGTTTTGATTGGGTCCTCATATGTGATGCCCTTAGCCATTTCCTTTACAGACATCAAAGCTGCAAGAACAATGCACAAGTCTCAGAGATGGAAACATAGTCACAACACAGGATGTTGCTGTAATTAGAAGTGATAAAGGCCCCACGGAGTTCTCACTTACCCCTCCCTTCTGCTACACTCTCTAGAATCTTCTCTTCTTCCTTCAGCTGCTTCTCTTTGGCAGATTCTTTGCGAGCTGAAAAATGAAAAGAAATCACAGATTACATTTTACAGACATATCCCCTTCACTTTGTTTTCACACTAGGGAGAGTCTCAAAATGTGCAAAGCTTCACAATCTATAATTCAACAAGCCTAGGCCACCAAGTCAGACTTTATAGAACAGAACCAATACTGACCGTTTTAAATCACTGACCCCTGAAAAAATCTAATGGTTGCCATTCATGAGATGCATCACAAACCAGCAAGCAAATATGGCAAGTCACCCTCATCGAAAGGCCTTGGTGCACTCAATAACGGGTAGATAGGCTAAGTTCTGTACCTTCTGCCTTCTCCTTGAGATGCTGATGCTGGTCCAGCAAACTGATGTTGGAGCGGGGGCCAAGCCCCTCATCTTCATCCCTCTGTTCCCCACCACTCTCCTTGTTCTCCTCTTCCAGCAAGCCTTTCCCCCGCAGACGCTGGATCTTCTCCAACTGGAAACACACACACACCAAATCAGGACAAGGTTTTGTAGTATTCAAAGACACAAAGGGAAGGGATTGCTTCAGTGGGTCGAAAATGGTTAAAAAGATTAAGAAGCGTAAAACAGGATGCTCATCAAACATGGGCCTCCAATATGTCCATACAAAATTAGAAAAAACTGAAAACATTGAGGCACTTCTGTAACTAGAATTACAAAAGCCTGATGAAGACAAAAGATTTGTTCTGATGAAGACAATTGGATTGATGAAACTCATAGGCATGTAGGCAGTATTTAATAGAGGTTATATAGTATGTTGACAACATAGAAATGTTTTAATCTGCACAAAAAATTAAGCAGTAGGTCTACACCTTGAAATAGAGAAGTGCAAGGTGAGGTATTGGGCTTGGGAAGGAAAAGGTTACGTAAGTTTCGTAAGGGAGAAGTGTGACAGAGAGATGAACAACGTCTTAGGCTTATTCTCCTTACCATCGCCTTTTTCCTCTCCTTGACGGGAATGTATGGGACGTAGTCATCATCGTCTGAGCTTTCAGAGGCTCCCTTCTCCTCTGCGCCATAACTCCGCTTAACAATAAACGATAACGTTAATCAACATGTTGGCAATTGCAGCATGCATTGCATATTAATAGATTTCTTCTAACGTTAGCTTCGTCAAGTTATGTTAACGTTACCCTTCTGACTTTTTGATGTCGAGACCTTAAAATGAATGTCAACATTACATCTACAAAGAATTATAGAAATACGAACTTTAAACAGACGAGTAATACGATCTACATATTAAAACATAAATAACACACACCGGAAAAAAGTAAGTTACCTAACATTAGCAAAATAGTTTCATCACAGTAACCTAGCTAACGTTAGCTAAATAGCCATGTTACAAAGCCACATACCTTTTTGGGTCTGTTTTCGACCTCCATTTGTATTTGTAATTCCCAGTATATGAACTAAACTTGTCGCCAATTCATATAGATGATATAAGATTACTAGGGTATTCTGAAATTTCTAAAAGGAAAAGATAACGTAATTCTGTTTGGCAACGTAGCTTTCACGTTGTCGCCTGTTTGTTTCGAAGATTCTACGGAAACCTGTGAGGACTATGAAAACGCGTTTTTTAAATAGTAGGTTAGTGGAACAGTGAGCAAAGTTTATGCTGGCAGATAGAGCATAGGCTATAACAAATGTGAAATAGTTGGCAATGTTATAATCCTTGAGCTTCATTAAATGATACTCGTTATGTATGAAATCATATGCAATTCTGCTAAATAAAATTGGTTTAACAAATTTTTTCATAGTTTCTACAATAGTAACAGTGTTTGAATTATTAAATAATGTGTGGTTGTGCCATGTATGGGTTCTCTCACCCAGTCCTACTATGGACAGAGAAATTTTAATATTGGTGAATACGTAATGATATGCCTCACTAGACTCAACGTACCTCTAACACAGCCAAGGGCCTCTCACAAGGCTGAATCCCACTGAATAACATCAAAGCTAGTGCCACCTAGTGCTTCTGATCAATATCACACTTTGATACTGTACTAGTGAAGTACCTATATCCAAAGGCTTAAGTGTCTCAGCCAAAAAGTTTGAGTGCAGGAAAAGATAATCTGCACCCCCCTGCCCTCTCTCTAGGACCTGTACACTGGGATGACCAGGAAGAAACATCACCAAAGACCCCACACATCCTGTACACTCCCTCTTCAAACTCCTTTCCTATGGTAAGCGTTACAGAACAGATCTCTGCACACCAAAACATTCAGACACAAGAACCTCTTCTCTCCCACTGTCATCACTCTCCTGAACTGATAGGTGGTTCATCCCCATTTCAGCATCCACTCACTTCTGTCTGCACCTGTTGAGGTGGTGTGTGTATTGATCATGTGTGTGTGTGTGTGTGTGTGTGTGTGTGTATCTTGTTATGGAAGTATGGATCCAATTTGAAGTATCAAGTATGAATTTGGTAACTCAAAACGTCCATGACATATGACCTCACTTCCTGTTTGGCAACTTTGCCGCTAATTTCAGTTGGCTGTGAGGGGTGAATGTTGGTAACGTCACTCACGTCAGATGCAGAATCATCTGACGTGAGTGAGGTTAGAATGTCGGCACATGGCACAAAAAGAGCCACTTAAAGGTCACCATGTTATTGTCCACTCAGATCTGAATAACAAGTCCATGAGCCAAAATTGGTTTCAACATCTGATAACGTCACTGAGTTCTAAGACTTTGTCATTGTCAGGAGGTGTTGACCTCAACTTGACCCAAGGATTCAGTTAGGCCTACCCCATTTTTGAAAATCAGGCATATGGGTCAGAAGTTACATTCATGGATGCAACTCCAAATTTGGCCTATTGGTGGTGCTAGAGTGCATGACTTGCATACATCACACTTGTTCAAATTAATCGAAGTAAAGGGACGTGCAAAAAAAAAAACTTTCCTTCATACGGTTGCTGCCATAGACTCCATTGGCAGAACTCAATGGGGTTCACAATGGAGCATCGCTGCTAGACCCCAAACTATGAATAGCATGGTGGAGGATGTTGGGACCAGCCTAATTGCAAAGAGATTTATCAGAGCTGACATTCAGCAACCAAAAGCTGGAACCCATCATTCTGAGGGTCAACTACTCCTCCTACTGGTTAATGTCTGAGAACCCCATGCAAATTGCATACAATAATGACAAAAGTAAACTGGAAAAGCATTTGGAGAGCACAGACTGCCACAAAGGCAATAGGGTCAATTCCAGATGGTGTTATGGTTCACTACCAAAATGTAATCACCTGTTCCTTGTCCTATAGTGTCCACATTGTCAAAAATATTCTGATTGTCTTGTACGTTTCAAATTATTTTGCACACAGACAAACACCAGTGAAAACATGCACTCCATGTCTTCTATCTCAATCACATGAACTGCTTCAGAGAATTTACATGGAATTCCACATACTTTCTGTATAGAACAAGCTTAGAAGACTTAAGTACTCTTCCTGGAAGTACTGTATACTGTAAAACTAAGAGAGATGCAGAGGCCACAAATGCCTCCTTTCAAAGTGCATTACCGTCAGCTTCACTAACCATAAATTTGTGGTGTTCTGCTCAGCAGAATCTGACAGGTGCAGGTGAAGAGATTGATGGTCTTGGCTGTTAACCGTGCATTAGCTGAAAATAGATGGGCAAAACATCTCCCTTTCTTTGCCCCACACACTCACAGATATTGATGAGTTGATAAAGCATAAATAGACTCGTTCAGAATTGTGGGATTGGACCTTGACATAGTATTGAGCAAAAGCCAAGCCAGTGTGCAGCAGCCCAGGGACACAAAACGAGAGAGAGAGAGAGAGAGAGAGAGAGAGAGAGAGAGAGAGAGAGAGAGAGAGAGAGAGAGAGAGAGATGTTCTTGTGGTATACAGGCACTGGGCAGCCACTCACAAGAGTAGAGATATATACTGTAGGTCTACTATTTTTCAAAATATTTACATCTGCATTCTTGCAGTATCCGAGATTTTGCCCTGGTAACATCATTTAACATGGCAATACAGCACTTGACATGACAAGTCCATAGAAGAAAGCTACATCAAAACCGGTGGTTTCATCTTACCAGAGTTAGATACATCCACACACCCATGCAGACCCACAAACAGTGCATTTTGTCATTGTAAAAAGGTGCAGGTATATACAGTAGCTAAGCTTTGCATGCATTATCTCTGGGGAGTTTGTGGATCTACCCTCTGGCAAGAAATACATGATTCCCACTCCCAGGAGTAAGATACAAAAAAAAAAAAAACTTTGTATGTACAGCTATTAATAGGCTGAATACACACAGACGTCACTTTTGCACTTTGTATTTTCAGTGAACCTGTAGTTCTATTATGCATAATATGTCATTGTCTTGTCAGTGTCAATGTCTGTTGTGAATGTGTTTTCATGCTGTATAATTAAGTGTTTTTATTGCTTGGCTGCATTTCCCTTGTGGAGTGATAAAACTTGACTTACTGTACACTTGAGCTTTGTGATTGTTGTGCGCTCTGCAATGTAAGCAAGCTTAGACAGAGACAGTGTACATGTAGGTGCTGCTACTGGTTTAGTGACGGACAAAGCTTTTAAAGACATGATCAAACACTCGAGGTTGTACAAAAAGAGACGAGTTCAGATAAGAAAGCACACAGCACACTTTTTTGTCGTTTTTTTCCAAAACTGTAATGTTTTAATCTTTCTGCACGAAAGATTTTTCACAGTATCAAAAAGTGAATAATAATAATAATAATAATATTAATAAAAAAAAGACAGCCAACATACACTTGGCTGTTAAATGGTATAGTATAAATCTACATTCCAGACGCTTAAGATGTCTTCTAGTCTAATATAACCTTGATAGCATCGGAGATGTTGAGAAATATGAAAAGAGCTCAAACGTGTTCATCTCAAACCTTCAAGCAAATGGAGTTATCAAATGAATTCCCTAAAATCCTCGGTCAGATTTACGCTGTCAGTTTTTTTTGTCCTATCAAAGGGAAGGTGCAGCCTTCCCACTCTGACAGGAGCTTGTAAGTGCAGTGACTAGAACCCAAAAATCAAGCAAGCAAAACAAAAAAAATAAAAATAAACGGGGTCTCGATCACAAGTGCTGTACCTACAGTATGTAGCCGGATTCTTACCACAATCATAACAACACTGAGTAGATTAAAAGTATTTGTGAGATATGAGATATGAGAAGAAAGGGGGGAGATCACACGACTGAGGAGTATTAAAACATATGCCCGCATCGCATCTACAGATAGTAGGGGTGAACATGGCAAGTGCTGAGGGAATGCCAACAAGCCTTTTGAAGTGACTGAAGTGTGATTCCACAACCGCTCAAGACTAAAGTAGCATTGGGGACCAGACCAACGTAGCACTATGGAGCATTCATAACCTGTGTGCATAAGGGAAAATGCAGGACTTCATTTCAATAAAATTAAGCTTTGGATGTGACAAGATCATACGGTAAATTGCACTTGACACAGATTCTTTTTTTCTTTTTAAAAAAGAACACTAAGATAAATTGCTTTGTTTTTGTTTACCTTCTCAAATATATACTTGTCTGTATGCATCATGCAAGGAAATCACCCCTGTAACATCCACGTATAAGTGTTAGAACACAGCCATATATATATATCATTTTTTAATCAAAGTTTATATTAGTGTTGAATTTTTTTTGCAAACGTTCATGTTTAAAAAACAAAACAGAAACCATTTCATGTCACAATTTTAAAACAGCATGGTACAGTACAAGGTCACTAATCTCAAAGTGTCAACTGCTGTCACTGACTCCCATATATATCCGAAGTATAATTTGACAGAGTGGGCAAAAGAAAGCTAAAAAAAAAATGTCTCCATGCCTTTCCATGTTTAAAAACCGCAACCCCTCTGCAATGACCAGCATTCAGTCTTACGGAAGAGATTGTAAAATGTCAAGCTATGGCACAGTCAAAGAAAGACAGCTGACTTGGGTTTTTGTGATTGCGGTGTTGTTTGACCACACAAGAGAGAGAGCGAGAGAGAGAGAGAGAGAGAGAGAGAGAGAGAGAGAGAGAGAGAGAGAGAGAGAGAGCAATTCCATCAGTGGTAGTTTGGTCAAATGCATTAACAAAAGGTCATAGTTTGTGACTCAAGTGTTCAGTTCTTCAAACTGAGAGGGGTTCCCCCTCAATCTAGACTATGGGTTCTAAGTGATTGGGTACGGTTGGGCTCACCCTGGATGGATTCTTTAATTGCAACAGGTAGTAGTACCTTTCAGAGCACACATTTTTACTGTTATACATCCAAATGGAGAAAAGAATGGTTAAGATGTGCCACATTTTCTGTGATAAAGAAAAGACAAAAATGGTTTTATTTTAAATGATAAAAAAAGTAAGAATAACTTTTTAACACACATTGTATGAAGCAGACACATGTATGATGCAATGGCCAGAAACCTAAGACATTTCCGTATGTTTTTTTTTTTTCTTTCTTTCTTTTCTTGCAGTTGTTGTTTAACAGGAAAGCGACTCCTGCCACATCAACCGCTAGCAGGTTGTCGAGAGCGAAGAGAAATGACATAATGAAGTATGACAGTCTGTGTGAACCCCATATGTATGTGTGTATGTATGTGTGTGTGTGTGTGTGTGTGTGTGCGTGTGTTTGTGTGTGTGTTTGATGGACCTCAGTCTGGTCTGGTAAGGTCTGGTGTATTGTGTTGAGTACAGTCTCGCTGAAAGGTCGTGGGGAAAAGGAATCGTTTCTCGGGTCAGACGAGATCATCCATTACTGTGCTGCGTTGGAGGGCATCTTTTTGAGGCTAAAGTTTGACCAGTTGACCGCCACTTTCTGTCGCGTCTGTTTGGCCGAGTCAAGGCAGAACCTGAGGGAAGGGGTGGAGGAGAGTTCGGTGGAAAATAGTTTAATGAGATTTGTTAGAGGTAAGGAAAACTGTGCCGAGACAGAAAACACTGCAAACTGAATGAACACACACCAATGGTTCTCAAACTTATTCGGTCATTCTCCACTAGTTCCCAATCACCTTACATTAACAATTAATGGATGTAAGCCTCCTAGTGACTCCTTTGTGTGGTTATTTTGTTTTATGAACTCTTAGTCATCATTAAAGAACTGCTTGACATTTGTGGTGCCCCACCTGTCATACAGTCCCTACTACAGGAGCAATCCCATCACAATCACAAACAACCATGGGAAAAAAATACAATTCCTAAGACTTATACATATATGCTTTTCTACTTTAAAAAAGGGAGACTAATTGCAAAGCTTTACAAAACAGGGATTCCAGCACTTATAAAGCTGGGATGTAGATTGCTACAGCATGCCCTTTCATTCAGGCTTCTCCATAATCCTGTCCAACCTGCACAATATATGGCAACAGATCTGAGAAACGGTTTACCAGGGCTGACGGAGTCAAGAGCTACAATCAATCCATAATGATGCAGTGTCTGTGCAGTTAAAATTAGACATGCCCGACTAGCCATCATGCTATGTCCATCTTTCACACAGTGCAGTTTAAACTGTGGTTAGATTAGTAATGCAGAACATAGAACCTTTTAAAAAGAAAATCGATCAAGATGTTTAATAGGCTGAATAATGTATTTCACTAACTTCAACAGTATAAACTTGTAAACAAGGTGCATGCATTGTATTTGTATAGAAATCCCATCATGAATGAATCATGAATCTAATTCATTAGAGCTGTGGTATTTTTGTCCACTGTTGCAAAACTACTAGATCAAGAGACTTATGTTTGACAGGATTAAAGTGCTAAATACCGGAATATGCCTTTAAAACAAGCTTAAAAGCAAGACTGATTTTTCAACCCGTGATGGTTCCACCATTGAAATCAAAAGACGAAGCTGGTAAACTAACCTAAATATGTTGCCTGGTAAAATAAAGCTAGAAGTTCACATAAAAGCTTCAACTAAAGAGTCAAAAAGTCAGCAGTAAGTTTGATCTAGACTGCCTTTATACATATTTTATCACCAATACTGCCCCCCCTTGACAATTTAACATGTTAAAGCCCCACTATGCAGGAGTTAGCTAAAATTGATGTTTCCCCACTCGTTTTACCTATAAGCATCATCTGAAGCTCATTGGGATAAATTAAACACTCTCTGAAGTAAAATTCGACTGTCGATAAATGTTGCGTGCAGCTGCCTTGACTTTACAATTCCACACGGAGGATTATCAGCAGAAACAGCTTTGTTTGATTCTTAGCCCCCTAGAGGGTGAAGCTGGAACTTGCATGGTGGGGCATTAAAGGAGAGTACCGGAGTGAATTCAGCATAGCCCTGTTGAAAGAGCTTGCTAAATGCGCTAGTTAGCGAGTGGAACAAGTAATTTGGTACAGCACAGACCGAACGTGAACGCAGAAGCGAACAGGCACTTCACACTGAATCAATGGGACCTGACTGTGGGAAACCGAAAGTAAGATCTGAGGTTACATTGACTCAATGTAAAGTGTTTCGCGTTCGCGTTAGGTCTGTGCTGTTCGAAAATCTTTCATTTCATGCGAAACATATTGCTGTTAGAAGGCTCGTGCAGCAGGACTATACTTGAAGGAATAGTTCACCTCTTAATGAAAATTGGTTATTCACCCCCTTACCTGCTGTTACATGTGTGGGTAAGAGCATTTTGGTCTTGGTCAGTGCATGCGCTGTCCTAGTCCAACAACCCCAATTTTACCTTTAGCTTAGCATAGGTGCTGGAAAGTAAAGTTGCCAAAGAGTTGCTATCTGGCAACATTACATTCCAGCGCCTATGCTAAGCTTAAGCTAAAAATTGGGAAAATTGGGGATGCCATACTAGGAAAATGCAAGCACTGACACCAAAATGCTTTTACCCACATGTGTAACTCCAGGTAAGGGGGTGAATAACCGATTTTCATAAAGAGGTGAACTATTCCTTTAAACTTACTCCGGTATATTGCTTTAAGGTAAAGTCTGAGTAAATAATATGCCTTCTCGAGTATACACTAGCAAACTTATCCTTGAAGAGTTTGTGGAATGCAAAAAAATCCCTCACCTCTTGAAGTATTCAACTTCACGATCAATCTCATCCATTTCTGTTGGATCAACATCTTTGGGGAGGAACACGTCATCTGTTGGATTGAACAAAATTAAACAGTTAATGAGGATATGTCGATTTGGCAAAAAGATGTTCAAATGATATTTTGCAAGCCTAATAACAACCCTATTAGGTTGGAAATTGAAATGATCCGTTGAGACAATAAAGCCCCCTCTCTGGCAACCACAGGTGAATGAGTCGAACGGTTGCTTAAGTGAATTTAATAGCGATTTATAACTTACAAGTCCGAGATTTGCATATTAGGGCACAACTCTGTTTTACGTTCACCACAACTGTCTGGCCAAGCTCAACTTAAGATAAGATAGTAGATAGTACTTTATTCATCCCAAAGGAAATTCCAAGTTCAACTCAACTTCTCCTACTGTATTTCAACGCAGCCAAGTTAAAAATGTGTCAAATGTGTTCATCTTTTATCAGTGTATCTATAATTACTGTTTTGCTTTTCATTATACTACTGCTCCAAATTCATGACCTTTTGATTGCCAAACAAATGTACAGAAATGACTTGTGATAATCACATCTGCCTTACAAAGAAAGAGGGAGTGGAATCAATATCCATACCAATTGCACTGTTGGATTTGTCTGGCTTGTTCTTGTTCTTCTTATTCTTCCCCTTTGGCTGCTGCTGCTGCTGCTGCTGGGAGTGTACTGGAGTGCTTGAGTTGGCTTTGCCTTCGGGGTCTTGATCCAACCTGCTCCCTCGAGCATCCCCATCGCTCTTTCCTCTCAACGAGCTGGAGCCAAAGTTGGGAACGCCGCTCGCCGAGCCATTCTGCTGCTGCTTGGGTACCTTGGCGTCCTCCGTCTTCTTGTGCCCGTTCCTCTGGTTCTCCGCTGTGGCCTGGCCTTGCGAGGCCTGTTTAGAGCCGCCTTTGGAGGGCTTCTCGCCGTCGGTTGCCATCGTCCCTGGCCGGCTGTCAGGCCCCTTCTGTGACTCTTGCCCCGCCCTGGGGGGTTTGGCAGAGTTGTGCTCCTGCTGGGCTTGTTGCTTCTTGCCCTTCTTCGTTTTGGCTCCGGCACCGGTTGCGTTCTTGGCGTCGGGGGCCTCGTCCTTGGGTTTGGCTGGTGGGGCCGGCCCGGGCTGGGTGGTGGCTTCGGAGCCTGCCGCAGGGCTCCTTTCAGGGGATCGAATGCGAATGAGCTTGGACAGGCTTGGGGTGGAGTTGAGTCGCTGGATGTCCTTTGTGCCCATGCCGTCATCGGCGGTGGTGGTGGTGGTGTCGACGGAGGTGTTTGTGACGGCAGTTGTCGTAGCAGCGGCAGCAGCGGCGGCGGCAGCAGCAGCAGCGGCGTCCTCCCAGCCGTTGACCAGCTCCAGGTCCCTCTTGAGGTCGCGCAGCGAGAGAGGCGCCATGTCCAGGTCGATGGGCTGCAGGTCAGACGAGCCGTTGAGGTGCGACAGCAGGTGGTTGCCCTCCAACGTGGCCGCCTTCTTAGGGAAGTCATTGACGTCCAGGTTGAGGTCGTACATGCTAAACGACGCCCTGATGGAGTCCTTGATGGTGTTCTTGATCTCCTCCAGACGGCTGGTCAGAAAGCTGTTCACGCGCTCCAACTCCAGCTGCGGCCATTCCAGAAGCCGGCTTGCCTCGCTGTCCGGGGCCAAGTCGTCCGTGCCGGGCTCCATCGGGGAGGGACCAGGACTGTCACACATGGCCTCCATGTTAGTCTGTTGAGCCCTCTCCTTCTCCTGAAAGCACAGCACAGTGCAGCACATACTTAGCATTATAGCTGTAAATCTGAGTCTGTGAATGGCTTTAGTTTACAAGCACTGAGCTACACTAGTCTGAATTTTTCATTCGAGCAGTCAGTAATTTCATTGTTAGCACATGTGGTTTTGATCACTGATCCTCCCCCCCCAAAACCCACCACCACCATATGCACACATTTCACAAACAAAACTTCAGCTGTCAAAATAAAGGGAGCTCATTTTACGCCAAATGCAACAGGAATCAAATCATGATATGGACATGACTGACTTCAACTTGGCATAGGGCAGATTCTTCAGAAACGCACAGCAAATGCATTCAGAATGTGTGCAAGAGGGAAGGGGGGTTGTGTGGGTAAAGTAGAAATCACAATACTTTTTTCTTCTGTTTGTGCCTGGCTCGTTTGGCCGCCTTTGCGCTGTTGACGGGTTTGGGCTCGGTGCTGTTGATGAAGTCGAGCAGCTCGTCCACGTCCCGGTGGTCGATGGTGCTGGGCACGGCCGGGTCCGAGTCCTGCCGCTGTGGCAGCTCCTCCTTGCGTCGCGTCAACCGCGAACGCAGCTTCTCTCGGATCTCGGCGTAGTTCCGACTTGTCGGCGCTGCAGGAGGCTGAGGAGGAAAAAGCGAGCGAGAGAGAGAGAGAATGTGTCAGAGAAGAAAACAGATGCCAGACAGACAAGACACCAACCCAACTGACAAACTGAAAAAATCTGTTGTTTCTAGTAGACTGAGCAAGAGTCCCTCTGGACATAGAATGTCATATGCATGGGTTTCTTTAGGAGTTCTCCCATTGCAATATCCAACTCCTACAAACACAAACAAACAAACAAACAAACAAATAGCCAACGTACTGCGTTGTGGCCGAAGAACTCGCAGTAGCAGCAGTCACAGTATTTCCCGTCCTTCTGATTGGTGGAGGAGGAGGCGCAGGAGCTCCTCTCGGAACTGCTGTCCTCGTCCTCGCCTTCCTCCAGCTCACAGGGGGGGTGGCACAGCGTCCCATTGGCCAGTTTGTGCCCTTTACACGCCTGGTCCCTGAGCACACACACAAAAAAATAAAAACACACAGAAAATGTGAGGCAATTGTTGCTTAAAATGTATATCTTAATACTTAATATTTATATCAATTAATATAGAGTGTCAACCTTGTGTTTCATCAATTTTCTTATCAACTATTTTTTTCCTGTCTTAAAGACATATATAAAAACAAAGGATGACTATGCTCCAAGAGTCCATAATATCTTCAAATTCAACACTATTTTTAGAGACAAACTAGACAGAGAAGCCTCCTCCCCCACCGTGTGTTTTGATCAGAGACAAAGGAAAATAGGCATAAAAAGATATAAAAATAAGTATAAAAGCATCGCTATGCCACAGCGCCATGCAAAACAGGAACAAAACGAGACACTGCGGGGTATTCCAAAAAGGAGCTTTGACAAACAGTAAGTTAAAGTCTGAAGTCATTGAACTCGGTTGACTGAACGTGTGATGACTAAACCCGAGAATTCAGTTCTAAAGTTCCGGTTGGGCATTGGCTCAGTCAACCCGCTGTTGGTTAACCTACAGTTGAGTGCAATCATAACGAACTTATAAAGACATCATCTATGAAGACTCAAAACCAAGCACTGTGTCTGTAGGGAGTGGAAGAGCAAGGTACTTTTGAGGCTATGAGGAGGAGAGAATTATAATAGCGAAAAAGTTAGTTTGTCGTTATTTTACAGTCAGTGTAACAGGGTATTAATTAAGCACATCATCAATATTGCCGTTTTTAAATATAGGATGGTGATGAACTATTGGCTGGGAAGATATCACTTGAAGATGGAATTGTTAAACCTGCGATAGATGTGCCATGAACAGACGAGCAACCCGTCAGTGCATGACGGCATTATCTGATCCATAATGAAGCACCAGTATTTTCAGACAATGAAGCATGCGGTAAGGAAACAATTAAAAAAGGAGTTAAGTGTATTTTTGGATGGATTTAATCACACACTGCTTGAAACATCTCTCACATCGTCTGATGAATGAGGTTCCGGCTCAGTAAAGGGTGATTCACTGCGCAGTGTGGCAAAGTTGTGCCATATGGCACACTCTGCAATTATGTCCACGCAAAAACACTGAAACCGCTCTTTGGGAATCCCAGAGAGATCTGTGAATCTACTGTGAATTATTTATCATATAATTTGTCACCATTAACAGCATGGTCAATTTGCGCTTCAATGCAAACCTTCTGACCATTGTGCAACAAATTTTGCAGTTGATGTAATGTGGATTTCAAATATCCCATCTTGCCCCGAACATGCCCTGAACACGCCCTGAACACGCCCAGTACATGCCAAAGTTATGTTCAGATTGTATGTTACCACACTGACCAACTTAGCCTGAGCATTTTGGAACTGTAGACTCAGGTTTACCATAACCCAATTAAGCCAGCAAACCTGCTTCGTGGAATACCCCCCCTGTCTGCTACTAACACAATACCCGCATACATACATACAAGGCCATTCAGAGTGTTGGAACCATGCAATAAATGTCACCTACTTGCACGCCCCTGCCGTCACGTGGCCCGTGTTAGCCGTGGTGACGCTTCCGTTGTGGCCGTTGCATGGGTGGTTGCAGGTCATGATGGGAGCAACCAGCCTGCCGTGCTGATTGAGATGCTGCGCGTTGAGTGAGGGAATGTGAGAATTCTTGCAGGTGCCGGCCTTGTGCAGGGGGTTGGGGCCCTCCGACCCAGCTGGGGGGTGCTTGGATGGTGGGGCGTGCAGACTGCCGGGGGCCAGGGGGGAGAAGGGGGCGTGCGAGGGTGCCAGACCCGAACTGGTGGAACCTGCGTGAATGTGCTGGCCGCCAGCGGTACCGCCACCGCCAGAGGTCTGCTTGGGAGGCAGCAGCGAGGAATGCTGGGAGGAGAGGCCGGTGGGGCTGTTGGGTGGCACCGACAGGTCCGAGTGTTGGTGGTGGTCAGCTGGGTGGAACGCTTCACCTTAGGAACACAGAGAACAGAGGAACATCTCAATCAAGTTCTAAATCAATCTTTCTTGAATTTCTTACAAGATGAATAAAGTATTCTTAACTTAATCTACAGTAGTTCTACATAAGATACCTCTTACATGTAAATTCACAAGCTAAAGGCTGGAAAGCACTTCCCCTTGCTCTTAAAAGAAATGGGCCACTGTACACTTACATGAAGAGGTACATATAAAACCTGTCTGAGCCAAACTCATGGTAAAAACAGGAGAGGTTCTAAGTCTAGGTTTTACAGCACAGACAACATGCTGAACATCTAGATCTGTCTTTATACAACAGTTACAAGTGGGCATTTTTACAACAAAGATGAGTTTCCACACGTACAAAAGAGATATTATAATGACTATTTTCATGAGAACCTTAAAATAACACTTTGATTTGGTGAATTTTGAATACTTTCGTAAAAAGACCCACCTGGTGGGGTTGGTCGCCTGCACATTGTTTTGAAGTGTTTTGGGGTGGTCTTGTGAAGGTCTGTGGAGGTAGACAGTGGCGACCCAGGAGACGTTCCACTGGAATTCTGGGACGCGGGATGACTGTAGGGACAGACCTTGGGCCCCGTCACCTTAGGGGCTTTCCCAGGGGCGTCATGACATGATCTCTTCTCATGACAACTTGGTCCCACTGTTCCACCTGCCGAGACGAATCAATACACAACACAACAAAAACAAAACTTCAACCATCAACATTCAAATGAACTTGAAATAGTTCTCTCAGCTCGTACAACTATTATTCTTAGTAAAAGAAACTTTCAAAAGAAACTTTGAAATATTTCATTTATAACAAATTCATGCAAATGCTGTGTAAAATGCACACGGTTGATCTTTACATCAAAAGCTGAATCTCCAAATCAAACATCCTTTCATACATAACAAAAGATTGTTTCAAAGAAAACAAAATGCAACTGAAATTTGGCAGACTTTGCATTTCCTGACAATAGCAATGGCTTAGGTAGGTCTCGCTAGCTGACCTTGTTGCGAGTGCGAGGCAGCGTTGTGGGTGCAGTGCTGTGACGCAGTGCCACCGTTGCTGTGGGTGGAGCTCCACAGACCCGAGAGCTTGTGTGCCGACAGGAAGGAGCTAGGGTCCCAGTCCACCGAACTCTGCTCGGGGAAACCGTTCCCACAGGTCTGCGATTTACAGGAGGAGGAGTGCGACAGGGGCGCCTTTAAACAAAAAAACAAACAAACACACATGCAGGGGGCAAGAAATTATCAGCATGAATTATGACTAAGTTAAAAAAAATAATAATAATAATAATAAAAAAGGTAACATACAGTAGCTTATGCATTTCATAAATAGAAAGAGACTTTATTTTATTACGAAGACAATTTAGGTGTCCTGTAGCATTAAAGGATATTAAGTGAACAGATATTGAATTGATGGCTGTTGCCTTGTTAAACAGTGCAACAGGAAACAAACGTGAAGGCCTGTAATTCAAGAGTTTTCCGTGAACTTGTTTTTCTACAACTGCACTCAGAAAACAACCAGAAAAGACTGATATTTGCAACTTGCCTTAAAGCTGATATGACACCGAATTCCCACAGAAATACAGCTTTGACCTTGCAATTGCAAGAGCACAGTTGTCTTGTCAACAGACAGCTTAAACCCAGGACTAGATATAATCCTACTGCTGAAAATGGACCCCATGATATCATTTTACAGTACTTGTAAAGTCCAAACAAGAGCCTGGCATTAATACAGTAAATGCGTGTAATAAGTGCTCACTTCCAAGCATTCAATAGCTGATGTGAGGTGTTTACATTTTCAACACATTTTATGAGATTGCATGCAAGTTTAAACTTGGTCCAACAAAGTCTGTTTTTTACTTGGTACATGATATGACATTTACCTGGCACACTATGATTGAACATTATTAATTAATAACTTGTTAATTACCAACTTATGACATGAATCTGGCAATATAACATCATTGCACATGAATAGTCAACAGACATTGATACTGGACTGTAGTGTGGTACATTGTGAACATCCACAAAAACACAGAAGACACAGGCACCACAAGCACCTCTCATGGTCCTGCACACACTCACCGGAGTAACCTGCTCCTGCACTGCCCTCCTCTCGTCCTCCTCCACGCTCTTTTTGCAGCTCTGGCAGATCCACAGTGGCACTTCGCCCAGCAGAGAAGGCACCGAGTCCGCTTGTTTACGGCCTGGGACCTCCCGGAGGAGAGCCTGAGGCAGCGCAGGCACTGCGTCCGCCAGCTTGGGAGCGGGAAGCCCATTTACAGAACCTGCGCCCCAGTCCTTGAACTCTCGATGGCACAGCAAGCAGCAAGTATGCATAGACTAGGTTAAAAAGAAGAACAATATACTTCAACATGAGTAAACATGTGTGTGAAAAGAACTTTTTATAAGGAGATGAGGTATTTCATGATGATATGCAACTCTACTTTCTCACATAACGTTATTTCAATGTGTCAAATATCTCAACCAGAGTAACATCACACAAGTTACCAAGACCAGCTATTGAGCTAACCTCAACCGTCTCTGCTTTAACTCTTGGCGTGTGAAACGAAAGGTCCTCAACCTTGACATTGAGGACAAGACGATCAAAAATGTTTTCAACGCAAATGAGATATGTTTATCACAGACCGACTAAAAAGAAAGAATTTAACGAAGGGACTCGTACCACTGCCTCGATACATACTTAAATGTTAGAGTTTCAGACACCAAATACCCATTGGTATTTGGATTAACATGCAGTGAAGCGTAAAGAGGGAACTATCACACATTGCCATGTTTTTGTCACCTTTAGATAAACTACCCTCCATTTACTCATATGCAAAACTTGGTGAACAAGCAAGACATTTAGTCGTAAAGTTCCTGCTACTTCTTAACAAGATTTACCAAGAAGACGTGTCGCGGTTAGCTGTTGGGACTGGAGGACAAGCATGAACAGATAGCTAGCTAACTTACCTACCTATCTGGCGGATGTTAGCTTGTTAGCTAGCTAGCCATCACCGTCACCACAGTCTGGATGCGCAAGACTGCTAGCTAGGACCTATGATTCAAGTGAGAAAATCTATCCAACCCGTCGCCCTGGCGGTGCGATCTCGTACGATGTGGTGTGAGCAGGGCTTCTACATGGCGTTTATTTATTTATTTAACGTTATTGGAGCTAACAAGGTATTGCTCCGCCCGATCGAAGTAGCTACAAACAGATCACATTAAGAACAAACTGTGTTACATTTCCGTCCCGAGCAAATCTCAATCCTACCCCAAACTCTGCTGATTGAGGCAACTAACATGGATGCACAGTGAAACAGATATTCGATTAAGTGTTTGAAATGCCAGTTGGCGAATTACTTCAGCTAGCTGGTTAGCTACCCTACCTGATTCGCCCTGGCCAGTCTATCCACTCCTGCATCTCCACCGCCACCAGCGCCAGCTGCATCGCCGGGAGAGACAGGGCTCTTCGATAAGGTCTGCTGCTGTCCGGACAATGCATCCTTTTGACCGACTCCTTGCTGTTTGCTTTTCTTCCTTGCCATCCTGAAAGTCTCCTTAGTACCCTTTGGCCCAGTTTGCACCAGTTTACAGGCTTAATAAGACACACTTTCGATTCTTCTAGCACCACAAATGTTCCCTATCTTCTCTAGGCAAGACAACAGTCAATATGGCGGAGGGCTGGCACACTAGTGAGTTCAGAGGTCAGGTAAAGTACTGGCAATATGGCTACCATTGAAAAGGATTCTATGAGGTTTCCAGCCGCCATATTGACTGAGGGCAATACTTAACAGGTAAGTAGACCATGTAGGCCTACCTCGTAGGTATGCTGAAGCTGCTGAACTACCGTCTGCATAACACACAATTTGACACACACCACAACACAGATGGAAGAGCAAGTTTTAAATTAATAATAATTAATTAATAATTGGAGGCATGTTAAAACAAATCACTAATGTTTGATAAGTGTTTCTTTGTCAACGCTTAGATGTAAAATATTTTAAATCATACAATTATTATTATTATTATTATTATTATTATTATTATTATTATTATTATTATTATTATTAGCAGTAGTAGTAGTAGTAGTAGTAGTAGGCTTGCAGTGGTAACTAGTAGTAGTAGTAGTGGGTGCCTTCCAAAGGAATACACTTCTGTGTGCATTTCTACATGTGTAGGTTTGCTCAGTTTTAAAGGCTAGGCATAGTAATATGCATGCATGTGTGTAGGCTGTTTTACATGCAGTTTATGGACTTACAAAGAGTGTATTTGAGTATTCTGTGCAATGTTTACAAAGAAAGCTACATGTCTGGTGTGTATGGTGTATGGAATGCGTGAAACAAGTTCAGTGTCTAGGGTCAAGTTCATGGTTTTCTCCAAAGTCTGAGTAGCTTAATCACCTGCAATTACCTTGATTACCAAGTGGTGGCAGTAGTTCTGCATTTGGAAAAATAAACACTGCTAGAAATCTTTCTTTTTTGCCTCAGACTTGGCCAAGGCAAATTGATTGAGAAATGTAGACTTTTCCACAGTAATCAGAAGTACATGTTTCTCATATTTTTCACCTAACAATGATTATATAAACAAAAAAAAACTCCCGCTTAGCCTATGCTGAACTTCTCCAGCTCTTTTCCCAACTTGTCCTCATTCTCATCGCGCCGACCCTAGTGCGCGCTCCTGCGGCGGCGGTGTGAAGATGGCGGATGTAGTTGGAGCTGGACTGTCAGATGAAAAAGAAGCCGAAAACGACAAGAGAGGGGAGAAATGCGTATGGAATAGAGGTGCAAGAATGGGTGAAATAAGCACTAAGGATATGGCTGAGACTCTGGGTTTTTACGAGAGGCATGCTGACAGAAATGACCAACATGACACCCCAGGTGAGTTTGTGGCTCGAGCTGCTAAACCATCATCTTCTTGAGACAACCGACCTTCCAACGTGGCTTAACATTACAGTGAGAGTTTAAGAGTAGGACTTGAATTGTCAATATCACATACTTAAAATGCCTTAATCATGTGACTAACAAATCTTGGTTATGGGTTTCAACTGTTTCTCCCCGCGAGATGTAGGCTATGTGAGGGTGGTTAGACCATTCAGCAGAGGATTGCGTGTTGTTATTGAGAGTTCGACGTAGCGTCGCAGCTAGCATAGTTGAAATAGCAAGCTAACGAGCTAACATGAACTGTGCTGTCCTTGATATTAGGCTACCTTAAATGCTCCTGTTTGGCTTTGTTTGAGCAAATTATTGCTTTTTAAACTTAAAGGTTGTGTATTACAAAATAATTGGACCCTTGAATTTAGTTGCCATAATTGCAGACAATGCAATGACGAGACTAGCGTCTTACTGGGAAAAATGACAAATAATTTTAACGTTACTAAACGTGATTTTCTACTCGTTCATGTGATGCAACGTTACTCACGAGTCGTGTAAGAATTTCTAACATTGTGCAAGAAGGTTAAAGTTAGAAATTATGTCATGTAATAACTATTTGTATCTACTCTTGATGTAAATCCAAGCATTGTTTCTTGACATGATTCATTGTGACAGATTTGTTGGACACAAACACCCTTGACAGACGTTACAGATTGTCTGGTGGTGTTTTCAAGGGGGTCCCAAGTGTGTCAGCTGAACTAGAAATAATCTTTGCGCATGGGGTCAAATGGGGTAACAGCCGTAACAGCCAGCGGGTGTAAGTGAGCAGCCTGCGCCTCTCCCCACATTTAGGCTACAGTCTCAACAATTCATTTCGATTTCCATGATAGATCCGATCACTGAAGCACGAACTGCTGTCTTCAACATTAAATGTACCCCAATAATGGCATATGCTATTGTCTGGACGTTGCAATGATCACTACCCTTCAAAAACATCCACCAATTAAACTGCTAGAGTTTTTTAGAGGTGTTTCTAATGTGAAATTGCAAAGAGTACGTGCCATCTGATAAATGAACACTGTTTATGTAGGGTTTACAGGTCCCAGGCTGCTGTCTTTGAAGTTGTTGAAGACAGATGCACATACTAACAAAAAATGTTACATGAACTGAGTTCTGCAACAACATTCTCAGCATGATTTTGACCATGTTGTTGTTGTAATTTGTAGGTTACTGGGGTAACATAGCCTAGTTTTTTCTCCTGTTGTAGTCACAGACCCTTCTCTGCTGCGGTTCATGTGTGCGGAACTAACTAGGGGCTACTTCCTGGAGCACAACGAAGCAAAGTACACAGAGCGCCGTGAGAGAGTGTACACTTGCATGAGAATCCCTGGAGAGCTGGAAAGGGTAAGACAACACGTCCACAGTCACAAATATACAGCAGACATGTTCACAACTCAGAAATACACAAGCATGCTAGATGCATGAATGGCGGTGCAATGTCTGTCACAAGAACACGTTTAATAATCCAAACCTAGATGCAAAAACATATACATTTACATTTATGCATTTAGCAGACGCTTTTATCCATATTCTTACAAAAGAAGGAAAACAATCAAGCTGCAACACAATACAAGTAAATATACTTGTTTCATTGTAAGCACTGAATCTTCAGTCATCACTGATATTGTGAAAGTGAGACTGGGGTAGTTTCCAGTTCAGGTTAGAAAACACACACACACACACACACACACACACACACACACACACACACACACACACACACACATAATAGAAAAGACAATGGGACTTTTTTGAGAGTGTGGCTGCAAATTCCTCGAACACATGAAAAATTGTCCCTTCATTTACATGTATGGAGGTCAATCACCACACAAACAAGCTTACACATATGTACTGAACATGCTAGAGGCCACGTGTACAGGTATTTCAACATGTAGGCCTTAGTTCATGTGAGTCTTGATAAGATAGAGTAGCTTCAGCTTTGTTAGGGCTCCAGTCTGTAATGACTCCAGATGCTCATCGACTCCTCCTAACAGGGAAGTCTTGGATGTTTTTGTGGAATATGTCAATAAAACTTGGAATACAGTATATATTTCCAAACTCATATGAACAGAACAGCGTTTTTCGGGAAGAGTAATGTGTGACTGCTTTTGGTACAGTTGCAGCAAAAAGCCACAGCCTGAAAAATCCTATCCAGAGGGGAAAAAAAGGCCAAGAATTCATTGAAAGGATTTTCTCTTATCAAACTCATATGTTCATCTAGCGGCAGATGCAGTTACCACAAAACAGCCACTAGATGGCGGGGTTGTTAAAGTAAGCCCTCAATGACAACTCTATCCCCTTCTAATCTCAGCTGTAAACTAAGGTTGCCGTTGCAGTTGTGCAAGTAAAATATGCTAGTATCATTAATAGGAAACATTTCTTGGATAATCATCATGTTCTCAGGTTGTCTCTCCATTCTCCTATCTTTTCTTCTGTTCCAGAAGGGAACTAATGTTATCTACAAATAGATACATTACCTGTAAATATGCAGCAACTGCGTCTATTTGGTCGTCAGTGAATTTCATTCTAGAAAAGAGAGATGTATGGATACATTTGGAGTGTATGCTATGTCCTCTGGCAAAGACCTTTAAAAACTGTGCATTTTAGCACATCTAAATGAATACCTCAGATCACCGCCAGCTGTAAAGAGTTGTAAATACCTCCCAGACTCTCAAACAAAGACACAGTTGAAAACAGCTTCTTCCTTCTTACCAACCCCCCCTCCCTCCATCGCCAGAGCAATTGATGGTTCTCAGCTGTCTGTTTTCGGACACCACTAGCACCACAGTAGTTACTGTCATTACAGTATATTCAGTTCAGTTGCATTCAAATAAGGCAGCTTGCCGATCACACACTCATGTTGTTGGTTTTCAGTAGCCTTCTCCATCTCCCAGAACAGGAAGTGTCAGTGCTGTTAACACTATTAAAAGAGGACGGGGCAGAGGAAGGGTTCTGCATGCCCCATCTTTTCCCCCTGCAAAAATTACCTACTGTCTATATGAACAAAATATTTTTATTTAAAGGGTAGGTCTCTGCTACCTTTCACTGTTGTTGTCATTGTCATTGTCATTGTCTTGAAACTCAATGTGCCTTTTACTTTACCTTGACTTCATTTTTTTTGTTTATTTTATTTTTCATGCTATACAATACATTTTACTTACTTACTTACTTAGGCTACTTCGTGTTTTACGTGCATCTGTGTTCCTCTGCTAGTGCCAACGGTGCAGGTTGCTTTTGTGTTAGGCCTTTAAAACGAGGTTACTGTTTGTGTTGTTGCCATAATTGGCATCTCCTGACAGTGGTGCTCTTCCTGTTCCATGGTGATGAAAGGCTTAATTGGGTCCCCTGAGCTGAGCTGGATCTCAGCAAGTGTTTGTACTCTCTTTAACCGAGTTTTGCAGGCTAACCGATTTGGCTGTAGTCGGAAACCAACAGGTTTCAGAAGACAATTATTATGCCCACTTGAGGGGGGTGGGTGGGTGAGTAGGTAGCTGTCTCTGTGGTTAGGCTAAGTTAGAAAAGGAGCCCTCTAGACAAAAGACACTCTGTTCAACGGTGCATATTCTATGGGCCTAAGCTTTGGTGTACACATGTTAGAGATTACTATCATATTGCTTCACTTTTAATGCCCTCTAGTGAGAGAATTTGAAGGAAAATATCCGTATCAGCATCACCTAAAACTTGTTTTTCCAGTGACACACACTATCAAGTAAAGTTAGGCACAGTTTAGGTCGATTATTCTAAGCTCAGTTCACTTATAGAAAATGGTGCAACATGTGGTCTGAACGCAAATGTCTAGTTGTTGGTAATGGCTGGCTTATATCTCATTTACCAATTCTCACTAACCCCGCCTTACTGACTATATACTCACACCCACACATACACACACACGCACACACACACACACTCACTCTCACACATATTCTCAGGTACTCTATAAATTGTCATGTGTGCTGAATGATTTTCTCTTGTACCTTACAGCTGATGACCTTTGGCTTCTTCCTGTGTCTTGATGCCTTCCTATATGTGTTCACTCTGCTGCCCCTGCGGACCTTCCTCGCTCTTCTGCGCTTTCTCACCATACCCTGCTGTGGCCTTGGGTGAGACACACACACACACACACACACACACACACACACACACACACACACATACATACACACTCATGACGCATTCACAATCACTTTTAAGCTCTTTCTCAATTTCACTCTTCCCTTTAGTTATTTCTGTCTGTCTATCAAATCATAGATACAAACAAACCCTCAAACATCTGTTTGTACATGACATGCTGCCCTGCAGTCTTACAACCGCAACACAGTTGTATTGAATTAACATCCTTAGACACTGACACCTTTGTAGGGCCCAGGTCATGTACTGGTATCATCCTTAGTGTGGTAAGCTATTACTATAATGAGCTATAGCTCCAGACAGAAACTACTTCCCCTCCCACGAGGACCACACTTTATATCACTGATTTTGTTCACATTAGTTTTTCAGGGCCAGTTTCCCATGCATGGATTAATTTAATATACATTTATGAGGAGGAAAACCCCTTGAGAAGTATCATGAGGGGACCTCAAGAAAAACACATTTACATTTAGCAGACACTTTTATCTAATTACTCAATCAATCACTATCAATTACTTCAGTAATTTAGGGTGAAGTGCCTTGCTCAAGGGTACAATCGTGGCCCACTTTTTAGGCTACTAGCCCACGCTACCATGCTATCACAAACATACATTTACACACAGACAGATACACCAAAACCACCCATTCCAACCCTTAGATATTACGCAGTTAACAATTACGGTCATTCATATAAACAATTTGAAAAAATATCATGCATGATGGAAACTTTAATAGACATCTAACTGGTGAAAAGAGGACGTAAATCTAAGAGACCTATTGTAGGTAAACTGTTCCAGTTAGAAGAATAAGCCTAGTACTGAAAAGAAATACATAGATTTCTACCCAAGTGTTGGACTGTAATACTAAGAGTGTTTCTCAAAGTCGTGGAAGCATGCTAGGAAGGCGGCTTTTTCGAGCATTCCATGTCGCCAGGTACTGTTCCAATGTCTGAATTCTAGCGAGGACGGAGGCCTTTGTTCATAGATTTTTCAAGTATGAATTGATGGAACCTCGTTTTTGAAGTGTACAACTTCCAAGGCAAGTGTGCTACCTAGGAAGCATTCTCGACTTTGAGAAACACTCAACTGTTATCCATGCCCAGGAAACTGGCCCATAATGCACGTGGGATGATGGCAAAACTGATCTTTCATATCTCCCTAAAAGTCTCCTCTATCCTGTTGTTCTTCCCTCTTGTATGTGTCTGTTGGGCCCTAACGGCCTGTGTTCCTCTGGCTCTCCCTCTGCAGGGCAAATGTTTGCCCATACTGCAACAGGAGCAGGTAGGCTACAGCAGTGCCTGTGTTCCTTCTGCTGAATGCTGGCTCGCTCCATCCATCCATGCCATTTGTCAGCTGTGTGACTGGGGGGAGCTGGGGGGTGGGGGTGGGGGGGGGTGGTTGCTTGTTAGGCCTCCAGCTGCAGTGTTGGTCCAGTGTTTTGGGAATGACCTGGACTTGCTATCATTTTCATTTTTGTCAGGTGCTGAGGTGTGTGTGTGTGTGTGTGTGTGTGTGTGTGTGCGCGTGTGTGCGTGCGCGTGCTTGGGGGTGGTTTGGTTCCCCCTAATCCACAAACTGACTCATTCGCCCTCTGTGTGCACTGTTGCCTCCCTCCACCAGTCCACCCACGTTCACACACACTCACACCTCCCCAAATATCACCCCATCTTCACAGTGCTGTTGCTCATTGATTGCCCCCAATCCATAAACTTGATAAACTCCTACTCCAGAGCGAGGAGAGTTCTTGGGTTCCCTATCAAACTTTAATGCAAACCCCCATGGTTTCTAGGCATAAGAAAGTAATGGAAGCCCTTAGAATAAATCATTCTACCTTCTAGAAGTTTTCCTCCCTCCCACTCAGCCCCTTTTCCACCCCTCCAATTTTTCACTGAAGTTTTTTTTTTCCTTGCCAAATACAGAAGGCCTGTGCTGTGCTGTGCTGTGCCTGGATCTTTGTGTTTTTGGGAGAGGGGATCTCAGGGGAGGCCCAGGCATTGCCTCTTTGCCTACAGCATCCTGCTGGCTGTGGCTGCCACAGTAGCCCCTGTGTGAGGGATTGGAGTGAGCACATACACTTCTGAAAACAACACACACACACACACACACACACACACACACACACACACACACACACACATACACACACACACAACCAACTTACACAGACCCCCCCATACACACATACACACACACACCTACACACACACACACACAACCAACTTACACAGACCCCCCTCCCCCATACACACATACACACACACACACATACACCACACACACACACACACACACACACACACACACACACAGGCAGGCAGCATTGGCAGATGGCTCCTGTAGCCTCTAGCATTGCGGTATGCCCTGTTGTTCTGTATGCTTTACAGCAGAGACAGGAAAAAGAAGGCAAGAGCTGAGCTGCATTTCAGCACATTCTCACAGTTGGGTTTCCACACTTCAGGTCATAACACACGTACCAGGAGGCACTTACTTAGGGAGATGGGCGATGTCTGGGGGCATGAGAAATTATGTGATGATGATAATGATAACCATGTAGAATATGTGTAAATGTACTTAATCTGATTAAACAGATACAGGCTGTATTGCTCAGTATAGTTGCATGGATGGCTTATAATGGGCAGAATCAACTTAATTTAGCTGTGGGATATGATAGTCCTAAGCTGATTGAGTGTGAAGGAAATTACTATGTAAAGCAGTAGCTCGTATGTCGAAAGCCATCCCCTATGCATCTCGAATAAAAAGATTTTTCAACTGGGAATTTAGAACAAGCTGAGAGCTTTGCTAAAGGATTCAGTCCACGTTTACGTGCGGGTAATATGGACTGTCATGGAAT
This sequence comes from Sardinella longiceps, assembly GCA_027497455.2. NCBI lineage: Eukaryota > Metazoa > Chordata > Actinopteri > Clupeiformes > Clupeidae > Sardinella > Sardinella longiceps. The sequence continues at coordinate 12,041,573 of JAODXP020000030.1, forward strand.
ATGCTATACTGATGACACTCACCAAACACAATCTGGTCCATGTCAGGGATGATGTAGTGCATTGTTCTTGGCATGTCTTGCATCATGAAACACACTCATCATTGCATGTGCTATTTTTGCTGCATAATCTCCGAGACACTATTTCAGTTTGTTGCAATGGTTTCCTTTTTTGTTATTTGCTTTTTTCCCCCTTGTTTTGTTTAAATTGAACCTGATCTTAGACTTAGTTACTTAGATTACTACAGAGATTTGTATGTGTGTTTTTTGCAAGCTCTCATAGAGAATTTGATGCTCTTTACTTCTTTTCAAAATGTGTTTTATTTAGGCTGTCTTCAGTCTCATCTCACACACACACACACATGAATATTGCTCTATGATCTTGTGCTTTAGTGCAGGTTGGTACATTTTTGAGTTAGTCTAGACTTCAGGGCCAGTCTCCCCTGCAACTCCGGGTTGTTGGAGTAGACTTTCAATTTGACTAACCCTGAGTGGATGAAAAATATGCAAGCAGTCATGGCCTAGAACCCTCCATCAACGTGTGTGTGTGTGTGTGTGTGTGCGTGTGTGTGCGTGTGTGTGTGTGTGCGTGCGTACGTGTAAAACTGAGAAGCCATCAAAGCCTTCAAGACTACACACAGGCAGTCATCATCTCACCATGTTTGTATACAAGTAGAAATACACACCAGCACAGGCCAGGACCTCCTGCAAGCACAGCACACACAGACACTCCTCTGCTAACATTACTGACCTCAGAACGCCAGTGATCACACACACACACTATCAAGTTCAGACTGGACACCCGTGCCAGGGTGAAATGGTCACATGCTATTCAGTCTGAGTTGGAACTCTTGTGTCAGCCTTGCAGAAACGCTCACACTGTCCAGCTAGAATGACACGGCAGGGACTCCCACGCTCTACATCGCCCCCATGTGACCATTGGTGAGCTTGCAGCTAAGAAGTGGTCAGTGAGAAGGTGACCACAAAGGTCACCATAAAGTGTCCACTTGAATGAATGGGGATCAAGCTTTGTGTTAGTCCAACTACTTGAACGATTGCTCTAGAAAAGACATATATTTAATGTTTGCTTTGTTGAGGCTGTGGACAGGGGGCACAAGGTGTGTCTATTATTTAGTACAAGGTAACTTATCAGGATTTACCTGCAAAGGGATGGAGGCATATTTGTGATGGATCAGAATGAAGAGTGTCTGGACATCCCTCAGGATTTACTTATTATTAAAAAGGCTCCCATAGTTTGAATAGCCATCAGTGGCGCTGTCTCAGACAGTTTGTCATTTGCTAGGTGAATCAGTCAGATTGAAATGGTTATGACTTGAGTGACATTAATGGTCAGAGACAAGACTGGATGGGTTGGTTGGATGGTTCTGTCAAAATATCTATTGTTCACCTGAATGATGAGTTTTACAGGTCACTGATCAAAAAACAGAGACTGACTAAGAAGGTGTGTGTGTGTGTGTGTGTGTGTGTGTGTGTGTGTGTGTGTGTGTGTGTGTGTGTGTGTGTGTGTGTTTGTACTCTTCATTGTGTCTGTAAAAAGGAAACACCTCTGAAAAGGTTGCCTTTGATGTAAAAGATGTGCGTATGTATGGGCCCTATCTGTTTTTAGCGGACTGTTCCGATGGCTCCTAATTGCATTAGGAGTAAAAAAAAAAGCATATTAAAGTAAAAAAAAAAGCATATTTTAAGGGCAGCACACAATACATTATTTAGTGTGTGTTATGCAGTGAAGCCTGAAATAGTTGATGATGAGCCTCCCCCACTTAAAGTTTCTCCAAAATCTAATGGAGGAGTCATTATTGTGGCTTGGTTGCCTTGCTTGCTTGCATACGCTCCCTCAAGCAAGTCGTAGGTGTGACTCCTCCTGTGATGTTGCGAGGGAGTTATTTCAAGAATTAATGAGACACCACAATTAGTCAATGCCACCCCCCCTTCCCCTTGTCCCAAATGTGACACACACACACACACACACACATCCCTCTCACACACCCGCATGCATACACATGCACGCACACACACACTTCAGATCACTCACTCTTTCATACACACACTCAGATACACACTTCATTACCCCTACTCAGACACGTGTGTGTGTGTGTGTGTGTGTGTGTGTGTGTGTGTGTGTGTGTGTGTGTGAGTGTGTCCTGTGTTGCCTAATGTGTGCTGTGCACTATGGATCATCTGCCCATCTGACTTGTGTCTCTCTCTCTCACTCTCTCTCTCAGTCTCTCTCTCTCTCTCTCTCTCTCTCTCTCTCTCTCTCTCTCTCTCTCTCTCTCTCTCTCTCTCTCTCTCTCTCTCTCTCTCTCTCTCTCTCTCTCTCTCTCCTCTTCCCAGGGTCTCTTGTGTTCAGTGTGTGTCCTTGCTTGGTATGCAGCACTCACTGTGTCTGGATGTGTTTGTCACCAGACAACAGTTGTCAAGTCATTCTTCTTCATCATTGGCACATTCATATTCATTGACTTTTCTGTGTTGTTAGAAAGGCAGTATTTTTCAAACCCCCTGGAAAGATTCATTCATTCAGTACACACCTGTCAGGAGCATCAGATTATTGTAAACAGGTGTTGTGAATGCAGCGCAGATAGATTTTAATCAGATTAGGACACTGATGACGAGTATGACCACATCTAATCTAATGGAAAGAATAGAGTGAGTCACTCGCTTAACCATGTGCTTCACTTTCTCCCCCACCCCACTTTTTGTGTGTGTGTGTGTGTGTGTGTGTGTGTGTGTGTGTGTGTGTGTGTGTGTGTGTGTGTGTGTGTGTGTGTGTGTGTGTGTGTGTGTGTGTGTGTGTGTGTGTGTGTGTGTGTGTGTGTGTGTGTGTGTGTGTGTGTGTGTGTGTGTGTGTGTGTGTGTGTGTGTGTGTGCGTGCATTTGTCTGCGTGTGTGTGTGTGTGGTCTCAGTGGTGCGCGTCTGCTGCAGCCCGCCCAGGTGTGTGACCTGCTAAAGGGGCTGATCATGATCCTGTGCTTCTGCATGATGCACTATGTGGACTACTCCATGATGTACCACCTGATCAGGGGCCAGTCCGTCATCAAGCTCTACATCATCTACAACATGCTGGAGGTACTGGACACATGCTCTTTCTCAAAGTCCAGAATGCTTCCTTGGTTGAACACTCACCTTGGAAGTTGTACTCTATGGAGACAAAGTTGGAGTCAGATCGAGGCTGATGCATGCATTTGACATGTCTTCCTTCCTCTCTGCTTTGTCAGGTGGCAGATCGCCTCTTCTCGTCTTTCGGCCAGGACATCCTGGACGCGCTCTACTGGACGGCTACAGAGCCTAAGTCCAGGAAGAGGGCCCACATCGGAGTGATCCCTCACTTCTTCATGGCCGTCCTCTATGTCTGTATCCTTTTCACCCTGTGTCCACTGTGAGCACTCATTAGTGAATTTCCTTTAATTGTTTACAAAAAAGCCAGATTCACCGCGCTCTCCCCTCTTTTGTGTCCGGGTGCATAATCAAAGAATTCCTTTTCATAAGCCACAGATGATCACACTCTGAATATTTTTTATCTTCTTCTTTCTATTTTCACATCTCCGGTGTTGACTGCCTTCGTCAGTGAATAAAAAGAAGAAGATAGAAAATATTCTGAGTGCGATCATCTGTGGCTTTAATAGTTTACATGCATCCTACTGTATCTCAAATATCACATTTACATTTTGTCACTGTGTGTTGTACCGTAATTAAGCATGCAACATTAGGCTAATTGTTATGATCTAAATACCCTCTGTCAATCATTATGATGTATGCCATCTTGTATGGATTGATATACTAATTATGAGCTGTTAATTTTTAATTATGCATGGTTAGCTGCCACACTATTTTAATGCCTATTTAATAATCTCTGATCCATACTTGATGCTAGTGTTTAAGTTGTGCTCAAGGCCTTAGCCTTGGTTATCCTCCTACATGATATGAGTGCACTGCTGTGTGATCTGAGGCTTATGTAAATGCTTTCTTCAAGACGCTATTGTCCTCAACGAGCCCCTTGTCTCTCAGTCCTCCACGCCATCCTCATCATGGTACAGGCCTCCACTCTCAACGTGGCCTTCAACTCTCACAACAAATCACTGCTCACCATCATGATGTCCAACAACGTGAGTCTCTGTAATTTGACTTTATTTGATGGTTTTAATAGGTATGGAGTAGCCCTATGACTTACAGTAGATATGGGTTTATATACAGTATGTTTGTCCTTGGGCTACTATTAACAGATGTCACGTCCATCAGTAAACTGTAGGGGGCGCTATCGTACATAAACAGGTCTGGAATGCCATTTGGAATTTACATTGCACCAGTGAACATATTGCCTTAGCGGAGGTCTGCGCACTCTCTGTGCTTTTCTAGTTCACTTTAGTCCACCGGTTTTCGCATTATGATCTGAAAGTGCTGTCTTCCTCAAATTCATCTGGGCGGACAGTGGATGCATAGCCGTCATGTCTGGACAGTAGAAATTCAACCATATAAAAACACAAATGTCCCGATTGGCCGGTCACATGACATGTTCTTGTGACCCTTATATGGAAGCCCATGGGAAAAAACTTTGAGAAATGAGCCGTCTAATTTTATATCATAGAAATCACCTCAACCACATGTTGCTGTCTATGCTCACTGTAATTTAGTTTAGGCAATATTCCTCTACGATGCAACAGTGGGCAAATTATGTCAACTAACTAATTAACTAACTATTATTTCACCAGTGTAAATGAGCTTTTGAGAGTAGCCTGCAAATATCTTCTGTCTCAATGAAGGTATCAAGACGCATGTTTGGAAAAAAATCTTTTCTGTACTGAATTCTCTAATTCGTTTAATTCCAGCTCATGTAGATGCACTCACTGGTTTGTGAGGAGTGCACTGAGAGATGTGGTGTGAATCTAATGATCGCATTGCAGATTTATCCATTTTTGATAATGGCAAGTCTGCTCAGTATGACTCATCCTCAACTGCATGCTAGGTAACATCTACAAGTGTATGATTTGATCTTGCTGTGTGTGTGTGCGTGTGTGTCTGTGTGTGTCTCTGTGTGCGTGTGTGTCTGTGTGTGTGTCTGTCTGTGTGGGTGTGTGTGCGTTTCTGTGTGCGTTTGTGTGTGTGTGTGTGTGTGTGTGTGTGTGTGTTTGTTCCGCAGTTTGTGGAGATCAAAGGAAGTGTCTTCAAAAAGTTTGAGAAAAACAACCTATTCCAGATGTCCAATAGTGGTAAGTTCATGCAGCAGCCTCATTTGCAACACGTACCGTAACCCTTCAAGTAGTGCCTGAGAGTTAGTCATGCGTACTTGCAATGCACACACATTTACAAAAGCCACTCCTGCGGCTTTCTGATAAGAGCCAAGTTGTGAAGCAGATGATTGGACCAATATTTATATCTTCTTTATAGCTCCCTTTGATATGCTAATCAAGTATGCCTTCAGTAGGCTGCTTCCGTTGGATCCTACGCAGTCAGTAAAGGTTGGATGGATGGAAAGATAGATGAATGTATATTCTCCACAGGCGATGTGTGCTTATCTCTGCTGTTCGCTAACTAGAGACACAAATAAGGCTGTAGGATCCTACTCAGACAGTATAGGGAAGGATAGATGGATGGATGGATGGGTCGATGTATATTCTCCACAGGCGATGTGTGCTTACCTCTCCCGCTCGCTAACTAGAGACACAAATAAGGCTGAAGGATCCTATGGAGACGGTATAGGGAAGGTTGGATTGGATGGATTGATAGATGGTTGAATGTATACAGTATTCTCCACAGGCGATGTGTGCTTATCTCTGCCACTCGCTAACCAGAGACACAAATAAGGCTCAAACTTAATTCCCCCCTGGGAAGTCACCCCGTCTCGCCTGGGTCCACTGGTTGGCTTAATTGGGCAGTTAAGGTGTCTTATTAGCTCAGCCCTGGGTAGATCCTCTGTGGCCTGAATAAAACTCTGCTGCTACATCATGAGACTCTTCATTCTGGTGATGGCAGTGAATAGTGGCAGTTAATGGTAGCAGTAGATCTCACTGAGTGTGTCCATGTGTCATCACACAGAGTTTGCTTAGATTGTGACTGCATTGGTTATTCATATATTGATATGTGGTGGTTATTCATATGTGTGCATTTGTGTGTGTGTGTGTTTTTTTTTTGTTGTTGTTGTTGTCATTTACAGATATAAAGGAAAGGTTTACCAACTATGTCCTCATGTTGATTGTTTGCCTTCGGAACATGGAGCAGTTCTCTTGGAACTCAGGTGACACTCGTCTTAAAATAAGCAACATCATTAAAAACTTAAAACCCATTCAAATGTGGAGCGGTATCTACAGCATGTGTTGCACCCCTTCAGACCTGGAGCAACATATGCCGCTTTCAATCATTCTGTCAATTTTAAGACCTGTTAGCAATGACTTTCAAATAGTGCACTTGAAGATCATGCTTAAGGAGTGAAGTCACTCCAAACACAAGACAAAGCTGTAGGCTCTCAGATGTATTTTATTGCATGCTTCTAGATCTGTTACAGAGCATGAGAAATAAAGCATTTAAAAGACAATTCTTTTGGATTTACCAGTTTAGGCAGTTCGTTTAGCAAATGAAATGGGTTAAATCAAATAAAAAAACTCTACAAACTTGACCTTAACAATGAATCATAGATTGCAACATGTCTACAGAGATTTTAATCTGAATATATGAATACTTGGAACATACCAGTTGTGCATACTAGGCAATCTGACTCCATGAATCCACTGTAAGATGAAATAAAACAGACACAGGGCAAAATAAACAAAATAAAAAAAAAAACTGTACAGTATACAATAATGTGAGTTCTTGTAATTGTGTCATAAATACTTTCCTCAGCTGTAACCAGCTGTATAACAGTCCCACTATTCTATACCTGTCGTTGGTCATATTTTAAGTAGAAATGTTGCTGTGTGGCATTATCTTCCTTCTCCTGCCAGAATTAAGTCAGTGCTTAAAAGTTGGGAGCGCATTCCAGAACAAATAACGGCCACAAATCTTAGTTTTATGTTTACAAAGCTTTTAAAACACAGCCAATTTAACAACACTATTTTCACCATCAGGCTTATTTGTGGAATAGGCTTTGCTGTGAGTATGTTTTTACCCCTGTGTTATTGCCTGGCACTCCCTGTAGTTTGTGTTTATGTGTCTGTTAGGTTTATATTTATGTGTGGTTGTAGTACAGATTGCCTTTGTGCTGTTTTGGTCCCAAGCTAAAATTATGTGACAATATTAGATGTAGTAAAATTTGACTTGGATAATCCACTCAGAGCCTTTGCATATGGTTTATTAATGTCTTTATAATAAAAAGTGGATAAGAATTTAGTACCTGTGTCAAATTACTTATTTAAAAAATATGTAAATTGTAAAAAAAAGAGATAATCCAAGTCATAAGGGATAACCCTTGATAGTAGCACTTAAGAAAGTTGTTACTTGATGTTGAAGGTAGTATGATTTTCGGTGACTGTAAACTGTTAGGACAGGAGATACTGAATAGATGTTTCTTGATTGCAGAGCACCTGTGGGTCCTCTTCCCAGATGTGTTCATGGTCATTTTGTCTGAGATAGCTGTGGATGTGGTCAAGCATGCTTTCATCACCAAATTCAACGACATCACTGCAGATGTAAGATTCATGCCGCACATTCAGATCACACACACACACACACACACTGCATTGCCAGGGCCCGGAGGCATTAATTCGAGCAAGCGTGGGTTTATTTTAAGTGTTTTCTCTAGGCATGGAATTTGAAAATTCCACTGTGTAAACTCTGCTTGTTACTCCAATAGAACTGCATAAATATGCTTGCCAGGGTTGGCTTGCTTCTGTCAGAGTTGATAAAAGTAGGCATCGCAGTCACACTTGGTGTGTTTTCAAAGATATGAAATGATCCGTTTCAGTTTTCAACGTTTAAAATATGCACTTTGTTTAAATAGACATTATGCTGTTCATCAAGCGGATCTTTTCGATTTTACAGGGTTTCGTTGTCACAATCATAATGTTTCCTCGAGGCTATAAAAAGTTATTTCTTTTTAAATTGCAAATGCTCTGCCAGACCAGTTAAATGGATTGGAAATAAAGTTATGAACTGTTAAATAGCTGTGCTGCCTGCAAGCCTGATTTTTGACTCTGTCTGCAGGTCTACAGTGAATACAAAGCCAGCCTGGCCTTTGAGCTCATCAGCAGTCGACAGCAAAACGTATGTAGCTGGCGTTGGCTATATAAACTCTTGTCTGTTAATGCGTGCTTTTATGTGCCTGTGTGTGTGTGTGTGTGTGTGTGTGCGTGCGTGCATAAGTGTACATGTGTGTGTCCGTATGCACAGACATCTGTTGTTTATGTGTGTTCCTAGGCCTACACAGACTACAGCGATTCTGTGGCCAGGAGAATGGGCTTCATCCCTCTGCCTCTCGCTGTGCTGGTAAGCGCGCTCTACTCTTCTTGTTCCTCTTAGAGCTCACTTCTACCGAGTCATACACACTCCAAGTCCTTAGACTTTATTGTGTCCATCACAGGCATTCTTCCTGCAAGCCTAAGGACACTGCAATAGAGCACTTGGAATGGATACATCCATGGCCATGGGAAAATGAAGCCTAAATTAGGCTTTAGAGGGGGAGTTATGTGCTTGAATCTGGGAGCGTATGCTTAATTTTTTGATGGATTTTTGTTTTGTTTAAATTGGTGTTCTTTTGCTGTTCCAACAGTTGATACGAGTGGTCATGAGCTGTGTGAAGATCCAGGGGGCTTTGTCGACTGTGTGCTTGGTGCTCTTCTACTTGGGGTGAGAGATGCAAGCTTAAACACAAGTACACACAGACACTGAAACAAGCACGCTCTGTGTATCATCACGCTTGGTATCCTTTCAGACCTCTGTCTGTCTGTCTGTCTGTCTGTCTCTGTTTTTTTGTCTGTCTGTGTGTGTGTGCTTGTGTAGGCTGATAACGCTGAAGGTTCTGAACAGCATCGTGCTCCTGGGCAAGTCCTGTAAGTACGTGCGTCAGGCCAAGATGGAGCAGAAGCTGTACGAGAGAAAGCCGCCCGCAGCCACGCCAGCCAAGAGCGCCAGCAAGGCCAGTCGGCCCAAGCCCAGCAGCAGTAGCAGCAGCAGCAGCACACCAGGTGGGTCAGACAGACACCTCTCCAGTAGATACACTCAGTGTGGTTACACGGACATGAATGATCTCACTAGCCAGGTTTACATGGACACATCTAATCAGAATAGATACAGAATAACTGCTTAATCAGAATAGAAATCACCCATGTTGGGGGGCGCCGTGGCTCAGTTGCTAGAGCGTCAGACCATTGCTCAGGGGACCCGGGTTCGATTCCGACCCGAGGTCATTTCCCAATCCCACCCATCTCTCTCTCCCACTTGTTTCCTGTCGTCTTTACACTATCCTATCTGATTAAAGGCAAAAAAGCCCCAAAAATATCTTACAAAAAAAAAAAAGAAAAAAGAAATCATCAAAATCAGTAAACTAAGAAGTTATCCTAGCAACATGCTGATGCCTCTCCCTCTCCAGGTAGACAATGTAAATCCTTTATTTAGAACAATACTGGTTTCACCCAAAGGTTTTCACTTTTCTCTTCTGCACTGTGTAATGAGGCTCTTATCCATATTTGATATGTTTATGAAGCCTGAGCAGAAAGACTCAGTAGGAGTGGGGTTCACAGCACCGTTGTGCTTAGCCTTGAGCTGAATGCTGAAACCTTTTGAGTTCAAATGAGGTGATGCTTACGGATCCAGTCACTTTGGGTACTGCAACTTTGCTACTCCCATAACCAAGATAAATCATTTCATAGGACTGGGTCCTACCCACACTAGATGTAGGTGAAGGTGGTGGAACAGCAGTGTAGTAATACTAGTAATCTCTTAAAGAAAAACGACCAGTAATTATGGTTCTCATTTGAAAACTCTCGAATGTAGACTGTGATGAGATTGATTGTTCTCTGATACTTGCTGGGATGTGTTTGCCGTATCTGAGACGGATCGATGATATGGCACGCTTGTCCCTTGTCTTCCCTATCCGTCCATGTAATTATATAGACGCCACACAAGTATCATGTCCCAATGATGGAGATCTCTGAAGTGGAACATGTATTCAGCTGCGAGGCAAAGAAATGTATAGGCATGTGACTGGCATCTCCAGACAGTCTTTTCCACACACATGGCTGAAGCATGTCAGCAGATCATGTACGATTGATATCCCACAATGCACTGCGGCTTCGGAGCCAGGGGACATGATGCTCTCTGTAGCCCACTGCTTGTGTCCTCATCTCTCCTCACCCACCCCTCTCATCCCCTTTTCCACTTTTTTTCTTCCCCCTCTTTCATTCTCTCACTTTTTCCCCTCTCCCCTGCTCCTTGGTTTTCTTGCTTTTCTCTCCCTTCTCTTCACTCTTGTAGATTCTCAGCATCCCCTCTCTCTCTCTCTCTCTCTCTCTCTCTCTCTCTCTCTCTCTCTCTCTCTCTCTCTCTCTCTCTCTCTCGGCTCTCATCTCATTGCCTGATGTGATGTTCTCTCTCTCTCTCTCTCTCTCTCTCTCTCTCTCTCTCTCTCTCTCTCTCTCTCTCTCTCTCTCTCCTCTGATCCTCTTCTCTCCTCCTTCGCTCTCCTCTCCCTGCTGAGTTGTAGTACTACATGTAGGCTTCTGCTCTCCAGCAGAGGGGGGCCAAGGGGAGTGATGCTACTGCCATCCTTCACCACTGCCACCCACCACCATCCTCTCTTCCTCTCTCTGCCATAACCCCACCCCCTCGCTATACCATCCTCTCTTCCTCCCTCCAGCCCCCCCTCCACCATCCTCTCTTCCCCGCTCTGCCACCCCCCCCCCCCCCACCACGCTATCCTCTCTTCCTCCCTCCACCACCACCCCCTCCACCATCCTCGCTCCCCCCTCTGCCACCCCCCCTTCTATACCATCCTCTCTCCCCTCTGCCACCCCCAACCCCTGCTATCCTCTCTTCCCCCCTCCACCATCCTCTCTTCCTCCCTCCACTATTCCTCCCCACCCCCCTCCACCATCCTCTCTACCTCCCTCCACCTCTGCCACTGTGGAGTTGTGAGTGCTGGACAGCAGAGGGCACAGATCTGTCAGTGTGTCTCACGTCAGAGAGATCAGTGGCATAACTTGAGGCCCCTTGATGCCAAAGCTCTCCTTAAGAATGCTACTGTATGTCAGGATTTAAGAGATAGGGGGCCCTGCTGGGAAACACACACACACACACGCACACACACACACACACGCACACACACACACACACACACACACACACAACACAGAGAAAAGTCCAGAAAACAGCCCTCTCCTAGGGCTGATGTAAGTGGTAAAAGCCAGTTTTTTTTAGCAAGGGCCTGCAGAGTAGTGAAGTGTGAAAGTTTTTCCATATACTCTCTTTCATGGTCTTTCTCTGTCTCTCTTTTGGCATGTTTTGTACTGTAAGTAAAACAGTAAGCCTCTCGTCGTAAATGTCATAAGTGAATGTCCTGTGTGAAATGAATGAATGTTTATAAGGTGAATCCCCTGGATCAACTGCTGCTGATGAATCCCCTGGATCACCTGCTGTGTTTTTCCCATGATTTTTTCCCCATCTTTTTTTTTTTTGCAGCATTTAGTAACGGCTCCCTTCTTGTGTTCTTTTGTGTCTTCTCCTCCAGTCATGCCCAAAGTTGAGCGTCCGTTCACGTCCATCACAAAACAGCCGGCACCTCGGGCAGAGATCATCAACCCTGCGCCGCTGCCCGTCGTCAAGGACGTTGATCCCATCACGACGCCACCGTCATCCCCATCCCCAGCCCCTAAACTGGAGGATGCCATGGCAACCACCCCTCCAGACTCCCCGGAGCTGAAGCACCGCTCACCCAAGAAGGACCTGCTGGAGATCGACCGCTTCACAATATGCGGGAACCGCATCGGCTGAGCTCGACGATGCATCTGCAGCAATGCACACAGAGCCAAAGACTTTCAAAGAGGTAGAGAAGGTTGGGGGCAGCCACAGGGTCGAGAGGACTCTTAAGAAAGTTATTTTGCCGCTAAGTTATTGTTTTGGTCAGTTTTATCCTCTGCTCATTCTTCTCCTGAGATTGCATTGCCGCAGAGAGCATTGCGAAAGGGGACATGGAGGCCGCTAATGAGCATTCCAATAGAGACAGTGGGATTCTGTATCCATGGAAACGCTGCGTGTACACAGAATGTCTGCCTCTGGTTGATGGACTACTAGAGACGAGAGCTCCTTGAAGTAGCCGTCCGCTGCGCTTCCAACACAAGACTGATGAACACTAGAAGATACGCACACTGAAGTCTGTGCAAAGAGCAAAATAGCCAGAATTTTTTTGTTTTTGTTTTTGTTTTTTTAAATCTCTCATTTTAAACAAAATGTACAGTATGGATATGTTAATGTAATATAGTCAAATTTTAATATTTACCAAAATATTTTCTATGGGAAATGAAGGATAATATATTTTCTGTGCCATTTTTTGCTCTAGTTCAGTAGTGGGCAACATGTAGGCACTGCATACTGAGGCGCTTGGTCTTCATCATGGACCCCAAGAAATAGTCTGCCATTACTGTTTTAGTACCGACCTTAGATGTTTTAGAAGCAACTGAAACGTTTCTAATAGTAAATGCTGCCAAAATTAATGCTTTCATTGCCAAGATGCTAAAGACTTCAGGACAGATGTCGTAATTGCTGCAAGAAGGGTTATTAAAACCTTCAATTTTAGTCCAGTAAATGCTGGATATTTCACACGCCGTGTTGTGTGATGACTCTAATAGGATAAGATGCTTTTTTTTAATAACAACACTATTAGGAAGTTATTATCAAGAATAAGTGGCGAGAAATTTGCACTTTTTTACCACGTTGTCTTAATCTTGACTTGCAAGTGTTCATAACCATCGGTTTTCCAGATTCAGTGTCTTGTAACATTTTTTTGGTTTACATCCTTTGAGACAATGAATGAAACTCTTAATTAGTAGTAATTTATAATCCAAGGTGAGTTATTTTTTGATGGTGATGGTGTGTCAGACTTAATTGCTCCACAGATTTTTGATAATGGTTGTTTACATTGTGTTTCCACCAAGTAATCTGAAATAGTATGTAGCCAAAATGTTACTTTTTAGTATGATTACCACTTTTCTAGAGTAATTATTCAGACGGAAAGTGTTATTTTGGACAATATTATTTCTGCACCATTGCATAGCTGTGGTAACTACTGTGTGCTTGTTGGTGCAGATGCAATCACTGTTAGAAGCAATGGCCATGTATATGGTCGTGGCCAGGTCTGGATCTTCAATGTAGACAAAAAATGTGGCGCTGTTGACTTGAAAAGGTGTCAAATTTGATTTTGTTGTTTTTTGTTCAATGTTATTTGACAACAGTAGGACTGTATTTGTACTGGCAACAGCCACATTTTGTTGTCTAATTTATTTTCTGCCATTTTAGTAATTGAAAAAATAATAATGGATCTATTTTTTAATGACTGCCGGATATACAGGATGGTACTTTGTGTATGGGAGTTTAACACTGAACTCTGAAGTATTTTTGTAACTCTTCAAATGTGACAGGTACTGAAAATGTCAATAATTTCATGTGTTCAGGTTTAACAGGTTTTAAAGACTGATGCTTTTTGTGGATGACAAATAAACATTGTTTTGTACACTGTGTGCATTTTTTTTTTTACCTCTGTGATCTACTTGTCCATGTCCCCCTTAATTCCCCATCACCACATCCCCATCTAAAACTTATGGTTGATATACTCATTTTAAAGTACTGATATTAATGTGCATTGAAATGTGTAGATATATGATGGATATGTGCTGTCATCAAAGTTGCATGTGGGCAAAATTAGTATTTCAGAGTGTAGTATTTCAGATTTCTTTTCAGTGGTGTGGTCTGCTATTCCATTCTGTGTTATCCAGTACACAACACACTTAGCTGTCCATTCTGTGTTTGTGTGTCCAAAAAAAAACCCTCCAGAGTACATAATCCTGGCTTTGGAAGACAAAAGTTGCTTGGTCGGACTTGGAACCATACAATATAGTCCACAAAAGCAGCATACAGCTTCAGCCACAAAAGAACGGGGGAAGTTTCATTTGAACAAATGATGACCTTTCACCTGACTGGTACTATTGAGGAAAAACCAAAGATCTTTTAAGTCAAGTCAAATCAACCCTCTCAGGGGAAACTGCTCTATCTGGCTTTTTCCAAATCCTTTTCCCTCAATCTCTGCGTTGCACAGACAGGACAGGAAGGTGGATGTCGGCTTTTGTATCACTGACACCCATTGACCTTCCATCAGGGTCATTATCCCGGATCAGCACCAGGTCGACCTGAGAGACCCGTCCCTAAACCTGCCTCAGCCTCACTTCTACACACGGCACCACGGTAGCAACACCTGAAGCTCAGACCACTAACACCAGTATTGCCATTGCTTTCCCTGTAATCTACCACCCAAGGCCCTATGATAACCTTACATCCCACCTTAAAGCCCAATGTGACTCATAGACGAAGAGGTAAATCCATCCACACAGCCAAAGCCCCCTGACCCGGCCTGCACACACACACACACACACACCTACGCACACCTCCAGCTCCATCAGGTGGCTAATCGCTAAGCTCTTTAGCCTTCCTTGGCTGACGTCCTCCAGCTCTTCCTGCAGGTTCAGCTTCCAGGATAGTGTCTCAGTCTGGTGGCGGGAAACTCCCAGTGACTCATTTACTCATTGTCTTTTGTCTCGGGTGTTTTACAGACAGGAAAGTTTTGAATATACATCTGTCTGTGTCTCTTTCGCTTTATCTGCCTCCTCTGCTCTGACACTTAGTTCAGTATGTTGGCCTCCACCCCCATTGTTCCCCTTAGCCATTCACATTTCACAACTCTGCCCCTGTTAGATTAGCCTACCCACTTTGAACTGAGTTGGGCTCACCAGTTCGTTTTGATTCATCTTGAAATCATGTGGTGTGGTTGATTTTGAGTGATGACTTCACTGGCTTTTTCTTCCCCATTTTATATGTAGGCCTATATGTTTCTCAATGATCCTACTCATGAAAACTATAAATTTAGTGCTTCTTCCTGTGGACAAAATGACAATAGTGTCACTGTGCAGGGGGAGAGCAGTCTTGTCCAAACACTGCCTCTCTGATGTGGGACTGTTAGTTTAGGATTGACCCCAGTTCACAAAACATTCTGCCACACTGGCAGTCTTAGCTGCATACTCAGTTTAATCTGTGACGGACAGAAAAGCATGAGGTTGACGGCCTGTTGTGGAGCAGGAATTGAAAGAGGAATTGAAACTGAAATCAGAGAAGGGGAGTAAACACATTTGACTGAGTGATCATATTTGGGTAAACAGTTTCACACAAACTGCATATGCTTATGATACCTACCTCATCAACAGAGATGGTAGACTTCTTAAATTATGCCTGATGAATTCCTTATGGCTTGTCAGAAGATGTGTCATGTTTTATCAACTTTTCTGTCAACAGTAGCCTACTGCTTGCTGCTCTGACAGCTTAATAACACTTCAGCTTTTGACACCTGTCATAACAACTGTCATAACAGAAATAATGGGAAATGAGACTAGATAAAAATCTGTATAACTAAAGGCATCCTGGGCCTAAAACCATTTTATAGGCCTAGGCTTACTAAATATGGGATTGAGCTCATTAGGACATTCAGCTGTATGGACAACTGAACTAAAATGCACTTCTCCCAGCCTGAGCAGTGTTTTGGCTTGCCTGAGCATTTAAAGCTAAAAACAACCAAATATTTAACTACTTACTGCAACCAACCAATAACATGCTGATTTTTCCAGCTCCATAATAAGTGTATGTGTCTACAATTGGGCTTCAGTATTGTAATTACACATGTACACGGCCAACCTTTTAACCCCCTGCTGTGTGAACTCGCAATCAGTCTGAAAGCTGAGAGCTGTTCAGCCATGTGTATGTTCCGAGAGGAATAAGCATCGCTCCTAATCATTTTGCCAACTTCTTCAGATAATTCATGTACTGTAAGTCTATCATTAGTTTGTATTCTAAGAGAGATTAAATTAATGGTCAGAATTTCATTTTCAAAAACGCATGGGTTTTAAAAAAAAAAGTCTTACTAAAATTTTTATATATTTGTAGCCTAATCAGGACTGGCTGCATGAGGTTAATAACCTTACATTCTTTCATGTATGGTCTTACTGTAATTAGACAACAGTGCACTGACCATTTAAAATTCCAGCTGATGGCAGCTTCCCTTTCCCGCCATCAGGGAGCGCGCTTCCCGCGTGATCACTCACTGAATCCAAACCACAAGACTTGACGAGAGAGAGGAGGCGGAGGATACGCGCAGCGCGCACACGTATAGTGCGAGACGCGCCTACAGCGCAGATGCTCGCTCGCCGTTGACTCGGTGCGGTACGGAGACTCGAAGGGAGAGACGAAGAGCAGCACACTGAGCGCATTGCCTATGCCGCTGAGGAGCTGGCGACTGCGGGAGCGATGAGAATCATGAATCCCTCGCCGGACAGCAGGACGTGAGACCTGCGGTCCACTACTTTCTGCCTCGAGTGCTTTGACCCGTCTTTTTGTCCCAGTTGCCTTGCACAGTAGCCTAATTTGCGCACTAACTAGTCATAGACAGGTTGGAGGTGTTTGTAGCAATTCCACCTGGGATTTCCATTCCTTTTGTGCTAATATTTGCCCGGCAATAATGATGGCTTGGAAAGCAGGACTGCTGCTCTTATGCTGGGGCTTGACGTCTGGTGAAGTTGACGTGCAAGCAACAGAACCGGAGACCCCGTCAGCTCCTTCAAGAACTTTGGATTTCGGCTACGTTCCAGCCGGAGTTTACGAGACCGTTGCTCACTATGAGCCCGGGCCGATAGGGATTCTATTCCACATGGTCCACGCTTTCCTCTTCATGGTTCAGCCCAATGCATTCCCTGAAGGTAAGCCCAATTCTGTTTTTAATGTGAACCCGAGTGATTCCATGCACACACACTGACCGACGATTTCAACAAGACAAACCAACTCTGAGCAGTGCTGGACTTATTGGTCTCTGTGCGCATCCGTCTCAGCAGAAGCGGCAGTAGCACACAAACAAGAGTAGGCTAATGTCATCTAATCTGTTTCACTTCGCACGAATAGCACGAAGATCTGTGCCAGCTTTTCTGTGAACACTGACGGGTGCCTGCAGTCTCCAACAACGTTGATGATGGCAATGTGCAGCCTGTTCTGTTCTCATAAAACAACAACTCACGAGTAAGATAGTGTGTCAAATGAGTTCTGGAACTCTTTATATTCAACTCAATTATCTGATTCATCTCATGGTTGTATTCATCTGGGTTACTTATAAAGGACATTTGCACTTTACTAAACGGCCACATAGCCTACAGTTTCTCCAAAGCGTTATCCATCCGTATAAATTGTAACATTTGACACATTATTTTATTTGTAAGATACACTAAATGGTTTGCATATTAGAACATGTTATGATCAAGACCATTCCCCACACCCAAATGATTCACAAGCACAGGTAGGTTGTTTGAATTACGCATGACTGAGTAGATGACATTGGAGCGGGTACCCGTCGTACCTCAGTCTCCCTGCGCTCATCAATAGACAAATCTGGAGATTAGGCTAGTGGGCCCTCTGACTCACCTTCTTAATGAAGTAATCCTATAATCTGCAATGCCATATGTTGCTGCGCTTTTATTTTCTTATGTGTTCCAGTGTGAAGCGCCAGCCACTTGGCAAGAAAAAAACTCCACCTGATAGTAGTTAATTAATTAATTAGATTAGAGGGATTGTTATGAAATTAATCCCTTTGTTATGCAGGTAGAATAGAAGACTGATTGAAACAGATGCTTATGCACGCAAATGATCATGCATGATTATGTCACAGATTTGAGCCTTTTATAGAGTGGATTGATTTTATATGTACAGTACATGTAGGCCTATGAGAGATCTCTCCCACTACATTAATTGCAGTCATTTGTTTGTTTTAGCCTACGGTGTATGCATTTGCTCGATTGTTTACTTACAGACCCTATAAACCAGTTGGGGCCCACTGTCATATTTAAGTAGGGCATTTATAATCCATCTCTGTGTATGAGTCACATGGTAATCTAGATGGAGTAGCCTAGACCCTCTGCATATAGTGAGCCGGGCAGTGGGAATACTGCACATGTCCGATGGCCGACAGTGAATCATCCCCTTGTGTGCGGAACGTATTTCACCGTCCACTGAATATGACATCATATCAGTGCACATGGCTCACCGACGCCGAGGCGAGGTTATGTTGCAAGATGAGGGACGGAGAGGCTGAGGCCATGGCAAGGCTGTAGCAGGGCAATGGTAGTCCTGTTAGCTTCCATGTAGCCAAAGGATGTCCAGATTCAATCCATCTGGCATAGGAAGCATTGGAGAGTGCTCTAACCCTTAAATCTACTGTGCCCCGGAATGGTGTGTTCCCCAAAGGACTTCCCACACTCCCCCCAAAAAACTGTTCCAAATGCGAGCTGCCAATGTCTGTTTGGGATCTAAATGAGGGGGGAAAGCCTGTTATATAAAAGGGACTTCACATTAGACAGTTCTTTTCATTATGAGGGGCATTGTGTTCTTTTATTCTTGCAAATTCATGATTGGCTCTCAGGGAGTGTTCTGGTTGTTGTTTTCTCCTAAAAGTGAAGCGCTCACGTTCCTTTGAGACAGGAGTGGTTATTCACTTAGGGGAGAGAGAGGGAGAGAGAGAGAGAGACAGAGCATTAAAATTGTTCTCCTCAAATCCCAACCCTGATGTGTTGTCTCACCAACCTCATCTCACCACAGGTGTTGGGCAGCTGAAAGAGACCTGCACATTGCACTAGGATTTAAAAAAAAAAAAAAAAAGAACCTGCATTTATGGTGGGCTAGAAGCAGTTTCCAGGGAAACAGAGTGCTGCAGGCATCAAGGCCAGAGTATACAGTGTGTTTTTCCCCTCCTCTTTGCCCTACATATGTCGTAAAGTGGCAGTGTGCCATGTGTTGTGTGTGTGTGAGTGAGTGTGTGTGACCTGTGACGCCCACCTCTGGCATTTGTGTGATGTGCATGAATTCAGCTTCAGTACAGTGCCTTGTGTGTGACTAGCCAGTAACCAATTAGTCTAAAGGGTGACATTGGTCGTCTTGGACCAAAGAGCGACCTCTCAGAAATAAAGGGTAGCATCCTCTGGTGACAGTGGCATTACTTGATTTGATGTTTGTCCATCAGAGAGAGAGAGAGAGAGAGAGAGAGCATTAGCCTCTAGCCCCAAGACTGTGATGCATCACTGTGTGTTGCCTGCTTGTTTTCCCCCTTGGTGTTTCCTGGGTGAAACTGGGCGCCCTCACATCACCAGCGTTGTACGCTGTCGTCTCCGGACCCGTGCGTGACCCCGTCATCATTGCCGTTTCCATGCCCCTGGTGATAGCTCTTGCATTAGCAGCATTAACGCTGTCATTACCCACAGTAGCATTGCCATGCTAGTGCTCTGAAAGCATCATATGAGACATTATGCAAATCGTACGGCGTCCACTCTACTGAGAGAGGGACCATGCATTGCCCTCTGTATTACCTTTTGAACACAGCGGAGATGGCCTGGAGGTGCACAGAGGAGGAGGAAGCTGTTCCCGGAAGCTGTCATTCATTAGGATAAATTATTTTAATAATAAGTGGCTTTAATCCTGTGTTTGGCTAAGTTCACACTCACTGCAGTCAGTTCACACACCCTAGCTGTATGATTGTAGTGGAGTAACTAGCCTAGCTTACTACTGTGTGGTTTTGCCAGAGTTTGAGCCTTCATTGCGCGTATCGAGTTTGTTTGATCGGTTTTCTTCTTCAAGACCCTCTTCGAAGTCCCATCTGGGGAGGCTCAAGTGTCCCTGAGTGCAGCACTGGGGCTGTGGTACCCTGAAGGGCACAGGGACAGCTGGGTTTGATGGTTCCGAGCAGAGGCTGGGTTTGTGTGTGTGTGTGTGTGTGTGTGTGTGTGTGTGTGTGTGTGTGTGTGTGTGTGTGTGTGTGGTGAGGAGGGGTCCACAGATGGCATCTTGCCTGGCAGGGCCCTGACCTCTTCCTGCATCCCAACCCCCCCTTTCCCCCACTCATCCACTAGTGTCCTCTGGGAACCTAAGACCTCAGTCAGCTCAGCCTGCCAGTGGGGCCCACACACACATGGATGGAGATACATTCACACACACACACACACACACACACACACACACACACACAGATGGATGGAGATACATTCTCTCTCTCTCGCTCTCTCTCTCTCTCTCTCTCACACACACACACACACACACACACGCACATGGATGGGGATACATTTACACACACACACACACACACACACACACACACATGGGTGACACACATTCACACACATTTAAGCGTATCTAAACATACACACAGGTCGGACACCAAAGGTATATGCACTTTTATGCTCATATGTACACTTCATTTTAAACACACTCTATTTCAAACACAGATGTGCAAAAGCAGGAGCACACAGATGCACATATGGCTATCACATGCAGTATATTAACCCAGAAACCCATTCATAAACAGGCTGAGAACGCTGGAGGAGGATTTTGCTTATTCTCTCTCTCTCACACACACACACACACACACACACACACACACACACACACACACACACACACACACACACACACATGCTCTCACACACACACACACACACACACACACACACACACAATCTCACACAGACACACACACACACACACACACTCAGACACACGTACACACAAGGACACAAAACCACATTCTCAGTCTGCTGGCCTTTTCTCCGAGCTGACCTCCATCCTTGCCAAGTAAGTTTTAACTGATGAATATGCATGCCTAGACTTCATGACCTGCCAGACCCCTCGATTCAGCACTTCTTTCCTCATCTTTGACCTGTGCTAGTTTACCATACCTGCTACACAAGTAATGTCTCCTTGTCACACCCCCACCTCCTGCTCACACACACACACACACACACACACACACACACACACACACACACACACACACACACACACACACACACACCTCAAGAGCATAAACCCTGTGAGAGGGGGAGAGAGCCACCATCAGCCATGTGTGTGTATCCTTGTACCGTCATCTCTTTCCTCGTACTGAGATTCGTCCTTGCCATTGTCAGCTCGCTCTGCCTCAGGCAGTCATTGCAGAATACAGATGCAAAGAGATTGAAGCAGGAAGAAATAGCGAAAGAGAGAGAGGGAAATAGAGAGAGAGAGAGGAGAGGAGAGAGAGAGAGGAACAGAGATGGAGAGAGGGAGAAAAAGAAAAGGAGATGATTTTAGCACTAACGAACTGTGACGGAATAAAAATCCTCTTGATTACGTTTGAAAATGTAATCAGCAGCGCAGCGTTATTAGAGCTGCCTTCTGCATGCAGGCTGCGTTGGAGGGGGTGGGGGCAGCTTCTGTGATGATAAAGGAGAGGGGGGGTGGGGGGGGCGAGGGCTGTTTCTTGGTATCTCTGCTGTCACTCCAACTCTTGTCAGCAGCCATGTCTTTGGTGCCCATGGCAGCGACACATCCAGCCTGGGGACTTCCTCTGAGCATCAGCTTCACTCGACACGGCTCCATCCCCAGGGCTCGTGGTGGCCTTGTGCTGCCACGCTGTCAGTTATCTAAACGTGGAGAAAAAGGCAAATAAATCACTCTTCACTCCCAGGGATGCCTGAAATCCGCCTCTATGCATTTTACATCCTCCCCGTTTCTTTTTTATATCGTTTTTACTAGCTGAGCTTTTGCTGTTTTAATAGATTACATATTTTACCGTGGAAAAACAATAGCGAGACAAATTGCTTAGTTAGTGTACAAATCTAGAGACATCTTAAGCCCAAATCCAAACCTGCAAAAAGAAGAAGAAGAAGAAGAAATAGAAATGCTTGTTGCTGTGTTCGGTCAATCCTAATTGCCCTTTTGCACCCATCAGCACCTGTGGTCAGGACTGGGACCTGGTCATTCAGCCTTGGGGATCGGCAGGCCTATTAAGAACAATCAGCTCAGCTGATCGAGGGTCAGCCATAATGGGAGCAGACATCTTAGTCTTAGTGACTGAGGCGCCTGTGGCAGACACTAATTGGAATGTGTGTGTGTGTGTGTGTGTGTGTGTTGTTTTGTTGCTGCCTCCAGTTGTTACACGGATTTTGAACTGGAGTTTTTAGTCATCCCTCTTTCTTTCCATCCTGGGTTTTTCAAGCATTGCTGAGATATGAAATCTAATACATGATGACCACAGTAATGCATACATTATTCTCTCTCTCTCTCTCTCTCTCTCTCTCTCTCTCTCTCTCTCACACACACACACACACACACACACACACACACACACACGCACTGACATTGACGTGAGGTATCTGTAGTCTTGGTTGGCTGCCAACAGTGGGACCACTTTAAGGAGATTAGATGGCAGAATCGGGCCGCTGTATTATCGAGCTACTGATGGTCAGGTGAATGAAGAGCCCAGTGGTCAGTCAGGGCAACCGAAGCCCATTTAGCCCTCAATTACAAACATCTGCACAGGGCTCCCAGGCCAATATAACCACCATCCTTCACTTTGCTACTGCATGTGTCACTGTGTGATTAATGTCTTTGGGAGAGACTGAGTGCAAGGTTGTGGGTAAAAGAAAGGATAGTGAGCATTTACTTGGACCCTGCTCAAGCACAGTGGCTCAAATGAAAGCGATACACGATACTGTGAGAAAATTAACCTATAGGCAAGGGCAAGAACAAAAACGATGCAGAAACGTTTTATTTCGTTCCCAAACTACAAGTATTTCTGCAACGTTTTTGTCACATCAAACAGCCACCTGGATGGTTAAAACAGAAACCCTGTTGGAACAGCTATAACACTAACGATCAAACTCCAATAAAATGGTCTATGAGCCTATAATCAGAACACAATCCTCTTGGAGTTCAAACATAATCATTTATTGGCTTCACAACACTGTCGTAAAGATTATAATAGCTGCAGATGAGTCTATTCTGAGGCTGTTCTTCCCAACGAGCCTAGTCCACAAGATGTCAGAGGGTTTTCCCCAGGACTTTGTAGTGAAGGAAGGATATTTTGTGTGGTGAACGCAATTTCAAAAGTTGCTTTACCAAATATTGCATGGTTATTGCATGGCTATTCATATTTTAGGGCTTCCTATTGTTTACTACTGCATAGCATAACCTTTTTTCAATGAGAGTCGACTAGTCACTAGTGTCTGATACCAACTAACATCCCCCTCCTCCCCCCGCACGGCCCTGCCTTGACTATCTAATTTTCTGCAGGAAACACTGAGACCTGTTGGTTGATTGATGTTCGATTCTGCCTTGTGTTAGTGATAGTCTGCATGTGACTTTAGAGAGGAGTAATGTCCACTCACTGGGCTTCTATGCCCTTTAAAAACTCTCTGCCTTTATTCTGAATGATTAATTGCTCGTCACGGGGCCACAATAAAGACTTGCCTGGTGTTCAGTTGGTCCCTTCATTCATAATCTCAACACAGTATAAAGGCTAGCCTATTAGTCATTTTATATGGGGGCACAAATGGAGGCTCAGTGTGCCACGATGATGTGTTCATAGTAGCGGTGAGGTTTTGGCAAAGGAGTTGGTGTCTTACTCTACTGCTCCCCTTTGGCTTCACTTTTTGTTTAGCTGAAGTTCCGCCGGTGATGCATCACTGGGCACTCTAGAATCTTTGCTGAAGTTCCGCTGGTGATGCATCACTGGGCACTGGAGAGGGAGAAGGAGAAGGAGATGGAGATGGCACACAGGCTTGCCATTACTTCATAGGCTCCTCCTGCTGACTGCCAGCCTGCCTGACAGCCCCATTTGCATTTCCAGAGAAAGAAAAATGTTTTTTTTTTTTTTTTTTTTTTTGTGCCACAGTTCATGAGTGTGGTATTATGGGATGTCTGATGGAAACCCAGCAGGTATTTTGTTGCCAGGGGAGTGGAGGAGAGAGGGGTTTTGGGAGGTATGGGAGGGGAAAGGGAATGGGGATGGGTATGCTGCCAAAACCTGCTCCTGAATGAAACAGCTGTTAGTGCGGCCTCAGTGACCTGCTCTCTCTCTCTCTCTCTCTCTCTCTCTCTCTCTCTCAGTCATCCTGTACTCACTCTCTGTCTCTCACTCTATCTATTTTTCTGCCTGCCCCTTCTCTTGCTCTCGCTTTTTTCTGTCTTCTCCCTCTCTCCCACACCTCTTTTTTATTTCTTTTCTTTTTTCTCTGTTTTTCACACACAGAAACAGACATGCATAGACACACACACATTTGCACACTCACTCAAATGCATACCAAGCCTCATTCTGTCTCTCTCTCTCTCTCTCTCTCTCTCTCTCTCTCTCTCTCTCTCTCTCTCTCTCTCTCTCTCTCTCTCTCTCTCTCTCTCTCTCTCTCTCTGCCTGACTGTGTGGGTTGAATTTCTCCTCCAAGAGAGAGACAAAAGAGCCCTGGGCTCGGTGAGTGCTGAAAGGAAGCAGCGATCCCAGAATGCCCGCCCGTTATGCAACGCATCTCATTGTGGCAGCAGCGCCCATTCAGTCCCCTCAGATACACACTCACCAGTGTGTGTGTGTGTGTGTGTGTGTGTGTGTGTGTGTGTGTGTGTGTGTGTGCGTGTGTGTGTGTGTGTGTCA
This sequence comes from Sardinella longiceps, assembly GCA_027497455.2. NCBI lineage: Eukaryota > Metazoa > Chordata > Actinopteri > Clupeiformes > Clupeidae > Sardinella > Sardinella longiceps. The sequence goes on from JAODXP020000030.1 coordinate 12,066,256, forward strand.
GTGCCACAGACCACCTCAGCCCCACTCAGAAAGCAGAAAGAGTCTGCCCACATACACTGTCACCAAGAATAGTCTCTTCAAAAGGCTCTTAAAGGAGAAACCTTGACACCAGAAGCCAGTCTCTCCTCCCAAGTCACACAGTTCCAAAACGTCTTGATTTTGCTGTTAAGTTTTTGTAAAGCACTGTAAAGTTACTATGGTTCACTGTAAGGCTTATGAAACCATGAAACCAGCTTTTCAGTATGGGTTCACTGTAAACCCTATTGTGTCAGGGCTGAATGTAGAATATTTTAAATGTCCTTTTAAAGTCCTTTTAAAGCAAGTCCCTTCACTCAGCAGCCATCTTGGAGACGCCTTTGGGATTAGTAAGTGCAAGGCCCTTATTCATATCTCCAGATCAGCAGATTGTATGAATTCTTGTTTAAATCGGAATGGAAAAGTTTAGAAATCTTCGCGGAAGTGGCCAAAATAGCGCTATAAAAAACTTTGTTCTAAACATGAATTTCCTGTACAAGCATCCTGCCTCTAGGACGGAGAGAATACACAAACGTCAATCGTAAACGTCAATCATTCTTCTTCAAACAACATGATTGGCTACTTTCACTGTAAGGCAGGACTTCCAGTTTCTGAACTCGACCATTTTTGCATAAGGCTAACCTCCCATGCATTCCAATGGAGCGTTTAGTAAGTGATGTGCCTCCTCCTATAATAAAGTCTCTGGTTAAACCAAACTGAAGAGATGCTCCTACTCTCCAATAGTGCCAAGCTTCAGTCCTCAGCTCTACAGATTTAGTGCTAGGGTCATGGGTTCACCTAATGAAGATCATTGTTTCCCAGAAAGTGGGATGTGTGTGTGTGTGTGTGTGTGTGTGTGTGTGTGTGTGTGTGTGTGTGTGTGTGTGTGTGTGTGTGTGTGTGTGTGTGTGTGTGTACTGAAATGGCAGTCTTAAGGGAGAGGGCACTGAGGTGGCAATTCTCTCAGGCTCAGTTCCAGGTAACCTTAGAATGGCACTGCGAGTGTGTGAGTGAGTGTGTGTGTGTGTGTGTGTGTGTGTGTGTGTGTGTGTGTGTGTGTGTGAGTGAGCAAGCAGCAAAGGCTGGGACACACTGTGCCAGTGTGTTAGGAGGCCACTGTCCATAGCCATGACGACGATGTCCATGGGGTCCTGGGCCCTTCTTGATCCTTGTCTATGTGGGTCAGGAAAGCAGGAAAAGACACAGAAAGAGATGAAGACAGAGCTGGAGAATTGTATGAGGGAAGATAAGGAAATGATCAAGAGAGAGAGAGATGGAGGATTAGGCTGGAAGAGAGAGACGGTGTGTGTGTGTGTGTGTGACTGTGGTTATGGGGTGGGTGTGAAGAGAATATGGAGTCATGAAGAGAATCAGTAATAGAGAGGTGATAAGAGAAAGCTTTTGAAAGATGAAGTGATAGAGGGATAGAAGACAGAGAGAGAAAGAGAGAAAACTGCACAAGAGGAAGGAAGTGGGAGAGCAAAGGAAATGATTCAATGATACCTCAAGCAGACTTCCTCTGAATTGTGTCCATGTAATCTGTACATCAGGTATATGAGCTACCAGGAGCTACCACTGCGGAAGTGACAGTCAGCACATCACCAAACTACTGAGCAGTGTCACTGAGTGTTTCTCAAAGTCGAGAATGCTTCCTTGGTAGAACGCTCGCCGTCAAAGTTGTACACAAGGGAGACGAGGATCAATCAGTGCAGCCTTGAAAAATCTAGCCTGCGAATGAAGGACTCTGTCCTCGATTGAATTTAGATGTATTCTTGACATTGGAACTGTGCCTTGGTGACACACAATGACGTGCATTGAAATACTTGGAAAAGCTGCCTTTCCAAGCACGCTTCCTCGACTTTGAGAAACACTCACTGTCAGTCCTGTTGTATGAGCCTATGGGACACACTGCAGCTTGCTGTATCACTACCACTATGCACTAACCTCTATACTGCTACTAGCTGTTGCACACTGTGCTTCATCACTGCCTTCCCCCTCCAACAGCTCTCATTAATCCTGATGCTGCTGCTGCTGCCTGCCTTGCAGGGCTTTAGTGTGTGTGTGTGTGTGTGTGTGTGTGCGTGCGTGCGTGTGTGTGTTTGTGTGTGTAAAGGTTTTGGAAAA
>JAODXP020000030.1:12073394-12100894 GCA_027497455.2 Sardinella longiceps
CTGTGATGTTACAGATGGGTGAATTTTATTTTGAATGTGGTGTCTTGGTTGTGCAAAGTGCATCAGCACACACTCTTACAATCTGTCATAAGTACACACACACACACACACACACACGCACACACACAGGCAAATGCACGTATACACAGCCATCCACATGTTATGTAAGTGGCCACAACAAACAGTCCTTCGGGGCTAACATGACGTGCAATTTCCTTTTCCTCTACACTGCACACATATCGCATGCATGTCTGCAGTGGACCAAGGGCTGCAAAATAGCCTTATTCCTTCAGACTCAAGCTTCTCCCTCATACTCAACTCAACACAAACACTTTCACACACAGAGATACACACTGAAAGTGTAACCTGTTGCCGTCCATGTCTCATTCTTTGGCATTCTCTTTCTGAACACACAAACACACACACACACACACACACACACACACACACACACACACACACAGAGAGAGAGAGGGAGAGAGGGAGGCAGAGAGAGTAAGCCTACAGGCCAAATATATTCCGAATGTAAACACAGATACAAATAACAGAAGAGTAAGAAAGTGTCACATTATTGCACAGTGACCAAGGAGCAGCCCAAAATGCTCAGTCTAATCTCTTCTTCTTGTGTATCCAGTGTATCCACTGCTTTCATCCAGTGAAAAGACTGGGTGAGGACTCCAGCCGTGGGTTAAGTCCACTCAAGTACTTAATGCCTTTTTTATTGGAGCAGCCTTGCAGATGTACATGAAAGAGAAGATTGCTCTCTCTCTCTCTCTCTCTCTCTCTCTCTCTCTCTCTCTCTCTCTCTCTCTCTCCCTTTCTCTCTCACTGTTTGTCTTCAGGGATTCTCTCCATCAGTGCTGGTGACTCCAGGGTAACCTGGTGTATTTATATAGCCTCAGAGCAGGTTGATGATGTTGATAATGTCCACACAATATTATCCCCATGTTACTATATTTCTAGGTCCTAAAGTTCTTGTGGTGGACCCATGAAAAAAAAAGACATACAGGAAATTAATTTTAAGATTAGCCTGGTTAGCCAACCAGACATCCAGATACTACAGTTTCAATGCATCTAAATGCAATTAGCTTCATGCTAGCTAATATTGAAAAGTACAGCACAGAGACACAGCCAGTGTGTGACGGTCATAAGGTGTGCAGAATGTTTATAAGCAGCACCTGTCAGCTTATGAGTTGATATGTACACAGCAGTGCTGGAGTAAGCCAGCTATGGCTGATACTGAGAGAGCTATTTAAGTTCTTTTAATCACCAAGTTTGCTAAGGTTTCGACAAGCTGTCCTCATAAAAGATATCGTGCTGTCAGCATCCCCGGCAGCTCAGAAAGAATCTGGTGTACATTTGCCAACTTATATGCGCTCAGTAAAGCCAGCTCCAGCTGACACCAAGAAGCCTTTACCCTTTTGCCCAGACGGCCTTACTTCTGCAAATAGGCAAAAAAAAGAAGAAAGAGCGAGCTGGGATCCTGTCATCTATCCCCCGTGATGAAAAGCGATTTGTTGTCAGGCTGCCGCCGAGTCGGGCCTGAAACGAGACCAAAGCAAAACTGGAGCGCTTCCCCATTCATTGTCTCACCCTCCCCTGCAGTGTCTGCTCCTGTTGAAAGGGACACCAGGTTGGCTTTGTGTGATAGCGCTGGCCAGCGCTTGTCTTGCACAGATAGCTTTGTTAGAGAGAGAGGAGGGGAAACCAGTCCGTAAACTATCAGATAGGGCCTGTCCACGCTCACCTCAAATATACAACACCTCTATCAGGGAGGAAAGAGTGAAAGGGCTCCATAGAGGACTACCGGGGGGGAAAAAGGCATGATTTCTAAGGCGTAATCCTGTCTGTCACGCATGTCCCCCTGAACCACTGAGAGATAAGTCGAGTAAAACGCTCCAATTTTTGACAGCAGAGCTACATTTTGGACACTTGATTAGTGTGGTCCCCCCAGCTCTTTCTCCCTCATACGCCCCAGTCCCCCACCACCCCAGTCCCCTGCCACTAACACTGCTGCTCCTCCTACTGCTGCTGCCATGGTCTTTTCTCTTCTAATATTTGCTTATAAGAGCACTTTTTCACACCCACAAATGAGATGTGATTTTACTGCTGCAGTCCTTCAGTGGCTTCAGAACCCAATCTATATTTATTTCTCTCCTGCTCTCTCTCTCTCTCTCTCTCTCTCTCTCTCTCTCTCTCTCTCTCTCTCTCTCTCTCTCTTTCTCTCTTTCTCTTTCTCTGTCACTCTCTACTGTATCTCTGTGTGTCTCTCTCTCTCTCTCTCTCTCTCTCCTTTCTCTCTTTCTCTCTCTCTGTCACTCTCTCTATCTCTGTGTGTCTCTCTCTTTCTGAGTTAGATTGCTGGGAGGGAGAAAACGAATGCAGGGCAGATAGCCAGGAGATAATTATTTATAACCTTTTCACAGGCTCAAAATCAAATGTCATGTCCATTTTGTTTAAAGCCCTTTACGGAGAGTAAATACTGTCAATGCTACAGTCATTCTTGGCTTTGGTTTGTACTTGAGTGTGTGTGTGTGTGTGTGTGTGTGTGTGTGTGTGTGTGTGTGTGTGTGTGGCGTCTCATCAGACAATGCCCACAGATGTCTCATGACTGAAATCGCTGGCTAAAGCTCGCTGAAGCCCGGACATCCATTTGAATCAATTAAAGAGCCACTAATCTCTCTGTTTTCCATATGCAGCCGGAGGGCAGATTACAGCGGTGGCCACTGTGAGATTAGCTATCATTATGTAGCATTGCGTTATCACCCATCACTGTCAGGATGCTTCTGACATAAGGCGCTAGCCAGCGCTAGCCCAGAACTGACGCTAGCATGTAGGCAAACTCAAATTCTCTGGCGAGCGTGTTTGGCTTTGCATGCAGTGTCAGTCACTGGTCTTTTCCCCTTTATCCTTGCATCACACACAAATGTGTTCACGCACGCACGCACACTCACACACTGACAAACACACACACACACACACATACACACACAGGAAAATATACATTGCCCATACATTGACGCATAAGCACTGACACATGCATTGTTACTGAGTGACTGGCAGAAGAGATTATTATTCAAAGCAAGCTTGATGTCAACGGGCATTCAAGCAGACTTGACACTGGCATGTGATTGTATCCTTTTATAATCATTGTGTCCATACATCCAACATGTACAGTAGTATTCTACACCTTCTACACACCATTAACATCCTAGCCTGACTTGCACGACCACGTTCAGAAATGAACTGTGGTCTGGCAAAGCTAGCGTTGCCCGGAATTTCGGGCACTGATTCATTTAAAAGTCTATCAAATGCGATCAAACTTCTAGCAATGTTTTGGGACAGAGCTGGACAGAGTCATCGTAAGCTCGCCTGCTTGTTTCTCATTACAGTACAGTAAGTCCTGATATTGCCTCCTTGGCCATACTGATTTAATCGCAAAATTTCATGCAGCAACAGGAAATATGGGCAGGCCCAGCCCAGGCTATTACAGTAACATCCTCTTGCAGGCATAAACTTTCAGTTAAAGCCCCAATGTGTAGCCTTCGAGAAAAATTAAGCGCAACGCATTTCAAATTACTTATTACGTAGCCTGCATTCGGATGTCGGTCTATAGACAAAACGCGAACGATATGACCGTTTTCAGCTTCTGTATTCCAAGATGGCGGCAATACAGGGAGAGTCTACCCCAGTTAATGTGCGTGCAAATGCGAAATTTCATGCCAATACAGACGGATGTAATGGGGTTGATTGGACTTTAGTCTCGTATACTGTGTTGTTCAGATAGCCGAGATTCTGAGATTCCGAGATTCCTGAGATCCAGATCTTTTTCTTGTCCCGGAGTGTGTTTGTGCGGTTCTGACACAGCGCACCTCAGCGGGGGAAAATATTCTCGCCTCTCCAGCGCTCGCCGTGGGAAATCTCCCCATGAAATATTTATAAAGGCAATCTCTCCCTCTCACTGATTCTCATTGCACACTTTGTCATCCACCCTTTCCCTAGCGGTGCCTCTCTTCCTTTTATTTCCTCCTCTTTCTCTTTCTCTCTTTATCTCCACTCTTCCATGCTCTCAATCTCTCCATCCCTCTCATTTTTACCCTCCTTCTCCACTTCTCCAATGTGCATCCGTCTCTGTCTATCTCTCTTCATCTCCCTCTCTTCCTATCTCAAACTCTTCTCCCTCCCATCTCTCTCTGTCTCTCTCTCTCTGCACATGTGCTGAGGTAAACGTGTCCCTGCAGCAGAAATCTTCCTGCCCAATTCTTTTTCAGCTGTGTGAATGTGTCCCTGTCTGTGTGTGTGTGTGTGTGTGTGAGAGAGAGAGAGAGAGAGAGAGAGTTTGTGTTTGTGTGAATGTTTGCCTGTGAGTGTGTGTGCGTATGTGTGTGTGTGTGTGTGCGCACGCGGGGAGGGTGGAAAGGTAAGGCGTGGTTTCTTCTCTCTCCCACGCAGGCAGGCAGGCAGAGGCACGACTCCTTCTCCCCAGAGTGATGCTCACAGGCGGAGGAGAACGAGAGCAAGGAGAAGGGGTGAAGGGGAGGGAGGGAGGAGAGGGAAGGAAGGAAGGAATGGAGGGATGCTTGAAGGATGAGTGTGTGTGTGCGTCTCCGTTGATGGACAGGTGGATTAGCCTCCTTGTGGAAGCCCCCCCGTTTGTAGATGCCCCACCCCTGCCCCCCTGCTGAGAGGAACCAATCAGAGCTGCTCTCCTTCTCCCCCTGTCTGAGCATGAGCTGGCACTGATCCACGGCACCGCACTCCCACAATCCTTTGCTGCGTAAGACCCTCAAAGACGTGTCTCAGACACCACGCTGTGTACTGAGGAGACACACATCATGAGACACACACATACACACTCGAACATGCACACACACACATTCACACTTACATTCGTATGCAGACACACACACACACACACACACACACACACACACACACACACACACACACACACACACACACACACACTCACTCACTAATATGCACACACACATACACACTTAGACTCGTACATAGACACACACATACACACTCAAAAATGCACACACACATACACACTTACAGTGGTACGCAGACACACACACACACACACACACACACACAATGACACAGGCATCACAGGCATCTCCTTGTCAGCTGTAAAACAGCCATCCCTGCATTTCTACATCGGAAACCCCTCGGTGGCCTTAAAAACTAGAGCATGGGCTATGGAAGCTTCTCCTGGGACACACAAAACCGTTTTTCGTTCAGTTACCCACCTCGGAGCCTGACAAAAAAGATACACACCCTAACGCTTTCCCGCTCCGCCAGCATGGGGAACAGATGCTTTGACAGGCAGAGAGGAGCAGAGAGTGAGAAAAGACAAGACAGTCAAATGCTGTTTATGCCCCATGCCGCTTTTTGCATACCTCATTACACGGCACTTTTCATTCTGAACTTAAGATGACAGTCACGCACACCCGTAAGAAAGATGGAGACAGAGAGAGAGGGAGAGAGTGAAAGAGACAGACAGAGAGAGAGAGAGAGAGAGAGAGAGAGGGATAGTAAGTAAAAGAGAGAGGGAGTCAGCAGAAAAGGCAGCATTTCTCTTTGTTTACCCCACTGCCAGAGGGACTGTTTATTATGACCGCCGCTGCGTAGCAAGCGTAGCGGTCATATAATGATTGTCAAAGTTTTTTTTTTTTTTTTTTTTTTTTTTTTTTTTTTTCTCCCGTCATCTACTTCCTGAATTTTTGGTCAACGATTCCCGGGACACCGTAACACCGGGGCACATGAAACTTGGTGGGCATGTAGCCCCTGTAGACTTTTACGGAAAAATTTCGTTTGGTCCCCGGGGGCCACTCCATCTTTGCGCTGCGCCCCCCGAAACCCCAAAAATGTAGTTTTTCCTAAAAAACTACCTGACCCGTGATATTGAGGATGATGAAATTTTTATGGAATGTTGGTCTCAAGAGCCCACATCAACTTAGCTCATAACCAGTCATTTGTGATTTGCCCCCCCATGGTAAAAAATTAAAATGCAATATTATACGGCTTTAATTGCCCCTATCTTTAGATCAGATGTTAGGAACTGCACCAAATTTAATGTGTATGATGAACCTGACATCCTGTGGGAATATGTCAAGTTTTGTGGAATTTCATCCATGGGGGGCTATAAAACAAATGAATTTATATGTACATTTAATGACTGTACAATTACTGACCTGTAGATGGTGCTATTAAGCCAAAGCGTTACAGGTTTGGGGTGATAGGCCTGTCAGTTCAGTTCAATAAGCTTTATTGGCATGAATGTAAAAAATACAATATTGCCAAAGCATTAATGTATAATAATGACAATAATAATGAGAATTACAATAGTAAGTAGTGACTAAATAAATAAAATGCAACTTAAACAAACATATGGAATAATAATAATAAAAAAAAGATAAAATTAAGAAAAAGCACTGGTGGATATTTTGATGATGGTCATGTGGACTCTACCCTTAAAATGTGGCAAGACTGTAAGTAGTCTGAGGCTATTTGAGTAAAAGTATCAACTTCCCCCAGGAGGAATGGTAGTTTCAGTTTATTTTCTAAGTCAATAAATCCAGGACTGATGTTTTCTATGGCAAGCCGTTCAGGGAAAAAACCTTGAATGAAACTCTGAATATATTGAATGAAGTCCTGAATATATTGAATGAAACTCCGAATATATTGAATGAAAGAAAACCTTGAATATATTGAATGAAGTCCCGCATATATTGAATGAAACTCTCGAATATATTGAATGAAGTCCCGAATATATTGAATGAAGTGCCGAATATATTGAATGAAACTCTGAATATATTGAATGAAGTCCCGAATATATTGAATGAAACTCCGAATATATTGAATGAAGTCCCGAATATATTGAATGAAGTCCCGAATATATTGAATGAAACTCCGAATATATTGAATGAAACTCCGAATATATTGAATGAAGTCCCGAATATATTGAATGAAACCCCGAATATATTGAATGAAGTCCCGAATATATTGAATGAAACTCCGAATTATATTGAATGAAACTTGCCTCATCTGAGGTCAGTGCCAGTGGCCATCTTATGTGTGTCACCAGTATGGAAATGCCCATGACCAGGCAGTACCGCTTGGGTGGAGTGAATGAGTAAATGAGGCAAAAATATTAAATAAATTATAGTTTTATTAATCATTTCATTGTTTGCAGCTGCAAGGTAAAATAGTTTAGTTAAGTCACAGTCAGTTATTTTGGCCGAGTAGTAATCCAGCTGCGTTACCACCTGTACAGCACAGGAAGAGGCGACGATCCCACTGAAGGTTGGCGTAGCAGTTAGCTAGCGGTGACGATCCCACTGAAGCAGCGACGATCCCACTGAAGGTTAGCGTAGCAGCTAGCTAGCGGCGACGATCCCACTGAAGCAGCTACAAGTGGTGACGATCCCACTGAAGGTTGGCGTAGCAGCTAGCTTCAGTGGGATCGTCGCCGCTTCCTGTGCTGTTCACTGGTGGTAGTAACACGGCTGGATTAATTACTTCTCAGCCAAAATAACTGACTGTGACTTATCTAAACTATTTTACCTTGCAGCTAAAATTATTTATTTAATATTTTTGCTTCATTTACTCATTCATTGCCAACCACTCCACCCAAGCGGTAGGCCTACTGACTGGTCACAGGCATTTCCATACTTGTGACACACATAAGATGGCCGCCGGCACTGACCTCGGATGAGGCAAGTTTCATTCAATATAGAGTTACAAACAAGTTGACAAGCATCATATATATGCAGAAAATGTGCAGAACTGAGCGGCGGTCATATTTTGTACCGCCACGCGGTACATCTAGTTTCCTGTAATGAAAACAAAAGAGGAAGTGTCCCACACATACACATAAACATAAGCACACACACACAACACACACACACACACACACACACACACACACATACATATACACACATAAACACACACTCACACATATATGTACATGCACACACATACACATGTTTATAAACATACAGTACACACACACACACACACACACACACACACACACACACTCAAACCAGGTCAGTGGAATATAGAGCCTCAAATCCACTCCACTCGCCCTCGCCCCAAGGAGCCAGAGAGGGGAGAAAGAGACAGAGAGCCATAGATCAGCACTTTGTCTTCCACCATTACCCCTGTCATGGCTCTAGCCTCTTTTACAGAGAGCCCCGGGGTCCTCAGAGGGCTACAGTACCTGTGCTTTATGAGCTTGAAGGGAACTTCTGTGGTGGGCTGTGTGAGGCCAGTTTAATGGCAGCCAGCTGTTGCTATCAGACATGAATGAATGAATGCAGTCATGCTGCCCTACCCTGAGATTTTAATGTTCCATTTCCAAGTGTGACCACAGATATAGTGCACTGTGTGTGTGTGTGTGTGTGTGTGTGTGTGTGTGTGTGTGTGTGTGTGTGTGTTTCTCATTCTAGACTGATAAATTCTTGAGTCATGCTACCCTACCCTGCCCTGCTGGCCCAGGTAAGGAGAAATGATGGCCATGTTTGTATGGGTTGAGACTCACTGTTTGTTGGCAGTGAGGAATAAAAATAGGCTTGTTTCAGGGTCGGATTTAGTTACTCAAGCATGCACGCCTGGCTGCGTGAAGTGAGAAAGGGAGAAAAGGGCACGTGTTCAGCCACGTTTGTAAATTTTGGTTTCTGTGTTTATGCATGTGTGTGTGTGTATGTGTTTGTTTGTATGTCAGGTAGTGTGCACTGTTTGTATGTGTCTTAGGGGGTGTGTATATATAAATGTGTCTGTGTATATTTGTGGTTGTGTGTGTGTGTGTTTGTGTGTGTGTGTGTGTGTGTGTGTGTGTGTGTGTGTGTGTGTGTGTGTGTGTGTGTGTGTGTGTGTGTCCAGGGGCTCTGCACTCACTCTGACAGGCCAGGAAGAGGTCTCTGTGTGCAGGGTTGATCTGGTATCTTGTGCGCTGAACCTCTCGGATGGATAACTGAAATGAAATGGCATTGTGTCTCCCTGAAGCTACTCTCACGCTTCAGTCCACTCTGAGACTCTTTGGGGAGGGAGGGGATGAACGTGTGTGTGTGTGTGTGTGTGTGTGTGTGTGTGTGTGTGTGTGTGTGTGTGTGTGGGAGGGGGGTTCATTTCAGATTGCAGAGAAAGCTGTTTTTCAGCTGACAGGCTGACAAGGAGTGATGTGTGTGTGTGATTGTGTTTGTGTGTGTGTGTGTGTGTGTGTGTGTGTGTGTGTGTGTGTGTGTGTGTGTGTGTGTGTGCGCGTGTGTTCATTTCAAATGTATTATGTTGCTGCAAGTACTGTAAACTCAAGTATGCGCCTGTATGCATGTATTTTCATTGTTGTTTTTGTCTTGTTGGAATTGTGTTAACAGGACCTGTGGGTGTTTGTTTGTGCACCAGTCTCAGATGTGAGTGTGTGTTTGTTAGTCTGTGAGTTTGTGTAGGTGTGTATGCATACACACACATGGTGTGCATGTGTCACTCTAATGAAATATTGTGTTTGACTGTGTGTGTGTGTGTGTGTGTGTGTGTGTGTGTGTGTGTGTGTGTGTGTGTGTGTGTGTGTGTCTGTGTCTGTGTCTGTCTCTGTGTGTGTGGCTGTGTGTGTGTATATGCATCATCAGATCTTGTTGCCCAGTGCTGTCCACTCCTTGATTCTGTGATGACTTAATATGAACAGAGTTTTCGAGTGAATGAGTGAGCGACTGAGAGAAGAGACACCGAAAGAGAGAGAGAGAGAGAGAGAGAGAGAGAGAGAGAGAGAGAGAGAGAGAGAGAGAGAATGAAAGACAGACAGAGAGTGAGGGAAAGAGACATAGAGAGAAGCATCTGGTGCGCTGTCATGCTGGTGAGTGGTGCTGTGTGTCAGTCGGAAACAGCCACAGCTGTGCAAGGGCTCATCAGAGCCACACACACACCACAGGTAGGACACACACACACACACACACACACACACACACACACACACACACACACACACAAGCACCTCTGAGAGAGAGGGATCTGAGAGATGGATGGAGGGAGGGATGAATGGATGGATGCCCTAGCACTCGTTCATCACAGCTATAACCTTTAGATGGCCCAATCTCTCTCTCTCTTCTTATTGCTCCTCCGCTCCTCTCGTTTTCTTGTCATCCTCTCTTCCTCCGCTGGCCTCTTGTCTGTCTGTTAACCCCTTGCTGATTTCCTGTCTAATTTTATCTTCTTCTTTTTTTCATTTCCTGTCCTTGTGGTCTGTCTCTTCTATTTCCTCGTCCTCTCTGGCTAGTCTTCTCTCTTTGACCTCCGCTTGTGCTTCCCTCTTCATTTCATCTCTTTTCTTCTTTTTTTCTCTCTTTTCATCCCTTTATCTCTTCTCTTCTATTCTCTTCTCGGCTATTCATCTCTTCTTGTCTCTTCTCCTCTTCTCCGTCCTCTCTTTCCTATCATATCTCAGCTTTCCCATTATTCTCGTCTTATCCTTCTTCTCCTCTCTCTCTCTCCTCTCTCTTCTTTTCCTATTCTCCACTGTCCTTCATTCTTTCACTCTTTTATTTTCTCTTCTTTTGTCTTCTCTTCTTCTCTTCTCTCTCAGACTAGGCTCCTAGGAGGCGACATATGTGGGAATTTGCTTCACTGCTTCCTAAAGCACTATCCAATCTGTTCTCAAATAGCACACACACACACACACACACACACTCACACACACTGTGGAGTTTCATTTGTGTCCTCTCCTCGATTTTGTCTCCCTCAAGCATTTAACAGTCTAGAATGAGAAACACACACACACACACACACACACACACACACACACACACACACACACACACACACACACACACACACACACACACACACACACAGTGCACTGTATCTGTGGTCACACTTGGAAATGGAAAAGATCACCCGACATTTCATGAATATGATTTTCCCTCTTTTGAACTGTAATTACTTTGAAACTAATTCCCTCCCTGTTTTTTAACCACCATAACCCAGTACATTAAAATCTCATTATTCCTGATTATGTTTAGAGAGAAGTCAGTTTTTGGATATTTGATTAGCAATGCTATTCCATTTCTGAATATTAATGCTGTTAGCCAATTTAATAGCACATGCACAAATGGAGCCTTTCTCATTTTCACATCTCAAACACCGCACACACAGCAATGTCGCAATTTTCCCACAATCCTTCACTGATTCAGCACTTACAGTGCCTAGACAACCGCATGAATATGGTAATTTAGCGAACGCTAAGTTTAGTCCCTTTAAGTTTAGACCAAATGGGTTTAAACTGCAATTTCAGGGTGGGTCTGTGTTTTTTTCTGCTTTCCATAATCATTTAAAGTGGGTGGTTGGAGTAAGTCGGGACATTTTTGTCAAATCACTGCCATCTCATTTTCCCCTCTCTTGGCCAGGTGTGGAAAGAGAAACAGGAAGTACCAGGCGATATGAGTGTGGACTGGAGCGAGCTGACTCTGAGTCCTTGGGCCTTATTAGCTGATGCTAATCTTATCGTCATGCCTGTCTCTTTGTTTGGCTTTTGGGAATTATGTGATGTAATCATTCGCAATGTGAGGAAACATAGAGAGAGGGAGATAGAGAGAGAGAGAGAGAGAGAGGACAGTACACTGCACACCTAGTGCCCCTTTGTGTGCATGTGTGTGTAGGTCTATGTGCCTGTGTGTGTGCGTGTCTGTGTGTGTGTGTGTGTGCGTGTGGGTCTGTGTATGTGTGTGTGTGTGTTTCCGCTATCTTACCTTTATCGTGCAGGTGGCGTGGCCAATTATGACAGTAATTATGCGTGACTCAGCCATAGTGCCGCGAGCCACGGCTCTCCAATGTGTCAGACTACAGTGCAGCAGCCCAGCCCCACTCACTGTGGAGCCCACACCGGCCCCATGCAGCACCAGCCAGTCTCCCCGCAGGGCCCTGCATGTGAGGAGGTGTCCTTCCTTCCTGAAACCCGTGTCACCACACATGATTAATCAGCCCTCTAATTGGCCCCAAAAAAGGGCACCCATGATTAATCAGTGCTGTAATTGGTTGAAAGGGGGGGCGTGAAACGAAAAAGCCTGTACCTGTGGGCAACCTGTTCGTTAGCGCAGAACAGGTGTTGAATAATAGAGGAGGAAGTTAGTAGGAGGGAGAGAAAGAGAGAGGGAGCGAACAGAAGGGGAGCGGAGGGAGGAAGAGAGAGAGAGATGATGGAGGGAAAGAGAAGAAAAGGCAGGAGGAGAGAGAGAAGGAGGGAGGGAGAGGGGTGACTGGCTGTCAGAAAAATCACTTGTTACAGCGCAGACCTGTTTCAGCAGTCCTCTCCTCTCCTTACTTATTCCTCCAGTTGGTGTGAAACCTCTGCATTGCACCAAAGAAGAGGGAGAAAAAGAACAAGAAATTCCTCTGCCAACCTCTTGTCTGTCTCGAGTTCTCTTTCTTTAGTCTTCGCTGTTTTTCTGCTTCTGTACATTCTTTTCTCTCTGCTGCTGTTGCTGTCTACATCTCTATGTACAGAGAAAGTCTGTCTGTCTGTCTCTCTGTCTGTCTGTCTGTCTGTCTGTCTGTCTGTCTGTCTTCTCAGGTGTGACATCCCATCCATTCCTGTCTGTTTCAGATCTTCACTGAAATTAGTCTTTTCTGTCTAGAGATGTCACCCAGTGGCAGTTCTGTGATGAGAGACTCAGATCTCATTTCCTGGTGTTTATGAAATCAACACAAACTGAAGTGTGGTTGAAGGAGTTTTTTTTTTTTTACTGAAACTCAAAGTTTGAGTTTTAAAATAGAGCCTCAAGAAGTCAAACTGAGGTCTGGTTTCTTAGGAAGCTTCAAATGTGTCACTCCAAACCAGTCCAAAGCAGATATTTCTATTATTCATAAGTGCTGGATTTACTGATTTATTTGGATGTTTTTCTTTTTCCTCTTTTTTTTAATCAGTGTCTTTGCAATATGTAAAGTGATCTGGTAGAGAAAAAAGAGAGGGGGGTAATGTTGTGTGTGATGTTGGATGTTTAGTAGTGTGTGACAGCATACTACTACTTATATGGCCTAAAGGAAAGAATTAACCCAAATGCTGTTGCATGTGAGATAATTACTTTTAATTAATTGCAGTTAAATAATTGCATTTGCTGTAAAGTTGAGAGAGTCCAAGAATCACTTTCTTGGTCTTATCTCTATTGGATTTCTGACAATCCACCCTCCACAACAGAGATGCAATAACGATTCAAAATGTGTACTGCAGAAAACTATCTTTGGAGACAATGGCCCGAAGCAAAATCATATCTCACCCTCTCCTCCCCCCCGAAAAATGAAACTCTTTTCAATGATCAGTTGTGATGCAGCAACTTTGGGGCCGCAGGCAGAACAAATACTTGGTTTGCCTGTGAAGGGATGCATCGTGGGTATTTCTGGGTCTGTGCATTGGCAGTGGCGGAGTGTTGCGTAAGCGCCTTTGACGGCTCTGGAACCACAAGAAGATGTCTCACACTGTGCTTGTTTTCGCTCTGTCCCCACAGATCTCGTCATCAGAGTGGCCAAGGATAAATTTGGGGCAATCCAGTCCGAGTACCAGAAGGTATGCATGTGTATTTGTGTGTATTTCTACATGTGTTTGTTTATTTGTTTGTTTATTTATTTATTTATTTGGTTGTTTGGATGTTAATGTTTTGTGGGTTTTGAGGAATCTGCAATAGTGTGTGTGTGTGTGTGTGTGTGTGTGTGTGTGTGTGTGTGTGTGTGTGTGTGTGTGTGTGTGTGTATGAAACTGTGTGAGTCTTGTTAATTACACACTTGAATGATCTTGTATGCCTGTGGGTGTATGTTTGCAACCCTACCATTGTGCATCTTATGTGTGCGTCTTACTCTGTATCTACATTAATGTTAACTTATGAGTGTCGCTGGTAGTCGGAAGTCATTTCACCAGTGATTCAAGGCAGTTCACCAATCAGTCTCCTGTTGCCTCTGTGGAGGTGAAGATACAGTAGGTTGGGAGGACGCTGCCTCGCTGCTTGCATCTCTCCTGGAGAGGAGAGGAGAGGAGTGGAGTGAGGAGAGGGTGTCTGGCCCTGCAGTGCTCCCATGCCAGAGCACCACTAATTGCATTTGGCACCGAGGCCCTTGGCATACAGCGGCTGAAGCAATCATTTGTTGTTTTTGTGTGTGTGTGTGTGTGTGTGTGTGTGTGTGTGTGTGTGTGTGTGTGTGTGTGTGTGTGATAACTGAATTTTAATTGAACACCATTTTTTTTTATAATGCTTTGAAGACTCTCGTCTCCTATTTCTAGAACAAGGTGGCTGGGGTGGGGTGGTTTGGGAAAGCTTTGCCATTCTGGGAAAACAATCAGATAATAATCACCAGTGTCCGACTCAAGCTCAAGACACCATGATGGACCGTGAAAACAGGGCGCCACAGTTGTGCTTTTCATTTTCATATACATAAGACACTATCCTTATTTTGGCTTCTTATAAATGAGTTATGTATTTTTTATAAGCTTTTGATGCATTGCTGTTTAAGTTTTTTGTTTTATTATTTGCTTTTTAAAAGTGTCATCTTTTTGTTTTGAGACCAGTAAGTTGACCACTCTCCATGCCTTTGTTTGCCTTTTTTTCTGCATGCCTCTTCTCATCTGGCCTCCACAGCCAGAGAACATTGTTCTCACTCTTCAGGTAAAGTTTGTCCCTCATCACTACCCGTCCTGTCCTTCCCATCCCAATCCCATCCCAATCCCAATCCCATCCCTTTCCATCACATCAAACCAAATTGAAACCCCCCAGTTCAACCCTCACCTCCCTGCTGCCCATCTGAATCTATATCCATCCCTCTCCCACTTCTAATTGCCCAGTCCCGGGCTCACAACCTCCCTCCTCAGCAACACCACCCTCACTGAAGCCCTCCAGTAGTGTAGTGTAGTATCTCCATCAGCCCATGTTAAAGTAGCCTATAATGTCTGCACTATGGAGTATAGAGCAAGTCATTCACATACAGTAGCTCAAAGCTAGAGGGGGTATTGAGCACATGTGAACTGCAGAGTAAAGGTCTGTTCATAGTTCCAAAGAAATTTAGCAGTAAAGCACAATATTTCATATTAATCACTGAGAATTTAGTCACAAAGCACTGCACATCTCTTTTATCACAGCTTTAAAATGCTACTGTATTTTCCACATACTGAATATCTTTATACAGTAGACTGTATTTGAAGATGTGGAATCTGTCAGCTGAAAATCCTCAATATGAAGCTTATATTGTAGGAAGTCAACAGTCTATGCTGTACTGTAAGTACTGTGTTTGGGTTGTGAGTGAAGACAGTCCAAGATTACTGTAAGCAGATCTTTAAGCTGTACAGGTGCTCCAGTTAGGAGATGATGGGAGGTGGGCTTCTGGGCCCTGTCAGCAGTTTGTAGGCTTAGTCTCTTTGTCAGTTGTTACACACACACACACACACACACACACACACACACACATGCAAGCGCGCACACACACACACACACACACACACACACACACACTCCACCATGCTTCTAAATATAAACTACACATACAACGCACACACATACAGCGCACACACACACACACACACACACACACACACACACACACACACACACACACACACACACAGCACACACACACACACACAGTTTCACTGAAACACAGCAGCATTTTCAACTCTGAGACTCGGTACTGTCGAGCTGAAAATCACCACAGAAAATGACAGAATCCTATCAGTTACTACTGTATACTGTAGGCTCAGAGTAACCTGCCCAGTCCCTGCTACAAATACACTTTCCTGTAGACTCACCCAGTTTCTGAGATAGATATACTGTACCATTAGTACTGGCATTTCTTGCCTATCATTTGCAGGGGCTGCTAATAAGTTGCCATGGGAAAACAGGCCTCTTGTTATGCAGCGAATGTTCAGTACAGTGAGCCTCATGCAATTCAGATTGCACTCACCCTCACTCGAGCACTGCAATCATTAGACCAGGGTATAATCGTAATCATTTAATCACAACATTTGGAGACTATCATCTCCTACACAGTTTGCAGACATTTTTTACTCTTTACTTTTCTGTCATTTCTGTCCCTGGGCTTCCAGTAATAGCTTTTGGCAACGTGTGTTTCCACACACATTCTTGCCCCAGGGATGTTAGCTTCTTTTGTAAGCTGTTACTATAAAGCTATGATGAGACAACTCAAGGCCAAATTTACTTTAGGTAATCAAGGGGTACGTGTGTGTGTGTGTGTGTGTGTGTGTGTGTGTGTGGGGGGCACTGATGACCCTCTAGAGACTTGAGTTAGCCTAGTGGATTCTCTCCAAGATGAACAATGTGACTTATGTATCAACCCAACCATCATACATACTTGGTTTCCAAAAGTAATATCACTCATGACTCCTGGGGATAGTTATGGAGGAGATTACGTAGAACTAGATGGCTGGTTGCTGATGTACAAAGTACATTAGTTGCTGCAGTGTGTGTTGTTGCACTGAGGAGCTGGCTTCCATAGGAACAGTACTGATGATGTCAGAAAGGACTCACAAAGATTCTGTAGGGCATTACACGAAATGACACCTTGAGTATAGACCATTACTGTAACAGACGCAGAGTATAGACCATTACTGTTGCGCACCATGCAACAAGGCTGCCTTCACAAGACAAAAGTCTTTTAGTTTATTATGGCATGATAATATAACTCATATAAATCAGGTCACACGTCTTAGATTATGCGATGGATCTTTGATCATCTTCTCCACTGTCCTGAGATAGAGTGACAAAGGAGGTGTCTGAACGTAATTGCACAAAGACAATTTGGCTGTGACGAGGAGATTGCAGGGTTGGGTTGCTAATAAGTTGCCATGGGGAAACAGACAGGCCTCTTGTTATGCAGCTGATGTTCCGTATAGCGATACTCTCATGCAATTCAGATTGCACTCGTCCTCCCTCAAACACTGCAATCATTAGACCGGGGTAATCGAAATCATTTAATCACAGCAGACTGGAGTAGAGGCTGTGTAAAAGCATGCTTAAAAAGCAATGGCTGCCCCGGGAATACATATCCCAGTAAGGACACCTTGAGAAAATTGGATTTGGTCAAAGCCTCCTCATTTGTATTTTTCATCCTTAGGCTTAACATAGGGGTCAGTGTATCTCTTCTTGCAGATAAGAGGCATAAAGAACAGATTTGTGCCCATTTTATTACTCACTGGGTTTATTGTCCTGTACATCTTATTTGGTTTAGTGTAACATAATGGAATTAACCATCATTCCTTTGTATGTGTACTGATGGTGTTCATTACACTGTTTTAACTCAGCTTGCACGATAGCCCTTATTTTGATACTAACTACTGATCTTTTTAGCTGATTTATTTTCTTTTTTTACATTTATTTTCATACTGTGGAAGTCTATATGACCTTTTGACCCTATTGGTACAATGCATTATCCCTGTAGTTTTTAGTATCCCTCTAATCTAACACCTAGACATCTTACTGTAAGGTGTGTGTGTGTGTGTGTGTGTGTGTGTGTGTGTGTGTGTGTGTGTGTGTGTGTGTGTGTGTGTGTGTGTGGGGAAATGAGCAGGTAAGTAAATATGAAAATGGTTAGTTTCGCCCTGAGTCCCCAAAGCGGCTCGTCAATCAATCAACGGCTCATTCACATTTAATGCCTTTATCATCACAAAGCTGTCTTTAATTAACTGCACTCTGTACGTCTGAAGGAGCGTAGTAATTGATGGCGTGTTCATGAGGATATTATTTCCACATCATTAGTGATTGTTCAGTGTCTTATTACGTGCAGATTACATTTTGAATCAGATCACTGTCTATGAGGCAGTGTTAATGTCTTGTCATTCTGAGTTCCCAAGGCAGACCTGTTCTATGGGGAGACTATCTATTTCTATAGATACCAGACAGTTGGTAAAAACATTTTCTATATGCCAGAAAGAAATGTTATTACATTTACTTTAGCTTAATCTACCTAAGTCAAAGTGAACAAACCAAAAAGCACAACATCTAAATCTACCGAATATGCATATATTGTGTAGAGATAACAGGGAGGGAAGAACCATGAGAAACAGAATGCTTGTTGGTAAATAAAGTATTACAACAGATGCATTAGCACATAACAATATACTCACAGCTAACTCTGATGTATCAAATTGACTAATCAACTGTTTAAACTGATAGAACTGTTTAAAGTTTCAGTCAGTCGTGGCTTCATCAAACTGTGAAAAAGAAAACTGCAAAAATGCATTCATAAGGAGAACATGGCAGGACAAAAACCATTTGGGTGACTTGAAAAGATTGCTAATGACTCTATGCAACC
This sequence comes from Sardinella longiceps, assembly GCA_027497455.2. NCBI lineage: Eukaryota > Metazoa > Chordata > Actinopteri > Clupeiformes > Clupeidae > Sardinella > Sardinella longiceps. Next base: position 12,091,704 of record JAODXP020000030.1, read on the forward strand.
TGCTGGCCTTGGGTGAAGATCCTAACTCTCTTTGTATCCATGTCTGTGTGTGTCTGTGTCTGTGTCTGTGTCTGTGTGTGTGTGTGTGTGTGTGTGTGTGTGTGTGTGTGTGTGTGTGTGTGTGTGTGTGTGTGTGTGTGTGTGTGTGTGCGTGCGTGTGTGTGTTGGCGTGTGTGCAGGTGATCTACTATGAGATGGGCTTTGTGGTGTGTGTTCTCCTGGGGGTGCTGTTCGTGGTGTTGATGCCGCTGGTGGGGCTGTTCTTCTGCCTGTGCCGTTGCTGTGATAACTGCGGTGGGGAGATGCACCAGCGGCAGCGCAAGAACGCCGACTGTCAGAGAGGACTGCTGGCCACACTGCTCTTCTCCACCTGCATCGTCATCACGTGAGTAACAAGGGACCCACCGCAAACACGGTGCACACACTCTCTGGTGCGCTCTCTCTCTCTCTCTCTCTCTCTCTCTCTCTTTCTTTCTCTCCCTTTCTCATACACACACACATACATACACAACACACACACACACACACACGAACACACGCACAAACAAAAATACAAAACTCACAAAAACAACTAGAAAATAGGTAGAGGAAAATAGGCACATACTGTTCTAAGCACACCCAAACACATGCCCTTGAGCATAGACACAGAAACAGTACAAACACAAGTGTGAATACTGTAAGATTCTCAGTGAGAATCAAAAGCACTGGCTTTCATGTTATGCTTGCCTCATTTGTGTTATTGATATCATTGGTGAGGGAAAAATTGTTGCCATGCCAAAAACCGCACATACAGTACATATAATCGAAAGCTGAGACACGCTGGTCGTTGCCAAGATTCCTTTGAGATCAGTGATCCAACATATAAGAGTTGACATGACTATGGTGTGGGATACGGGAGCAGAACAGATCTGTTGAAATCTGAAGAGGCACAGAGATACGGTACAACACTGCTGGAAGCTATAGTGAGCAGATGAAAGCCTTGTGCAGAGTCCCAGAAGAGACATCCTCAAGAGGGAATGTTTCCAACAGAAAGAGCATCCAGTGTTTTTCTTTTTCTTTCTTTTTTTTTTTTCATGTGTTGCCTTAGACACATCCCCACAACCTTAACCTCCTAAAACATTTTGTTTTTTTTTTAAAAAAAAAAGGCGAAGAATCACACACCAGGCGTACTGCACACTTTGTTTCCATCACAAAGAGAAGTTACATGAGAGCTCTTGATCCTTCCTTTTATGCGGAGTGATCAGGGTCAAAATAAAAGCCCTTGGCTCCGAGAGGCACCTTCTCACCCCCCCGGGCTACCGAGGAATGATAGCGAGCAAACACAAAGAACCACACTACCCGTCATTGCTGAAGGATCCTGCAGTTAGTGTGTGCCTGTGTGTGTGTGTGTGTGTGTGTGTGTGTGTGTGTGTGCGTGCCTGCGTGTGTGTGTGTGTGTCAGATGTTCCACTCTTTATGACCTCTCTGTTGGAAAGTTTATATTAGAGATTCCAGAATTGGCAGGCTGGTTGTCGGGGGACTCCTGGAGACAAGTGTCTCCACCGTCTCGGCCCTTTATTAAATCTCCTAGGCCACAAAAGGCAGGACGCCGCACCAATTCTAATGAAGCAATTACAGCAGGCCGGGGGACAGACACTGAGGCTGCCTGGCTCTTGTGCGGCAGGCAATCGACTAGAGTACACGTACATCATTGAGGAAGAGGGGAATGGGGGAATGTGTGAGTCTAGAGGCTTAACTAACATGCCGCATAAGCTGCTAGAGTGAGCATATAGTGGGGTTCTGTGTATAGCATTCATGAAAAGTCACCACAGCTTACTCACGTGGTGCACAGCGGCTGTAGTACAGTCTCGAATGAAAAAATAAATACATTTCAAGAAGCACTTTAAAGACGATGTATCCGTCTGGTTTGTGGAAAGCTACTTAAAATAGCATTCACTGAAAGCTGGGATGGAACTCTCGAGTATGTAAATCTGTACTGCTAATGGGTGCATGAGATCTATTTTATAGAGATATAATGGGACATTGGGTTGTAGTATATATTGTATGCATCTTACACAAAAAAGAAGTAGGGGTGTGTAGGGGTCTACCCAGGGCTGAAATCTAACGTTATAAGATAAGATGTATGGGTGTGTACACACCATACAGTATACAGCTAAAAAGAATCTGTATTAAGATTTCTGTATTCATACCTAAAAATAGCCAAGAAGTGGCATGAACAGAATTAACACACTTTCGTGAAATACTTTACCCCCACAGTATCCGCACCACAGCGAACTAGACTACAGCGCTGCATCTACCCCCAAAAGGCAATTACACTTCTGTGTTTGATTATTACACAGGCGAAGCTGGTTGAAACTATAACCTCTGCCATTTCTGGGGATCCCACCATGGAATTAGTTTGCCTAGTGTACGAGGAGGCTGATGTCTGTGTTGATTGGACGAGTCGGCCTGTGTGTGTACAGTACACACACTCGGGCTCATTAAATAAAGGATGTGAGCGAAGCGAAGCTCTTTGGGTCGTCTGACTCACACACACACACACACACACACACACACACACACACACACACACACACTCAACCAGCGCTTTAGAAACCCAGGGCCTGAGGGCACATCATCGGGCCTCTCTGATCAGCTATTCCTTAGTGGTTAAAAGCAACGGACATGAGCAAAAAGGCCAACAACAAACACGCTCATGAAAGAATAATACAGTAATAGCTATTTAAAAGCGTCTTATTAGAGCATTGCAGCTACAGTAATGTAATCTTTCACACTCTTGCTTGTCCGTTTCCTATGTTATTGGCCCCTAAGAGACACCGCATGCAACCAGCCAGCGCAGACGGACAGGCTTACTGTATGTGCCAAGATAATCCTCTTGTGATCCAGGAACCTGGGACCTTAAACTGTTGGCCCTGTTAGCTGCAATATTTATACGAGTCCTCAACAAGCGAGGAAAACGAGGAGGTGGGGGCTCGGAAATATGGGCCAGAAACAGATATTTTTGGAAGAGTATTTGTTTTAGTGTGTGAATGTGTGACTGAGAGAGAAAGAGAGCGAGAGAGACAGAGTGCGTGCGTGCGTGCATGCGTCTGTATGTGTGTGTGTGTGTGTGTGTGAGGTGATGAGTCATGGAAGTCTTAGGAGGGGAAAATAAAGTGTGATAAAATTGGTTGGAAGCCATGAGGAAAAATTCTTGTCTTTATCTTCAGCGAGGACGAAGCCAAATTGAAATTTGAGGGAAAAGGAAATACTGACTTCTCCCCCAGGGACTAACCTCCAGCCGCAGCCAGCAGACGGAGATAAAGACATATTTGTGACCAATTTTGGTCTTTGGTGAATTCAAGCATAGATGACTGAAAGCACACAGATGCATTAGAGGCTGTTCATGCTCCCTAAGCTTGGCCTTAGGTTACATTTGTTCATTTGGAAGATTCCAGCTGGCACTATATTCACTGCTGAATTATCCTTGGGCCCAGCGTTGTGTCAATGCTGAATTAAGTTTCTATATTTAAACATGAATCAATGCTGATATTTACAAAGTTTTGTGGTGTGATGTAGTTCAACCATATCACAAATGGGTGTGTTGGATGTTACGTCCAGATCTTCTTGGGATTTTCCACATTGATCTGATTTCCAAAGAGTTCTGTTGACCCTTCTTCAACTACCCTGGTCATAACCAGCCCCTCGATCTACGCTTCTCTTCGTATGAGGGTCTGGGGTCTCTGGAGATGTTTAAAGGAATATACCGGAGTAAGTTTAAGCATAGTCCTGCTGCACGAGCCTTCTAACAGCAATATGTTTCGCATGAAATGAAGATTTTCGAACAGCACAGACCTAACGCGAACGCGAAACACTTTACATTGAGTCAATGTAACCTCAGATCTTACTTTCGGTTTCCAACAATCACGTTGTTGTTTCAGTGTAAAGTGCCTGTTAGCTTCTGCGTTCGCGTTCGGTCTGTGCTGTACCAAATTATTTTGTTCCACTCGCTAACTAGCAATATACCGGAGTTTAAGCATAGCCCTGCTGCACGAGCCTTCTAACAGCAATATGTTTCGCATGAAATGAAGCTTTTCGAACAGCACAGACCTAACGCGAACGCGAAACACTTTACATTGAGTCAATGTAACCTCAGATCTTACTTTCGGTTTCCAACAATCACGTTGTTGTTTCAGTGTAAAGTGCCTGTTAGCTTCTGCGTTCGCGTTCGGTCTGTGCTGTACCAAATTATTTTGTTCCACTCGCTAACTAGTGCATTTAGCAAGCTCTTTTAACAGGGCTATGCTTGAATTCACTCCGGTACTCTCCTTTGAATTCAAAATGATTGGATCAGCCCTTGACTGACAGCCTATTTCATTCTCGCGCTGCATTCTTCAAGTCTGCTGGTTGGCTCAGGGTCAATGCGGTCAATGTGAACGAGGTCAATGGCCGGAATCCCAGACCGCTGGTTATGACCACGCTATTCTTCAACCAATGGTATTAAATGATTTAACATCATTTCAGCATTAAACAGCGACTTCATTCATTATTTCACCTATAACTCACTGACTGAAGATCAGTCATATACATTCATATACCATTTGGGATGACTGCTGTTGCTGCCGCAGATGCTCTCCCTGTGGGGCAGAGTAGCATTAGCAGGTTACTGGTGCCCAGTACTGCTTGCTCACAGCTCTGTTATTTTAAGACTGCCTGGAGAGATCAGATGAGTGACTTCACCTCTGTGCCAGCTCTACTTTTGACTTAATTCGTTTCTCTCTCTCTCTCTCTCTCTCTCTCTTTCTCTCTTTAATAAACAAAATAGTGGGCATCATTTGAGTGTGCTTCTGAATAATTAACAGAATGACCCAGTTAATGAGCGGAAAAAAAAGAAAAACGCTTCAGTGCGATGCTTTCTTTTTTTTATAATTATTATTTTTTCCTTCTCTCAATTTTCCCCTCATCTTTTAATTTGTTATTTTCCCGGGGCCTATGGTCCCTGGGATTTGTGGCACGATCGCACCAGGCTTTGGGCAAGAATGAGGCAGCCGACTGGCTTTTTGTTTGTGTGTTTGAGTTCCATTGTGTGGCATGGAGTGGCAGGGGTGTGTGGGTGTGGGTGGGTGGGTTGGTGAGGTTGGCGAGAGGGCAGTGGCCTGCTTGTTTGCATGAGAGCCTCTATCTCCCCTGCCTCAACCCTCCACCCCCACCCCACCCCACCCCACCCCAACCCCCTCCCTAAACAGCCCTATGGCTACCTCTGCCCTGCAGTGGGGTTGTTAAATACAAATACGCTGCGTATCCCCTCGCTAATCTGTGCACTCACACGAGAGCGCACAGCAAACCCACCCACCCACCCCTTGTTTGAGCAGCCATGCAGCCAGAGATGGTTGGCATCCGCAGCATGCAGGCATGCTATTTCTATGCCTCTTTTTCTCCAGTTGCAAAAAAAAAACGAAAGAAAAAAAAGGCCCAGGCAGGGTGGAAGTAACGTGCCTTCACTTTCTATCAGCACCTGATCCATCAGCCCAAGCCGGATTGAGTCTCTCGGGCCCTCAGTCGGCAGTCACAAGAGTGGCTGGCTGAGATGAATTGGCTTGGCACAGAAGGCGGGTGCTGATGGATGTGGTATACCTATTTGCAGAAAACTCTGAGAGATTCGCTGCCCTTTTGCCCTCTCTCTCTCGCTCCGCAAGTCATCTACGAAGGGCACTGCATCGGGGGAGAATAAACAATGCAAGGTCGTCCCTTCCTTCCTCTCCACCGTGTCTGTTTCGATTCTACTTCCTCTTCCTCTGCTTCTCCTCTGACTGTCTCGCTGGCTGCATGAATTAACTGCCCCAGCTGACATGCTTCCATGTGGCACAGCAGCACCTGTTAACTGGACATCAATCTGATTCCCCTCTGCCACAGCAACAGAGGCACAGGGTCAGCAGCAGTACTTGCATTTACATTTACATTTAGCAGACACTTTTATCCAAAGCGACTTACATTTTTGTCAACTATCTATCACTTCAGGGAGCAACGTAGGGTTAAGTGCCTTGTTCAAGGGCACAATTGTGGCAGCCAGGATTCAAACCCACAACTTTCCAAACTATACTAGCACACTAGTCAGGCTCCTTAACCACTATGGTACCACCGCCCCTATCTTGTAGTAGGCTACAGTAGTACAGTGGTACTGCAAGGGACTGATACAGTAGGTGCATGACAGGGGTCCATCTAAACAGGTGAGAAATGCCCTGTAGTTTAGGTGCCATTCATGTCTGCATTAGCCTAGAACTCTGGATGTACCCTAGCGCTAGCAAATCAATTTCCTCAGCGAGTAGACCCACATCAAGCCATCAACAATAGGGAACCGTGGTATTCAACCACTGCTGGTGTTAATCCAATCACAACACACTGTGTGTGTGTGTGTGTGTGTGTGTGTGTGTGTAAGGACTGTGTGTGTGTGTGTGTGTGTGTGTGTGTGTGTGTGTGTGTGTGTGTGTGCGTTGGCTGGGCTTAGCGTTGTTTGAATTGGCTGGTTCAGTGCCCTGATTGGTCGTAGCCAGAGCCATACAACACGCTTTCTATGCTCTGGTCGTACTGCTATCCTATTAAATGCAGAGGCGGTTTGAAAGATTCCACCCCTAGGGTCTATCCATCGTGGCCAGACAATACATTACATTATATGTTATAGTCTGGCTTGTCATGCTAAACCTGCATAACTGCAAATTTGAAATGAGAAACAACCCTGCAATGGAGAGACAGTACAGTGTATCGCTTTCCTCACTGCTTCCCATTAAAGTTAAATCTGCAATCAGAGCAATTTTAGCCTCATGCTATATTTAGCTAAAAGCCCAGTATAAGGATATGAGAAATCATCCAGGCAGAGTTTTGAGAAGCTTAGCTGTGTCAGTCAAGTGCTGATGGCATGAAACTGGAATAAGCCCAGAAACAAGTCAAAGAGTTTCTTTCAGCTCTGCTAAGGACTAGCAGCCATTATCATAGTCATCGTAGCCTCCGATCACATAACAAGGCCATAATGGACTTTGTTACTGTTGATTCCTCTGCACAGAAAGTTTTCTTGGGAGTCTTTGAATTGCGATGTTGATGTTGATATGTTGACTGGCCTGTGAGTGGTTTGATGGAATTGTTGTCCTTGAGTTGGCTCGCCTCAATGTTTGTGATGTGAACTCGATTTGAACTTTTCCTTTCTGACTGCATTACAAAGCCAGTTCTTTGGCTTGTTTCTGCGCTTACATAAAGAACGCCTTTGAATTCCCAATGAGGAACCTACTCCAAACTTAGATTGTAGATTGTAGATGATGCTAATCATTATGTTAATGTTTTTGAGCAGTGCTGTCACTTCCAATGTAGAGGGTTGCTTTATCAACTGTTCAAAGACATGAAGAGGAGCTTTTGTAAGAGGAATCACAACCCATCAATGCATGGGCATTTTATTTATGATTGACTTGCATTTGACAAAAATATAAACATGGGTGGGACTGCAGTTTGGCACATGACTTTTCTTCATAAATGAATGAGGGAATCAGATCTTTTCATGTGGTTGTGGTGGTGGTGTAGTGTTATGTGCAAATGTGCGGGCATGCAAAAATCATTGTTGGGTTCACAAATGTATGCTTGTCTGCTCACAGTCCCTTGATTTGCTACTCATGATTGAACCCACCCACACAAGTTTGTGCAAAGGAATGCACATAAACACACAAAAACACACAGCCACACACAAACACACACACACACACACACACACACACACACACACACACACACACACACACACACACACACACACAAACCAAATAGTTCATGCAAGGTTGCTATATTTCAAGTGACTGTTTGGCCTTGTATTTTGCCAGAGCAGCTAAACTGCCCTGACTAGCGCTTATTGGAGAGCTCCATGGCCTTTACATGCCCAGAGGGATCAGGTCAGTTTTAGGGTGTAGTGTGTGTGTGTGTGTGTGTGTGGTGGTGGTGGTGGGGGGGGGGGGGGCGAGGGGTGGAGAGGGGAGGGTGCAGCATGGTGACCATCACTGCCCCCCCCTCCCAAACACACACACACACACACACACACACAAATACATGCAAACACACACACACAAACACACACACACACTGTCCAACCCCTCCACTCTGCCCCTGGCTCAAAGCTCTACTGTGTGCTGAGAGAGGGCTGCCTGCCAACCCAAATACTAAACACCAGTCTACTGCACTCAGTGTGCCACTGCAACATGCATGCATTGCAGTAAGTTACCCATATAAGGAACTGGAAAGAGATTATTTTGCTCTCATATCATCTGAAACTCAAGTCATCCATCGCTACAAATTGAATTTCTTTCCACATTTCTTCAGAGGGAAGTGAATTTACTAGGAATAACTTTTTTTCCAGTAAAAGCATGGTAGTGCTTTAAATATGTTTAGGTCTAGACAAAGTTCTGCATCTTCCAACTGTCACCACTCATCCTCACGTGTGTGCTCTAGCATTCGGAGTTCTGCCGTTATCTGTCATTGGGCTGAAACGCTTAGGTAACCTGAGCCAGCCTGCAAGCTTATCTGGCATGTTGCACAGCAATCACTAGCTTGGCACTGACCTGGGAAATGGCTTTGTGTGTGTGTGTGTGTGTGTGTGTGTGTGTGTGTGTGTGTGTGTGTGTGTGTGTGTGTGTGTGTGTGTACATCCAGTACATGTGTATATGCTGTACGTCTCCATCTGAGAGTACATGTGATAGATTGAGACTATACGCATACTGTTTCAAGCGTTGCCTTGACGTGACGCTACATCAGGCTGACCGAACAGGGCTAACAGGCATGCGCTGGCCTCCCACCTTCCGACCCTTTTCCCTCCGCATCTGTTCGGTCGCCGCACGAGACGCAAACTCCTACAGTCCTCCTCGGCCACCTGCTCCCACGGGTCAGCATCAAGGGCTACTGCTCCGGCTGCCAGATGAGCTCCATGTGAGTGTGAGACGGGCAGACAGGACCGGGACTCCGGCTGTGCTCTCTTTTCCTCTCCTCCTCTCCTGTCCTCTCCTCTCCTCTCTTTTCCTCTCCTCTCCTCTCCTTTCCTTTCCTCTTTTCTCCTCTTCTCCTTTCCTCTTCTCCTCTCCTCTTCTCTCCTTTCCTTTTCTCTCTTCCCCTCTCTTCTCCTTTCCTCTCCTCCTCTCCTGTCCTCTCCTCTCTTCTCCTCTCCTCTCCTGTCCTCTCCTTTCCTT
>JAODXP020000030.1:12108394-12147495 GCA_027497455.2 Sardinella longiceps
CTATCTCTTAATCTTTATCTCTCTCCCACCCTCCCTGTTTCTCTCTCTCTCTCTCTCTCTCTCTCTCTCTCTCTCTCTCTCTCTCTCACTCACTCACTCACTCACTCACTCTCTCTCTCTCTCTCTCTCTCTCTCTCTCACTCACTCACTCACTCTCTCTCTCTCTCTCTCTCTCTCTCTCTCTCTCACTCACTCACTCACTCACTCACTCACTCTCTCTCTCTCTCTCTCTCTCTCTCTCTCTCTCTCTCTCTCTCTCTCTCTCTCTGTGCTCCTCCTCAGACATCGGGCCTCTGCTGGGAGGGAGGATCCATGAGGAGTTGGGGAAGGAGGTGCGTCCTGCTCTGGATGGAGCGCTCAACATGGCTGCAGGTACAGCACAACTCTCCATCTCCACCTTCTTCTCTTTCTTGTCATACTTTCTTCTCTTCTTCTCTTCATCTCTTTGTTTTCATCCCCTTTTCTGTTTGCTCTTTCTCTTCAGTTCCTCTATCCCCTTCTTCTCTCCTCTCTTCTTTCTCATCTTGTCTTTCTTACTCATTTACTTTCTTTTCTTTACTGTTGTTTTTGCTCCTTTTTTATCTTAGTACTCTTACCCCCTCCTCTTCTCCTCTCTTCTCTTTTCTCTCCTGTCTTCCTGTGTTTCTTATCTTCTTTCTTTCTTTCTTTCTTTTCTGTACTCTGCTTTTTTCCTTTTTTTCCTTTTCTCTTGTTCCCAGTCACAGTTACCTCTATTATGTATGGAAGACTAATTTTCTCCTTCTGCAGCTTTGTGCTTCTTCTTTTGTCTCCCCTATCTTCTTCCTCTCTTCCTCTGTTTTACCTTCTGACACATTCTCTTCATCATCTCTTGTCTCCCTCTATCGTTTCTCTCCGCTTCTTTTCATTCGGCGCTCGTGAGAATCTTCCCCCTTGAAAGAATGGAGCATTGATAACATCATTATCTTTTTGCCGCGTGTGGAAGGTACACTTGGGCGTTTAGCGGCACGTTCTTTGAAGTGCCGCGCCGGTTTGATCATCCTCTTCTCTGGCTTACCGTTGAATAGGTCTTGAGACGCCAGTTTCGGAAAAAATGTACCCTTACACGTTTCCAAATGATGAGGTTGTCAAATCCCTGCGATTAAAAAAGGTGCAGTGCCTTGCAGAAAGCCCACGCCTACGCACACAGGCTCTGTCTTACTGTGACAATGCTAAGCACCACAGTCCATCTGTGTGCTGTTCATTCTACTGTTGATGTGCCTCGCAAGGCATTATCTCTCTCAGTGATGATGGCAAAGGCTGAAAACAATACCCCGCTGTGCAACACTCACATTTGTGTTCATTCACATTCTGACACGCATAAGCAATATCCATAGTTCAACAGCAGGCCGCTTAACTTACGTTTGTTTCAGACACGGGTTCAGTCGGTGCAGTTTGAAAGGAAGTGTAGCTGGCAAGAAGCAAACGTGTTCTACACAAGTAGCTGTAGATTACTTGCCTACTCACTTTCTTCCCATCTTCTCTTTGTCACGTTTTGGCCCCAAAAGTCAAAGTGGAAAGGGCCTTCAAAGGTAAAAGGGGCCTTCTGCTCTGTGATTGGATGTGATTCCCAACGTGACCCTCCCCCCTGTGCCTGGAGTCTCTTTGTGATTGGTTCCTTAATGGTTCCTCTGTTTCACTTCCCAATTCCTGATCCAATCAACAATCTCCTTTTGCATCCACTCCCTGGTTGTCCCGCACATCCCTGGTGTCCCATTGTTACCGTAAAAAGGACAAAGTTTGAAAGGCAAAGAGCAAAGATTTCATCATGCCAGTATGAGACTGAGGCCATCACTATCAATCTAGACCAATGTCTTTAACTTTGTCGACTTTAACTTTGAATTAGTACATCCTCCTTATCAGTTGTGGTATGTTGCCTGAGAAATTATCTGTGGATGTTTATATGTAGATGTAAGAATGGTTTAAGTGGTCAGGTAGAGATTATGAGGTTGTGTTGTGTCTGTGTCTGTGTGTTTGCAATGCTTTGTGTATGTGTATGTTCCCAATATGCGTATGCCTGTGCACCTGTGTGTGTTTTTCCAGTTTACATGTAAACTGTACAAGTTTTGTTGTGTATATTTGCTGTGTGTGGGTGGATGTTTTTGGATATCAGTGAGTGTGTTTGTGTATGTAAGCATGTGTGTGTGTGTGTGTGTGTGTGTGTGTGTGTGTGTGTGTGTGTGTGTGTGTGTGTGTGTGTGTGTATGGCGTGTGTGTGTGTGTGTGTGTGTGTGTGTGTGTGTGTGTGTGCATTTGTGTGTGTATATGGGTGTGTGTGTGTCTGTGTGTTTGTGTGTCTGTGTGTGTGTATGCTTGTGTACTGTATCTGTGTGTGTGTGTGTGTGTGTGTGTGTGTGTGTTTGTGCATCTATGTGTGCGTGCTTTACAAACTCACTTCCACCCTCCCCTCATGCTCCCAATAGCCATGCACGAGACGAAGGAGGCCCTGGAGAATGTGAGCATGACTCTGGAGGTGCTGCAGGACGGGGCAGGGAAGCTGCGCTTCAGCCTCAGCCTGGTGCGCAACGGCCTCAACAGCTCGATGGACGACCCCGTGTGCACCGTGCCCGGCTCCACCGCCGCCAAGGTCTGCAGCCGAGTTCACAGCTCTCTCAGCCAGCTGCACATCGGAGCCAACTACTCAGCGGTACGCAGAGATTATAGTGTGTGTGTGTGTGCATCACTCTTTTTCAGTCTGTCTGCCTGCCTGCCTGCCTGTCTGTCTGTCTGTCTGACTGACTGTCTCTCTGTCGGCAAACTTCTTAGTTTATTGTCTGTCTTTATCTCTCTCCATGTCACACCACAGTCACACACACACACACACACACACACACACACAGAGAGAGAGAGAGAGAGAGAGAGAGAGAGAGAGAGAGAGACAGAGAGACAGAGATGGAGAGAGAGAGACTTTTACCCTTGGTTATGGCCTGAGGACATTTTGGAATTGAAATTGTGTGGCCATCTGCGGAGATGCACAGTAGCTGCCATTAGGTCTTGGACATAATGTGCTTTTATATCACTGCCCTTCTTTCTGCCTCTACTTCATTCTTCCATTTCCACAGTCTCCTGGTCCACATATTCTTCCACCTAATTTTAGCCCCTCTGCAGTAGGCTATGTGGATCTTGTGTAGAATAGAATAGAATAGAATAGCTTTTACCGCCATCAATACAATACAGTGCCCCACAGACAGAAAAATACACATACTATAGGGTTTAAACACCTCCAACTCACCACCATACATAACACTCCCCCATCTACCCATACACATAGCTACAGTACATTCAACACTCTTTCATATCCACATATGACAAACCCTGGTACGCAGAACATAGACACAGACATCGCTCACATGCTTTCAATGTGGTACAAACAACAACAGCAATAGCAACAGCAATTACCGCCAGTGGCCCTCTTTGTGCAAAGGTTGTGTTTACAATATCTTTATTCTTTATTTCAGACACCAATACCAGGGTCCATATCTAATAAAATGTACATACAGAATAAATAGATAAAAAGAAAAGAAACATAACAAGACAGACCTCACATCACAACATTTAGACATAAAGACAGGCCCTCCAATGTTTCCTTAGTTTAGATAAATACCTCATGGTATTTACCATGTGTCTATCTGCGATACTGAGTGACTCTTGTGGTTTTTACCCTCTGTTCCAGTTGTCAGACGTTACTGCACAGCTTGAGAAGGTCAACGAGGCCCTGAAGACAGACCTCAGTGGCATCGTTCAGAAGGTCAGGCACTGGGATGGACTACTACTTCCTGTAGCCTTTGGGGCCTTATATGGCACACGTTCAGCTCGTCAACCTACATTTGACATTTGTTTGCGTTTTATTTTTTGTTTTGTTATATTTTTGTATCCTCTTGTTTTCTTCATAGGGTTACGCATCTTTTAATGATACCCCAACCATGGTGACAGATCAGACTAGGAATGTGGTTGAAGGTGGGTGATGGTCATACTGTATGTATTTGCAGGACATAAACATAAAATCCCAATTGTTATAATCGGTGTTGAGGTGGATGACATTTTTTGTGTGCTAAAAATTTTTGTTTTAATTGCTTCCATTTAATTGCTTGATTTACTGCAATTTTCTCCCTCTATGTCCAATGCGCTCTCCCTCTCTCTCTGTCTCTCTCTCTCTCTCTCTCTCTCTCTCTCTCTCTCTCTCTCTCTCTCTCTCTCTATCTCTGTCTATCTTTCTCTCCTCCTCCCACACATATTCCCACTCTCTGTGTAGGTGTGCGTGACATGCTGGATGGCATTGGCACAAACATCACTGGTTTCTCAAAGCTGATCCCTGTGCACCACTCCCTGACCAACTTCACCATCGCCATCAGCCACACTCACTCCCAGATCGAGGACTTGTACCCTGAAGTAGACCGCTATGACTTCTACAGGTACCTCTACCTACTCGCTACTCTTATAAAGGGCACTATATGTTCCTAAAATAAAATTCCTTGACAGTGATCATTTTGACATCACAAGTGTGTGTACTATGCTTTGGCGAAGATGTAAAACTTGTTTATAGTGATGACTGCATGTTTGCACAGATTCCTGTGAAAATGCTAAAGATAATTTATACCACTCTAATTGAGTTTTAGTTGCATCGACGGATAGGTGAACCTTATATAGGCCACTATCTGTAAGGCCCTATAGAAGATTAACTCTGAGCTTTGTTCCAGGTGGGTAGGCTGCATCACCCTGTGTTGTATGGTGGTGATGGTGCTGGCCTTCAACCTACTGGGCATGCTCTGTGGCATCCTAGGCTTCGACCGCCACGCCACCCCAACCACCCGCGGCTGCATCTCCAACACCGGCGGCAACCTGCTCATGGCGTAAGTCAATCTTTGTTTGTTTTTTCACGTCATTGCAGAGCAGCGCTACAGTGATAACATGAGCCTGTGTGTCATTGTGTTGATAATGCTATTGATAGGTGCTGTACTTGTGCGCAGAGACTGTATAAGGTGTTACTGATAGATTCAAGATATATGTGACATTGTTAATAAGGAGTCTTTGTGTGTGTGTGTGTGTGTGTGTGTGTGTGTGTGTGTGTGTGTGTGTGTGTGTGTGTGTGTGTGTGTGTGTGTGTGTGTGTGTGTGTGTGTGTGTGTGTGTGTGTGTGTGTGTGTGTGTGTGTGTGTGTGTGTGTGTGTGTGTGTGTGTGTGTGTGTGTGTGTGTGTGTGTGTGTGTGTTCTCTCTAGTGGTGTGGGGTTCAGCTTTATCTTCTCTTGGGCGCTGATGGCCGTGGTAGCGGTCAGCTTCGTGGTGGGTGGCAACGTAGAGAAGCTTATGTGTGAACCCTTCCACACCAAACAGCTGTTCAAGGTAAACACACACACACACACACACACACACACACACACACACACACACACACATTGACATTTCACTGCTCTGATTCTAGACTAATCACACACCAAGGGTCACATTTGGAGCCCCAGTATTCATTGTTATTCATTATCTAGTATATTTACAGGTGAGTGTATGTCCACTAGAAGATAAGAGTCCATCCTTGTCATTTCCAAAATTCTTCAATGTTCGTCCATCTCCTCCTCCATTAGATTGTTGTGTGTACATTGATGTATTGATGCTTTTATTTTTTTTTGTCATTTTTAATCCATGAAGGGTCTTGTATTTCACAGGTGTTGGACACCCCTCACCTCATCATGCCCGCCTGGAAGAACTTCATCCCTGGCTACCTGTTCAACGATCCCGAGATGGACGTGACCGTGGAGAGCTTTTACAGGTGAACACATTCCACATGATGCACAAGATGGCAGAGGACATACAACATGACAAACAGTACAAATAACCCAATGACACACAATTGTTTCTAGTCAGCACTGGGAATTAATAGTATAATATTTGTATTACACTCTTTACACTCACGTCCTGTGTAGAGGGGTTGTGGCAACAATAGCTATCGTAAGCCACAAGGTGGCAGTGTTGAGGCTGTCTATAAGGCAGCATATGCATAAGAACATGTTGTACTTGAGCTGCTCAATGTATGGATTCCTACTCTCAGCTCTAGATTTAGCCAGTGCTCAGAATCCCATAATAACCCCAGGGACATTACTAAGATACTCAATAGTGCTCTTTAATTACCTGCCATATTTTCTCTCCCTGTCAGCAACTGCAAGGACAATAGAGGGATCTACTCTGCCCTACAGCTGGATAAGATCTTCAATGTCTCTGCTTTCCTGAACACTAGTGTGGTAAGGACACTTCACTGCTCTTCCCCAAGCCTGGACATCATCACACTTTTATTTTGAAAACATGCCCAAGACAGGAAATATGATCAATCACCTACTTAGCATTTTTATATGTAGATGATTGATAATTGATAAAAAAAAAGCAGTGTCTTTGTGAGGAAAATAAATGTCAGGATTCATCAGCATTCTGACATTAGTATGAGGATTAGAATGAGAATATAATCTGACCACTCTAGTCATTGGGGAATTTAATTTCTGTTTATTAACTTAATGACCTAATGATAGGGACTCTAGGAGACTTATGTCCATCCATGCTCTCACACATAGGTTTACTATAGAGTATTTCAACTGGGGCCATTATCACTCATGCTAACAAAACAATGCCATATGAACAGCTTACCTTAGCACAGCTAGCATCAAAGTCTCCATTTAACTGTTTGACCCTAACGGCCCTGCTGTACCTTGTGCCTTGAGCCAGTGCCAGCCTTGAGCTTTATCTAATGTCTGGAACAATGGCTCGGCCCAACGGCTCCCCATGGTCTCAGCATCTTGCTCACCGACTCAGGGCCAGCTGGCCGGCTTAGGGACCTTCGTCTGGTCTAGGGGGATGTTCACGAGGAACAGAGAGGGGACTGGGATAGTGGCCAGGATGCTCCATAGAAACCAATGCAAATGAGCATTAGAGAGGCTGTGCACTGCTGAGCAGTAAGTGTGTCTCTTTAGTGTTTTGATCTATGTGTAGAAGACAGTGAGGCATCATGGGAAATGTTTGTGTTGTAGAAGTAGACGTACCTGGGCAGAGATAGGGTACAGTCTTTAGGTAGTGGCTTCCAAAACACTTCACTGAAGTGCCATGCTTATGGGAGTACAGTTAATTTACCCCAAGCCGGGGGCACATAATGTGGGCTTTGTGGCGGTGAATGCAAGTTGCCCCTGGAAGCCCTCGTAGCGATTAGGAATGTGAAGGGGCGCTCAATGTAAAGTCCTTTGTCTCCGTGGGCAACGACGACATCCTGTTCTGGTTACTGGGTGCCCATACTGAAAGCCTAATGGCAAAGACTTGCCCTCAAGGTTACGTAACACTCTTCTTCGCAGTGTAAACAAGGAATGGTTTTTCATTGTCACTGGTCACTCACTGGGCACATAGGAGGTCCACTAAGCTTTAGGAGTCTTGGAGGGACTTATATGGTTGCGCCTGTCAGGAAATGCATAGGAAAGATGTTGTGCTTGGCAGTCTCAAGTGCTGGTGTGTGCTCAATAAAACATCTGGATAGGGCTGCCTCTCTGTGTGATAATATAGAGCGAAATGCATGGAATTGTCAACAGATCGGCTCATTGCTTAAAATACCAATGATCTTACATCCATGGAATAAACTTTGGTCTTTAATTAGGTGAAATGTGAAGGATGAACTGATAGCGGCATTACTTTTTTTTTTTTTTTTTTTTTTTTAGCACTTACGCAACTTCATGTGTGCTAACAGTTGGGATCAATGTTTGTAACAAGAAAGCGCATGAACTGACATGACAAGTACAGCATGTTTCAGACTTTAATTGCTCAGCTTATATAAGTGTATTAAACCTTCAGGCTATTGATCATCAAGTGTGACAGAAGATAGTCTGCACTTTTCCCTCTAGCTACATTCATTCTTCATTCGTTCCAGAGGTTATGTTTTCACCGGTGTGTGTCTGTCTGTCTGTCTGTCTGTCTGTCTGTCAGTGTGTCTGTGTACAACATAACTCGGAAATTACCTCATGGATTTGGATGAAATTTTTTGAACAACGTGTGTATTGGGATAAGTAAGAACTGATTTCATTTTGGTGGCAATCGGTGATACAGAACACCATCTGAGACCACATTGCCTTGACGGAGGTCTGCGCTCTCTGAGCGCTTTTCTAGTTTCTAATGTGCCCATGTTGTGTTTTTTTTCTTTCTCTCGTAGTTCACAGAGGACGTGGGACGGGTAATCGATGGCGTGAGGGTAGACCTGAGGAGCATCATCCTTCTGGAGGCAGAAGGCAAAGACAACCTGGCTCGCTTCACTGAGACTGGCATCGGAGACATTGACTACTCTGCCTACCTAGAAGAGGTGTGAGACTCACCAGTTTATGAGGGTGGGGGGTGTTGAGAAAAGGAATTGAGCATCTTTTAATTCTATGAGGGAGTAGCTGTGCTGTAACATTTTGTCCAGTCCCATAGCAGTGCAACATCAACATTGCAAGGTTGGGCAAGAGGAGAACTTATGAGAGATGAATAGACTGCTAGACACTTAGACGCTAAAAGCTTCTTTCCTGAACATAGATTAAACCTAGTCTTAGACTAAAAGCATTTATTTATTTATTTATTTATTTTTTTGAGTGAACATATTCAGGTTGTGTTTCTTTTAGTCTAAGATTATACGGTATCTTACTGTAAATCATCCCAAGAGTGTGCAAGAACAATGTGTATTGTCTCCCAGAATGGGGGCAGGAAAAGCCCCAGTGTACAGTGGAGCGTGTCCCATTACTCTGTGTGTGTGTCTGGTCCCCTTCCAGGTCAACAAGAGAGTGACGATGGTGGACCTGCTCGCCTTCGCCAAGGAGCTGGATGCCCAGAGTGACCAACTGGTACGTTTTTTTTTTTTTTTTTAAATTCTATTCTCTTCTCTTCCTCCTCCGGACCCAGTAAAACAAACAACCCAATGGAGAAAAGCCGCAAAACCCACGCCGTATAATCTCCCATATATATAAGATGGCAGTGCCTTTCATTTTGCTCACGGTTTCCCAATTTGCCCGTTTTAATGGGTATTCATATAGAGAAAAAATCCCAAAAGGGGTAAAGGGAGGTTGGCATTGGGTTTCTTATCGTTGCTTTTATTTGCCTGCACTGCACTGCACTCCTGCAGTCTTCTCGGCTCCAGACGACGCTCGGGAAAAAGCTGCTTTATTTTTTGCCTAGCCCTCAAGGGCTCCTGGACCAACACAAGCCCCCCATTCATTCTGGAAGGTTCCGAAGGGATTGGGAGTGGGTCCAGAGGGCTTGTGCTGGCTGTAATTGAGCCGTCTTCTTAAAGCGAGCCACTCTGTAATCTCTATAGGGAGTTTCTGTGTGTGTGTGTGTGTGTGTGTGTGTGTGTATGTTTGTCTGTCTGTCGGTCCATCAGTTAGTCCAGCTGGTGTCCACCTGTACCTCCAAAGTATCGAAAGTGGAAAATCAAACAAAGTGTGTGGGGGGTGGGGGGGGATGTGTAAAGTACAGTATGTGTGTGTGTATGTTTAATGCACGTGTGTGTGTGTGTGTGTGTGTGTGTGTGTGTGTGTGTGTGTGTGTGTAATGTGTGTGTGTGTGTGTGTGTGTGTGTGTGTGTGTGTGTGTGTGTGTGTGTGTGTGTGTGTGTGTGTGTGTGTGTGTGTGCGTGTGTGTGTGTGTGTGTATGTGTGTGTGTATGTGTATGTGTGTGAAAGTGCTATATATGTGTGTGTGTGTGTGTGTGTGTGTGTGTGTGTGTGTGTGTGCGCACACAAGCGCGTGCGTGTAATTTCAAATGTGAAAGTAAAAAGGAAGCTTATATTCCACCCCATAATTAACACTGATGCTGCTGGGCAGCTGGTGTGTCTCTCCCTTCTGTGGCTTTGTGTGGATTCCATTAGATGAAGTGCATGCATGCATGGGCCCCTACTGTACTTTACTGTGTCTTTCTGCTGAGGCAGCAGCTGCTAAGGAAATGGATGCAGACTGCTGGAGCTCAGGCTAGGAGTGCCGGGCTGGACAGGGAGCTCAGCTGTCATCATATATGAATAAATCTTTTTTCATTTTTTTATTTTTTGCATGGTACAGCTTTCATCAAATGTCCGATATATATAGATTGTTTGCCTAATAGTAGGGGAAGCTAACCAGTTGAATGAACTATGTGTATAGTAGTCATTGTTTAAAGCTAGAATTAAATTTTCTCTGCTGTCCTTTCCCCTCCCTCCATCCCCTCCTTTATTTTTCTCTTCCTGTTCACTCCTCCTTTCCTCTCTTTTCCTCTCCTCTCCTCTCCTCTCTCTCTCCACACAGCCAAGGGGCTCCCTGCAGACGTCTCTGAAAGGCCAGGCCAGCACCCTCCGCCAGATCCACACCCAGCAGGTCCTCCCCATGGAGCAGTCACTGGTAATCAATCACCAACCTCAATCTACCTTTTTCACACACACAGGCAGCAGCTCTGGGATCGGCTGCCTCAGTCTGAGATATGACCAATTACCTATAAATTCACTTTGTGCACTTTTCTGATGCACCTTACTGTAATAATGCTGGCTATAGTTTATTGCTTGGTTTAGCTGAGTATGACTTGAATCACAGCAATCGAACATTTCACATCACATCACACACAGATGCAGCAAAACAAACAAAGACCATATCAAAGAGATGGAAATCACCAAAAATAGATTAAAACCTGAATATGTTTACATCTCACATACAAAATACAGAAACACCCAGACTACACATTCAATGTATCACATTTCCAAATATGAAGTTGCAGTCCATTCCATCAGTGTAAATAAAATATAACAATACACACGTATAACAATACAAGTAGTATAGTGTGGGTTTACTCTGTGAAAGTTCTCTCCTGACCTTGTTGATCTCTTGATTTCCCCCAAATAATGGCTTCCCAGAAATATGTTAGAGCGAGGGTAAGCTTGTGTCCATTTTGTTTTTTTTGTTTTTTTTTATATATATATATACAGTATATATACACAACATTTGTTTCATACCATTCCCAGAACCATGCACTTTAATGTTTTGTTTAAAATGTTTTATATGTGACCACCAGAACATTTTGACTTGGATAGTTAAAAATATGTTGTTTTTCTTGTGGGGATATTTAAAATGAAGTCAGTCGTCCATGTAATATAAAGTCTGGATTTAAAAATGCAGTATAATTTCCACTCTGATTGTGTGTTAAAATGGCATTCTTTTGTATATAGAATCCCCAATGATAATCTTATCATTGCCAAAACATGATTTTCAATCATTTGTCATCAATCATCGCCATAAACCAACACATTTCATTGGGGCCTTTTTTTTGAGGTTTGCTTAATACACAACAGATTGTTTTGTCCAGTTCTCTGTACCTCAAAGCACAAATCAACAGTGGGTTTTGTCTCAACTACTGAAGGCATGTAGAAAACTTTGACTATCCAAAGATGTACAGAGTTGTCCATTCATTTAAGACATACAGTACTGTACTCTGGCATAACATCTCCTGTGGATTGTGCTTCCAGGTCAGAGGTGAAATATTTGTCTCAGCTTCATGTACTGCCTCAAACTTCATTGTCTAAAATGAAAGGGAGCTATTTGTGACACTGCTCTTTGCATTTGCATTTAAAATGGCAGACATGTTTGGAACAAATATGAAGTTTGTTTAAGTGTGCATAAGAAGAGGTCATTATGGCTCTAGCATGGCAGTATCCATCTTTAAGTGTTTCACTGCAAAGCTCACTTAGCACTGAATAGTGGTCCTTTTACTGCTTGTCCAAACTCAATTTAATGAGATGGCAGGGGGGGGGTCAGTTGTCTTTACAGCTGTTTGCATTTAGCCCAGTGGTCTCCACCATGTCATGCCTCATCACAGGACAACCTTATATTATGTGGGCTCCATAGTGAAGCATTTAAGCGCAGTGACCTCTTTGTGTGGGGAGATGGAAGGAGTGCCTGTGTCACTGTGGCTAATGTTGTAATGTTTTTTCCTTCTCCTCTTGAAGACAACACTGAGCCAGAGCATCCGAATGCTGCAGATGACCTCCAGAGAAGTGACCGTGAGTGGAGACCAGACTCTTCTTCTGAAGGCCCTCCGTACTAGTGTCTGTGCAGAAGAGATAGAGATAGTCTTTCTTATCTTTCAGAGATCCATAGAACACTTGAAACAACACTTGGTGTGTGTGTGTGTGTGTGTGTGTGTGTGTGTGTGTGTGTGTGTGTGTGTGTGTGTGTGTGTAAATGTGTGTGTGTGTGTGTGTGTGTGTGTTTGTGTGTGGGTTTATGTGTGTTTGTGTGTGTTGTGTAAAATGAGATGAATTTCACAGCTTCTGAGAGGATCGACATTGTTTTTATAATTTTTTTCCGTACATTGTTTTTTTTTTTTGCTCTTCTAAAACTCCAAATGGATTATATGTGTGAGGAATTGCGTGTGAGGAAAGTGTGGTATGACGTGCTATGCATAATGCTTTAATCTCCTCAGAGCAAGGTTGCCTCTGTCTTGAGTACCATTGATGCGGCCCAATATCTCATCTCCCATAACGCCACCTACGTGGTCAGTCAGGTAAATGTGCTTCCAACGTCTTACCCCCTAAATTTAATACATTCATGGCAGTTATTACTCTATGTTACATCTGACAGAATGACACCCCAAGGTAGACTAAAAAATACAAATTGTGTCTTTTGTTTTTAACAGGAGACCGAGAGATACAAACAGAACATTATTGGATACTTCGCCCAGTACATAAACTGGGTCAAGGCCTCAGTGAGTATACCATTCCTCGACTTATTTTTTATGGCCTGTGAGACTTCAATTTAAAAACCATCCAAGTTAATGGCTTTAGTTACCAAGAGCCTGGCAAAGGAACTCAAGTGTTGGTTGTAAAGTAGAACTTTCCTTGACATTTAGTCTTAGTCATTTCCGATGGTTAAATTAGCCCTGTTTGGTTCTCGTAGCACCTCATTCGTTCATTCATTAATTCTCTCTCTCTCTCTCTCTCTCTCTCTCTCTCTCTCTCTCTCTCTCTCTCTCTCTCTCTCTCTCTCTCCTCTTTCTTTCTCTCCCTCTCTTTCTCTCCCTCCCTCTCTCTCTCTCTCTCTCTCTCTGTCTCTCTCTCTCTCTCTCTCTCTCCCTCTCTCTCTCTCTCTCTCTCTCTCTCTCTCTCTCTCTCTCTCCCTCTCTCTCTCTCTCTCTCTCTCTCTCTCTCTCCCTCTCTCTCTCTCTCTCTCTCTCTCTCTCTCTCTCTCTCTCTCTCTCTCTCTCTCTCTCTCTCTCTCTCTCTCTCTCTCCATCATGCAGCTGGCCCTGGAGGTTGCCCCATGCAAGCCCTTCAGCAACATTGTGGACACGATGGAGATTGTGGCCTGCAGCTTCCTCATTGACTCAATGGTAAGAGACCATAATGGGCCCTTTCAGAACGCTGCTGCAGCAGCCCTGACTGTGGTTGACAGCAGCAGACTGGTCTGGATTGGACAGGGTGGGGTTGGTTTGGGGGGGTGGGGTGGTGCTTGGTTACCCTGATGGGCAGGCAAGGTGGAGGCTGAGGGGTTTGGGGTGTGGGGACTTTGGGTGGGTGAGGTGTGGGGTTGGGTTGGGTTGATTGGGAAGAACGTTGGTCAGGGTGGTAAGGGTGGTGATGACAGGCGGTTTGGGTGTACTGTTCACGTGTTCTGAGCTGGTACGGAATGTACACATGCATGTTCTGGAAGGCAAAAAGAAAGGAAAAAGGAGAGTGAAAAGAAAGTCACAGAGAGAGAGAGAGAGGGGGGGGAGAGAGAGAGAGAGAGTGCAGAAAAAAGTGACAGGACGGCACATTCTCTTGGGGCAAGGGGCAGGAGGTTGGACAGGAGTACTAGTGTGTGGTGTGGTCAGAGCTGTCAGAGACCCTGGAGTGCTGTGTGTGTGTGTGTGTGTGTGTGTGTGTGTGTGTGTGTGTGTGTGTGTGTGTGTGTGTGCATGTGCGTGTGCGTGTGCTGTGTGTGTGTGTGTGTGTGTGTGTGTGTGTGTGTGTGTGTGTGTGTGTGTGTGTGTCTGCGTGTGTGTGTGCGTGTGTGTGTGTGTGCGTGGGTGGAACGGCTCCCCAAACCAAAAGCAGTATGGGGCTGATTTATGTCAGAAGTTCCCAGGACAAGCTCAGAGCAGACACACTGGAGGAAGAGGAGGTTAGTTCTGTGGGTGATGTGGAGGAAATGGGGTGGAGGTTGAAATGGGGGTCTTATAGACCTCAGGAACTCCATGTGTAAATGAGGCTCTGTGTGTTCTTATCTACACCCCACCCCACCCACCCCTAAAACCCCCAAAAAGAAAAGAAAAGAACTCTCTCCTCCTTTCCTCCGTGCCTTCAATGGTCCACTTCCCCTGCTTCTGGAGTCTGTCGGATGATTAGACCGATTCTTTAATGCCATTCAAGTGTTCAGTCGGGGGGGGGCGTCAAATGAAAACAGCCTTACATAAGGCATGTGAGTTTACGTACTGTGTGTGTGTGTGTGTGTATGTGTGTGTGTGTGTGTGTGCTTATGCATGCAGATTTGTATGTGTGGATGTGTATTTGTATGGCGTGTTCATGTTTATTTGCATGCATGAGACTACATTTGTGTGTGTGTGTGTGTGTGTGTGTGTCTGTGTCTGTGTCTGTGTCTGTATCTGTGTGTCAGACCACTCGTTACACTCACTCTCTAATGGCAGGAAGCGCTTGACTCCCTTAACGAAGGGGAAGCAATTAACCCCCTGGTAGCCCAGTCCCCTAGCCACCGAGGGACCCTGGGGCCAGTTTTGAGGGGGGGGGGGGTTAATCCACCAGGAAGTGTCTGGAGCTGCAGGCTCTGGGTGCTTGTTAAAGCCCACTGTGTGATTGTAAATGGGCTGCTGCTGGCACAGGGAGATGGAGTGGTGAAGGGGCCAGGTTGACTTTAAAGCGTAGCTCTGGGGTAATTTCAAACATAGCCCTGTTGCACGAGCCTTCTAACAGCACTAGATAGCGCATGGAATGAAAGAATTTGGAACGGCATAGACCGAACGCGAACACAGTGGCGAACAAGCACTTTACATTGAGTCACTAGAACCTATTTTTTCTTTCGGTTTTGAATAATTGGAGTTCCAGTGACTCAGTGTAAAGTGCTTGTTTGCTTCTGCGTTCGAGTTCTGTCTGTTCTGTCTGTTTTTTTTTCACTCGCTAATTAGTGCATTTAGCACGCTCGTTCAACAGGGCTACTGTATGCTTGTATGCTACACTTTAAACTGACTCTAACTCCAGGTCCTCAACACAGAGAAATCTGAAATAGCTAGTTAGTTAGTTTGTTACGGTAAGACCCTTATCCAGGTGTGTAATTGCTAAAAGTGCAAGCATGTTGTCTAATGCTGTGAACAATTTTATCGCACCAATTCCTCCGCAGCACCAGAGTGTTAACTACTGATTACAATCAATGGCCAGAAGGTATTTAACTTTACACCTCGCTGCCATTGAAGTTGCTTATGTCAAACTTCAAACACTAAAAAGCTATATAAAATGTAGCAGGGCAGACAATTATACTGTGATGTACAAGAGGTTCTCCTGTATGAAGGCGTCCTCTGCAAATATTCAAGTACCAGATATACACACATACACATTTGAAACCTATGTATGTACAGTATGCATGTACAGTATATGTATGTATGGCCATTTTTTTTACAATATGGGGTGGCCCATGCTTGCACAGCAGAGTGTGAGTGGAGGCATGCCTGCTCAAGGCTGCCAGGAGGAGATGAAAGCTGATCAGTGTAAAGCTGTGAAAACATCACCAGTGGTGGCTATGGCCGCCGAGACTGGGAGGTGCAGAGACCTGCTGCGGTACGGTACACAGCCTGCGGCGTTGGGGTGGGATATGGGAACAGGTAGACACTCTCTGCCCCCTGTGTGTGTGTGTGTGTGTGTGTGTGTGTGTGTGTGTGTGTGTGTGTGTGTGTGTGTGTGTGTGTGTGTGTGTGTGTGTCTTGGCCCAGTCAGACGGCACTGCTCTTAGGGGGAACAGTCTGGGTATTAGCTTTCCTCACCCATCACGCACACAGAGCTGTCAAAGGCGTTGGTTTAATGGATTGGATTGGCTTGCGTAACCAGTTTGCTGAAGGATTTAACGTAGACAGGGGTGCATGGACTGCTTAAATGGTGGTGCACATGAATGGGGGAAACTGATTGAATGGACATAGCTGTGTTAACTCTAAAGTTATGTTAACCCTGGAACTGGGTTGTTGCTTAAGCAGCCATCATTGCCCAGGCTTTTTGATTGACAGTTGAATAAAGAAGTATTGTGTAATGTTTTGTGTAAAGTAAACCATGACAGTGGCTAAGGAACAGATAAGAATGTTTTTAATGGCACATTACACTACTGTCACTTCACTACCAACATTAAAGGATTTATCCAGAGTAAATCAATCCCTGTTGATTCAGCTTGCTAAGCGCTGTCAAAAGCTGTATGAATGACCAGATTTTGTGCAACGCTGACCGAAATGAAATGGCGAAACGCTAGCGAACACCAAATCAAGCGAAGCAGGCATATCAAAACAAAATCAAATTGATCAGGTTTTGTTTTGATATGCCCGATTCACTTACTGCCATTTTGCCACCTCAGTCTGCGTTGCATGAAATTTGATTATTCACTCAGCTATTGGCAGCATTTAGCAAGGTGAAACAGCTGGGCTACGTGTTGATTCACTCTGGATAAATCCTTAAATAGCAGCCCCAAAACTAGTCTGTAGGTGGTGATGGCTGTGCTGTTAATGTTATTGTTGTTGTTGTTGTTGTTGTGTTTTTGTAGAACACCTTCTGGTTTGGGCTGGGGGGAGCCACCCTCTTCCTTCTGCCTAGTGTGATCCTGGCCGTCAGACTGGCCAAGTTCTACCGCAGGATGGACACGGAGGACGTCTACGATGAGTAAGTGTGTCCGCCGTGCACATCTGAAGGGCCACACTCATTTTGGTTTCACGGGATGTCAGTGTCAGAGTTTGGGAAATATCTCAAATATTTCAAGCATTCAGACAAAAACATTTAAGTGTTTATTGCAATGTTCTGCCAAAAGTAATGACTAGTTTGCCATGTTTAGTGAAGTACTATTGAACAAACAAATGTCATTGCTCATTTTAGCAAACTGTCTTTATCCCATCAAAAGACCTCTATATGCCTACAGGACATCTTTCCTTTTTTTTTCTCTGACTCTATCTCTAAAACTTCTCATTACTTAAGTCTCACTTCATTTCTCCCTCTCTCTCCCTCTCTCTCTCTCTCTCTCTCTCTCTTTCTCTCTCTCTCTCTCTCTTTCTCCCCATTGCTGCAGTTCCTCTGTTTCTGGAACTTGGCATTTTACTTTGTGATAACCATTCTGCCGTTTCCATGACAACCACTCCTCCCCTTTCATTTCTCTCTGTCAGGCACTTTGCACTTTACAAAAAAATACATACAGTAAATACAAATATGAATATAAATATACATACATTATATATATATAAAATGAAGTATTACATCTTAACTTGTTCTTTTTCAATGATATGAAATCACCCTCTCTATGTATATAGTAACCTACTGCGACAGACAAGTCACCAAGTGTCTTGATCTTGGCTAGCGGTGTCCGTTAGCCGCTGTCCAACTGGTGTCTTTGTGGACAAATCTTATGGTGCAATTTTCATGGACTTTTACAGCAGACCGTTAACATCTTTGCCTGTTTTGTATCTTTTTAGCTTTGAGACAATACCCATGAAAACGTAAGCTTCACGATTTCCCCAGTCCTAACCTCTCCTGTCTGTTTTTCTAAAGTCTCTAATTTTATCCTCACTGCAGTTTTGTACATAAATGCCACTGCTGGTTTTGTCTGGTGCTGGCTGGGCTCTAGCTCTTAGTATTGGAGTGCATTGCGGGTGGAGGGTCTGGCTTTTTCCCTGTGCTGTCTTTATGAAGAACAACAACAACAAAAAAAAAAACCCTTATCAAACACAAAGGGCTGTTTACTATCAACTCCTTAATTACATTAATACCAGACAGTCATCCTGCTCACTTACATTGTAAGATAAAACATTTGTACTATGGGTATTTTGTACACATTATATACTTGTGCTATATACTAGCACTTATATTATCAGGCTTAGCCATAATAGTAACTCTACATCTTTCCTTCACAACCGGTGGATAGCATGCCATATGTGTGAAGTCCTTTTTTTTGTTCCGTTTTCTGTGTATTTCATTTGGTTGTTAATTGTCTTAAGTTTTTGGTTTGGTTTTTATTTTATTTATTTTTTTTTTACAAAAGTAACATTTCGTTTGCAGTATGGAAATTGGTTATAATGGTTATCATAATGAGCGTTTACGAGGTATCGCAAACCCAGTTATGAGAAGGTAAAACACACTCTTGCATCCCCCCCAGACTGCATGCTAATGACCTGCATGCCTTTACTTAGCATTTGTTTGTTTGTTTGTTTGTTTGTTTGTTTACCATCGGGGAGGAGTTAAGGGATTGCACAGTATTTTGGGGGGTTGAGTCATGAATGCATCAGGCCTTGTATTCAGAGCATCCTCTCATTCACTGCATGCCCATAAATGCCTATTCACTTGAGCACCAAATAAATTAGATAGTGCTTATTCAGAGGTGCACTATACAACCACAATGTAAACCACGCTGTCAATACTTTAACGTTTGATGAACTGAGGGCCCTATCATGCACGGGCGCAATGTGCTGTCGTGAACTATTATAGCACAATAAATTCTTCCGTGTCTTCATAGCACAATTAAATTGTTACTGTCTAGAGAGGCCAAAATCAACTTCATCCATGCAGACATCTATTGATTTTACTAGACATTATGTAAGATATCCAATGTTTTCATTTCCGCACCGAGAATGGATGGTTCATGTTCCGCCAGGGTCATATTACAGACACACCAAAGTCTGTGCACTCTGAGACTGCCTGGTTTGAACTCCTTGAAAGGCAATTAGAGACTGAGCTGTCATTGATTAATTCACCCATAACACACCCATGATGCTGGGTGCAATGTTCATAAATCCCACTGTGAAAACACCAGAATTTTGCGTGAGCGCCCTCAAACAACTTTCCCTTCATGTCGTTGAGAATGCGCGACTGATCATGAAAATAGGGCCCATTATGTGTTTGTGGAAACTTATTACAACTAACATTTTAATTGAAGAAAAATTATTATTTATTTATTTATTTATTTATTTATTTTTAAGTTTAAAACTAAAAATTAAATCAGTTTCCACAAGTATTTTGAGTTCACAAAACGGTTTAGGGCTGGTGCTTCAAAAGTTCACTACGTAGTGCATGAGTTGATGTTCTGAACAGGAACATGGTAATAGACAGGAGACACAAGCATTGTGCATGATGGGAGAGGAGAGGAGATTTTAGCCCCTCCTTCTCCCCACAAATCTGGGCATCACCTTAAGCACTGCCCTGGGTGTTGCTAACACATTGATCACCTGGCTGGCTAGCGCACCTGAGCTGAACGGTCTTTGGTCTTTTTTCCCATCAACTGAGTCTTCCAGGCAACACTGCCTTTGAGGCACTAATCCCCTCAGTTTAGGGATATGATGAGGGTTGAGGGGGTTAGGGTTAGGAATAGGGTTAAGGTAGTGCCTTTTAGGCTGTGCTGCCTGGAAGGTGCCGTTGGGGGCAAAAAACACCATTGAGCCACCTGAACCAGCTAACCCCTCCTAATCTCCACGCTGAGGCCCCGGCCTGAGCACTGCTGCTCCAGCGCTGAGGTGCCTTCTACTAACTGCATGTTGCCTGTATATGGTACTCGCATGCTGAACGGGAAGAAAAGAAATGCAAAAACACTAAGCATGCTTGCTTTGAATCATGGGTAATCAGGGTTCGAATCATGGGTAATATACGAATTCTGCTTTTCATTGTTGCATCATTACGTTGTTGTTGTTGTTATTGTTGTTGTTTAGTTTTTGTTTTGCTAATTGTAAGCGGCATGTCTGATAGCATGTGATTTTGATATCCAGCAACTGAGAGAGAGCATGTGACTTGGGGCGCAGCTGAAACAGCTCCCCCCCTTTACCTCTAACAATACCATCCACCCATATGGAGCCTGTCTAACCGCATGCCTTTTGACTGGGACTCGCCGCCTCAGGCAGGCAGGCTGGAGACCCCAGCGAGCTGAAGCTTACATAACCAAGAGGCAGCCGCAAGGGACCACAGTGACACGTGAGGCACATTATGAGCACGCCTGTATAGTTTATCTAATGTATATATATATATGAGCATGGTGGCTTTGAGCCACAGATGTAGATAGCAGCCCACCATGGGCTATATTTGTATTAGACGCCCTCTGCAGAGAGACAAGCAAAGCAAAAAAAAAAAAAAATGACTTCATGTAGCGGAATGTGAAATATGCATCATATTCCACAGTCTAGACGTGAAAATTGTTGCTCTCCTATCAGCTTATTACTGAGGTGCTGTGGAATTCGTCCTGTAAGGCGCAGGCAATGTGCACGTATATGTATATGTGCACCCAGCCCTGAAGCTCTGCTGGTGGAGGGCATAAGCCGAAGGGCACCCATTCTGTGGCATGGGAAACGTGGTCTGGTCACTCTGGTCCCCTGTAAAGCTGAAAGAGGCTGAAAGAACAGTATGGAAATGAGGATGAATGTTGTTGTGAGGTGGTTGAAGGTGGGTGTATGGGGGGGGGGCAAATTTGGGTTGGTGGGGAGGGGTAGGGAGGTTTAGAGGTATCACCTGTGGGTGATCAATCTGATAATGTCTCCTTCTGCACCCCCCAGCATCCCTGCCTACGACACAATGACTAGATTCCCACGAGCCTCGGCGCCTCCCCGGCACGCTGACTGGTGAACGAGAGGGGCCGGACCTTGTATTGTTTTTTTGTTTGTTTGTTTTGTTTAGTTCTTGTTGTTTTGTTTTGTTTTTTTGTTTGGTGTTTTTCCATGTTGCCGCCCAACTCTGGAAAGGTACTGATTACAGCCGAGGCCCTTGCATGATCCACTGTCTCGTCCATTAGCATCATTAACTACATCTCCCACCTCTTCATTCGCAGTCTTCATCTCGCTTCTCTTTCCACACATTTCATCAACCTGCTGCCGGCTCGGCCATTATTTTCATAACCTCTAACTGACTAACCCATTGCTCATCCTCCCTCTGGAGAACCTCATTGTTTTTCTTGTCTTTTTTTTTTGGCTGGTGTTGAACAATGTTGTCAATTAACTGTCTGTCGTCATCCTCTTGAAGTCCATGCTTCTTTTCACAGATTTTTATTGAGTGTGTGTACTCAAAATGACCAAAATCAGCCATTAGATAGTGATTTTTTTGTTTTGTTTTGCTATCCTATTTCTCTTGTCTTGCTATGCATCACCCTTTTTATTCTACGCATTTCATTTAACAGAACTAATATGTGCTCCTTTATAAGTGTGTGTACATACATGGCATGTGTGTTTTTATACAGTACTTACATGTACTACATGCATGTGTGTTTGCTTGTGTTATTTTGTGATTGTGACCTACAACGTTTTATATTGTCTTACAGTTCAATCAGTACAATCTGGCATTGAATCTTTGGATTCAGGGTAAGTTTGCACTTGGGCCTTTCTGATCTAATTCACAACACTTCAGTCATTTAATGTATGTGTCATTATCTGTAAAAATGTGTCCAAAAAAGAAAATAAATACAATATATTTGTACAATATATATCTATATACAATAATGTATATCAATAAATATATCACTCTCTTTGTTCCCGTTTCCTTCTGCAGCCTAATTTCTCATAACGACTGAAAAGAACAGACTAGGCTCCCTGAGTGTTTCTCCATCCTCCCTCCATCGATGGTGAAGCCCCATGGAGGAGCCCGTGTCACAGATTTCACTCCGATTCACCCTCCTCCGTTTCTCTCCTCATCCACAGCCCCATCGGACGTGTGTCCATCTTTCTTTTTTCATCCTTTCGTTGCTTCTCCATTAGAATACCCCTCGTCTGCCACATGGGCCTGCCAGAGGGTCCTCCTCGCGCCACCACTGCTGAAAGCTAACTCTGTCACCTTTGACTTGGGCTGACGAGTGAACTTTGACCTTTTTGGAAGGCGGCCCGTGGGACCTCCTGAACTATCTTCTACTGCATGTTTCTATGTTTACAATTAGTCCAGGGCTGCACAGTGACAGGCCATGCCACTCCTGAGAGAGGGGTCAAAGGGTCAGTGACATATCTCAGATGTGACTTAATGAGTAGAGCTTATTAGGGAGTTTTTGAGTTGCTTCCACTGATTTATTTTATGTTCCGTTTGAAAGCCATGTCAGAAGCATACTGCTTGTCTCTTTGTTACTTCAATTGTTTTAATGGTTTACTGAGATTCTGTGTGTGTGTGTGTGTGTGTGTGTGTGTGTGTGTGTGTGTGTGTGTGTGTGTGTGTGTGTACGTGTGTGTCTGTATTCAGCCATGGCAGCCGCTTGCCGAGTAGAATTGATCAAAATTTCAGCAGGACTTAATAGTGAAGCATATTACCTGGAGATGGTTTCTACCGAATCCATTTAAATCCATTGCATTTTCATCGCAATACAATGCAGCTTCTCTTTAGAGACAGTAACCTTGAATTCAGAACATCTTTTTAATCGGTTTTAAACAAAAACATCAGGACAAACACACATGAATCATGAATTGTATTGTTTTTGTAATTTTTTTTTTTTAAACTAAGCTACTGCTAACATGAGTTTTTGAGCCATTCTGGTCGTGAATGGGTTGTTGCCTTCCCTGAGTTGTGTTCGCAGAATTTTGTTTTTCTTGAAATGTTCTAGAATATTTTCCTTATTTGATTCTGTAGCTATAACATCTCCAGGTTGTTTGATAATGAGCGCTATTAATAATTTTTCAAAAAACTGTTCCCATTGACTTACTATTACTAATATCGGATATTATTAATATTTAACATACTGTGAGCTATTGTAGGATACAAGATAAAGAGCAGAACTGCAATTTGAAGCCAAAACCTCTTCAGTAGGTCTCAGGTGCTAGCGTTTAGGCCTATTATATGCTTTTTCCACATTTCTTGAAAAAAAAATGAAAAAAAAAAAGAGAAATGAAAGTAAAACTAATTGATTTTCATCCATAGACATGGATACATAAAGTAATCAAAGGGGTGAATGTATCTGAAAATGTGTTTATATATCTTCAGATTATTTGTCGTGAACACACTGGTCCAGATATACTATATTATAAAAAGAGATGAGATTTATTGCATTTCATATAATGTAATGTACAGTATATACATTACATAAATACACTATTAGGTACCTTGAAGCCTCATGATGGTACATATCAAGTTTGCTTGAGCCATAAAACATGCTTGATACTTTTCATGAACCTGACCTAGTCATAGCATGAGTGCTGACATCAAAATTAACTGCAAGACCCATAAGAACATGACAATTGTGGATTCATTTCTACATCATGTTGGACAGCCCTAGAATCCAAGGTTCCTCATACCCCTAAAAGACTACAGTTTTTCTCACCTTTTCTCCCCCTGGCAGTAAAACTGAAATGCATTTGATTTCTAATTTAACTTCCAGTTCGCACTAGGAAAAAAAAAAACTTGAATCTGTATTTAAGGGCCAGGTTTGATGGAACACTGAAGTCTGCTTTCATGTCAATGCATGTCTGAGGGTCATGGCAATTGTTTCCTAGCAACACTGCTGTTTATAGCCTGTAATCCATTCATTTTGGGAAAGAGTCAGCGAGAATACGAGCGAAAAAGAGAGAGAGAGAGGGAGAGAGAAGGGGGCAGATGAAAACACCTCACACTGTGCCCTTGAGTGCTGTTTCAAGACCACTAACTAACCTCCCCATAGAGGGGCAGGTGAGCTCTCTTGTGTTGCTCTCAAGCTTGGTTACTATTGTGCAGTGGAAGCACAGTTGGTGTTTGCTTTTGCGTGTCGCCTGACTGTAATGTATAAAAATGTGAATAAAATGACAAATTTCATGGACATGCACAAGGACTCAAGTGTTTTTTTTTTCTGTTTGTTCCACCATTATGTAAGAGTACATCAAAGATTATGGAATACTCCCTCTCTGGTAACATGGGATGTCACAAATAGATAAAATAGAGGGAATCCCATCCACTTTGTGTGAGTATGTGAGTTGTGAGAGTATTTGAGAAGAACACAATGTCTTTTTACTGTGAGATAGTTTCTTTGAACTTGTGAGAGAAATCAGGATTTTATTTACACCCTTTTCAAACACATGTAATCCTGCAGCATCACTCTAAATCCAACTATTGAAGCAGAGCACTGATACTTTTCATACTAAATGACGGCTTCACGTACTTTCATTTACTAGTACAAAAATTACAAAAATCCTATTACAAAGCCCTACAAAACAGGGATCCAATTCCAGCCATGTCCTATAATTGGCATAATATAAGATAAAATATGCCTCGATCATTTAGTTTTGTACTACTTGTGATATTATGGGCTTGCTCGCTCATTTCAGAATATATATTTTAGTATTTTATGTTAAATGCAAATTTAGCATTTTTGACCTTTTAAAAACAAAAATGGTCTGAAACGCCCCAGAGTCAGCATTTTGATGACAAATTTATTTGAACACACAACTGCAATTACTGTCAAACAATGATAACAGTCACTTCTTAAAAAACGTGGTGAATCAAAACATAACCCTTAGCCTAATTAATGAAGAAAAAATTGACTGTGACCATAATTGTAATTAACAATCATTTCCCCTCTCCCTGTGCTGTGTTGTGGTGGCTTGGGTATTTGAATGCACAGGCAGAGGGGGAAAGACATTTTGCCCCAAATGCTGGCAGAAGTCCACTGGAGTGCCAGGCTGTGGTTCTCCCCAGTGATCTGAAGTCAATGCGCCTGTTTACATTAGAGGTCTCGCATCAGTCAAAGGAGCTCTCGCTTCCTGGCAGCCCTGATTGCTCGGAAAAATAAAGACACAAGCAGTACATGCCAATTAACCCTCCTCACACACACACACACACACACACACACATGCTTATAAAACACATGAGCTACCACTGTTGTTTGGATACTTTGTGGGATTTCACTTATGCATAACTCATGATCCAAAATTAGGAACTTCAAGAACAAACAATCATATTTATTTTGTTTATGTCTGTCCCCCACACCACATACATACTGAAAAGCTAAAGACACATCCTGTGTTTCCACAGTTTTCAGTCACTCTTACCCAAGGTTTTTTCCCTCTCTTAGGAGGACCATTACTGAAAATAAAGGCAGTTTGCTCGGCCTCTGTTACTGCTCTTTGGTGTGCCACAGTCCACTGGTGAACCACAATCCAGGGGCAAGCTTCTTTCTCTCTTTATTTTACACTGAGGAGGAAATCATGGTCAGAGCAAATGGACAACAAAAGTGTTGGGCGAAAACAAAATCTTGGCCTCCACAGGGTCTCTTGCAGCCTCTCTCTCTCTCTCTCTCTCTCTCTCTCTCTCTCTCTCTCTCTGTTTTCCTCCTTTCCGGCATGACCACACGTACTTTAGCACAACTTCTATCGATCTCGGTGTAAAAGCACTTCTTTAAAAATAAGATTTCCGCCTTCTGAGGGGAATTATGTAACACATGCTGTCCTAAAATAGAGACTGTGCTCTGTGTGTGTGTGTGTGTGTGTGTGTGTGTGTGTGTGTGTGTGTGTGTGTGTGTGTGTGTCTGTGTGTGTGTGTGTGTGTGTGTGTGTGTGTATGTGTGTGTGTGTATGTGTGTGTGTGTGTGTGTGTGTGTGTGTGTGCAGGGTATGGATGCCCCTCTGGTGCTTTGAGTCCTATGAACACTCGCCTGCCCACACAAGTCCACCAATTGGTTTCATATGTGTTCTCCCATCTCATTGATAGTCCCCAGACTGCAAAGTGGGGGTGGGAAGGAAAGGGGGGGGGGGTGTTGGGGGGGTGTTAAGAGGTATGGAGGCACTCAGAAAGGGAGGGGTTCTTCTCTCATACTCCCCTGGAGGAGAGGACCATTACCTCTTACCACTAACTGCCCCCCCTCTCTCTCTCTCTCTCTCTCTCTCTCTCTCTCTCTCTCTCTCTCTCTCTCGCTCCCTTTTGCTCTCACTTTCTTACTCTTTTTTTAACCTAAATGCCCCCTTTGTATGTGGAGCACATAAATACTGGTGCAGAGAGTCTGAACCTCAGTACAGACGAAAACCTCCTCTCTCTCTCTCTCGCACTTTCTCTCTCACTCTCTCTTTCTGTCAGTCATTCAGTGAAGACTTCCAAAGGTCTATTC
The DNA here is from genome assembly GCA_027497455.2 of Sardinella longiceps. NCBI lineage: Eukaryota > Metazoa > Chordata > Actinopteri > Clupeiformes > Clupeidae > Sardinella > Sardinella longiceps. The sequence continues at coordinate 12,134,604 of JAODXP020000030.1, forward strand.
AGAATGCGGACCGGACTTCTCCTGCTGCTCATCGGCTGCTGCCTGTGGGCCGCTGAGGGCCAGAACGGGGGCCAGCGGGGCCGAAGCGTCTGGGAAGACCCAGTGACCTTCGTGACCAAGGGCAAAGACTCGTGTGTCATGCATGTGACGGGTCAGGGCGACATGACGACCCTGCGTGTGGCCTGCCAGGGCGCTGAGCGATCCTACTGGTGCGATTACCGGGGCAAGCCACAGGTGTGTCGTGGATACAACAACAACCCACGGCACTACTTCACGCAGATCATGTGGGACCTGCGCAAGCTGCAGCACGCCTGCCGTGGACCCACCGTCTTCAAGCCCCAGATGTGCAAGAAGGCGACCGACGAGGCTCGGATGGCGTTTATTGGAGCGTCTCCGGACGATGAGGCCGCTGCCGCCGCGGCTGCCGACGCCGACCGCCAGGAGAAGCCCTCTCGACCCACCCAATCCCGTCCGGATGCCACCAGAGCCGAGAGACCCCAGTACAGACCCACCAGACCACAGCCTGCCAAGCCCACCAAGCCCGACCAGGCCAAATCCGACCAGGGAAGGCCACTGATACCCAGACCAGGCTCAAGAAACAACAACAACAACCAGAGAAAGCCATCCACCTCCAAGCCTTCAACTACTTCCCCAACACAATCGATGTCAAAGATGGAGGCCAGAAAGATAGCCCAGGACTACTGCTGGAGGTCTCTGACAGGCGTTTGTGCTTACGTCATCGGATTACTTCGCAACTAACAGTGAAGGGTGAGTAAAGTAGATGAGAAAAATTGATAGAATGACAAAATTATAGTGGTATAGTAACGACATGATAATGAGATATTTTAGAGAAATTTCTAGAATGTTTTTTGTCATTTTTGTGAAGTCTTCAGGCCTCAACATAGCACATACTGTACATTGTCGCCTATCAATAGTTGAGCTGGCTAACTAACTAACTAACTGGTATTCTATTCTGTTGCAGGTTTAATCTCAGTTTGAAATGGACTTGAGGAGAAGGCAGATTACTGGGACACCTGGCGTGTTCAGGAGCACAGCTCTCAATTGGCTGGGATTATCCAGCATCCACTCCAACTACAGTATGAAGCCACTGGTGACTCCACTTCACTTTTCTTGGTCAAAAATGTCCCTGTCACATGCAAGCTTGGGTTCAGATCTAAGATGGTTAATAGAGCATTATTTTCATTTTGGAAAAGTGAAATCTTATCAGCACTCCATTTTGGGTCACTATGGTGAGTGGCACCAATTATTCTCTATAGCCCAGATGCAACTCAGTGGAGGTGGGGGGAGGGGGGTGATGGAGGGGGGTGGGGGTATTGTATGTATTCTCTATTTTTCCATTGTACAAAGCAGTGACGCTGTGCATGCGATGGAGAGGTGTTCAACTGTTCAGTGAAGGTCGGACTGTAAACCAATCATACTCCTTGCAGCATTGTGAAGAAGTTATGGAACTATATTGTAACTGTGTAGGTACAGATGCATCATCTGTTTGTGCTGAACAGGAAATCATGGAAAAATATGTGGTAGCCTATGATTGAGATTTTTGAAAAGTGTTAATTTCCAAGTGTTACCACTGAGGAGTCAAATTGATTGTGTTGATGTATACTTGTTATTACTTGTTTTATGAAATAAATAAATGTCTTCTTATAACTTTGTTTTGTTGTCATTTTGATAAGCTCTGATTACATTAGGCTTACTTATTATTTTTTTCTTTATCATAAAGTTAACAAAAAAAGAAACCTTCACAGATGATAATGATATTTTTCATTGCATATATCAATAACATTAAGCCTATAACACACAGTGTTCTTGAATTTTATTTCAGATTACTCAAATGTCAAAACATCACGGTGCTAATTCTCTTTTCTACATTGCTGAGGTAGGCTGCCTTCAAACAGAAGAGGGCACTGTAGTGTTTTTTATGCACCAGACTGGACCCATTCCATTAGGCTGTGCTGAAAGTATTGTTTATCATCCATCACTTTGCCTGCACTGCAGTTTAGGTATTTCATTTCCTCTGACAGAACAGATTTGATCTGGGGAAAAAAAATCCATTTTGCATGGCAAAGTATGCACTTCCTTTCATCTTCTTTTAAAGATGGGACGCTTCCAGTGTATGTACCCATATTTAAACTCCCATAAACAGACTGGCAAGTGGCAAAGTAATGTTTTAGTGGCTTGAGTGGTTTCGTCTTCTGCTAAGATAATGAAGGACCTGTCAAGTTAGAGTGGAGCTCTTAAATGTAAAATAGCCTATACTGAGCCTTTTGTTTTCAGACAACTGTCATTTGTGTGCAATAGGCCTAAATCAAAGTTTAACTGTCAAACACAGGTATTTCACAAAACAAAAGTTGTTAATCACAAACATTGTTTCACAGTTGGAATACATTAATCCACAGTAAGGTCAATGGTTTTTAATTTCTCTTTTAAACCATTGAGAATTTCTTGGGAGTAAAAAGGGACTTGTTATATCAAGTCGCCATGCTTATCATAATTAACATTCCTTAGAAGGATTTGTGGCATGAACTCTTGTGTGTGTGTGTGTGTGTGTGTGTGTGTGTGTGTGTGTGTGTGTGTGTGTGTGTGTGTGTGTGTGTGTGTGTGTGTGTGTGTTGGGGTGAGGGGTGTAAAAAGGTGCTGCACTCTGTCAAGGAATGAAGTCTTAATTACGTCGTAAAATTTGAGTGAACGTGTGTGCGGGCGCGCTGAGGCGTGCGCGTGAATGTGTGGGGCGCACGCGCTTACCTATAAATGGCTCATTCGCCCGCACAGGTGTCCCAACAGGATAAGAATCTTTAGAGTGTTTTGAAACAGTAATTTTCAGGTAAGTCTATTTTGTCAAACTTCTTTTGACTAGAATTCCTATATAAACAATAAACTGTAGGCTGCGCCTCGTAGAACATTACTCAGGCTAACCAATCTGTTAATTTTTTTTCTTGGGGTTCAGATCACATCAGTTGAAATGATGCACTTAAATACTGTCGCAGTGTTGCTGGTTCTTGTCTGCATCTCCAACCAGATAAATAAGTCAGAATGCCAGAGACAAAGAGAGAGAGCGGCAAAGAGAGAAACCCAAAGATTACCGGTCCCGTCTTCTGACCGGAATGACAGCGGTCCCAAGTCTGACAGTGGTAAAGGAATGTTCAAGGGCAGGTTCTCTGCCAAGGATAAGGCACAGTGCACCTGGGTGGCTACGGGTGACGACGAAGTTGTGCTTGGTGTTACCTGCAAGAAAGGAGGGAAAAGTTTTGACTGTGCATATGTCGCCAAACCCACCACTTGCCCGCAATACGCGTCCAATGCGAGACAGTATTGGAAACAAATCGGCCGCTCGCTTAAAAAGCAGCGAAAGCTATGCTATGACCACAAGTCGCTGGTGAAAGCGGGCATGTGCAGAAAGGCTCCAGAAGATGCACATTTCAGGCTCAGTCAAACGCCCAAGGAGACTGCCAAACCGACACCCCCTCCATCGAAGGACAACGAACTGTGTCCAGACCAAATTGATAAAAAGACTTTTGCCGAAGAGTACTGCAGTCATTCGTGGAGTTCTCTGTGCACTTTCCTTTTCACCATGATTCAGAATGAGGACTGTTGAAGTGATCTTCTGTTGAAGTTCTCAAACAGCAACAGGTTTTTGCCTTAAGGGATTGCAAGCAGATATGCCAGGATTAATAAAGAAATATTCTGTGTAAGAGTGTCTGTAGTGTACATACTGTATGAAAATGATGAATGTGGAGTTGTTTTATCACATTTTGCCTGTATTTTGAAAATATTGTAAAATAAAGTTTTGCTATAACTAACATTCTTTGCTTGTATGGAAATGTTTCTTTTAGCAATAGCCTACTTTAACCTACAGCAACTTTTCATCAACTTTTCAGATGGTATTAATATATGCCTACTGTATTAATTAAACTATGAATAGCTGAATCTTATACAGCCTAAAAATAAGCTCAACTCACAGATACCATTGAAGCTGTTGTATGGGTGGCTATGACTATTTGGAGAAGGATGTGCATGTCGGTGTGAACAGAATTTTAGCCACATGTCATAACTGCATTGTGCACATAATGTGTGTCGTCCTATGTTTGGACATGTGTGTGTTTACCAGAAAGAGTTTTCATGCTCTACCTCTGGAGTCAGTATTGGAATTCCATCCTTGGTTTATTCTTGCGAGAGCAAGAGCTTCCCTCTGAACAAACAAGAAGACATGTCCACTCCACACATTCCACAACAGCCATCTCGTCCCCCTCACACTCACCCAACCAAACAGGAACCAAACACACTGGTGATGAGTAGTCTGAGTAGTCAGACCGTGGGTTAAGGTTCAGGCCCAGTTTTGAAGGTATCCTGTGGGGGTCTCCCAGCATTTGAGTCCATCTTACCTTTCAAGCCAATTAACCATGACCTTTTTCAAAGAGTTTGCTGACCTTGGGTTGACACCTCAGTCCACATGGGCCTCTTACTAAACGCAAGCAGCAGCATGGAGAGATTGTGTCCTCTCATTCACTCATTCTTGTCTGAATGAAAAGCTCACAGTGTTCTTTTTCAGAAATGATGTAAACTAAAGGTATTGGTGGAATTCTTTTGAAAAATCTCGGAAGGAATGTAAATTTCTTTCACCCAAGGGTCTTCTTCCTAAGGTCATATGTATGTGTACTCACTCTTTGGAAACACATACTCACACTCACACACACACACACACACACACACACACACACAAATTATTTCACATTCTGTAACCCATGGCCTTCTCTTTTCAGGTATAAAGCAAAATTAAAAGGTATACTGATACTGATATCGCATAAGTAAGATGAGATCCACTATGATCAAACTCAGTGATCCAGTCTTCTCATCTAGTGGCCATCACAGCTACAAACTCCAGATTGTTCACAGACAAGGCCGTTATTCACCAGCCTTTCACTTTCCAACCGCGTGGCCTTTAGCGTCTCCAAGGAGAAAGCACTCAGCTGTGATTGAAAAAAAAAAACAACATTTGGACCTGCTCCAAAAGATGCCTACTGTTGTTGAGTCAAAGTTTAAGGTGGCCTATATATCTACAGCAGACAGCAAGCACTGAGATCACTGATTCATGTGATCCAAGTAACACATTCAGTGGCATTCCAGCACCCTAAGGTCCAATCACACCAGGGGATGACATGGCTGTCTCCTTATTATTAGAGTCATTCAATGTTGTTTTGGACTCTGCATGTTAACATGTTAGTAAACAGTTCTTAAGAAAACAGATATCATTACAGCTTTTCATCTCACATAGGGCTTACAAGTTAATGTTTGGTCAGATTCCAAGATATGTCCCAGACCATTTTTGCTGTTCTTTCTGTGGCAAACCATCAGAACGCTTAAATGTCCACAAAAAGCCCTCTGAAGGAGGATGATATGTATGCAAGATGACATGTTCATATATTAAACCACTAAGGCTATATACGTTCCCTCTATTTTCAGTCTGTACATTTTGTGTACATTTTCTGTACATGAGATGGTGTGGTCACATAGGAATTGTACGAGGGCTGCAAACTCTCCTGTTGGCATGTACAGTATGTCCAGTACACGTGATTGTGTTCTCCCCACAGGGCGGCTGGGAGCCCCACACTGTTATCAACATGTTGGCCAGCAATGCCCATGGATGTCTGTAGCTCAGCAGATAGACAAGCCAGAGACAGAGACAGAGAGAGTCTGAAACAGCAGGCCACTTATGTCACTCTGACCACAGATGACTACTTGCCTAACTAACTCAATGGTGGTACAGTACATTGCGTTACTCTGCAAATAGAAGAACAGCATGGAGATTTTGTATGGGCGTCTTATTGCACGTGCTCTCTAGGAACACTGCCAGCTGTAAGGGCTGATAATATGTTAACACCTTATCAGAAACATTAGCATGTACTGTACCAACAGCTATGAACAGTAGTGATAATCCTAGCTTTAAAGGCTTTAGAACCATTTTTAAATATGTTTATACTACTTTATAAGAGATGGATTCATAGAAAGTGTTACCTATATGCCTTGCCTCTGAACATCCCACAAAAAAAAGGGCCAGGTAATTTGTGGGAATTTAAAGCATCCAAATTACATAATTTTAAATAAAACTTTGGGTAAAATCACCCCAAACATCCTGTTGAATATTTATATATAACATACCATACACTTCCTATTATGAAATAGGTCACGTTCCCCAACCCTGTACTCATGGAGAAGCAAAATATTTGCCCAGAAACACCATGTTCGGCATGCTGGTGTGAGAGAGGAAGAAGATAGCATCGCCATGGAAACAAGCCTGTCTTTGATCCAACACCCTCTCAGGCCCTGGGTGTTGTTGGGCTGTGGCTGCCACACGGGAACCCTGGGGATACACGCTTGGTTAATTGGACCCATACATCACCCCAGTAGTCAGCACCAACCACAGCCCCAGCCAGCCACACGGCTCTTCCCTTACCTAAGGCTGCCTTGGACAGCTGCTGCTGCTACTGCTGCTGCCTGCACCCACAGCCAACTTGTTGCCACAAAGAAGGAAAGAAATGCATGCCAACATTAGGGCTGTGTGTTTAACCGTTTCAGGTTGAGTTGAGAAGGGGATTTTTTTTTAGGAGTATTGCATCACTTAACAGAGGCACATTGGGATCAGATGTGTACTGAGAAGTATCTGTGTTTTGAAGTACATTGTAAAAATTGTCTCAGTTCCTCTTAAAAAAAAAAAAATAGTGGATGTCAAAGAAACTAGAAACTTTCTCAAATAGGAGGATTTGAAAATAGTTGGCTTGAATGAAATGATATTTTCCTGAAGGGATTGTTATAATGACTCCAGAAAAAAAAAGAAAAAAAAAAGATAAAACATTCGTTGGGGAAGTTGTAGCACAAAGAAGACATGAACCCTAAGTCAGTGTCCATGGAAACCCTGAATGAACCTGAAATGCATGCGACCAACAGTGATTTTCTGATCTTTCTTTTTTCTCTCTCTCTCTCTTCCACTCACATACCGCCTCTCTTCACAATCTTACATAAATAAAGGCGAAAAGGTAACAATCGTTCCTTGGTAGTCCTCTATATAAAAGTCTATCTACCAGTTGTTTAGCAGCTTTAGTGACAATGGTACACACACGCACACACACACACACACACTCATTGAAAGTCTCTCTCTTTCTCTGACTCAACAGTAGGCTGTATGTGAGGGATTTTGGCACACAGACATAGTTATCATAGAATTCAGCTGTATTGAATGGTTGGTGAGGAAAAGCGGTTTTCCACTGTGAATGGTACTATTGCCACACAAAGCACAGCAACGAGAAGCTCAAAGTTTACCTGGCAGCACTACAATGACATTGTTGTAGACTTCAACGCCATGAGTCAGGTGCTCTATTTTTGTTTATAATCACCTCCTTATCATGTAATGATACAGTTCCCTCTGTCTCGCTTTCTCATTCTCTCACTCTTACACACACACACACACACCTCTCTCTCTTACATATTTCACACAGACATCTATCACACACACACACACACACACACACCTCTCTCTCTCACACACACACACATCTCTCTCACACACAGACAGACACACACACACACATATCTCTCTCTCTCTCTCTCTCACACACACACACACTCACATTCAAGGCACAGGTAAATGGACGTAACACAAAAAACATACACACATAAGACCTCCACCTACACTCCTTCATAAACATCACACACACACACACACACACACACACACACACACACACACACACACACACACACACACGTCACACACACACACACAATCATCTTACACATCTTCATCTCCACACCAAAGCTGTTGCGGTTGTGGAGGTGTGCTGTGGGGGGCGCGGCCTGTTGTAGCAGATCCATGTGGAGCGAGGTGGTCTGACTCAGCCCCCTTTCCCATTGGCCGAGGGTGGGGATTGACCCTGTTACTGCTTGGTCCCTTAAAAGACTGACACGGCGAGCAGTGCATTCGCCTGCCTGCCTGCCTGACTCGTGTTGGGATTTAGAGAAAACTGTGCCAGCCAAAGAGTTTAGTTCAGCAAAGAGGTTTAGGGGCTGCACCGGTAGTGGGTTTTACTCTAACTTAAGTCATTCTCAATAGCTGCTCACACACACACATACGCACACACATACCCAAAGACACACACCCACACTCACGACACGAGCCGACACAAGCAGCTACATACACATTCACACATAAACTGTTACGCACATATACATACAAGTATGCGCATGCAAGAGGTATGCAAGCACACACAGATACAGACATGGACACACACACACACACCACAATGGCGTCCAGACGTTTACTGGAAAGAGGCTCAGCTACACTTATAATCAGAATTAATTAATGAACATAGTCCAAACCGTTTTCAATCAGTGGGCCCAGCATGCTGAGGCAATGTTACTTTCAGTAACTTACTTTCAGTGAAGTAAATGATGCCAAAGTACTTGTACACTAATTCCATTGCACCATAGAATCTAGATATGATGTCTCTGAGCATCGCATACCTACGGGCCGAATGACATAAGTCTAATGTAGATAAAAATCCATTCTATCTTCCAATAAATTACACTTTAATGCTTAGCTTACTGAAAGGTTGCACGGGCCAAATTAATGTTTATTTTTTTATTCTAATTAGATGGTTTTGTGTGTTTATGTGTTGATAAGTACATAATGCATTTATGCGTACTATGTGTGTTTATGTGTTTGACTTACGGTAACAAGTGCTTTAAATTTGTGCAGTTCACTGCAAGTTGCACATCTGTGCAAGTGTATGTGAGTCTGTATTTGAACAAGTGTACTAGTGTGTGTGTTTCCAATTAATGTTTATTTTTCACTCTAATTAGATGGCTTGGTGTGTTTATGTGTGTTAAGTACATAGTGCATTTACAGTATGTGTATTATGTGTGTTTATGTGTATGTCTTACGGTAACAAGTTTGTGCACAGTTTACTGTAAGTTGCACATCTGTGTGTTTGAGTCTGTATTTGTACATGTGCAATAGTGTGTGTGTGTGTGTGTGTGTGTGTGTGTGTGTGTTTCCTGTGGTAGGCTGGAAGCCTCTACACATGTGCGTGTATGTGCATGAAACGACAAGTGGAGTAACGCCGTCCTTGGAGCAGCTCCTAGTCTGTCTGTTCCGACATGATAAAGCATCAGTCCTCACCTACAGTACAGGGCCCTGAGCAACAGAATGCACTCCCATTACATAACTCACCCCAGCTAGGAGACATGGACTCATGGAGCTGCCTATCTATCTATTTCTAGCACTATGTTTCTGCCTTATCCCAGTCATACTTCTCTCAGAGATAATGCCTCTTCTCATATAGTGAGACAAATCTCAAGCTAAATATTTCCCCCTTTCTAGCACTATGTTTCTGCCTTATCCAAATCATACTTCTCTCAGAGATAATGCCCTTCATATAGTGAGACAAATCTCAAGCTAAATATTTCCCCCTTGGTTGTTCACAGTGCCACTGGAGTATTAGGTCACTTTAGCAAGTCTGCTTCCAAAAATGCAGTCATAAGTACTAAGGGCCTATTAAGGTAAGTTGGTAACTCCAGACCAAAGATCCGCGGCGAGATGGGCTGCGACGTTCTAAAAACCTGGACGTTCTAAAACTCAGAAACTGCAATTTGACATGTTAAATCTTTTGCGACGGCTTGCAACTGCTTGCAACAACCTGCGACGGTTGATTCACACCGCTGCAACTCCTCTCTAAAACCGTTTCGTCTCGTCGCGGATGTCTGAATTGGTCTTTAGAGAGCAATGCTAGATGAGTGGCCCCTTTCTTTAGGCTGAGGGCCCCTCTTTAGCTTGATTGGCCAGAGATGGATGTGCGATTAGTGCATAGAAGACAAAGTGTGTCCCTCTTGCAGCAGTCAGCGACAAACGACTACCGAGAGAAGGTCCCCAGGGAGCCCTGGGTAGTATAGGGCTCTGGCCTGCCCGGACAAAGCAGCCAGTGTCATACATCGCAGTCAAAAGAGAACAAGCGAACTAGATACAGGCTGTTCCTGTCTTCAATTGTTGTAACTTTAAGTTTAATGACTTTATTCTTTAGAATACATTTAGTTGCATTTACAGGTTTAGTCTGTTTAGTTAAAAAAAAAAGACTACATTACCCATCATGCATTTTGTGGCACTTCCTGTTTGATGCGTGTTTTGAGTTCCGTTAAGCTAGCGACATTAGTGATTTCTCCAGCGACATTAAGACATCCGGTCAGTCCGAAAAGGGCGGAATGTTTCGTCAAAATAAAAGTAGAATGAAACGCTCGCCTTAAACTCGGTTTATCGGCAGAAATCACAGGTTTGACTGCATGGTACCTCCGTGCTAGAATCATTTCAACGTTTATCTTCAATGTTTTAGGGTTAGTAGGCCTATAAACAGCAGATATCGTGAGCAAAATGCACGTAGCAAAATGACTGTGTTTAGGCTTTGGAGTCATCGCACGGTTTTGCATTTCATTTGTTGACTTATGACATTTAATATCCCACGCCAGACAAACATGTCAGAAAAGGGCGAAATACGTCGTCAAATAGGCATAATTAGCATGTCTTTGCTGTCAGTCACAGCATTGGAAGCCATTGGATTATTGCATGACTTAAGCATTTTATCCTACAGACCTTCCACATAGACCCTCCAAGTTTATCAATGTTTGGCAGGGACCTCAAGTTTCAAAGTCTTTGAACTATTTATTTATTTATTTGTTTATTTATTTATTTGGCTATTATTGGGTGAGGATATAAAGGAAGTGTCGTTATTCTGTTTATCATGCTCGGGGAAGACATTCAAGGGAATATATTCAAAAAATAGCCTTAACTAAACCCCAAAATATCCTGACCTCCAGTGAGTTTTCAGAAAAGTAATGAACAAATGGACTGGCATTGTAGTTAAATGCAACATTAAGATATCTGCAAGATCTATTCCCGGTTCTGTTCCATTTTTTATTTATTCATTTTTTAATTAGACCTAGGCCTATAATATTTTTGATTTATCATCTTATTTACCATTATTTATCATTAAACATTCAGATTTCTTCATGTTTTATGAAGGCTATGTCACAAAAAAACATGTAAAACATTATGTATTAACTTCATGATAGGTTTAACTGACATGTTTTTTCTGAACTGAGACTGCTTGTTACTTAAGGCTCATATTTCATTCAACATACAACTTATAATTGTGCCTGCTGTCCCATTCGCCATAGACACAAAATGACAATACGCATGATATTCAACAAGTTCAGCTAAGAGAATTATTTCTTGTACACTCTCAATATGGGGCTCTATGAATTCCTCACAACAAGACCTTTCAGATGATATATGAATTATATGCCAATCTTCGCCTTTGTGGCACTGGGGTGGCATCTTGTGCCCGCTGCGTGATCGTCATAGACACAAATGGTGAGTGCACCTAATATTTAACTAGTGTAGCTAAGTAAATGAATTCTTGTGCACTCACAATATGGGGCTCTGTGGAATCCTCACCACAAGACCTTTCAAATGATGTATGATTTGTGTGCCAATACTCGCTTTTGTGGCATTGGCGTGGCATCTCGTGCCCGCTGCGCCATTCGCCATAGACACAAATGGTGAGTGCACCTAATATTTAACTAGTGTAGCTAAGAAAATGAATTCTTGTGCAATCACAATATGGGGCTCTGTGGAATCCTCACCACAAGACCTTTCAAATGATGTATGATTTGTATGCCAATACTCGCTTTTGTGGCATTGGCGTGGCATCTCGTGCCCGCTGCGCCATTCGCCATAGACACAAATGGTGAGTGCACCTAATATTTAACTAGTGTAGCTAAGAAAATGAATTCTTGTGCACTCACAATATGGGGCTCTGTGGAATCCTCACCACAAGACCTTTCAAATGATGTATGATTTGTGTGCCAATACTCGCTTTTGTGGCATTGGCGTGGCATCTCGTGCCCGCTGCGCCATTCGCCATAGACACAAATGGTGAGTGCACCTAATATTTAACTAGTGTAGCTAAGAAAATGAATTCTTGTGCACTCACAATATGGGGCTCTGTGGAATCCTCACCACAAGACCTTTCAAATGATGTATGATTTGTATGCCAATACTCGCTTTTGTGGCATTGGCGTGGCATCTCGTGCCCGCTGCGCCATTCGCCATAGACACAAATGGTGAGTGCACCTAATATTTAACTAGTGTAGCTAAGAAAATGAATTCTTGTGCAATCACAATATGGGGCTCTGTGGAATCCTCACCACAAGACCTTTCAAATGATGTATGATTTGTATGCCAATACTCGCTTTTGTGGCATTGGCGTGGCATCTCGTGCCCGCTGCGCCATTCGCCATAGACACAAATGGTGAGTGCACCTAATATTTAACTAGTGTAGCTAAGAAAATGAATTCTTGTGCACTCACAATATGGGGCTCTGTGGAATCCTCATAACAAGACCTTTCAAATGATGTATGATTTGTATGCCAATACTCGCTTTTGTGGCATTGGCGTGGCATCTCGTGCCCGCTGCGCCATTCGCCATAGACACAAATGGTGAGTGCACCTAATATTTAACTAGTGTAGCTAAGAAAATGAATTCTTGTGCAATCACAATATGGGGCTCTGTGGAATCCTCACCACAAGACCTTTCAAATGATATATGATTTGTATGCCAATACTCGCTTTTGTGGCGTTGGCGTGGCATCTCGTGCCCGCTGCGCCATTCGCCATAGACACAAATGGTGAGTGCACCTAATATTTAACTAGTGTAGCTAAGAAAATGAATTCTTGTGCAATCACAATATGGGGCTCTGTGGAATCCTCATAACAAGACCTTTCAAATGATGTATGATTTGTATGCCAATACTCGCTTTTGTGGCATTGGCG
>JAODXP020000030.1:12147595-12202595 GCA_027497455.2 Sardinella longiceps
CAAATATGAACAAGCAGTTAACATTGAGTCAATGCCACTGCTAATCTTACTTTGAATTTTGAATGATTTTGTGTTTGCGTTTGGTCCATGTTTTTCAAAAACTCTTTCGTTCCTCTCTCTTCTAATGCAGTCAGCAGGCTCGTGCAACAGGCCTCTGCTTGAATGACGTGGAACCATCACTTTAACAAAACAAAACAGGGTTGAGGGTTTCAAGTCCTCCTTGAAATATGCATACACTGAAGTGTTTCCTTTTGTAAATGGCCACAGTGAAGCTGATAGGAGCCATATGCTGGCCTCTTAGTTTTCCAATGGTGAAATTTAAGACTGTCATGTTGTTGTTTACAGGGGTTAGGTGTGCAGATAAGGTGTATAGCCTGACTGCTCTCTCTTACCTACAGCCAGCAACACCTTCTCCAGGTTTCCTGTACACTCATCCTTGATGCTCTCCTCAATGTCACACCCAGCTACCTTTTTGTAGGCATCAAACACTAGACAGGAACACGTAGTACACAGAGTTGTTGTTTTAGTTTCAAAGTTGGAGACCCAACTTTTGTTTTCTGTATTCTTTTCGGCATTTGTTTTGTTTAATACAATATTTCTTTTTTTTATTACTTTATTGCAATTATACACTAATACAATATTTCCCTTCCCTTTTTCTTCTTCATTTGTACGGATTTATTTGGAAGTTACGCACCAAGCAAGACAACACCATAAGACAAAGGCGTGGACACCACTCTCCCTTCCCACACTTTAGTTTCAAGGTGTCATCTTGTGTAGGACAGATAATATTCACAATTAAACCAAATACATGCACACTGTTGTGCACGAACATGTACCTTCACGCAGGTGCTCGACGCTTCGGTTGCCGAGGATGTTGACAAACTTGTCCTCATCTGTGCCAAACTTCTCCTCTCCTGCTGCAAATAAATCCTGAGAGGTAGAGAAAGCCGTCAACACTCAGCAGCATCTTCCCACCTTCTCTAAATCACAGCATGCCCCCTACTGGTAGACATCAGACTTGCCCAGATCCCCATGGAGCCAATCAGAGGAAGACCTTGTCATGATGAGAAGGATTTAGTGAGTGCTGCAATGTTTGAGGGCAAATGTGCATTGACTCCAACAAACTTCTAAATAAGGACCTGGATCTCTTAGGAAGTCTATGTACGTCTAAAACAAAGGGGGTGGAATGGTGTGTGTGTGTGTGTGTGTGTGTGTGTGTGTGTGTGTGTGTGTGTGTGTGTGTGTGTGTGTGTGTGTGTGTGTGTGTGTGTGTGTGTGTGTGTGTGTGTGAGTGTGTGCGTGCGTGTGTGTGGAGGGGGTGGGGGGATATGGAGCCCTCCATTACAGTAATTTAAAAATTTGGGCCATATATCAGGTTGTGTGGCCATAAAATGATGGAGGCTAAAATACAGTGCAGTATATCAGAAGACTTTGAAGGCAGCCTATACTATGAGATTGACTGGGATGGCATTTAGTGCATTGTGTGTCCTGTGTCACAGTCCAGCAGCTAGTGAGAATAATCCCCTTAATCCCCCAGCGGCCATTACTATTTCATGCCCCCGCCGCCGCCGGGGAACGAGGTGTGAGTCTCCTCCTCGTACCCACCTTCGCATCCTTCTCGACTTTCGCCTCGTCCACTCCTTCCTCCCTGCTTGCCTGAGTGGAGAGAAGAGAAAGAATTACGAGTGAGAGAAGAGAGAGGAAAGAAGGAGAGAGAGAGGGATGGGTGTGGAGTGAGAGAGAGAGAGAGAGACACACAGAGAGAGAGAGAGAGAGAGAGAGAGAGAGGGGTGGTGGGGAACTGAGAGAGAAGGAGAGAGAGAAAGAGAGAGAGAGAGAGAGAGAGAGAGAGAGAGAGAGAGAGAGAGAGAGAGAGAGAGAGAGAGAGAGAGAGAGAGAGAGAGAGAGAGAGAGAGAGAGAGAGAGAGAGAGAGAGAGAGAGAGAGAGAGGGGTCGGGGTGAAGTGAGACAGAGAGAAAGGTCAGACTATCAGTGGTGATGAGTGATGGGAGGGGACTCCGCTGATAGCCCCTGTGTTCTGCGGAAAGGCTTGATGAGTTTCGGGCGGCGAGCCCCCTGTTCACCCCTGCGGATATTGAGTTGCTCGCCGCCGTTCACCTGAGGAGCATTTAATCCCGCCGCAGCACCTTTAATTACTTACGAGTGACATCACCACGCCACTCTCATTACCAGTGTGGGTACGGGCCGTCTCTTTTGTCTCTCTTGTCATCCTGTCGCTCCCTCTCTTTCTCTCTCTTTCACTCCTCGCACGCTTGTCTGCTCTTTCGCTCCTCTTCACCTCCTCCCCTGCCAGGCTTTCTTTTCTTCCTCCTCTCTCACTCCATCACTCTTGATCTCTTTGCTGACACCTTAGCCCTGATTTCTTTTTTCCCCTCCTTCTCTCTCTCTTTCCCCAACTCTTTCTTTTGGCACACCTTTCTATCAGTCTCTCTTTTGTTCATGACTCTTTCTATTTTCTTCTCTTTTCTTCAGCCTCTTTGGCTGACGCTTCTCTAATTCCCTGCTCTCCTCTCTTCTTACCTGGAGGAGAATCACAAGCATCCTCTGGTAGTGGCCTGACGTGTCTCCCATGATGTCCTTCTCCAGCTTGGAGCCACCATGGTCTGTGTGTGTGTGTGTGTGTGTGTGTCGGACAAAAAAAAAAGAGAGAGAGAAAAAAGGAAACATGAGACAAAGGGCAGATAAAACCCTTGCGCACTTATCTCTGACAAGAGGCGTTAATGGCTTCAATCCGCCAAAATTGGGCACGTTGTGTTTTATGAAAGGTCGCCAGGCAGGACCCAATTAGATGGCATAAATTACAGCTTTCCACCCTCTCTGGTGACAGTGTCGGGTGATCTTGAAAGTTTAGTCTCGGAGCAGCAGGATGTGACTTATCATGTAGTTATGAGAGGGGTGTTTTATTCGGGTGGTTAATGGCGGTAGAGAACCATTAGTGACAAGACTTCAATGAATGCATAAATAAATCAATGAATGAATGATGAAAGAAAAAATGGTCCCGTCGATTTGAAGTCAGAGATAGGCTACTGTTTAAAAATACATCAACTGACCTGATGAGAACTGATATTTAGTCTATTTTACAACAAAATTCTTGCACAGTTGTCTTCACTGAAGTTTCATGAGATACAGTATCTCTATCAGTTTACAGAAAACCTCCTAGGTAATTCCCCTGATGTGGCCCTGACAGCATGTATATTTGACAAGCCAAGGCTCCGTTTTCTTAGGTTTCCACCCCTAGCACTTAAGGTGAGGATCCTTAATTCTTTGGCTGGCTAGTTTTACACAAAACCTAAAAGAGGTGAAGCCTCTCCTAATGCCTTTGGCCCAGGCCACCAGAGCCAGTCCACCTGGCCAAACATTACTTTGTCTCTTTGGGGGAAGTAGGACTGCCTGCTCACTCCATCCTTACCTTTTTTATACGCCTTGATGATGTCCTTTATCTCCTCCGGTGTTCTGGAAGCCAGAATCTCAATCAGAACACTGTCCTCCGTTCCAGCTCCCTGTGGCAAACAGGGGATAGACACAGACTTGAGTTATCGCAAGTCTTTTATGTCGGAATACACTGCTCATTTTTTTTCATTCCTTTTTCTTTTTCTTTCTTTTTAGTAGCTGAGGATTTCATTGGTCAAGAAAAATCATAAATTAGATACCAAGGATTTCACAATACCATAGATGTCTATCAAAATCCTATCTTTTTTTTGTTCAAATAGAAGTAATATGCTAAGCTAAATGAAAAGGAAAAATGATAGGGAGGAGACATGTTGGAAAAGATGACAGGAAGACCAGAGTGAAAAGATGAAGAAGATGACAAAAAAAAGCTGTCATCTCTGGCGCTGCTTTTACCTTTATGGCTTTGCGGAGCTCATTAGCATCGTAGGAGGCTGGAGGGGCCATTAAAGCAACGATGAGATCCTCCAACTTTCCACCCAGCTCAGACTTTAAATCTTTAACAAGGTCCTGCAAACAGTTGAAACCCTATATTGTTTACTGCCAAAAGGATGGGTAGTAATTTGTAGTATTGACAGCTACTTAAATTTCATGTGTTGACAAAGGAGAAAAAGCATATCTGTCAACACCAAAAAGTATACTGTAATACATAGCAGGAATCAATCAGCTAACTTGTAGACATGAGATTATCTAGTGGCATGAAAGATTTTAAAAACATATTGAAATTTAAGCCAAGTCCAACCAAGAAATGTCATCTTTCTTAAGTAGTAAAACCCTAGGTTGTTAAGTGTGATGCAACTCTAAATTTCACAAGTAAAGCCTGTACTTGAGCATCGACTGACTGAAACCTCAGCCTGAAAACTTGTTGAGAAATATTGTCAACTGAGAAATCCCCAGGGCGGTGTGAATGGCTGCTTTAGCCCCTGAAAATCCCTTGCCAGCAGTGGAATATTTCAAAACTGCATAGAGCCTCATATTATGCTGCCCCCAACTGCTTGTCTCCAATTGATTTGTTTATTTTAATCTATGTTCATTACTTCTCTGTGAGAGAGGGAGGGAGGGAGGGAGGGAGGAGGGGCGAATGAGAGACATGAGTTATCTTGATGGTGGTGGTGGTGGGGTGGGGCTATGGATCGTCTCGCCCTCATTAGTTGTCAAGACCTCTTGGGAAAATAATGTGCACGCACGCGCAAGTACATACACATACATACACACACACACACACACACACACACACACAGAAACACACGCACACACATATATACACTCACACACAATCAGACGCTGGAAACCCAGAAATCCATCTCGATCCCTTTGATCCCTGTGTGTTGATGCTACGATCGGTTACCACGGCAACCCAGTGTCACAGGGCCTCTGGGCATGTGTGGGAAATTGGCCGGACACATGTGGAACAGCCTTACTTACCTTGCCATGGGATTTCTTGAACGCCGCCTTGATTTGCTGCCTCTGGTCATTGGAGCGTGCAGTCAGGAGCATGAGAATGGTGTCCTCATCCGTCCCTGGAACAAAACATTGTCAAAAGAGATTTAGCAAGTAGCCTATAGCTTGAGTAATAGTGTGTTTAAGCTAGATTGTGCTTGTCTTGTTCTGCCTGGTAACCTAATGCTGGATGCCAGTGCGGGTATCTGCTACTACTAGCGTAGCATATACTGGATCAACTGGTATCAACAGATGGTATCAGCTGGAGTCTACTGTTGCATTCCTGATAATGTTTGCTCCTTGAAGTGATGGCTAGGTTGAAAAGAGGGCATCACAACTTCCATTCAGCATCATTGCTGCATTTGAACAAATGTTACAAGGGGTATCTCTCTGTCTGACAGTGAACTCAGGAAATAGCACCATATGTATGGACAGTAGCAGATACAAGCACACACACACACACACACACACACACACACACACACACACACACACACACACCATCAACACTATTTAATCTAGGAGGTTGTTGCATGCATTGAAATCTCAGGCAGTGAATAAAAACACCCTGACACTTCTCCTTTTTTGGCCTCTCATAAATCAGCCCTCCTTGTCTCTCATCTGCTCCTTATTGGCTCATTGATCAGCGACAATTATGGTGGATATTGACCAATATCATTACATGTTTATTCTTTTGCTGTCATATTCTTTCTCTCTCTAGCCACACACACACACACACACACACACACACACACACACACACAGAGAGATGGACACACACAGAGAGAGAGATGGACACACACACACACAGAGAGAGAGAGAGAGAGAGAGAGAGAGAGAGAGAGAGAGAGAGAGACTTTCTCCTTCATTAGAAAAAAAATGTGATGTCCCACCAAGTCCCTTCATGGCCTTGTAGAGTAACTCTGCATCCTGCTTTGCATTGAAGTGGACAAAAGGCCTCACGCTGCCTCCTGATGCCTGTATGACAGGACACACATATGGTGACATTGCAGTATCACTGGTCTTTCCAACATTATGCTCAATCACAATCCATACTTTCAGACAACATTCACATTAACTAAAGCACATTATAACCAATACACAATGATTAAAAAAAGAAAAAATATGCAGGCTATATTTACATATGGTATATTTCGATGTATATTTTGCTACTGTAATACATAATACAAACAGTATGTTATGTAAGTCGTGAAGCTTTCTCTTTTTTTAAAAAAAAAAAAAAAAGAAATGCAGCCTACTTAACTAAACCCTTTTATCCCTTTTATTTAAGACAACAAGAGAAAAAGAGAAGATGAAAAAAAAAAAAAAAAAAAAAAAACCTGCCTGGTTTTCAACAGCGTCTGGATTAGCCCAGCTGTGAGTTATGATATCATTAGTCTTCCACCCCCTTGGCCAGACTCTGTCTGAGCACAGATGTGTCCCAAACCTCTTTTTTCCTTGTTTGTTATAAACTTGTTTGTGAGAAATACTGTATCACTGTGGCCTTGTAGAAGAGATGCAAGCACAGGGTATAGCCTAATTAGCTGTCACACGTATTTGCTTGTATAGCGATTTAAAATATTTTATGGGGATTACCGGAACATAAATAGCTGACAGTGCTCTTTGCTGACGGGAAATCTTTGTATTGGAGTTGAGAAACCGCAAGCACACTAATTCTGAATAACCATATCCCTCCGCAGATAAAAACACTTTAAATGTCTTATTTACATATGGGCCTAAATCCAGTTTACCGGTGTGTAAATAGGCTATCGGTCCATCCCTGTGTGTGTGTGTGTGTGTGTGTGTGTGTGTGTGTGTGTGTGTGTGTGTGTGTGTGTTTGTCTCTGTGTATGTGTGCACGTGTGTCTCTCTTGCTCTCTCTCTATCTTCTAGTCTCACCTATACAGTAATCCAATCCACCCTCTGCACGACCCCTTTTTTCTAAGCCACCAGAGATCCGATACCCTCGGTCATGACTGACCGGGAAACAGCAGTTTGAGTCTAATTAACAAGAGTCAGGTGTCCTGCTCCAAGTGCTTTGATGCTGGCTAAATGGCACAAAATTATGATCTATAGAATTTATACTACAACACAAAAAGGGTATTTTCCAATAACATATGTCGTACAGGTGGGCTTCCACAAACCAATTGACCAGTCATGTGACTTGATTCCCTCTTCTCGTATGTGATCTATTGCTTTTCATGCAATTTTTTCTCCACCTAACTAGTAGTGTCAGATAAAGGAGGGACCATTAATAAGAACTATCGAGTCTACAAAATTGTAGGCTAATTCAATATTGCGAGGTTAGATCCAACACAACACTAGCTCATACTGGAGTCTGTTACAGTCTTACAGTAGGAATACTGTACACTACAGCTATCTAATCCAGGATGACATCAGTGTTCATTACCATTTAGTGTAAACGTGTACACACACACTGTAAATGTAAACCTCTGGAAAGGTAACACTGGAAGTGATAACAGTCGCTGTATGTTTTGACCCATGTTTAGCATGAGGCTGAAGAACAGGTGACTTACCATTCTGGATTCTTTCCTCTAGATGATGAGAGATGCTGTTGTGAATGGAGACATTAAAGGTTACAAATTACAATTCAGATCAAAGATCACAAAGAGATGTGTCTTGAACAGTCTTTGCGAGCCATTCCCTGATGAACTCAAACCATGAAAACAAACCATAACAACCTAATTCAGAGGCTACTATATTAAAATGCATCTTTGCTAATCAATATGAATCTTCATCTTTGTGATAATAACACTGGATCCAATACATACAGTTCAAGAGTTTCAAATAGGAGTGAGTGTCTTACCTGCTGAGAAAGTCAGTGACCTCTAAAGTAACTCTACCTGGGGTAACCTCTTAGCATGAAAACTTTTGCGATTTGCATCTTCTTCTCCACCCCATACTCCATATTGAGCGCCACTGGCCATCCTTGGCGATGACGTAGTAATGCTTCAGCACCAGGAGGTTGTCCTTGCAGCACGACTAAATGAAATGTTTTTGTGTAGCCTAGAATGTTAATTCAAATCGCTATGGTCTTAAAGTTACATTGAAGTAACTTTCTTCTGGTTTGTGACTAGAGAGAAAAATGAATATTTCAAATTAATATTGTGACCACTGAAAATTTAAAAGAAAGATGTCCACAACTTTTGTTCACAACTTTTGGATCCCAAAAGTTTCTCCATAGCAAAGACGCATAGGCCACCTCTTTTGTGCGTTCATTGCACACATAAACACATTTGAAAGGCGACGACGTGTTATCTTCTGGGGATTACAAACATGAAGGTGATGATAGCGGGTGACAGTTCGACGGTAGCATGAAACCAAGTAGCCTAGTCCTTATCACTGGCATGGATATCTCCGGCACGGCATGTAGTCCAGCAATAAGCCACAGCCACATTAGTCATTAATTAAGGTGAGCTCCTCGAGGGAAATAGCGAAACAAGAAGAACCTTATCGTGTTCCTTACAGTATTATAGCACATGTTACACTCCATGCCAACCCCACAGTCTAGTAAGCAACAAGTGTCAGGTAAATGGGGACTCGTATCGCCATTGCTGTCGCGCGCCCTTTTGCCATCTCACGTTGTATCAACTGGTAGCCACATGATGAAATTCAATTCGAAAAAGCAGAAAGCAGGCCTGTTAGAGAACCCATTATATCATTTAAGTCAAGTCAAGTCAAGCATATCATCAAAAAAAAAAACAACTTAGGCCATACATCCCAAGTGAGACTTCTGACCTCATGTGCACCATAGCCTATAAGTTTACCCACATAGAGTTCATTTTGAGTTCATCCTGCCTCAGCATTTCCTCTCTCTCTCTCTCTCCCCCTCTCTCTCTCTAGCACCCTCTCTTCACTCAGCATAATCAATAGCAGGAATATTATGTCTCCTCCATCACTAGAGACAGACTGGGCAGCCTGCGTTCCCCCACATCATTGATGGGGGCAGGTCCATTTCCAAGATCTCTTTCCTCTAACACCCATTCTGTGGAATTTCCTTGAAGAGAGTTTTATGATAGACAGGGAAACATCACGGATGGATATTGAGACTATACGCTAGACTGATTGATAAAATTGGATCAGAGTTTGAATCGCAAATGAGGATGGCCCAGAATTATTATTTTGGTCAACTTTTCACAGCATCAGTCCAAGCTGGGAAGGTTGCGATTTTTGCCTTGGATTTACTGAGAAAAGCACCTGTGAACCAAATGAAATTTCCTTGTTAGACACTTCATAACAACACTGTAAGATATCACCAACCTTTTTTAATATAAATCATGATGGAAATGTTTTATTTGTTCAATAACAATAATATACTTGCATTATAGCATTGTAGTGCATGTCCCTATAGCCTAGTGTTTCATAACACACAACATATAGACACAGACTATCAACATATACAGACAGACAGATTAGAAACCTGTAGATAGATAGATAGATAGATAGATAGATAGATAGATAGATAGATAGAGTAGGTAGAATTTCTAGTAGCCGTGGAAGAGCCCTGTAATATCTGCACACATCAGAGTCCTGCACCCCCAGGGTGGATGCCAGTGCATCCGAGGTAATGAAGACTTGGGAAAGGTTACGGCATGGCCATTATTAAGCCCCCTGGATGAAGGAGCCATGACATGAGTCTTCACTCACCTGTTAATCTGTCTCCTCCACCCACCTTCCTGTGGTTGTGTGTGGTGCACTCATTTATACATTTATTTCTCTCTGTTCTCTCTTTGTTGTTGTGGTTGGTGGTGGTGGTGTGTGTGTGTGTGTGTGTGTGTGTGTGAGAGAGAGAGAGAGAGAGAGAGAGAGAGAGAGCGAAGACTTATTTATTATTGTGTTAGCTCATTTTGCGCCACCTATTCTCAATCCTTTCCACAGACATTCACAGACACACACTTCCCATTCGCTGATTAAAATAAAGCAAACACACATAACTCAATGGCCGCCCACTCAGCCTTCATTACACAATATGAACTGACCCTCCACATCAATTTTCTCCAAGACATTCATATCGTAATTAGCATTTAAAAATGAACAATTGATTTTACGTCACCTATCACTACATAACTCAAATGAGTGCAATCTCATCTGTAGAGTTCCCGTATAGCCAAAATCTCTTGAGGTCTCAAACTGACTGTAAATTGTTTTGAGGAATTCTTCACTTTGTTTTAAATCACAGACCCAAGAGCTGGTCTGAATGACAGGCTGAAGATGAATGTTTATGCAGCTGATGTATGATTGTACAGCTCCATGACAACATGCCCATTGAAATTCATTAACCTTTGACCTGTTATTGGAAGCGATTGACTCATTATCCCAATCACTTTTCCTTTCCTCTCTACTCGCTTACTATACCTTACAAGCTTCTCTCCTCCTGTCTGTCTTCTCACATTCCTTTGATATGCATTATAGCAATTTTACTACATGTCTAACATCAGTATTTCAATGTACTGTATATGACAAGTAAAATCCTTGAATATATCAAACAAGGTCTATACACCCAACCCAACCTCTATACATTGATTTTACTAAACTATGTTATAAGGTTATATATGTGGGCTGGATATGTTAGTTCCTTTTGGCAGTTTAGTTTGTAATTTGCCCTAGACTCGGATATGGCACATTTGTTTGGACATGGCAAACAACAGATTGTGAGAAAAGAAGGGAAAATATTGTAACACTTGGTTTGGCTTTATTGTTTGTATTTGCAATTTGATGGATATTATATGGCTGCCCACTGCCTACAAACATTTGTAAACAAGCAAGGTCTTAAGTGACACTATGATTGATTGTTTGCATATGAGTCATTTATATGTGTCCACATGGCTCAGTAATAAAGAATGAACTTTAATAATTGATGGATTTAAATATAGAACAACCCAGAGAGTTTTTAATGGGGGAAACAAATGAAACCTTTTGGCTGATGGTTCATTTATTAGCTCAGGACAAGGCTAAATATCCACATGGTTTCCAAGGCTTCAAAAATCAGTTTTAAAAATCATTTTATGAGGTGTTCAACCTATGCAGGCTCAGAGGTACAAAAAAGTAGTAATTGTTGGCTTAAGCATATACCAATACATTTGTGAATGTTTGGCACTGATTAAAAAGAGATTGGCTGATCTTGGATATTTTTTTCTACTGTAAGATAATTACTTCATCAAACAATACATGTTTGTACATAAATATAAACAGTTCTCCTCTACTTTCGCATATTTTCATGCAATATTTGGCGAAACGCAGTACTTCAATGTAATCACTCACGGCAACAAGCAATCCTCTGCGCATGTTATGTCAGCCTCCAGCAAAAACTAATAACCACAGCCTCTCACATATATTGTATCACTCCCGTGAGGAAGACCAGTGTTTTCAAGAAAGAGGGTCCAAGAAAAGTAAGCCCATCAGACTGGCACTCTTCTGTGCTCAGGGAGATGAAGAACGCTATCAAAATCACTTCACTCAGAGGGCATGTTCCCGTACAGGTCCCTGGTGGTGGTGATGGTGGTGTTGGTGGTGAGGCTCCCGGACAGACCTGCAGGGTTGCAGCGCAGACCCCCCTACTGAGTTCCTGAGTTGCTTCAGCACCATCCACAGCAGCAGCCCCATGAGGAGGAGCAGCAGCGAGCACAGCCCCACATAGATGGTCAGATTCCAGCCCCAGCTCATGGCCACGGGGAGGGAGGTGGACGCCACGAGGAACCTCCGGGGGGAGGGCATGAGGTCTCCGCTGGGGTCCACGCTAAGCTGTCCATCAGACGGTGCCGAGTGCAGAGTAGGTGTGACAGAGCATGGGGGTGTGGAGCTCCATGTAGTTGTGGATGATGATGTGGTTTCTGTTCTTGTGTTCCTCTGTGTCTGGTGTTGGAAGGGTCTTTCGTGCTGTGATGGAAAGCATGCCTCTCACCTTAGTGTTTGCCTTGGAAGGGTACAAGTCTGTCTGGTGCCTCACAGCTGGTGTCTCCACCCCCTCTGATGCTGGGAGCACACAGCCATGCTCCTGATTCATCAATCGGTGATGTGTACACACACACACAACCCCCCCCCCCCCCCCCCGCACACACACACACACACACACACACACACACACACACACACACACAATCACTCGGCATCAACAGCTGAAATTCCATCACAACAATATTATTTTCACTCCAAGTAATTCAACAGTAGACAGTTGAATACTGCATGCTTGCTCAAGCTTTGACTGTAGGTTAGGACTGCAAGCTTTGACTGTAGGCTATAGGACCTACTGTAGGCAACTAGTTGAATTGGTTGCTGTATAAGACCTTCAAATTATATAAAATATTTTGTAACTTACTATCTCCCTGTCCATTGTAATTTGATGGGCCAGGCCTATTAGAGCTATAAGGGAAATCTACTTAAACATCAATTTTGTCTCTAGGCTATTTGGTACACATAAAGTCTGATATGATTGTGAGTTAGGTTTTCGACTTTTTTTTTCTAATTCAAAACATAGGCATAAGCAAAGAAAAGTAAAGCTTTTTCTTTCTGTTTTCCTTTTGTTATAAGTTATGCATGTATTAGAGATCTCATAGTTCTCTTCAGGTTACATCATACTTTTGAAATCAGTGTTACATCAATTTATAGATCAGTACATACGTTATCCTACATCAGAGTTAAATAAATGGCTTTTGGTTACTTGCCAGAAGGATAGGACACTGATGTCTCTGGATATGAACCACTCAGAGCTCTCACCGATTTGACATGACACTGCACTCTAGTGGTCACTCCTTATACTAAAATTAAATGTGTACATAGGATGTACTGATTGCCTGGCCTACCCTAGCGATAGCATTGATTTGCTGTGAGTTTACCATGAACCATAGGAAACGGTTGTATTCAGACATCAGTGGTGTTTAGCCAATCACAACTCTCTTTGTGGGCAGAACTTGGTCAGGCTTAGGCCTGATCACAGTGGTCAAAAAACAAACAAACAACAAAAAAAAAACAATAATAATATCTTTAGCAATACGACAACAAAAAGACTTGTCAAGACTCAATTGCAATTATAAATCATGGGAAAATAGGCATATTTCAGCCAGTTTCTGACTATTGCCACGCAGGACGGTACGACCTGCACCAATACACCTGCTCAGTCTGCCGCTAAAAGTGGAAGCATGCAGTGGCTATTGGCTGGCCACTGTACATGGCAACATGGTATAGATGTCCTGAAAACCTTCAAGGAGCTGAAAATTATATCACCTGCTTTTTCCAGGCAGTCCTGGAACAGCGCACATGGTATGCAGGAAGAGTAGGCCATGTTTGATTGGGTTCTTTCTGCTTTTTACTTTTTAAATGAGTGTCTTTTTGACTAAGTGAAATGAAGTGAATATTTTTTATTTTTACAGACTGGTCACATAAATGGAGTTGTTCTCCAGAGTTATCTTTTTGGAATACGAGTATGCTTCATTCTGATTCCGATTTCATTTTCTCATCACAGTCAATTTGAGGCAACGCCATTTTTCAATGGTGCATTTGTCGCAGAGGACAACAAACTGGAGGAATTTCTCCAGAGAATTTTGAGGACTGTCAAACATGTTTGTACAAACTTCACAAATCAACGCTGCATGACGTACATTTTTCAGTTAGGCATGAATGGCAGTTGCATAATCATTGTTATTACTAAGAGGCTTTTTTGCATTACTTACTGTATAAATGAAGTGAATAATTTCTGTAATTATTTTTCTTCTTCATATTTACAGACTGGTCACATTAATGGAGATGCTCTCCAGAGGAATCTTTTTGGAATACGAGTAGCCTTCATTCCAGAAGCAGCAGCAGACCAGTTCTCCTCTATTTCAGTGCCCTGTTTGAACTCCGGACATGCTGGCAGTGTGCATTGATGGCAGCTGGAAGCTGTATCAGTTCCAGAGAGATGGGAGGTGGGTTAATGTGAACCTTGTGTGTCTGGCATTTTATAACTTTGATATCTACTTAGACTTTTTTCTGATTTCATTTTCTCATCACAGTCAATATGAAGCAACGCCATTTTTCAACGATGCGCTTGTCGCAGAGGACGACAAAGTGAAGGAATTTCTCCAGAGAATTTTGAGGACCGTCAAACATGTAGGCTTCAGACTTCATAAATCAACATTGCAACATGTACCTGTTGAAGGTCTAAGACCGAAATGTTGTCATTTCTTTACATTTAAAAAATATTTTCTTGCATAATGGTCAGGGGGCGGGATTCCTTCAAGCCTGTCATAACATCTACCCATATGAGCTTCCTAACGGATGCTGCCATTAAATCTCCACAGAACTTTGGAATGGCCAGCTGTGTGAATCACTGGATGGAGGTGACACCCTGACAGAAACTGGAACTGGCCTGGAAACAGGATTCAAAAGCAGCCTTGCAAAGACTGAGGACTACAAACATTGATGGGTCAGAGAAGATACCTGTGAACATAAACGTGATCCAGACAAGGCAGTCCTGTGATTCTTCCACCGCTGATGTCAAACTGACTACACGGGAGATGCTGAGATCTCGTGGAAATGATGTAGTGGATACTGACAACATCTCAGCAGCTCGGCCTACAACACCGTACTTGACCATTCAGATGGCACCATCAAGGAAGTAAGTAAGATCTGCCCTGACTACCCACACAATGTGGACATGGTGGATGGTGTCCCTGTTGGACATTTGTGTCATGGTCCTCCCACCATCCTTGTCTGCACAAACACCCAGAGAGCGTTGGAGCTGAAGTGTCCTAACTGTGTGGACAAGGGAACTATGAAAGTAATGCAGGTTATAGTGCTAAAATATATTTTAAATCAGAGCCATGGAATGGGTTTGCCTATTTAGGTATTTCATATTTACTAATAAATATTTCTAGGGGACTGTTTGACATCAGAGTACAAAGTATGTACTGCATAGGCCTGCTGAGATCTCCGCCGCCGTCCATCCTAACAAGGGGGTTATATGTTTTCACCGGTGTCAGTCTGTGTAGGCTATTAAATAAAGTTATGCACGGAGTCGGATCAAGTTTTACCAGAGGTGTGTTTGCACAAGGAGGAATTTTTGTGGTAAAATGTTGGCGGTAACCGGTTATCCAGGTCATCTTCTGGAATTTATATTGCATTAGTGACCATATAGAACATGTACGCAAGTTTTGGGCTGGTACCAGAATTGAAAACCCCTGTCATTTTCGCCATTGAGTAATCGAATATTACCCACACTGTCTTAACCACACCACGACTTCAGACTAGCTACGGCAGGACAAAACGATAACAATGCCACAGGTTCATATGGCATCAACTTTGATTTTATAACCATATTTTAATCGTTTGGCCTATATCACAAGAAACAACACTACCCATCAGAAGATTAGCCTACACGGTCATCACTTACGTAGCTGGTTAGACCAAGTGAAGGCTTTAAGCGCTTTTAAACTACAGTTTTCGAAACATCAATGGCGAAAATGAATGGGAAATGTATTTCCTGGAACCTGAGCCGAATTTTGGAGGGGGCGTAAGTGGGTGGGACTTTCATGGTCTATTGCCATGGCGGAGGTCTGCACGCAACAATACTTTTCGAGTTTATTGAGTAAATGGTTTAATCCGTTCTAATTTGCAGCTTGCAAAGTGTGTTTAAGAGTAACTGAAAAATAGAAATGAAGATGGGCCTATAATAAAAAAAAGAAGCCAAAAGGACCTTTGTTCATGTTACTTTCTCACTCCCCCTCCTTTGCACACTGCCGCTGTCGCTACTTCTTTCACTTTCTTTCAGTCCCACTCTTAAAAAAAAATATTGCGCGACTTATACAAGATAATAGCCACTGGTGAAGACTCCTGTCACCCTACCTTAGACCAGAGCCTGTTGCTACGGTTGCTACTGCATGGGGCATTGATCCGCCGCACGGGCTTGAACGCGCCCCACGGTTTCACCATGGCAACCACCTCCTTGTTTGCGCATGGGAAGGCCTGCTAGGTTAGCACGAATGTAACTCCAGTCGGCGAAAATAAAGCTTCGCAGTGGAATACGTTGCATATATTTCCCGAAAATAATAAGAGGATAAGATGTAATAGTATATGTAATGTTGGCTTTCAGCAACAGGAGACTGCAGTTACAGATTGTGCTCTGTCACATCAAAACCGACCAGATGGCTATGAAGTGGTGGCTGGCTAACATTAACGTTAGCTAAAGTAAACTGGCTTACAAACTGGCAACCAGCTAACGTTAATCCCGATGTTAATCCAGTGTCAGGAAGAAGACGTGTCTCTCGATTCGACCGAGATGCGTTGAATGTCTCGGAAGATAGTTTGTTTTATGTTAACGTTAAATGTTCATACGTGACACTTTCAAGGCAGCAAGCCACAGATGTACGATACCTTCGAGCTAGCTGACAAGAGTACCTAAAGCAAATAACTATGGAGATAAACTTGAATCATGTTGATTATATCCAGGTAAGTCTATTCATTGTGATTTGCAGAAGTAATGTTTGCAGTTGCAATAACGTTACTTTTTGACGCTGCTGCTGCTTGACTGGTTCACAAAACCGTGCTAATGGAGCTCTTAACAATTTACGATAATATAATTCATTGACAAACCTAAATTAACGTACAGTTAAGATTTCTATAACTGTGTTACGTGACACTTAAAAACTTTGGAAATGCTGTCTGGCGTGGACGGAGGAGACAAACGTTAAGATACGAACGTTAGCTATTTGGGAAAAGTTATGCTTGAGTTTGCTGTCCCGATCAATGATAACTTTAGAATCGCGGCGTCCCATACTATGTATGTTAAAGATAATGTATCATTAATGAAACTACTCTCCCCCAGGTTGGAGTGACCTCTCAGAAAACGATGAGACTGCTGCCTGCGATAGGACGTAAAGCTACTCAAAAGGTAATTGGTCCCAACAGACCGCGTATAAATCACTGCTCTTGCATCTGCTGTGCACTTGTAATCCATTTAGTCAACTCACAACTCACGTGAGATAAATCAGTCAACTAACGTTGTATTTCATGAACAAGGACCCCCTTTCCGGTTTCTGAGTTGTGTATGGTCACATTTTCTGAAGGCTGTGACTGACCCCTTGTTTTGACAGGTGGCAGTGGCAGATCATGATGGTGTACTTACATGTTTTGGGATGAAAAAGGGAGAGGCAGTGGTAGGTATATCACATCAGTGTCTTTTATTCCATATAAAAGAATTGAATAACATTATTAAAAAACACAAAAATATATACAGATTAAAAGTCTCCATCTGTGTTTGTAGCCTGTGTTTAAGACCCTACCAGGCCAGAAGATATCCAGACTAGCGCTGGGAGGAGCCCAGGGAACTCCTCAGGAGAAGATCTTTGTGTCATGTGGTTCTGAGGTCAGAGGATTCACCAAGAAGGGAAAACAGTTCCTGTCCTTCGAAGCCAATCTGACAGAGACCATAAATGCAATGTGAGTATAAGAGTATAGTAGGCCTATTCATTTATATTAGTAGTGTTCATTCTTTTCCCAATCAAATTTCATTGTATAGAATTTAGCGCACACTCATGTCTTCTTTTTCTTTAGTTTATTTTCACCAACTTTTTGGCCGTGGCCTTTGTCAAGGTTTCAATATGGAATGTACCACTCAAACACTTTTTTTATATCAAATTTCATGACATGACTGATTGATGAATGACTGACTGGATGTGCTCACCATGATATACTATATACCACGTGTGATTGTAAACATATAAGCTAAGCATTTCTGTGTGCATAGAAGTAGTCCTGGATCTTTTCATGGAAGATGGGAGCACACAAACTACATTGAGTTAATGATTTTGTTCACAGAGATGCTGAGCACAATACAATTTGATCATGAGAGGTGTTAATGTAATGTTACTTAATGTATGAAATGCATTAATTCCAGGCATGTTTCCGGGGCTGATCTTTTCGTGTGTGCCAGTTACATCTACAACCATTACTGTGACTGCAAAGATCAGGACTACTACTTGTCTGGTGACAAAATTAATGACATTGTGTGCCTACCCGTGGAGACGGTCGGGCGCACTGTGCCCATTTTGGCCTGTCAGGATCGAGTCCTTAGAGTCCTACAGGTAACTGCTTCCTTCTTTTTTTCCATTGGAATCATATTACAGATATTTCAAGCACTTAACTGCTGTACAGAACAGAAGATTTGATATAAGATGCCGGTTTGAGACCTGTGAGCGGTCATCCTGACCTCGGCCACGTGTATGCACTAGTCTGTAGTTTCTGTTCCTTGGATTTGTATTTCTGTCTTTGACAGGGATCTGAGCTCCTGTATGATGTAGAAGTCCCTGGGCCTCCGTCAGTCTTGGAGCTTAACAACCAAGATGGAGGTGGGTGCGGTCCTCTTACATGGTGGAGTAAAAAAAAAATTAATGCAACATTTAAAAAAAAAAACAAAGTAAGCTCTTAACAGGATCATTTGCATACTAATTGTTCCTTTCAATAATATGAGAAAGATGAGGTAAATCAGCTGTGAACAACTACTACTGGTTTTGAATATTTTTTATTTTTTTTGTAAATGGTAAGTGAACTCACTTGATGTGACCTTTAGGTAAAGGAGGAGAAGAGGTTCTCTATGGGACAGCAGATGGAAAACTTGGCCTGGTGAATATAACAGAATCATCGCCTGTTTCAAGATGGCAACTCAATAATGATAAGAGGAAAGGAGGTTGGCATCTGTCTCTCTTTTTAGGCATTATTCTCGCTATTTCCTAGATATCTGGCATCCTTCTCTGTCCTTCAACTCAACACCATATTATTGCACTAGCTCTCTTGACACTGTACAGTACTGTTAATGTGAGTAAGTCATGTCAGTTCATGTCAACACTGTTTTTTCCCCCCTATCAGGGATATTGTGTATTGACACGTTTGACCTTGTCGGTGATGGGGTGAGGGATATCTTGGTTGGCAGAGATGATGGAACTGTGGAAGTTTATGGACTTGACAGCTCAAATGAGCCTACCCTGCGCTTCGAGCATGTGAGTTCCTCAATCATCTTCCCATGGACATTGGGCACACTTACAGGACCCATAGCTGTGTTCTCATTCATAACTTACTTGTTCAGTTGGTAGATTGGTCGATGTTACTGCCTGTGATTTTACATGTAACTTAATGTCATACAGGCTGTCTGTTTAGTGATTGTGCACTGACTTGGTTTAATAGGTAGTGATTCAGTTTATAAACAAAAAAAAATCCCACAGCAAATCAGCATATTCATGACTACTCTTACTCTGACTTTAGGTTCTGTCAGAGAGTGTCACATCAATTCAGGGAGGCTGTGTGGGAAAAGAGAATTACGACGAAGTGCTGACAACCACCTACACAGGTATGGTACTGTTCTACACGTCACCCACCAAGAGTTGGTTCAAAACTGGCAGGATATTCTTTTTTTCATTGCTTTTGGAATGTCATGTTATATCTCTAAGTTGCTGTGTATCGGAAGAATACAACAATTGTACTCACAGTCAAGCTGACCTCTAACTGAGTCAGGATGAGATGCTGGGCTGGGCTGGGCTGGGCTGTGTGATGCCTGTGTTGTGTGTGTTATTTGACCGCTGTTGTGTGGTGTGGTGCAGGCTGGGTGACGGGGTTGACCTCTGAACCCCAGCAGATGGAGGCTGGCCCTGGAGAGGAGGTGAAGATGAGCAAAGAGACCCAGGCCAAGGTGGCAGCCCTCAGGTACACACACACACACACACACACACACACACACACACACACACACACACGTACAGTATGCAAAACAACTATTAGGAGGAGATGCAGTACTGTTTGGTGATGCTGGGATTCACATTCTGATTTTGTGGAGTAGTGTTCTTAAATTGAAATGATAGAATGATTAATTGATTGGTATAGAAGATGCATGTAATTTGCATTATTCATCATACTTTACTAGGGATTAACAAGATCTGATTTTGGCCATGTCCGGTTTAAATTTCTCAGTTGTTCATACAGTGTGTGTGTGTGTGTGTGTGTGTGTGTGTGTGTGTGTGTGTGTGTAGAGCTGAGTTGGAGCAGCTGCAGGTGAAGGTTCTGCAGGGCCGGGAGAAGTACCAGCAGAGCTCCCAGTCAAGCACTGCCGTCTCAGCCGTCCCCGTCTTCAGCGTGAACGACAAGTTCACCTTGTGTCAGGATGACGCCAGCTACAGCCTCACACTCGAGGTCCAGACTGCCATCGACAACCTACTGCTGCAGGTCAGCATAGTCACTATGACAATATGATGACATTGTGACAAAATGCACAATGCCCTGATGAAGGTTGTGTGCTTGGATTAATGCAGACTGTTTTGTATGGATATAAGTGTGCCGAGCCTTCCTTTTGAAACTGTGACAAAACGAAAGCACTTAGAGAACAACAATTGTTGTTATGGATTATTAATTAATTATTATTATGGATTTTAAAGAGGGATGGGCATTACCTGTGTATCTAGATCAGGGATGTACAAAAAATAGATAAAATTCTATCGTGGCCACCCATGAGCATTATGCTTTTCCTCAGAGGGCAGCCATACCTTGTCAACAGGCATGACCACAACAAGGTGCGGGGTGACACTTAATAGACTACTTGCACGAAATGTGCACCAGTAGAGCCAGGTGTTCTGTCTTGCTACTGTAGTGAATGCAGTTAGTGTATATGCGGACACTGTTGGGTGTGACACTAACCGGGTCTGCGTGAACACTAATTGCATTAACTATAACGGCAGGTTCAAGAACACCTGGCCCTACCGGATGCAAACGAGGGTACACTCAGCTTTTCGTGCACATAGTGAATACTTCCTTTCCTTTCCATAATGCACCCCATCATACATGCAGAGTTACCAGTAGCATATTGCAATACAGAAACATGATTATTGTTTGTGCATTGTTAGAACTATTCTTTTCAAGCAGGCCACATACATAGCTGCAATTATTTTCAAGCTTTTTGAACCTGAAATTGCTCCAGGTGAACAGAATGGCAGCCTCCACCACTGGGGTGTGAATGGGTAAATATGAGGCATGCCTTGTAAGGCACTTTGAATACTCTTAGTAGCAAAGCGCTCTATAATTGCTGTCCATTTACCATGTGAATTGCCATGCTGAATGCCCCCCCCCTCCCTGCTTTGTTCAAAAAGTTGTTAACATAGACAGGTGCCCTTGTGGGTTGTGTAATACAAGATATTCAATCTGATGGTGGTAAAATATTGATTGTGAAACCGAATAGGGAAATGTGACTAAGATGAGAAGTTTTATTTAACGTGTTGGTGTCACCCAACACCCATCAGCTGCCATACCGTTTTCATTACATGATTGCTTTCTTGTTTGAAACCAGAGCGATGTTCCAATTGACCTGTTGGATGTAGACAAGAACTCCGCTGTTGTGAGCTTCAGTGAGTGCGACTCGGAGGTGAGCCCGTCAGATGCTTTTCTCGAATTAATTATCCAGGGTTTGTGTATCACCCAATCAAGACCAAGTAAAATTGCATGCACTAGAGCTAACTTTGTGTGCTTTCTCTCAGCAGCAAAATGGCAATTTTCTCCTGGCTACATACAGGTGCCAAGCAAACACTACCAGGTTGGAGTTGAAGGTAAGGACCTTCAGGAGTTGCTGTGCTCCACTTTGCCAGGACAGGTTCTCATTGGGTAT
The DNA here is from genome assembly GCA_027497455.2 of Sardinella longiceps. Classification (NCBI taxonomy): domain Eukaryota; kingdom Metazoa; phylum Chordata; class Actinopteri; order Clupeiformes; family Clupeidae; genus Sardinella; species Sardinella longiceps. Next base: position 12,169,137 of record JAODXP020000030.1, read on the forward strand.
TAATGCCGCATTCCATTGCAAGTCGGTAGTCGATAAATACGAGTCCGTTTCCCCGACTTCCACTCTAAATGCGCTCCAGTGGATGACCCCCCAAAAATGTATGGCTAGCCAATCTACACATGCTGTTAATGAGGACCTACGACAGCTGATACATCACCATCAGTTAAGAGAAGAGGCGCATGATAGTCCTCACTCACATAAAATGCAAGCTACAACACAGTTTGAAACTATGTTCAATTTATGACAACTTCACTGGAGCTATTACCTAACATGTGGCTAACGTAGCCCATGTATCAATAGTAACGTGACGTCAGTTTTACCGACTTGGTCAACATCAATCTCCCCCGAGTTCATGACTCGTAATCTCGACTTCATTGACAGTTCCATTGCATCCTCCCGAGGCGGAGGTCTTTTTTTCCCCGACTACCGATCATAATGTAATGCAGAATAACTCTTGATGCTGATATGAGTTTCCCTGAAATTAAACTAAGATGAGGAATTGAGGGGCCAATCCCAGCTTGCTCTGCATCAGCACACTAGTGATGACTCACCTGTTCTCTCCTCTCTCAGGTGAGGTCTATTGAGGGCCAGTATGGCACTCTCCAGGCTTACGTCACCCCTCGCTTGCAACCCAAAACCTGCCAGGTACGGCAGTACCAGATCAAACCTTTATCCCTCCACCAAAGAACTCACTCCATCGACCAGGAAAGGTATGGGTCAGACATCACAGAAAGAAAGAGGAAGTCCAATGACAGCGTTGTTAAAATGGTGTGCCTGAAATGAACAGAATCTCTAAATATTCAGTGACCAAGGATTTACTTCAGACCACAACACATTGAAACACAACTGAATTGATTAAAGTATATGAGTTTGGTATAATGTCATAAGGCTTACTTAAGACCAAAGAATTTACTTTGGCATTGTCATGTAAACAAATTAAAACAATTTAATTTAATGACTTAATAAATAATTGCTTTGTTCAGTTTGCAACAAGTGAAAAAATGTCATGGCATTGTCATTTTTAACTTCTATACTTATTTAGTCACTTAAAAAAAGAGCAGAAAGTTGCTATTTTAATGATGATGTCTGCTTTCCTGGTTTCCTGTCCAGGCCCATGAACACATTAAGCCTGGATGGGCAGTTCAGTTTTGCAGAGATCCACTCATGGGTGGTGTTCTGTCTGCCGGAGGTGCCGGAGAAGACCCCGGCAGGAGACAACGTCACCTTCTACTTCCAAAACACCTTCCTGGGAACACAGCTGGAGGCCACTTACTGGTAAGATCAGCAGGCCTGTGTAGGAGAACTGCACTGTAGTCAAATGTAAATGCTTTTTTATGGCGACCGGGAGGAGGGGCAGAACAGAGGAGAGTAGAGGTGGTGTTTTTGTTCGGCCTTCTTTGAGTTTCAAAGGGTGTATACTGTTGGTGGGTCAAATGAGACTGCCATTAGCTAAAACACTAGTGTGCTAATGGCAACTGCAATTCTATAAATGGTTTATTTAGTGTTTTGTAAACTTGTTGAATTTGGTGATTACTTGAACTGGAATTTGGTGATAACTTGGAACTAGAATGATTTTGTGAATATTATTTGGACAAATAATGTACTGTATAATGTACATGTAATGAACTTACTCATGCATTTCTGTTTTCTGTTTCATTTTAAGCAAAGGTGAAGCACACTTCAAATCTGACAACATTTCAACAATATCAATTCTAAAGGATGTCCTATCCAAAGAGGCCACAAAGAGAAAAATTAACTTGAACACATCCTATGGTAAGTACTCTACTAAGCTGTAGACTAAAATTAGACATTACCATATATTCCTCAATAGTCCAGATTTAATCCAGCGCTAAAATCAGAAAATGAATCTGATCCTGCAAGATCATGTCAGCTGCGTTACAAAAGTGTTTGTCAGGAAAAACGGACGCACACTATGTAGGGTGAGCAATGCCCCGACTCAGAAAAGGGGGACACTTGTATTTAAAAGTGAGGACAAGTTGGGACACTCCTTATCTTTGTTTAACACACAACACTAACAGAAAATAGCTGTGCAGTTTTTCAAATGTTTTTCCTTTTAAATGATACTGTACATTAACCAGTAGTGGCAGAACAACTGCATAACCCCCCAACACCAACACAAACACACACACACATCTGTGAACATGCTGAGCCTGGTTATCCAGTTCGGCTTGGCAGAGATCTTCTTGTGGAGCTCGAGGTGGTTTTCTGGTCTTTCCTCTTTAGAGCCCCATCTTGACCTTTAAATGTACTGAATAGTAGGTTCAGTGGCAAACCTGGGTACGGTAAGCCAGAGGTACGAGGTAGTGACAATCCTGATAATAGAAGAGCCTGTGTCTGCAATTTCTTCATTACTCAAAGCAAACTAGACTACTAGCAACTTTATCACTCTCTATTGGTTAACTTAGCCAGCTTCATCACTTAACCACCTTCTTGGAATACCACCAAGACTGCCTACTCCTCCACCCTTGTTAGCCACACTACAAAACCCATCTTTCCAAATAGCTGAAGTTAATATGAGGTATAAGGGAGTAGTTTTAGTCTTCTTCAGTGCTATATTGATTGGCACTTCATGTCAAAATGCTTATATGTTTGAAGGTATTTTTTCCCTGCATTGTTGATGCAGCATTGTTGACGTTGTGGCTTGCATGAATATGTGATGATATCTGTTCCTGTGGCACAGATATTAATGAGGATTCTGTGAGCCATACACTGAAGATGATTCACCCGAAGCTGGAGTATCAGTTGTTGCTAGCCAAAAAGGTGCAGCTTATTGATGCTCTAAAGGTGAGATACAGCAGATGTTCATTGTTATTACTGATGCATGCTTGTGGTGTCATGGTAAACATTCAGTGTGAATCATTGTATCATTTCCCCTCTACTCTTTTAGATTGTACAGAAGTAGCCGCTACTGTTGTTATAGTTTTTCCCAAGTCACTATACTAGGTCAATTTTCTTAGATCCTACATACTGTCAATTACTCTTTTTACTTCTCGATGATCTACAATGGTCTACAAAATGGATTTATCTAAAACGTGAATGTTGTGTATGAAACAGGAACTGCAGGTACATGAAGGCAATGCGGATTTCCTTATACCCGAGTATCGTGGTATTCTGGATGAGTCTACTCATCTCTTAGAAGAGTACAAGAAGCAGCCCGCCCATTTGGAAAGATTGTATGGTATGAAATCATGCATTTTTGAAAACCAAAGCAATAATTAAAGAATTAATTTTGCAAATTACTTTAATAAAATGCCACATTTTGTAACATTCATTTTGTGTGTGTGTGTGTGTGTGCGTGTGTGCGTGTGTGTGTGTGTGTTTTACAGGAATGATTACTGATCTCTTCATCGACAAATTCAAGTTTAAAGGACAAAATGTGAAAACTAAAGTTTCATTGTTACTGGAAATTCTGGATAACTATGATCTGAATTCTTTGATGGATTTCTTCAATGAAGCTTAATCTATTTCATTCTGAAACACCTATTTTATGTCAAACATCGGTCTTGTTTTGTCTGTGAAAGTGTGGAAGATTTGTTTTTGTGTAGACTATTAAATTATCCAAGTCATGTTTTGTATTTGTGGGGATGGCCATACATGATACAAAATATTCTCTGCATATTGGTGTTTTTAATTATGTAATAAATTTCCTTAAATGCACTTTGGCTGTGTATGAGTGAAATTTTATTGAAAGATACAGTGAGACTTTAAAAGATGGCTTTACCAGAGATACTGTATTATGGGTTTCATCAACTGTCTCTGGTTTTACTTTCATTAACAAAATTTACAACACAATAAATTACACTGAAGGCGTGATAAGGAGAAATAGATGACAAATAAGTGGAATGTATTGTCAAATGGCTTCATTGATGACCGCTTTACAATGTCATTTTTGAATTTTGTCTGGACCAATGAAGATCTGAGAATACATGGCCCCCCAACGGTTTGTGAAAACGTAAGGACAATTTTGGATTCTTTCGGCCGCCGTACACTAAAGTGACGTAAGCGCGGCTTGAATTTTGATTGGTTGTTTTCAATAGTCGCGGGCTACTTGAACTGAGACAGCAACAATATCTGCACGGTCTGAAAAGAAACAAGGCAGGATAGGTGAGGGCATCGTATTAGATGCACATGGTGTGATGGTGGCTGTTTTCTTTGTTATTGCTTAATTTGTTACAAAATGGGTTTTCTGTAGTTTCTACCGTCATCAACTGCCTTTGGATGATTATTTTCAGTCGTTGCTAGTCTGCAACTTTTTTCTTTAGTTTGCTGCTAGCTAACTGGCTAGCGACTTCTACTTTCAGTATTTGAGTCATTGGTCGATTCTTGTCTGGCTTTGGTTTGCTAAATTGGTTACTTGAACGTCACAATTGATATCATATGACCATCTTGTAACTAAACAAGTGCACTAGTTTCTTGTTTTATTTTAAAACCTCACACATTAGCAACACATTTTTCAGACCAGCTTGGTTAGCCACTGTCCGCAAGAAAATGTCAGCCTTTACCCAAGGAAACGCGCTTCGCGATTCGGAGAATCAGGAAAATGTGCTCTCCAGACTACGGGCTTCCAAAGGCAGGTTGGAAAATCAAGAAAATGTGGTGGTCCCCAAGCCAGCAAACAGAACTGTTTTGGGAGCCTTGGAGAACAATTCACGCAAAGTACAGATTCAGCGCGGCTTGAAACAGGTTGGTTGTGACCCGCAAGCTGCAAAGTTAGCTGAACGGTAGCTAGCTAACTGATCTATCATTTCCCTTCCATTCATGTATGGCCTCATCACTGATTTAGTTTTTACACAGTAGTTTGTGTTTATTAAAATGCAGATCAAGCCTTTGACCTGCTGTTGTGTGAGCAATGTTCACCCTAAAGGGTGAGCACGTATGATGGTCTGTGTTGAATAAAGCTTGGTTTCTTGGGTGGCTAACTAGCTGTGTGCGAGCTAGCCAACCGCCAAGTATTTACCATTCATTTAACTGATTAACGTTTTTATTTTGAATATATGTTTTACACACCCTGTAATTCTGTATAAAATCTATATTTAAATTTGTCTGCAGCTATCGGTAAACTCTGGCGGTCTTTCTCCCTTGTTGGCAATTTTTAAATGTCCCCAAGTTCCCTCCCAAGCTTTCCGCCATTTTGCGTCTGTCAGGATGGCCAACAGGCAACAACATTCACGTTGGCAATCAGCTGGCCCTGGGTAATAACCAGTGAACGTCTTGAGCCTAGTGTTTATTTACACCACGATTTTCTTGTACGTGATTAAATGCCAAAAGAAGCAATCCGTACCACTTGGTTGAGTGTCCTTGAGACACAGGTGCACGATTTTGGTTTCTAGGAAATTGCACTCTTCTGACTGCAAGTCTAAAACTATGCCCTATATTTTGTTACCTTGCAGGCATCAAACCAGGGACCCTCTTGCAAACCATCAGAAGATTATGGCAGGAGTTGTGTGGAAAAATTGCCTCCTAAACAGCCAGCTTTCCAGATTCATGTGGATGAGCCTGATGGTGCCTGCACTAAGAAACCAGTGCAGCCCTCCAAATGCAGTACTGAGGATGCATCCCCCCTGACACTAAACCCTACTGTAACGCGCCTAAGGCAGCCCCTTGCCACAATTGAACTACCCATGGATGTCAGTTTTGGTATGTGTTCAAAATGAGTTCATTATTGTGATCTTCATCCCAGTAAACAAAGAAGCCAAATTAACAGTGTCCTCTTTGAATTCAGAGTCTCCCATGGATATGTCTGTTGTTGAGGAAGAGAAGCCACCCTGTGTAAGTGAGGTCACTGAGTATGCTGCAGAAATTCATGCGCACTTGAGGGAAATGGAGGTGAGCAGACTTTCCTGGAGTTCCTGAAAAGGCTTCCTTTGCCTCAATATTTGGCTCTTGTCTGGTCTTGGAATTTTAATCCCAATTGCCTGTACTTTTGTGCTTGTCAATAGGTGAAATGCAAACCGAAGGCCGGCTACATGAAGAAGCAGCCAGATATCACAAACAGTATGAGGGCCATCCTCGTGGACTGGCTTGTCGAGGTCGGCGAGGAGTACAAGCTCCAAAACGAGACCCTGTATCTGGCCGTGAACTACATTGACCGTTTCCTGTCCTCGATGTCAGTGTTGAGGGGAAAGCTGCAACTGGTTGGAACAGCTGCCATGCTGCTGGCTTCGTAAGTGTTGGAGCCAACAAGCAATTTGATGCCTGCTCTATAGGTTTTGCATCCTGTGATTTAATGGCACACTGTTGCGTAGGTACTAACACGTCCTTCCCATGTCTTTTGCAGGAAATTCGAGGAGATCTACCCTCCAGAGGTGGCAGAGTTTGTTTACATTACTGATGACACCTACACGAAGAAACAGGTGTTGAGAATGGAGCATCTGATCTTGAAGGTGTTGTCCTTTGATCTGTCAGCCCCCACAATCAACCAGTTTCTCACCCAGTACTTTCTGCACCAGCCAGTGAGCAAGCGGGTAGAGAGTTTGGCAATGGTGAGTGCATTCATTCTTCAGTAGTTCAGTTGCCTTTTATTCTAGTTGTGTAATTTAGCTTTTGGAATGGGTCCCTTTGTTTTTAACACTGTTTCTGTCTGTAGTTTCTTGGTGAGTTGAGCCTCGTGGACTCAGACCCCTTCCTCAAGTACCTCCCTTCACAAACGGCAGCTGCAGCATACGTGTTGGCCAACCACACAATCACAGGTGGATCTTGGGTAAGTACAGTTAACACAATTGTGATATTTGTGAACTTGTCACGAAAAGTCACACATGGTCCAGACACTGTACGGCAACTTCCTAACCACTTTGTTGATGCTGCTGTTTTAGTCAAAGACACTGGTTGAGGCTTCTGGATACACTTTGGAAGAGTTGATGCCCTGCGTGTTGGATCTGCATCAGACCTACCTCAATGCTGCCAGGCATGCACAGCAGTCTGTGAGGGAGAAGTACAAGACCTCAAAGTGAGTAGTAGACCTCTGCGTTTTGTGTTTGGGACCTCTGTGTGCTCCTGTTCTGATTCTGATGAGTTTTCATGGTGCTAAAGTTTATTTTCCACTGTCTTTGTCAGGTATCATGAAGTTTCCCTTATCGACCCTCCCGAGAAGTTGCAGTTGGAATAGATTCAAACCCAGACGTTTAAAATTTGTGTACATTTATTTTTCTACTTATTGTTGCATATTTCCAGGATTTCAATAACTGAAACCATAGCCTTGATTACTTGGGTATGTGGTGAAATTAGTGCTTTTAATGTACATTTTATATCGCAGTCCTTAAGGACTGCTTTTAATGCCTGATTCAACCAACCAGATTCGTATGCAGTTAATCAAGCTGTGGTTTTAAGTGTTTTTGTATGTCCCCCTCCTTTTTCGAGGCGATCTCTGGACTATTTATGCAGCCTCATTTTTCTTCTGTTTTTGGAAATGCCACCTGTAATTAAATGCCCAGAATTTTACATCAAAGTTGTGTTTGTCTTGCATTATTTGAAATATTTGACTTGACAGAGTTGATTAACAGGTGAGATGTGTAATTTCTTCATAGTCTGACTGATTCATACATGGAACAGAACACCCCAAGTTTTAGCTAAACCATTGTGTTGCAATTCCCTGTGCTCCTGCAAAACATGGCCTAAGCCAAGGCTACTTCAGTGTACTTCAAGTCTCCTCATATTTATGTGTTGCACCAATGGGGTTCTGATGAACAGCATCTCGGAACACTTGAGCAAAAAAGCCCAAACCTTTAGTCAGTTACAATGTCTGTATGGTCTAGTGCTGTAAGAGAATAGCAGAGCTATGCAAACATGCTGGTACCCTGTGGAGGTGGGAAGGGGTTCTCCAGTGGCTGTGAGGGAACAGTGTTGTGTTGCTCATCTAGGGATTGCTGCACAATACTTAGATTCAATTATCTAAAGTCTTGTCACTCAAGTTTATCTTCCAAGATTTGCAAGTTCTAACTTTGATGGATATTCTCTCTACCTCCACCCACTAAGCAGATGCTTACTTTTTAAGTTCATAACAGGTTGTTATGGTGCTACAATAGTTTTAAAAGGTTATAGCCTGTGTTTCTAATGAATGCTAAGTACAACTTGAACCACTGACAACACATTTCATAAAGGGCTGTGAGAGCCTAGCCTGGGCCCACCCTTACATTCTGTCGCTGCATGAAATTGAAATTTGGGATCAGGTCAGTAAGACCACAGAAGCAATTTCCTCAACTCTGGAGCCCAGAAAAATCAGGACCCAACGAGAAACAAGCAGTCTGAAGGAGGTGAGCGTACAATGACTGATAGAAGATCAGATGAATTCCACCCAGAACTCCCAGGCAATGTTAGTCTTGCCAGACCACAGTTAATTTCTTAGCGTGGTCATGCAAGCTGGGCAACTCCTGACCAACAAGAGATAGATGAGAGGATTTTGTTAGGGGTGCCTTCAGATTAAAAAAAAAAAAAAAAACTGGGAACCACTGATGTAAGACACTTGTATGGTACAGCTGAACCACAAATGGTTGTGCCTCCTAACAACATTTAACATTGGTATCATGACCATGCCATCAAAATGTTGCTTACCAAAATTGTTGCCAAACTATACATGATTTTATGACAGTTCAATGATTTTAGTTTCAGTGGTTGCTTTGAGGAGTTTGCTATTGGCCTTTCATAAAACCAAAGTAATACAGAAACAAATGAAGGTAATTAGTCCAATTAGTATTTAAAATCTTTTACCAATGTCAAAACTTTTACATTGTAAAACACTCACACACATGTGAAGTACCAATTAATGGCATTACAGTTGTGGTTAAGACATTCAGTCTGAAGTGGGGAATGCACACAAGTTCTAAGTGTTACTAGTTAAGTGTTATTGATGGAGCTTTGCACAAATAAGCATGCTGTTTTTTGATGAAGGATAAAATTAATTGTCTTCAGAGATGAGCAGATTTCATCAAATGCAAACATTCAAATGCAAGCTGTGAATTAGGGTTTTTATTAAGTTTTGTTCATGTACTAGAGATTGAGTTCATTCAGCTACACAAATATGTTCAACTTAATCAGACAGACTCAAATGATGGCATGCCTTAGGACTCAATTATTAGAATCAACTTTTGATGTTAGAACCTACAGTGTCACCCCACAGAAGATGCAATGCAGTTCTACAGTACACATGGCCAATCTAACAAAAGTAATTTATATATGAATACTACATTTTTGACCTAGTTTTGGGAAATAAGCGTACTAAAATTAGCGATTGTTAACGTAACAGTTTTAAAAGTATTACAAATATCGGCACATAAAATCTGGTGGCTTCCTTCAAATGAAGACCGAGGTTCTCCCAGATTAATTCTTAATAGATTGTATCATCAAAGTTCACATTTTAATTTAGAAAGGAAAAGCAAGTTAAGACAACACCAGCACACATACAACAAAAAGAAGCGGTTTCACAGGAAATTAAGTATAAAAATGGATTAGATACATATAATCCAATGTTTTGAAATCTACAGTACCCGGACACTAATCCCATATCTGACAAAAGTACAACGTAATCTCAATCAAAAATTTGCTATTATGAACATTAAGAATTTCATCATAAATAAGTAATCTCAATTTAATCCAGCTCTGAAAAGGAAAAAAAAAATAAAATAAAAAATAAACCCACAAATAAATACATCCTGAAGGTGACAGACCAAAAGCTGTTGCACCGTGGGTAACAAAAAAAAAAAAAAAAAAACCTAATCTCCTACAGTGCCCCCCTATATACAGTAATCATCAGCATCAGATGTTCCCTACAACTTCTTTGCCCCGCAGTGCATGGTAAAAAAAAAAAGGACAGGTCTATCATCCAGGTCTTAAAATCCAGCTGTTGAGTTCAGTGCAGCAAAAGCTTAAGGGGGGGCATGGGGTGGGGGGCAGATGAAGAGCAGATGGTTGACAAGAGTAGCAGTGACACTCCCGAACATTCATCAAGAGTCTGTCTTACAACGTCAGTCTCTTAGTTGGCCAATCCCTTCTTCCCGCTGCAGGAGGGCTGTGTTTCTGTGGATCTGTGGGAGTGTGTGTGTGCATACTGTATATGTGTGCATACTGTGTGTGTGTGTGTGTGTGTGTGTGTGTGTGTGTGTACATGTGTGTGTTTGTGTGTATATGTGTTTGTGTTTGTGTTTGAGTTTTGGTCTGTGTTAAAGTTATGGAGAAAAGAGGTCAGGCTAGACGCCAGTAGGGGCCAAGCGGCTGATGAAGGCAATGCTGTTGAGGCACATGCGTCTGAAGAAGGCGGGACAGGTGGGCTTCATGATGAAGTGCTCCAGAAGCATCCGTAGCTCTGTGAACAGGGTGCTGGGTTGGAATACAGTAAGAGTTACATTGGTGAAGAGGTAACGGTAGACATAAAACACAGTTTCACTACATAAAACAGTAGTGAATTTCACTAGCAAAAACCATATACAATTATAAAAACAAACAAACTAACAAACAAACAAACAAAAAAAACGGTTCCCCATCCCATTAAGGAGACAGCGCACACAGCTATGCCCGCGCATTTTGCGCACTACGCCTCGTTCAGTTAACTGAAATTCAAATTTAACTAACAGCTATTTCCGTTCGATTAACATCCAACAAACGCACTAACTAGAAATTCACATCCAGGTTTACTTCACAAAGTGATATTAGCAAAGTGTGAGTGCTTGGTGTGCACGGCATTTTGCGTGCAGTTACAAAATCAAGGAGGCACACGCATACATGTGTGGTTCACAAAGATGACAATTCTTGTCATATGCAAGATGCACATGATGTGCATGTAATTATATCAAAGTCATTAGCCAGCGATCTAACCAGATTTTACTACAGTACACTGAAGCACATCCCTGTTTTTCTGTATTCTACAGTCTTAAATTTGTGACAGCATGTGCAGATTTGTTTACAAGCCACAGGACATGAACCATCAGTAATAACTTTACAGCCAGGTTGTCTGGAGAGGTGATAAACACAATATCATACCTAAATACTATTGTGAAATCTAATGTCAGCAAGGCACAGGTATGCATTACCTTGATATTATTATTATTCTCCCGACTTGGATTACTATCAAAATGCTTAAAAAGCTATGGTATTAGGGTAACATCTGCAGAAGATATAGCCAACATGCAGAAGCCAACATACAGCCAACATGCAGAAGCTGTTTTTATATCACTCTGAGTTTGAGGCCGTTTCAAAAGCTAGCAGAATAGCCATACTTCAAATGCCTGCAGAAAATTGCATTGACTCGACTCTTAAAGGGACACCAGGCAACGTTTTATTGTTAATTTACCAGTCCTGCCTGGTGTCCCTCTAAAACATGAAGGTGAATGAGGTTTGGGAGACGAAATGAGTGCCTAAAGAGTACCTACCGGCAGTATGGGTTACGTCTGGAAGAATACCGGAGGGTGAGAAATCTGTAATATATGAATGGCTGCAGAATGCTCCCCTGTCCACTGTAGATAAAATAAACAAGAAAAAAGATATATTTACAATGCTACTGCCTTATTTTGATTTTGCTAATTAAGTAAGAGTGGTGCGCACATCCAACACGTAGGTGCAGGACACAAAGTTCAAACCACTATAAAATAAAATCAAATGTCCGCACACTACTCCCGTTTGGTAACAAAATTAAAAATAAGCAAACGGGAGTAGTGTGCGGACATTTGATTTGATTTTATAAGGATTTTGTTAAGGCTGTAATCAAATATTGAAAAGTACCACAGAAAAAACACATTGTTATTTTTGTCGTCATCATGGTTTGGGTGGGAGCCAAAAGGTTTGTTCAAGGCAAACTGAAACCACTTAACATTCTATTACAATACCACATTAGCCTCTTAAAATAAAGGGCTTGGCTTACCTGAAAAGCATGAAAACCGTAGCGGGCATGAGAAAGATCTCATTGCAGGCGATGAACTTGAGAATATTCTGCTGGTTAGAGGTGAGCTTATTGAGGAAATTCCTCACAAACATGAGGCTGTTGGGTCCCATAGCCTAGAGTTGCAAGGTAGACACATACTTTGAGTGAGTAATTCATGAACTCATAGCTGTGCAAGCACTCCAAAAAAAAAAACACAGGTAAAGCTGCAGTCAGTGATACAGTACGTAACAGTTTATAAGCCCAACAAAGTTATTGCAACACTCATTTAATATCACATCATGATCTGCTGGCTTTCCGAAGTCTGACTACACCGAATTGAAAAAAAAAGGAGGGAAAAAGGTACCAGCTTCCCCCCAAATCAATAGCATAACACTAGCCCCATTTACATGGACAATTTTAATCGGAATAGAATAGAAAAGGAATAATGGCTCAATCAGAATAGAAATATCCGGAATGAAAGGGGTGGTTTATTCTATTCCGATGCCGTAATCATGCAAATGCTTGATCGGATTGAACTTTTATAGTGCATGCTCACTGCTCATCTTTCAACATGAACAAGCCTGTATTTTGTGTAAATAAAGCCTCCGATCGCCATTTCACTGTCGCTGTAATCATCCACAAAACTTTGCCAACTCTACGGCAACTATGGGACTGAGTTGGCTGGTGATGGCTTCACCACAGTAACAATAAGTTCGTTTTCTGATTTAAAAAACAGGCTAAATGCGCACCTACGTCGTGACCAACGTAACTTCTGAACCAAATGGAATGCATTTTGCATATAAACAGACGACTCAGAATTTTTAATCAGAATAGTCTAATCAAAAACCATGTAAACAGGGCTACTGTGTTGACAATACCTGGAAGGAGGGCTGAGCTACCTCCCTAGCATGTTTTGTTAGAAATGCAGAGGAAACAATGCTTCAGTTAAAGTGACTTGGCAGCATTATTTTGTAGGGGGAAAAAACTAAACCTTGGCAGCAACAAAGAAAACTTATCAATTTACTTCAGTATTCTACTTACAGTCTATCGGTATTACTAAATATTTGGTAACACTTTATTTGAAGGTACCGTCATAAGACTAACATGACACTGTCATTAACTACAGTATGACATGACGTTGTCAAGAATCTGTCAGAAACTTTATAAACCTGTCATGACTTCTGACATACCCTAACCCTAACCATGACAAATACCAGGTGACACTTAATAACAGAAGTCATGAGAAGTGTATAAATGTTATGACAGAGTCATGACAACGTCATGTCATAGTTAAAGACAGTGTTATGTCAGTCTTATGACGATACCTTCAAATTAAGTCAAACCAAATATTTCCATTAATGACGGGACGTCTTTCAATCCGGGCTGAAGAATTGGTACTCACATCAAGGACCTTTGTAGTGTAAGTAGTGGCATGAAGCAAGGAGAAGAGGAAGATGGGGAATATGCTCACTGTAGACTGGGGTTAAGGAACACATACTGTACAAAGTAAGGGACAAATGAATTCCAATACTTATTAAGACTATAAAAATAAATAAATATTAATTTCCATGTTTACAGTTCTCCACTATGTAACAAGTAAACTACAACTGGATGTTGTCAGACATCATTAACTCAGACAGTCATTTGGCGGATTTCCATCCAACTTTTTGAGCCAAATTTTTGTTAAAACAAACGTGAAATGCAAATAAGTTAGATGGAAACCCAGCTATTGATATACTAGTATTCCATAGCATATCAAACAGATCACTATCCTTTGTCACTTGGACAAAGCTACTCATATTGGATCAGTGTTTCCCAAACCACTGCATGGTATTCTGGTTTCACTGGGTATGCCCTGCACTACTGACTGCTAGCAAGATTGCATTAAGTGCGAACACATTTTACTGTTCATATATGTAGCGGGAATTGGTCTGTAATGTATTGGTGATAGTTTGAGTACCATACCTCTTTGTGCTAGTGAGAGCTGAGAACCCACTCAAAGACTTATTTTGTGTACCCCACAGAACTGATTAAAATAACCCAAGGGTATTTATACCCCAGTTTGACAACCACTGATGATCTACTTCTACATCTACTTTTAGATGTACTCTCCCAAAAGACTAAAAACAAACAAGCCAACATTGGCCTTGTCATCAGTCAACGCTGAACCCAAAGCTCAATGAAATCCTGAAGGATACTGGTGATGGGGTAGGAATTGACGAGGATGAGCGAGTAGAGCAAGTAGTGGCAGCTGTCCTCCTGAAGGGCCTGAGCCAGGAAGGCACGGCTCAGCTGGAAGCGAGGCAGTCTCTGGTGCAGCCGCAGGGCGCTTGTCAGTGCATTGGCCAACAGCGCCCGCTGGTAGAAGTTTGTGGCTGCGTATGGTCTTGAGGGGGAGATTGGAAAGAATAAGAATGCTATTGTAGTCTTTGCATAGAAAAAGTACATCAACTCTGTGACTGCTATAGTGTCATTCATGGTGTATCCAAAAAGCATTGAGGAGAGATTACACATTGAATTTAAAATATAATAACTAGAAAAGCGCTCAGAGAGCGCAGACCTCCGCCAAGGCAATGTGGTCACAGACATAATATGAAATCCAGATCATGTTCTGGATCACCGATCGCCACCAAAATCGAAGTTCTTGCTTGTCCCAATATACGCATTGTCCAAAAATTTCATCCAAATCCATGCAGTACTTTTCGAGTTATCTTGCTGACAAACAAACAGACAGACCAACCAACGCGACCGAAAACATAACCTCTTTGGCGGAGGTAAAAATGGAAATAATCATGCCAAAAACACCTTACAACGTGCACAGGAGAAATGAACACTCATTTAAACAAAAAGGCTGTTACAATGACAAAGTCCAGACACTCACCCCATGATTGGAAGAATGAACATGACAGAGCAGTAGACCGTGAAGAGTCGAGACAACCACATTGCTGTTTCCAATTTGTTAGCCATCAGGAATTGCTGAAAAAGACATATATTTATTTCCTTGAGTATCATGTTCAACAAAATATCCACAAAGAGGGGATATATCATTTTATACTTTCAACAATTACAATAAGTGCAAAGTAGAGATAACTGACAAGCAGAGGTCACTATGGTACATGTAAAACAGGGTCCATAATGTGATGTAGGAAGAAAAAAAGGGGACAATACAGAAGTCATATCCACAATGACAGATTAGATACTGAGTACTGTAAAATTACTTTGTGATCTGTGGCTAATGGAAGGCACTTACCACTGGCCCTGCCTGAGGAGGGCTTCTGGACTCTGTGTCTGCCATTGTTCAAATCCAACGTTGAATCTATCAAAAGTAGCGTACACGGTGCAAGACTGTTAATCTCTTGCCCACCCCACTGAAATGAAAAGTGTAAAGGCTTAACCCACCCAATGAAGTTCTGTACGGCCCTAACGTTAGCCAAGTTACTGCCTAACTTACAATCATAAACATCAGCCCAGAAACATAATATCTGTCCATTATCTACACTAAACATAACAGTTAACCTTAATACACTAACGATACGAGTCACTTAAATTATGCCAACAAGTGTTACTAAATAGACTTCGGTGATGGTAAAGTAAGCTAACTATCGATACCATTCATCAACTGAGTAGCATTTATGACCGTGAAAGACATCAATTTCAGGAACATTTTCGTAACCTCCTATAAAACATAAGATACGCTTTGATTGTCTACTACTGTTTGTAGGCAAATCTGAATATTTGACAATAATGTAATAAGCTTAACCTTAATAGGAACTTAGCATCGTTGTCACCGGCTAGCTTAGCTTAGCTAAATTAGATGACATGTTTAGCTTGGTTGGCTAACCTAATATTTTTCAATTCTGGATTTAATAACTGATTGCGAAAACACACAGGATAGACTCCTTATCTATTTTGTGAACATTTCAATTAACATCATTGCAGAGAGGTTTTTCCAGCTGTTGGATTTATTTTCATCTCAAGATACCTTGAATTAACGTTATCTAGAATGTTCTGTGAGTCAGGCAGCTAGCGGAAGACAGCTAGGACCTATATTAACGTGATACACGAGCTAGCTAAGTTAGCCTCTTCGCCTTGGACTGGGTTCCCCACACAATCATTTCCAGAAAAAAAAATGCCATGGGGTGACAGCAGTAAAGACAGTTTCATTACTACTCCTATAATTACCTGCCAGGACCGGGGACTCGTTCGACGCCAGAAATGTCTAACGTTGATTCGATAAAACAAAAATCTAGTAAGAAATCATTCAGAGAAATGCTTCCTAGCAGCAACCTATGCAGTGACTCCGCTGTGTTACAACCCTGCTGGCTTCGTTCCCATGAGCACCCCTCCATCAGCTGACCCTTGCAGTAAGAATATCGCGATATGTCATCACTCGAGCTTCTGTACCCTATGTTCTGTACCAAATAGTGAAGGCCTGTGTTTTAATGGTTACTGTTAATGTTTACTGTTTAAAGAAGAGATATGCAAAACTAACCATGCAATTGTTGGTGTATGCTATTTCAGGATTCAGAGCATATGGTTGAAGGACGGGACTCCTTTTTTCCCTCCCAGGTACAGTCATGTAGCCGAGAACTCTACTAGTGATAAATGTTGCATCCATTGCCATCTTGCACACTTTCAGACAGATGGTTGGTTGGTCAGTAAGCCACATTTTTAGAATGCTATAATAAGTGACAGAATTGCATAGGAGGTAGCAAGTTTGTTATTACTCTCTTTATAGTCTACCCCATTATAAGCCTGATGTGGATATCATGGGGTAGCAAAAAAAAAAAAAAAAAGGCCTATATAGGCCTACCCTCAAAATTTTCCAAATTTATTCTTCACATTATGACAAATATTGTTCTGTATTGCAAGTTGCAAGTAAACCACAATTTACATAGCCCAGAGTGGTGTCAAGCTCAGTTTTATTGAGGGCCGCATCAGCATTGGGATTTTCCTCAGTCATGCCAAGCCCTCAGTGGGGTGAAGGGAAAAGGCACATTTTTGCCATTTTTGTGCATCTGCCTTTCTTTCCCTCCTGTTGGTAAGCAGGTCTACGATGCACCTCATAACAGATTGTGTTGTGGAAATTGCATCGCTTGAACTATTTTCAAACAGGCCACATACAGTATGCCAACAATTCTTTTCAAGCTTTCTGAATTCAGGCCACATGAAATGATGTAAAGGGCCTCATCTGGCCCCCGAGCTTTATGTTTCATACCCTGGCATAGCCTATTTTGCAATGCTATCACATATACACATGCAATGCTATCACATATTTTCTAACTGTAGAATGGCACACCTTGCAAAAAAAAAAAAAAAAAACCTTACTGCCCTGTGACACTGATGGGACAAACTTGGGGTTTTGTCCCCAAATTTCATCTTAATTTTGTCTTTTCACCCTTTTATCTCTATTTTTCATAGTCATAGCCAAATCTGGTGTCTCATCAACTCTCAGTAAAACTTGGATAATTTTGCAGGCTACAGGGCAGGACGTTTGCATTATTTAAACGGGACTGTAGTGAAAATTGGACTGGCAGGTAATGGAACACATTGGGAATCATAGGGGCTCATTGGGAATCATAGGAGCCCTAATCTGGTTCCCAGACAAGACTTTCAGTTTTGGCCAGTTAATTAAACAGGGCTTCTGTGACCTGGGGGTCTGCATAGTTCTTTTTTTTTACAGATAAGAATAAAGTTGCAAAGAAAATATGAGAATAGTCATAGATATTAGTATTCTAATGGTTTATTGAAATAACCACACGTGATGTTAATGGCCCAGCTAGCCTAGGATCTACATTGTTATAGCCACTACTTGAGGTATCCGTTGGTCTGGTTGGGCAGCGTGGATCTGCTCAGCAGACATCTGACAATGGAATGGTCTCCCAATTCCATTTGAATTCCACTTTAAGGAAGTGTTATTCACTCCAGCCACCTATGGCCCACAAAATTGTACACTTAAGAGTAGAATAGGAAATCGCCACAAAACAAAATAAAAGATGCATTTGGTGACAATGCCAATAAGGCTCCATATAAGGGCTGCACCAAAAACTCCATATGCTGCTTTAAATTGTAGTTTTTAAACCATATGGGATTGTCCACTGTCATTTTAAGTGGTCCTGGAAACTGGCAAAGGTTGACCACAAGATGGCACCAAAACCTATAATTTGATAGACCCATTAGTCTCTGTAAACTTTCATCAATGCAAGGAGAGCAGACCAGTATTTTGTGTCCACGACGAAATTTTGTTTTATCTGTTAGGATTTTTTAAAGCCTTGTATGTATGTTTCTAATTGCTTTAAATGCCTATTAATAACGACCATACAGCTGGTTGACCTACAGAGTATTTTAGCCAATCCATTATAATATTTATATAGCCTATGTATAGGCTAGTTTACTAAACCCAAGACCAAACAAAATAAAAATAAAATTCAACTTGAACCTTTTCCCATAAAAATCTCATTACAATGCAATGTTCTCAGATTTGCAGGGAGGAAAAAAACATATGTGACCGTAATCAACACTAGAGTGCGCACTTCTCTTCGAAATTGATTTTTTATTTGTGCAAGCAGCCGTGGAGTGTAATTAATTTAAGCTGCGCTATGTATAATATTTGATCACAGTATATTTTGAAATCATATGCTATACAGTGACGGTAAATGCATATTGTTTAAGTTGATCGACATGAAGGTCATAAAAGGATGGAACAGTTTCAACGTCGCTCGAAAATATAGCCAATGTAAGCGACGTAAAATCTAATTATTTCTTTGCAAAACCTAATTAGGCATTAAAAAAGGTTAGCGCCAGCGCCTGAAACCGTTTTTGTTTAATAATCCCATTACTGACGGCTCATCATGTATAAAATGGTGCAGGGGGACACAAACTTTCCACTTCTAAAAGTGAATCTCCGAGAAATAGCCGAAGCAAAAACTCACTGTCAGGATATGAAGGGATTTGAGGAGGGAAAAGGGACCAGTAACCAACTGTAAGTACGCATACACTATGCAGCCTGTTGTATACAATATGCGCTTCTTCTCTTTACCGTTTATCGAAAAGACACAAAATCGCAGTACCTTGATCTCATCCTTTAGGCTATATAACTTTAAATAAATACACTATTGGAAGTTTACGACGATGTTAGACCGTTATCATAAGCAACATTTTTTTTTACAGGCAGTGAAATTGTCGTGCGTAATTTCTTTCTCAAGGGGAAATGCGCATTTGTCGTCGCCAAAATTTGAGCGCAGTAAGTCGGAATTACTTTGAAAACTCACGCAACAAAGTACAATAGAATGATTTTGGTTCTTAATCAGTGCGTGTAGATGCGAATTTAGCTCCACTGGAGTTGAATAAGTCCCTTCTACCATGCACCGGTAGCAAAGAGTAGCCTAAACTACTATTTATGTGGTAGGCTAAAGATAGCCTACTTAATGCGTTATCTGGAGTGCGCTAAAAAGTGACCACAAGAATGATAATATTATTATAAAATTTTATACACATTTTTAAAGCACTATCTTTCGTCAACCTTTACCCTGTCACTTCAAAACGCATCCATCAGCGTGCGCCATGCGTTTTGGAGGAATCCACATCAAACAAAAAGAAGTGACTGACGGTCTAAAGTCAAAGACTCTTTAAGTAAAAATCAAAGGCTATCTTCAATGCTACTTTGGTTGTTATCGGAAAAGAACCTTCTTCTCACAGCAGCTGTATCGTAACTAGAATAAAGAATTTAAACAAACAGGGTGTGGAATAGGCCGAAACAACGAAAATTGGGGACAAGCAAGGATGCATCTAAAAAGGAGAAAGGGATACGGTGAATCGATTCCCAATAGAATTCCTTTCAGACTGTTTGTCAAAGAAAACACAGCCTAAACAACAAAAGTAGGGGCTATATAAAGAGCCCTTTGGTCTTTTCTCTGTCCATAGACTCAAACAGCCCGAGAATAAATAAACTGCACGCTTCAGACTCGGACTAAAACGGCTGATTAAACAACCGAATAGCGCTACAATAAGGCGAAAATAATTGTCCAAAATAGATTCATCAAGGGTAATGGGGAAGACAAAAATATAAAGTTAAATTGTGGATTTTAGACCATTAGATTATCACATGCCAAAACGCATCTTGCTGTTCCAAAATACTTTGTTGTTTGTTTGTTTGTTTATTTCTTTGATCTTTCAACGTGCGCACTCAAATGGATAAAAATAAACATTGAAGCTGTGGCCCGATAAAACGGTATAACCAATGTATTTTTAAAGTGTAGCAGTTGGCATTGTCGGTGCGCTCTTAACGTCACCACAAATCGTCTAGGCGTTTCCTACACGAATGCTTGACACGGGCTTTTGTCAACGAACAGGAGCATTGCAAAAGGCTGGAATGGGAGATGGTTTTAATGAACCGTATTAGAAAACATAATGTCTCTGTCTCTAATTTAAAAAGTATACCCTATTTACCCTTAGAACTTTATGTTGGTAGTTAGGCTAATATTCTTGTAAAACAACAACAATAATGTTATTATAATAAAAGCATTGATTAACCTCATTCATACAAGCATTATTGATATACCTGATCATTGTTTTTAAAATAACCCCAAGCTTCCCCACCATCATAGCCTACTCTTTGGGCCCCCAAATCAGAATCAATTTGCATTTTACAGGGCTTAGGAAATTCAGGCATTTGCGATGTAGCCTAATTAAGCCAAATTAAGCAAATAAGGACATTAATTATTGACCATCGAAGCACAAAAGGAAAATGTCGCTTCATAAAAGACATGAGTGTCCCGCAGAGAGGTTAATGTCAAGATCACACTAGTATCTTTATTACTTTATCAAACATAATCACAAAATTGATTAATCAAACACAAGTGGCTGGAAACCACATCGTTGGAGTTTAATGGATGGTTTTGAAATTGGGTGATATTATTTCCCGTCATTTTCAGAAAACAAATTGAACATTTATTGCATATATATTAAAAATTATACTCTCATAGCGTGAAGATGATGTCTCTGTTATTGAGGCGCTCCAAAGGTGAGGTCTCTGCGGATCAATTCCTCTGTCTTGTTACTCCCGCCGGAGAATGTTTTCAAATGCTTCAGAACAACGAAATTGATTCAGAAAAGAATTCATAACCCGCAATATATGAGAGACATTTTATATCCCCCTCCTCTCCTTTGCCCATGTGTACAGTCGAAGTTGCAGGCTTGTGCAGACTTTTTGGTGGTGACATGTTAGGCCCTGTTTGGCAGGAAAGCAACGCCATAGCCTTATGGCTTGCTTCATAAACACAACCATTAAGAAGTCACAAAGCTTTTATTGTGAATTTGATCTGAAAATAGAGCAGACTCCGGGCGGCCGGGCAGAAAGGCCTGCCCTTTGTCTGCTCATGCAGAGATGAATGACCAATGTCACGCAGATGATTAGTTTGCACTATTAAATTGTCAAAAAGGAAGGATTTCCCTAATAATGCGTTTCTATAAGGAATTATGGAATTGTGTTGGGCTCGGGAACCAACAAAGGTAATGGCTGTTAGGAAATTGCTGAGAATATGGTGAAGGTCAGACTAAGTTCTCAGACACTCTTTTGGATGCAGTCAGCTTAAGATCATTTTGTCCTCACTTTTAAAACGGAGAACAGAGAAGTTATTACATTTTCAGCCAAAATCAATAGGTTGTTTTTATCTGTGTTATTGTTATTTTACCCATTGAATAATTTGTTGCACACATTTTAAAAAGTGTCTAACGTTTTTTTAACGTTTTAATTAATGTCTATGTCTCTTGGATTTACTTATCTTGTTGAGTATAGACTTAGGTCTAATGCTAGTACAATAGAAAATAACCACCTTTGTGCACCGCGTAGGCCTACATGGCCGTTGTGGCCTGAAGGGAACCCCTTGCAAGTCGCATAAACAGTGTTAAGTTTTTGTGTTAAATGTTAACAACTTGGACCTATCCTTTCTGTCGCCAACAACAAATCAGTGTTGACTCGAACACTCGGCCCCTTTGTGTCCATTGTGCTGCTGCCCTCAGTTGAAGATTTATGTATTTTTGATATTAAATTCCCTCTGTCATCAAGACTGCTCTCTTGTTGACTTTTCTTGACCCGCCGACCCGTTCACCAAACTTTCCCATATTTAACACAGAACGTTGCCTCCCTCTCTTTGAGGCCTTGTGCATTTCACTAGGCATTGTTGGCATGTGCTGTTTGCTCTGTTCTTGAACTTCAGTGCGCCACACAGGCGAAGCAGCCGTGTCCCCATCCTGTACTTTGAACTCTGGATCTTCCTTGAAATAAATGTCTTGTCCCTACAAGTCTCCCTCTGGCTTCCCAGCTTGCTAATTAGTTAAACAAACGCTTATACTAATGATTCCCTGGCCGGGCGGGCTGCGGCGGGTTTTGTTCGACTCAGCTGCCGCTGGCGTGGACTTTGCTTGTCCTGCTGGAAACTTGGCCTCTCTGACCCGAGCTATCTGGGAGTTGTAAGATCGGGTGGACAGCGCTGTCCGGAGTCCATCCCCCTTTAGGCCAAAGGCCAGTGCTGAGACGCCTAGGAATGCCACCACCAGCTGCTTTCGGTGACATCGCGACAAAGGCTCAGTGCGCCATAGGCCGAATTTGTTTGTCCAATTCGCGGCATGTTTTAAATATTTCTTATGTCAAAACATGAGAATAAACATACAACAAAACATTGCAAAGTGCCAGCCAAGGTGGTCCATATCATCCACCAGGGAAGTCTGTTGCTTTCTTGGCGTTCATTTTTTCCCCTCTGAGCTATGGCTGTGTGAGAGCTCCGAGGAGGTCTCGACAGAAATGGATACTAATTGCTGGGACTGTACACTGCTGCTCTCCAAAGAGCCTCGGGCCATCGAAGGACCTGCTTGTCAGCGACTAATTGACAAGGGCTTGTCTGTTTTTTGGAGCAGCTGGTCCTAAGCACTGGCACACAAACGCAATCTTGACACGGCCTCACTTCGCCCGAGGGACTTTGTGGGAAAACGCAGTTAAAATAGAGGAAGATTTATTAAAACTCCCTTTGGGTGAGGCGACATTTAAGTAAGATATTTCCGATAGTGGCCCTCCCCCTCTCGTTATTAATAATGGATTGCCTTAATTTGGGACAATTTAGCAGGTGACATTTCTTTCGACATTATGGAGTACAATAAATAAGACTTAACAAGCTGTGGGCTTGTTAGTCCACCAAAACAAATCGGAAGCGTGTCTTTCATCGTAGCCTATTACACCAGCAAAGCTGCAACAGTGGATTTTCATAGGCCTAATGTTTAGCCAAGGCTATTAGTAATTCAGAGGAACTATACAGCGACATTGGTGCGTTCTTATAAGCTACCTCACTCATTTAGTCTCAACTAGCCATGACAGTGCCCAGCATTTTAAACAGACACATAAAACCACAAACTTTACCATCCATCCGTTTAATAAATGGGCTATTCTTGCATTCACACCAGGCTTATATTAACCACATGATTTTCAATGCGTCCGGTTGGACTAAGCAGGTATTGTATTCCACAGCAATGGAGAAAAGTTTCACCAACTTTCCCACTGCCTGCACAAATGAAAGAAATCCTGGATCTTTTCTATCCCCTTTACACTGAAATCGCGACTTTTTTCGTGTATTCTCACGAAGCTCCCCCCTTATGTCACAGCAACAATGACAACACTGAAGCACCCCGTAGGAGCAACTCAGTTGGAGATCTCCCGGATTGTTTTAGACATCTTTAGATTTCATCAATCAAAATGACTGCAGTTTTCCATAAAAATGCTGAATTTAGGAGCAGGACTGGGAGAACTAGGTAGAAAATGCGACGCTGTCTCGATAGATGATAAATGGCCATCCTTTGATTGAACAAATAGACAAATACTTGACCAAAACAATCCTCATCTTTTTTAGCAAGGACTTCATGGTGATTTACGTGTGTACTAGCTTGGCCACACATTGCGCCAAATATGCTCTGACAAGATTATTAGCTCCACCTTCTATGAATGGCAATAGAAAAGTTAGCCATCAGAGGTAGGCTACAGTGTTTTTCGCATATTGTTTATGAGTATCAAGCCAGGGTATTTATTGTCAGGTTTTAGGCCTAAAGTGGAAAATGACCTTTAACATGCATCAACAAAATAATGAGAACATGCGTCCGTCCACACAAGTATCTTTACACTGGACACTGTTGATGCCCACTAACACAATAAATGACCATGAAAGACTTTGCCTTTTGATGCAGGTGGCATGAGTAATCTCAGCATAGCTGTTCTAATAATTAATGGTCTTAATTCTCAAATGACCTAGAAAATACAGGATCGTGCAATATTGCATGTGTGGAATCATACTGTAAAAATTCTCAGAATTACTTCCAGAGTTATGTTCAAATGCTCTGAATAATGGGCCTAAAGTGTCTTTTTCTCCTGAGAGAGAGAGAGAGAGAGAGAGAGAGAGGGTGAAGGAGTCTGGTGGACGGGAAAGAGTCTACGAAAGGGAACTCGGGGAACTCAGGAGTCTGAATGTGCCTCCTGGAAAACTAGCATTAGGCTATATTTTACAGAGAGAAAAAAGCTCAGGAATTATGTGAGCCATTTGTTTTACAGCAGGCCTAGGTTATGTTGGTGTATCTCATGGAAAAAGAATATTTCAGAAACATTTAGGTCATTATAGGCTATATTTTTACAAGCCATGTGAAGTGCAATGAACAGTGCAAACTGATTCACCCTCTTTATATTTAGGGGTTATCCAAACGAAAATGAATGCAGTATTTATTCATCATTATCTTCCATGTAGCCTAGCATGGACTCGTTTTGTTCATTTAGGCCTAGACAAGCTGCATCATAACCAGCCAACACTGCAACGTATTCGCATAATCAGTAACCCATATGACGAATATTTTTATGGAAGAAATATCCCCGAGTGATTATGTAAAGGCGAAAAGAAATGAGGGAAACCACCGAAAAATATACTTTCTATGATTGTGGCATCAGAGTGTTTCTACTGCGCAAAACACACAGTGGATGTACACTGGCATAATAGCAGGCTGGCAGCAGAATATGGTTGCCAAGGATAAAGCCCAGAGAATCGTCTGAGGTTAGAATGGAGCTTGTCGTCTTGAAGAATTGTTTAATTTCAGCGCTGGGTTGCAGTAGGGTGCGGTATTTCCTGCGGTAAGCTCCACATCGGCTGCTAATAGAGATCTAATTGATGGGTGAAGTCGCGTTTCCGTGCGCCCTGCTCTTATTGCGCCCTGGTGTCTGCTGTAGAATAGAGCCATAATCGGATTGGGCAATTCCACAAGGAGCCGAGTGTGAGCTTACGGCAAGAAGAAAAAATCGTTATTAAAAAAGTTAAGTGCAGGGAGAAGAATTCGACATAGTGGAGGCAGGATGAAAAAGGGGAAAGTGATATCATCGACAGATTTGATGAGACTGTTTTCCCTCTCAGCATGGTTTATTTTTAACCCACAACACCAATACAATTAGTCATACATGATATAAATAATATTAAATAATAACAACAGTAATAGTAACATTGACAACAATAAGTTATTTACACGACGATGCTTATTATTATTATTATTATTATTATTATTATTATTATTATTGTTGTTGTTGTTGTTGTTGTTGTTGTTTCGCTATTGTCTTAAAAATATTATTCACTTGTTGCATCTCATAATTAATGCAATTAATGCAAAGGTAAAGCTCTTTACAATGCCTTCATTTTCATGAGTAACTTCCAAAAGAGCTTTCCAATGATGTTGAAAGCACAGTAATTTACAGAAAACTAAACCCTCTCTCTCTCTCTCTCTCTCTCTCTCTCTCTCTCTCTCTCTCTCTCTCTCTCTCCTTTGCTCATCCTTTCTCTCTCTTTCTCCCCATCTCTCTCTCACTCTCACTCTGTCTCTCTCCCCCTCTCTTCCTCCTTTAGAGCTTCCTGGAAGGGTGCATTGAGGCCTGTCTCGGCTCGGGTAGCGGCTCTGGAGACAGATGATTGATGAGGGAAGGGGGCAAGGCGAGCAGCAGCCACATAAAGCCCCATAGACGCCTCAATAAAGCCCGGCTAGTCAAGGGACTCACTGGGCTCGCTCAAAAGGAGCCAGGGCGAGTAGATTGAGGGCGAGGAGCGGAGAGGAAGGTGCTCTGTTGTTCCGTAATCCGGTTAGCCATTGAGCCACCAGCCGTCTGAGACCGGGATGAGTGCGGCAAGGATGGAGAGATGGATGTGTGCCGAAGAGCAGAGGAGGAGAACAGCATGCGGCAGGGGACATGCCAAGGGGCCAAGAAGAGAGGGAGACAGAGAGAGAGAGAGAGAGAGAGAGAGAGAGAGAGAGGCAGACACACACTGTCAAGCCTGCCAGCTGATAAAGAGAGACTCTCTCTATTTGTCTCTCACATGAGAGAGTACTGTTGCAAGCATCCCTAACAATATGAAAAGTCACACGCGCGCACACACACACACACACACACACACACACACACACACTCTCTCTCTCACACACACTCTCCCTCTGCCTCTCTTGCTCACACTCACACACACACACACACACACACACACACACACACACACTTGCAGAGGCGCACTTAGGCACACACAAAAACCTCTTTCTCTGCCAAGGCCATAAAAACATTACTGACTTTGGGATTGAATTGGCCTGGTATTGTTGCGCAGTTGACAAATAGACAGGCATAAATGAATTCGAATGAATGTGATTCTCTAAGAAAATTCCCATAATCCTCTTTATTTACGGGAAACCTGTCCAGTGGAGTGATTGTAAACAAGCACTAAGTGTCAGTATGGAGAATGATAATTGATCAATGATTATTTTCCCTTTGCTGGGCTTTGTGTAATGCCCAAAATGCATTTTGTCTTTTTTTTTTTCTTGGGTAACAGAAATGGCTTTGCAGTGAAGGCTAACCTTCACAGGAGTGAGTCTTTCACTCGTGAGCTGTAGGCTACAATCTGTCTTACATGTGGTGGAAGAATGCAGATTCTGAGAGCCTAACATCTATGTTGAAAAATAATATTTTCAAATTGATCTGAATAGTTAATCAGACATAAAAGTTCAATTGAAAGCATTTCCTCTCATTTGGTCCCATGGCAAGCAGAATAAGTCTTTTTGTGGTCCATACACAGCAACCGAGGACCATGGTCAGGCCTCCTCCTGACCTCATAAAGAAATATTACACCTCCTGACATCAGACATGACAACAAACTGCATATGACAACAAACAGGAAGAAGAAGAACAACAACAACAATAACAATAACAACAACAACAACGCCAAGAGGAGGAGTTCACATGGCTTCGCCACCAGCCTCTGGATTCATAACTGCTCCTCTCCGCTGGCAGTCAGTCCGAAGAGCTCTCACGCCGACCAGCACAGCATCTCCTGAAAAGCCCAATTAGCCAGCAATCATCTCCTGCCAGGCCCTCCTTTCTCTGGCCCAAGTGCGGGGGACAAGGTGGCCCGCAGGAGTGCCTTGTCCCTGGGGGCAGGCGGAGGAGAGCGATGGGGGATGATGATGATGGGCCGTAGGCTGTGGCCCCTGTGGCCTGGAGGGAAAGGGGGGTGGTGGGTGGATGATGTTGTCTGGCCTCAGAGTCTCACCCCAGCAGGCTGGTCTGGCCTAGCCGAGGATGGATACTCTCCGCGACCGACGGCTGTGTTTAGTGTGACTGGGCCTGCTGGGTTGGAATTTGTGTGTGTGACTGTGTGTGTGTGTGTGTGTGTGTGTGCGTGTGTGTGTGTGTGTGTGGTGTGTGTGTGTGTGTGTGTGTGTGTGTGTGTGTGGGTGGGGGTTGTTTAACTGAAAAGACACCCTGTCAAAGTGTCAAAATGGACGATGGTTTGCCCCTGCAGCCCAGGAGGAAGTTACAGTGGGAATGTGAAAAGAGAAGCTTCATGCAGCTGAGTAATTTGTTTGCCGTTTCACAGCAAAACAAACAAAAGAAGAAGCAAGGGACACTTTTTCTTATGCCAGAAGGAAACTAACAGCACTTATAAAACTATGAAATCAATTGTATTTGTCTTCATTTGTAATTCGTAGCCTATGTATTTTTATATGCAGTTTTTTTGTTCTATGTAATCTGTGAAAAAAATTAAACTGTCTTTGAAAGACTTTGCAATAAAACCTGTGCAGCTCCTTCTCTCTTCTCTTTCTCTCTCTCTCTCTTTCTCTCTCTCTCTCTCTCTCTCTCTCTCTCTGCAAGGTTTTCTTCATAATTAGATATTGTTTGTCAGTGACTTTCACAAACTGAATTTCAGTCTGTTAAGGTGGCAACAAGATGATGAAAACAGAACAATTGAAAGTGTCTGGGTTCATCTACGGTTAGTGCAGGGAGGGTGGGCATCCACGAAGCCACAGGGCCTCCTTAATTCAATTCTTCCTCGGATTTTAATTGTGTAATTGAGGCAATTATTTAGCCATAGGAATCCATTTCACCTGTTTCTGAGATCTGAGTCTGTCACTCCCTCTAAAACTTCCAGAGAGTAAGTGAGCGGGATAACGATAACGTGGGATCGTTGTTGTAGTTAACCACACGTTGCAAATAGCAGTGGATGGAGGCATCTGCCAATTGATTTCATTATTGAAAAATGTTGATGCAATGAAGCGGGATTAAGTGGAGTTTGACACCAATGATGAGGTAATTTTACACAATAAAACTCTAGGAAAAAGTATGAATCCTCAAATCTAATTGGAAAAATGCTCTCAAGTGCCCTGAACAGTGTTATTCCCATATTATCCGCAGCATATTGTCATGACCGAGGTGGGTCGATGACTGAAAATGTGTATAATAGTATTTTTGTGTTTTAATAAAAAACGGAAATTCAGAAATGTAAAATTGCCCAAAACAAACATTGCAGTATGTATTTGTACTCCAGAATGCGCCCTGAAACGCATTTGCTGCTATAAACAACAGCACAATGTCCACTGTGTTCACTTATGTGCAGAAACATACTGTAATTAAAAGCCTACAGTATCACAGATATGCAAACCCAACAGTACATCTATGTAAAATCACAATTAATTTATTTTCTCATAATTACTCCAAATGTAACATCATCCTTGAATATGTGAGTGTGTTTATATTTGGTGTGTTTTGGTGTATATGTTTATATTATGTTTATTTTGGTGTATTTAGTCAAAATGTTTATTCAAGCAGCTACAGTATCTCCATCTGTATTCACCGGTCATCAGTGGGCATAGCTCAACAAAGTGCTCTAACTAAATACTCCTTCATCACCATACTCATCAGGTGAAAATAAAAATACTGGATAAAAGCTTTTGTGCTCGTATTATATAATTTATATTTATTGTTATAAAATTATTGTTAGGCACAATACATAGTTAAACAAAGTGTAACCTTTTTTCTTCTAATCTCTTGCTGCTGTTGAAAAATGGTCTCATTTAATTTGGTCTTTTATTGGTACCCAGCAAACAATCACAGTGTCTTTTAAATGAGCAGTTAACAGTTTTAGGTGCTGAAATAATAATGTTTATATAACACTTTCTGGATGATATGAGATGATACTATCATTAAATTCTTATCTATTGCTACATTTTCTGTAATCCTATATATCAGTGTATGCCATAAGTATAGATTTATTATCTTTACATTCATTTAATGTTTGTAGAGATGGTTAACCGAACACCTAAAGTAGGCGTATTATTTACTTATACAGACGACACAAAAGCAAACTCCCATCATAAGGATCATTGTTTTAGGTTGCATTTAATATTTCCAAAAACAACTACAAAATAAAACACTGTTTTACCTTAACATAATAATCACCCGTATAAACATTGCTGAAAATGAATGATGCTCATATAGACGTCATAGTCTGATTGCAAAGCTATGGGGTTGCAGTTAGCACAACATCCTCTCCTCTTCCCCTACTCTCTTTCCCCTCGTTATCGTGGGAAGCGGGGAGGCAGAGAGGAGGAGGAGGAGGAGGAGGAGGAAGAGGAGGAAGATTAGTCACAGCAGAGGCAGCATGCAGAGACATCCTCAAGCAGGAGAATAATCATGCCCTAATCAGATTCCCGGCTTTGATAATGGATGCAGGGATAAATAAGAGAAATTCAAGGCAAATTTGTGCAAATGAAAAAAGATTCTCCCTGACATAATGGGCCGGTGAGAGTCAGGTTCTAATGAGGTGTAATTTGTCTAAGAGCCTCTCGTCTCTCTTTCTCTCCCCCGGCTCTCTATCTCTCAATCCCTCTCTTTCTCTCT
Organism: Sardinella longiceps; assembly: GCA_027497455.2. Taxonomy (NCBI): domain Eukaryota; kingdom Metazoa; phylum Chordata; class Actinopteri; order Clupeiformes; family Clupeidae; genus Sardinella; species Sardinella longiceps. The sequence goes on from JAODXP020000030.1 coordinate 12,199,226, forward strand.
TTCAGTCTCTCTCTCTCTCTCTTGCTCTTAACGCTCAGGTTCATTGCAAAGGATGCCCATTACTCTCCCATCCCCCCATCCATATCTCCCTCCTCAACTCCTTTCCTTATCACTCTTTCTTTCCTTCCTTATCACCCTCCCCCCCCTCTCTCTCTCTCTCTCTCAGAAGATGGGAGTGAAGATTTCAAGGATGTGAATAAGCAGAGTTTGCATCCTCTGCAGATATGAGCAACCAAGGGTGTTTGGTATGGGGGAGTGGGGAGGGGAGTTGGTGGTATGTGGTATGAATTTGTGGGGGAGTGTGTATGTGTGTGGGTCAGTGTGTGTGTATATGTGTGTGTGCATGTGTGTGTGTATTTCTGCACCGCAAATTGTCGTCCAGGCCGCTGCGAGTCCTCCCCTGGTGGTGTGATGTTTTCATCCCGTCTCTGGAGGCAAAATGAGCCTCGCAGTCGCAGCAGCAGCAGCAGCAGCAGCCTGTGCCATGCCTGACAAGCCCCATCAATTACAGAAGATTTTCATATTTCAAATTTCATCTGCATTCATCCGCTGAAGCTCTGCTGTGCTGTGCTGTGCCGTGCTGTGCCGGGGCGAAGGGGTGGACGTGAGGGTGTGGGTGGTGGTGGATGGTGGGGGAGTGTGAGTGTGTGTCTGTGTGTGTGTGCGTGTGGGAAAGTGTCTCTTTGTGTTGGTCGATGGGAGAGTGTGCCAGAGTGTGTGTGTGTGTGTGTGTGTGTGTGTGTGTTGTGCTTGTCTGAATATGTTGATAGGAAAAAGTCTGTGTGAGCATTTGTGTATGTGTGTGTGGTGAACAGAAGATGGTCAACCCTTGTGGTTATACAGGATAGAGTGTGTGTGTATGTGTGTGTGTGTGTGTGTGTGTGTGTGTGTGTGTGTGTGTGTGCGTGTGTCTGTGTGCTCACTCAGCTTGTGTGAGTACACAGAGTGTGTATTTATTTGTGTCCCCATACTTGTCTGTATCTGTGGTGTCTCTGTGTGGCACTTAGTTTGTGTGTGCACACAGAGCTTGCATACACAGAGCGTGTATGTGTGTGTGTGTGTGTGTGTGTGTGTGTGTGTGTGTGTGTGTCTATATGTCTGTGTGTGTATGTGTGTGTGTGTGTGTGGTTTATATATGTGTGTGTGTGTGTGTGTGTGTGTGTGTATATATATATATGTGTGTGTGTGTGTGTGTGTGTGTGTGTGTGTGTGTGTGTGTGTGTGTGTGTGTGTGTGTGTGTGTGTGTGTGTGTGTGTGTGTGTGTGTGTGTGATGTGGGGGAGGCAGCCGGGCGTCAGGGAAGAGGCCTGCTCCCCGGCTCCGCCATCGGCAGGCTGGCCGGCGGGCCCCAGAGACCAGGCTAATTCAATTGTGCTCCCCTTGATTCGATTAGGCTTGCGGCAGCTTGCTGCCAATCTGAAGTATGGCTGCCTTCTATCCTACTTAACCCCTCGGCCCCCTTCTCTAGCCAGCTCCTACCCACACACACACACACACACACACACACACACACACACACACACACACACACACACACACACATTTATAGCCACAAACTCAACAGACAAAACACATACACACACACAAACACACACATAACACACACACTTGTAAGCACAAAACACATACACACACATTGGTAAACACACACACATACACACATGTAGTCAAATGAACACTTACACACAAATATGCATACACAAACCAGCACACAAAATGCCCACATACGAAGGCCTGGGGGCTCCAACTTCATGGCGTCGCCAGAAGTGCTGTGCTGTGCCCGCTACGTCCTGAGCCATCCTGTGAGCCAAGTGGGCATCAGCAACGCTGCTGTGATTTTTCTTGCCCGCGTCTGGCCTTGTAAAAGTGCCGATCCCTCACTGGGCGAGCCCTCGCCAGCCGAGCCACTCTAACTGGCTCTCCTCCTCAGCAGCCACTCACACAATCCAATTACTCACAGTTTGTTCTTGTTTTTGTTTTTGTCTTTGCGCATGTGTGTGTGTGTCTGACTCTGTGTGTGTGTGTGTGTGTGTGTGTGTGTGTGTGTGTGTGTGTGTGTGTGTGTGTGTGTGTGTGTGTGTGTGTGTGTGTGTGTGTGTGTGTGTGTGTGTGTGTGTGTGTGTGTGTGTGTGTGTGTTTAGGGGGGGCAGAGTGGTGGAGTGGTGTTTTTATCCATTTTTTGGTTTGCTGAAATTGCTTGCTTCCCATACCAGGCCTGGCTGGAGAAAATGGTTGCGGGAAGAAAAATCCCACAATATTAAATTATGTCAGTCTTGATGAATTGCCATGGAGTCGGAATTAAGGGGAAAAAATGGAACTCTGGTATTTTTTGCGAAACTTATGTTTTTGCTCCACAAAAAAAAAATAAATAAAAAAATAACACCCTGTCTGAATTTTTGTCACTGTATGTAAACACAATCAAGACCAATTTCAGGACACTTTGACTTCATAATATCCCCTGACATAATTGTTTCACCAAAGCTTACATATCCCTTTCAATGACCTTTGAATGGGAATAACAAGTGATGTGGTAGACTACACAGTGTTGCATCAGCCCGTATCAGTATTGATTATATTTCAGCATGCATGCAATCAACTTGGGACACAAATCTAGAGCGCCAGCTTCTCTGACATATAAATTTTACTAACCCAAGGAGAGTACTCACACATCCTGTGGATACCTAGGTATTTTAGATGACAATAATCAAATTGAACAAGCACTGCCCTTTCAAAGAGAGAGTATTAGCTTAGATTTATTAAATCGATCTCTCAAGTTTTCTGAACTTGTGATATAGTTTGTTAGTTAACAATTGTATAAAATCTTACAAAAAATGAAAAAAATGATAGAGCCAATCTTTTTTGGTATTAGCATTTAGAGACTTTAAGAGGAAACAAGGAAGTTACTCATTGTTATGTTTTTAGTGAGCCAGGGCCTGTTGTGCTGTCTGGATTTTTAATACAATTGTGTGTAGCATAATACATTTTAATTTACCCTTAGACTACATGTTTTATGTAAAAAAAATATATACAGCATGTTACTCAAAATATACTTTGGACGTGAACTAATAAACACAAAAAATACAACACAAATTGTAAAAGTTTATCAAAGTCAAAGCGAACTTTATTGTCAATCAAGCACTGCAACAGTACATTGCACACAGACTGAAATTGTATTTCTCAAAGCTCCAAATGTGCAGTTAAAATTAAGACATGCAGCTAAGATGTATATAGATGTATAAGTGTTTGCTGTATATTGATGTTTATATTAAGTGTTTGCTGAAATAATAGTCATGAAATACACTGTACATAAACACAAATAACGATGGAATCAGACCGTGTCGGCTCTACGCAGCCTCTCTGAACAGGCAAG
>JAODXP020000030.1:12207595-12220095 GCA_027497455.2 Sardinella longiceps
AAAAGCGAAAAAAAAAGAGGAGGGAATAGTAACTTTTATTACAGAAATGTACAAACTTCACATTCAACTTTGTGAAGTCAGCAATTCTCTGCTTTCAAAAAACTTTCCAAGCCAAGTGTTTTCAGGGGGCACTGAATGTGTGTGTATTCATAATTCATATGTCTAAGACACTTGCCTTATTGTCTAAGACCTCCCCCTAGAATAGTCCAACTAATGGCAATATATCACTAATGACATTGAACCTAAAACATTCATTTTTCATTATCACTGATTTGTACACACTTATTATTATTCTGAGTGAAGAATCTACTGAGACACTGTGTGTTTATATATTCATTGGGATTGCATGAATATTACAGTCCAAAGTTGTGCCAAACTAGTGTATAACGCCAGTAGTATTTGTTTACACACAGACGCACATGTGCCTTATTGCATTTAAATTGCATAACAAGTTTGGTTACACTGCTTTTGTTTCTACCTGCTTCTGTAGCAGAGAGAAAGAGAGAGAGCAGGAGAAATTGGGAGCGTTAAAACTTGCTTCGCGATTGGGTTTCGTCCTTCTGCCTTACCCCAGGCCAGGGTCTGGAAATAGATATGTCAGAGTATCGCTTTCGCCCCACCTATATTCAGAAAAACCATTTTCTTTTATCACATTAGTTTTTATTGCTGCTCACAGGTTTGCCCCGGCTTCACTGCAATCCAATATTTCACCTCAGGGCTATCTACTCTCCCTCTCTCCCGCTCTCTCTCTCTCTCTCTCTCTCTCTCTCTCTCTCTTTTGTATGGAGGTAGGAAGCTGGACATACACCAAGTCCAAGAATTGTCTGAGTTTAAAAAAGCGCAGCACTTCTCCAACGTCCACCAATCTATATTAAATGAATTCTGAAGTCATAATAAATGTGGCAGGAAAGTATAGGGAGGAAATGATTGGTTTGTAATCTACTCTAAGTAATGTTAATTGATTCGGGTGCTCTTGGTATCATTGCCTTCGTCTCATCACTCTATTTGGAGTGTACATTTATTCTTGATCCAAACTGAAGGGAGAGTAATACCTTGTGGTTTTACATTAGCAAGATATACACATCTAGGGGTTGTAACACATTCAAGTGTCCTCATCCCAAACTTATTTAGTAACTTATTTTATGGTACTTGGATAAATGAACAAAAGGTTGTTGCTGTAATTTTTAATAATTACACCATCGTTTTTAATAATTACCACTATCATCATCATCATCATCATCACCCTCACCATCATCATCCCACGAGGGTGTTTAAGATATTTCACGTCACCTCTTAGCTTTGTTTTGAAGTGCCCCCCATGGAAGCACAGAAATCTGTTAATCAAAAGTGTTCTTCCAAGAGAATGCTTCCACCCCTTAAAAAAATGCCTGCACTGTATATAGATGATCTGGGCCCTGTTTTCCCCCATAGGGAAGGAAGGTGATGATGAGCGATAGCCCCGGCAAGAACTCAAGTCAACGGCAGAGCTGCCCATTTGTCAAGGGTGTCACGCCACTCTCAGGAGAAGTCGTGAGGGGATGATGAAGATGCTTATCTCTAACACCCCAGACCTGTTGGAAGAGCAAATAAATTGCGGGGCCTTGGGTGACAGTGGGAACGGAAGGCTGGCCTACTCCCCATATAGACGCTGTCTTGTCTCATCCAATCAAACGAGGTGTTACTGCTCGGTAATGACTCTGATTATCTCCCATAAGAGGTGCTGGATAAAAGAGGAACTGGCTGATGAGCCAAACAGAATAACACTAGAAAAACAAAAACTAGCCTATAGCAACTCTTAAGGTGTGTTCATAAAATTAAGCATTTAAATTCCTAAGACTCCTAAGAATATTAAGATGTCAAGACTCCTTTGGGGTTGATAGTTATGTCCATGACCTTTGGTTTCCGTTTGCATTCATCAAGCCATTTTGACCATTACAAGATAAATGAAATGGTCCCGAAATATGACACGAGTCCCATAGTGATTGATTGTCACAAGAGTGTGGAGAAGAATGCAGCCTGTTGTGTTGTGACTGGGAGAGAGATTGCGCAACACTTGTTCCATTCCATTTGGCTCTTGTTCTTTCACCATGCGCCATTAGAACTGATGAGCTGGAAAATGAAACCGTATTCATGAAGAAAGGCAATTTTATCTTCACAACCATGTGTACCTAAAACACATAAGAGAAACACACATCAGTTTGCATATGAGATATGTTTAATGTCAATTGAAAATGTGACACACAGTGCAAAATACCCTAAACAGAAAGAAAACTAAGAATATGGAGTGACTTCAAGCCTAAAGGATATAGGTTTTTTTAGGCCATAATAAGGATGTTGTGATGTGAACATATTGCTATTAGTTATATATTCACATTGCAGAATTTGTGATACAATGCAAGCTTACATAGATAAGCCTGCTATATTCTCTGCACTGTGTCATATTTTCATTGATGGAATTAAGTTGATTTGGTTTCATAAAGTGTGTTAAAGGCATGTGCTGTAAAACTAGTAAACTAGCCACATAAAAGGCATATAAACATGTTTAAGTCTTTCTGGCAATACTAGAACATGTTAATGATGTCTGATAGCCAAAACAAAGCAATGTAATGCTAGATTTTTGAGATGGTTTTCTACCCCCGCCCAGATCTACACAGTGCATATATCCTGAATGGCTGATGGGAATAAGACTTGCATTTATCCACCCTTTATAGGATTATACGTCATCCAAATTAATTTGGAGATGGTATCAAAACAAATGATCTGATTAAAAAGGATACCTCAAACTGTAGCAAAAAGTTGCCTAGTGTTCCTTTAAGACTATAGCTACGGAAGGAGAAATTACGCATTTACAAGCCACACAGACTACCTGGCTATGAAAACACAAAGAGAGTAATATCATAGGCTAGAGATTGTTTGCTTATAAAAAAAAAAAAAAAAAAAAAGCTTTGGGAAAATCAAAATTTTTGCCTGTAGGCCTATTTTTAAAATAAATTGTAAAACTTGAACTACTGTAATTATGAGCCAACTTGAAGGCTAAAGTGCGAGTGCAAGGCGCATCAGTCTTTTTTACATTAAAAAACGCTCAATCTTTCTCCGCTGCGCCTCCTTCCCTCCACGGTCATGTCATTAATCGCTTAATTCCAGTAAAACCAATGTGTTCACAATAGCGCGCTGTCTCGCGCTAATGCCCCAGTGATTAAGCATTTAGCGCAGTGATATTAGCCAGCAGGTCCTGCACAGACGAAAAATGCCTTCGGGGGGTCGACCAGCCGGGTGTGTAAGCTGCGTGGAGACGGAGCTGGTTAATGACACTGACCCGAGCTTCCCCAACAGCCATTCAATTCAACAATAATAACGGGCCCGGCAGCTGATTTATGACATCGGGGCTAATAATTGTCAATCGCCCGCGCGGAGAATAATGCCCATATGCTAAATAAAATATGCCCCTCTCAGTCACCCGCGCAGCGTGCACGAATGACCCCGCTGAAGTTTGCACTTGCAAGAATAGATGGGGATCCAGCAGGCCAGTTGAGGGTCGTTGGGTGGAAGATAACGTGACCACGTGCAAAAGTGCAGGTTGCAGATCCCGCCTAGAGCCTACTTGTGTCAAGCTTGATGGATAAGCAAATGAACTAGGCCATTTTAATAATTCTGTTACTGTCCACGTTCTCCAACTAACATGATTTTTATACGTGCATCATTAATTATTATGCAAGCTACTTGTTTATAAAAAAAATAATAATAATAGGCTTGGACACTACTCACTTGGAAGAGACGCAGCTGCCTTAATGTGACTACCCTAGGTCTACTTAAATAAGGGATAGATAAAACTAAAATAAACTGTAGTTAGCCTTTATAGCTATAGGCTAATGTCACACCAGGTTGACCCAAAACCAAGGTCGAGCTTGTTACTTTTCTCATGACTAAGCCATACATGGAACGGCAAGCTTTTTCTAAATGTCCCCAAAGCAAAGCACTGAACGTGTAGGCTACTGAGAGCTGTTTTGAGATGATGGCTAAGGTTAGTGCGGCCCTCCCCGTGCCAGTCCAGCTGGAATCTAATGAGGTCATTGTTAAACCAACGTTACATAGCGCGAGATGAAACGATGACAGGGGACTCCGATAAGAATTTAATTCCATCTCATTTTAGACAATTTTATGAATCAAATTCTTGAAGACGGGCAAGAGATTAAATGATCACATCTTTTCGAAATCTTATTTCAGTCCGGTCGATGGCATTCTTTCTGCCGTTAATGTCGACTTAGAGGTTGGAGTAATTTAGTAATTGATTCCGAGCACAGCATGTCGCCGGGGCCCGAGCCGCGTTGGAGGGTAATATGTTTGCTAATACTATCCCCTCAGAATAAGATTTTTATGTTAATCAGCCTCTCGCTGCTCCTGGCCTTTGGACACTTGGGAAGCCCTTTTGCAGACCAGCAAGCGAACCAGAGATAGGCTATAAAAGGAATTCCCGATATTTTCCCTATAGTTGATTTTCAATAAAATTGGCATGCATGTCTGTTCTTCTTTATGCAGAATTTGGCTTACAGTTGGTTATCATTAGCATTTTATTATTATTATTATTATTATTATTATTATTATTATTATTATTATTAGGGCATCATTACAGGACATCATCAAAATCTCCATTCTAGCAGTCTTCACATCATCAGGCCAGGTGGATTATCACCACCATCTTGTTCATCCGTAGGCAGTCGCTGATTCAGCGTGTCGAGGTCACAGAAATCAGAGCAGACACATGTGTGTCAGGAGAAATTACTGTGTGTCATCTGATCTGTATGACGCCACAAGCCTACACAGTAATTTCCCCGGTGTCTCTGTGTGGCCTGTTCGGATTTAGGCTAAATCGTGGAGTTGGATGCAACACAACACAAAGAATATGTTATTGCCTGAAAAGTAAAAGTAATATTTTCCACATCGTTCAGATAAGTAAAAGCTTTCTGTCGAAAAGTCGCCATTTTGACTGATTGACTGGGCTGGCAGACTGATTGAATGATTGATTACAGAAAGGTCGACACAGGCCAACCGTTTCCGTGGACACACTTGCAAGGGATGGGAGCTGGCGTCTTGCTAAAAACATCCTCATTGTTATTGTAGCTTATCCATGCTTACCAGTCTCTATGTTATTAGCTTACAGCTTACTCTAGTAGCCTGCTTTTTGGTATGGTTCACGAATGGTAAAGGCTGTAGTCTCGGCCGCCAGTCACTAAATAAATATTTCATGTACCCTGTTTAGCTGTTGACATTCCCTGGGGCGCAATGGCCACCCGTTTCACGCACGCCCTTATTAATTTCCGCTTTGATAGCAGCGCGGTTTGTTTTGGCGAAAGTAAGACATTATGTTTAAACTGACAGGGGATCCTCCCATCCCTCTTTTCTCTTTAACCCTTCTCTGTTGTCTTTTCTCCTTTTTGTGAGTTTGATACATCCATTCCATTCGGACTGGCAGACAATGCTATTTTGTCCCTGCCTATTGTCCGTTTGCCGGCCGCGCATTCCACTTTCACTGACAACGTGCTAGGGCGAGAGGAGTTGGAGGAAAGCTTTCTCAAATGTTCGTGTCTTTTGTCCGATTATGGGCAAACGTAAATTTAAGGTCTTTGTGCTCCTCCCATTTTACCTGATTTATTGACGCCAGCCCATGTGGATGCTGTCATTTATGAGTCGTTAAATCTCAAATGAACAACCGGTTTACTGCTAATAAACCATTATCACATACTGTTAATCACTAATAGTGTACACTTTTACGATTTTCTCAAGATGGTGCTTAATTTGGAGTGTTTTACGCGCACAGCTTGTTGACCTGTTGTCAGGACTCAGGAGTAACATGCTGACATTATAGAATTAATTTCTAAGTTATTTTAGTAAAATGTTTGCATTATACAAATGCTTTGCTCACACTCAATCCACGTGTGTGTGTGTGTGTGTGTGTGTGTGCCAACATTAAGGTACAACTGCGCATCCAAGTATCAAAGGTCCACAATGGAACCAAATGACATTTGATTCCGCCCAAAAGATGGTGAAACCAGTTGATCGCATAAAAGAAGATGTTGAAAATATAAAAGAGGGGCGTTTCAATGACTGGTGGACTATAGATCAGCCGAATAAAGGCCCGTCTGAATGGGAGAAACGGATGGCAAAAAGCTATAATTCCATTGGCCTCGGCAAAATATTCCAAAGGACTTCTTGGCTCATTGTGCCTTATTAGATTATTTCCTAGAGATGACGCTTTTTCTTTGCCAGACGCGTGGAGGGAGTACGGTGAGCCAGTTGGTCTTTGGTTTCAGTAATCAGATTAAGCATTTGGTACAACTTTTAGCCACAACTCGCGTGTAGAAAGAAAGAAAAGAGGAGAAAAAACATTTACATAATAGGGCCTGCGTTGTGGCGAGAAAGAATGAACTTTTTTATCGTCGTTTATCTTTCTTTGAAAGGGAGGCGAATAGAAGGGAAAAGGGTGAGAGAAAACTTAAAACGCTGGCACTGTTTAGAAAAATCAACCCAGAAAAAAAATGCTTGACGGCTTCATTGGAATACCCTCATAAATTTTAATCATGACTTTCTTATGCTCGAGCGCATTTTGCACCCAGAGTGCCCTGACGTGCGCAACGATAAATGCGTCTGCTTTCTTTTGGCTACGGCACCCACAAAAGGTGGCCCATAATAATTTCACCCAAAGCCTTAAGATCATGCACTGGTTTGTTTGGTTTATTTTAGACAATGAAATGCTCACAGAAGCCACGGGACAATTAATTTTCACGATGGAAAAAGACAAATACTTAGAGTAATACTTATGGTAATTTAGGAAGGTCTCCATATTTTTCATTTTCAGACAGATATATTAATATAGCCAATGACGTGACATATAAGAATCGAAGGTGTTGGCAATAGACTAAAGACAAAAAAACAAAAAAAAAAACTAACCAACTAGGCAATTATATTTTTATAGAGAAATGTCTAGGCCTATAGTTAGTAATATTTTGCAATACTCAATCGATATTGATTAATTATGAGATTATAAATAATATGCGTTTAATCACAACAGCGTAGACCTGTGTCTGCTAAAAATATCAGCAGTTTTGTGTGGACTAACATCGTAGTGCATAGAGCTGACCTACAGGGCTGAAGGCTGAAACAAGAGATCATCCTGTTATGGTAACAAAATTAAGCATTCGGCTAACGTTGTAAACTCACAAGGTTTGATTACTATTTCACCAGTTTGTTATTTTCATTACCTGGACTTTATTTGCCCTTTAACTGCAATAACAAGTCCCATAAAACTAATTACGAATTATTTTAATAAGATAACAATGTGGGACTGCCCTACAAATAAGAGACAATGCGGAAAAAAATATTCTAAGGTTGTGAATAACCCTTCAGTGGGGTAAGTTATTGTAAGTCGATTCCCCCCCTTGTTTTACAGATGAAATAAATATTATACAAGTCTTTATATATAAATTCCAGTTATGCAGCCATTAAATTCCTTTTATTATTAATATTATTATTGTTGTTGTTGTTGTTGTTGTTGTTGTTGTATAACATGTATTATTGCGGCTGCTGCTATTATTATTTTCTTTTCGATAGAGGTTAGAAATGCACACTTTTACAGGAGGCCTATGTAGGGACGTTTCCAGCGTCCAGTCTCCTAAAATGCTATTGTTTTTATGCATCTATCTGCAGCTGCACCATGGTGATATGAAATAATGCATAATTACAGGAAAAACATTAAAATGTAATAATGGCACAAATATGGACAGGCTTTTTGCTCGTGCAATACCACGTGCTGTCCTCCATGCAATAAATATAGTGGTAACTGGCTCGCAGCTAAATTGAACATTCTTACAAGGCAACTATTGCAGACTGTAAGGCAATCGTAGGGCTGCTCTCCGGGCCTCAGAGGCAAAAAATAGGCATGGGACCCGGAGCAGGAGAGAGATGGAGAAGGGGAAACCGTATCGAAAATTCAGCCCAGGGTATACGGTCGGTTAAAAGGCTTAAAAGCTTGGGGAAAATTGGATCAGGGAGAATCGTCACCCAACTTTCATTATTTCCAAGTGGTGTGATTAAATTAAAGGGCAAGATGGTGGTTGGAGAGGAGAGGGCTGGATGGAGAGGGAGGGGTGGGGTGGGGTGGGGTGGGGGTGTGGGGGGGCTGGTGCGTAATGGCGCGGTATTAAATTCTAATTAGAGAAGCAGGGGATCAATGATAGGGAGGTTGGACAGCTCGGTCCCCCAGTGCCAGCCCAATAGACTGATGAGTTATTGTCATGTAAAAAAGCGCCAGCAATAAGACCCAAACGCTGTGCTATTGTCCAAGCGGAAAGAGCCAAGTTTATTATGAGGACTATATGCTCTAGAGACCTCAGGCTAGGCGGCTCTTTGGGAGGCTTTTCATAAAACAAGGCTCAGCTCCTTTAAAGGAGGGCAGTTTTGGAGCAGGCGCTGAGCAGTGCACATCTAGCCACGGTTCCTGGCCTCCTGCAAACCAGTAAAAATCCAACAGTTACATCCTCCCCTAAGCCAGTGTGCATCGCGGTCTGTTTTATGCCTGTCTCGCCATTTGAATCCGATTTGAAACTCGCCGTTCTCTGTTTTTTCTCTGGGAGTGCACCTTTCTTTCTCCACTGAGCCTTTTCAATGTATAAAATGGAGTATTCTTACCTCAATTCCTCCGCCTACGAGTCATGTATGGCCGGAATGGACACAACGAGCTTGGCGTCAGCTTATGCGGACTTCAGCTCCTGCAGCCAAGCCAGTGGCTTTCAGTACAATCCGATCAGGACCACGTTCGGGGCCAGCTCCGGGTGTCCCTCGCTCACTCCGGGATCCTGCAGTCTTGGGACGCTGCGTGACCACCAGAGCAGCCCTTACGCCGCAGGTAAGACACCCAGCAACTTTGATTCACTGGCTGAGGCACGCAAGAATCTCTTCCTCGGTATATACGACGCGTTGATTGCATTTGAAAATGGAAATGTGTTTAGTATTTACCAAACGAAATTTGCTTACACAAATGAAAGAATTTATCACGTTAGAAGCGATTGCAGGCAAGAGGTAATTCGGTTACAGGGTTACACTATCCCTGTCACACCCTAACCGCCAACAAAATTATCTTAAGCTGCCAAAATGATAGGCATAATTTATTTACTTTGCGATGAGACATAAAGCTTCGAAAATAATGAAATAACCAAAGACTTAAGCTCATTATTGGCACTGGATTGAAGTTACATAGCACCAGAAATGGAAGATGAAGACATTTACAACAAGTTTCCCCCCAAAATCCTAACTGTATATAATTAACCGCATCTCATATTCAATTACAACAGCGACAGAATACAGGACTTATCATAATCAATTATAATTATATTAATCAATTTGATTTCAAGAATCTAATCTTGCGTGAGCGTTTTTATCCAATTTAGCCAACTTATCACTAATGCAACATTTAACAGGCTGAATCCTGAATAACATCAGAGTCGTGCACCTGAACCATTTTATCACTCTGTTATGGACTTTCTGACTTTTCTCATCTTTTCCTACAGTTCCTTACAAGCTTTTTACGGATCACGGAGGTCTGAATGAGAAGCGTAAGCAGAGGCGCATCCGGACCACTTTCACCAGTGCCCAGCTGAAGGAGCTCGAGCGGGTCTTCGCCGAGACCCACTACCCAGACATCTACACACGGGAGGAGCTGGCACTAAAAATCGATCTTACGGAAGCTAGAGTGCAGGTATGCCATGCTCTTTGCTCTGCGCAAAGACTGATGAGCTAGATTAATCACATACCCACCTTTCCCATTATATAGAACAGGATATTCAAATTCAAATTATTTTAAATATTTACATGAAGTAAAATAACAGGTGTTTTATCATGGGATTGCAGTTTATTGTCCATTCTGGGCAATTCCATCAGATCTACTCGATTATAAGCAATTATTCACAGGTTCCAAGCGACTAACTGATTTTCTATGTTTTGCAGGTTTGGTTCCAGAACAGACGTGCCAAGTTCCGCAAGCAGGAGCGAGCAGCTGCGGCTGCTGCAGCAGCAGCCAAGAACGGCTCTGGCAAGAAGTCGGACTCACGGGAAGAGGACAATAAGGACACAAAAGCCACAGACCCTGACAGCACAGGTGGTCCAGTGCCCAACTCAAACCCGCCTTCTAGCTGTGGTGGGCCGAGCCCAACCGGCGGACAGGTCAACAGCACTGGAAACGGACCGGTCGAGCAGGTGAAGACATCCGTGCCTAACATGGGTGGGACCGCCCCAAGTCAAGGATGGGCCTCGGCTCCGGGCTCCATTACTTCAATACCAGACTCACTTGGTGGACCGTTCGCAAGTGTATTGTCCTCTTTGCAAAGACAAAACGGAGCCAAAGCCACTTTAGTTAAGACAAGCATGTTCTAACTAGTGTGATTGCAATGGAGAAATTGTGTCAGAGTGGTGTAAGGACATAAACAATTTACCCTTCATGACAGAACAGCAATGACTCAACAGTGGAGGAATGCCAAACGAATGACACTGATTTCTCTTTCCGAGATTTGAAAACAACTGACAAGACCAACGCTATTGGTCGTCACTTGAACATTTGACATTTAATGCCGTCCATCTCACTCTAAAGGCTGGATCATGAATTTTTTGTTACCTCTTTGTGCGTCGTTTTTTTGTTTGTTTGAGAGTAATGTGGTCAGTGCCATCTCAGCTAGATTCAAGTAATAGTCTACAAAGTGTGCATCTCTCCAGAATATCTCCTCCACAGACTTGCGCTGAATAGCGCCACTCCTCAACATTTGTTTACACACAGACTTGTCATTTTATGTCTTATAGAGTCTGAACCGCAGCTCCCAGATTCATCCTTCGGATTGAAATGAATGTTTTATTTCTTTATTTCATTATTATTATTATTTAGATGATCTCCCCCAACATTCAGCTACTGTTTTATGGGCTAGAAAAATAAACAAAATGTCTATATTGGTGACATTATAAAGCAAATTATTCCCTAAAATGGCACAAGTATACATTTCACTATTGACAAAAAAACGTAAATGTTTTGTGTGTCTTTCTACGGCTGTGTTTTTGTGGCTCAAATGTATAGTGTTAATATGTATTCTTGTCCTCGATAGTCAGACATAGGCCATATTCCCCTTGTAGTTCATTAAGGGTCGTTTTTAATGTTTTACAAAGCTACCACTGGCGAATTACTTTTGAGAAGAAGGAATGGATGCAAACATTGTATTTATTTCTGTATTATTTGCATGTTGTCCTTTCCGTCCAATTTTATAATAATTTCCCCTATTTTGTGAGCATACTGTAACATGTTTTGTCCAAGACTTGACAATTATTTATATGTAGGTAATGGATGCTTATATTTAAGAAGGAAATATTTCTACATGTGCACATAGTTTTTCAGGTGTACCATTGAAATGGTTGTTGATGATAAAATAATAATAATTATCATTATTCCTTTGTCATACTTTTTCTTCATTCGGTGTCATTATTTCAATGACCAATTTCTACTATATTTAGTAAAATGACAACTTGCAAAATGCAACCAAAATAGCCAAACCAAAAAAGCCATATAAACCTCCCAAAGGATAACATATTTACTTTCGATTTGAGCCTGCTTTCATATGAAGACTATAGTTATCCTCTATAAGTAATTATAAACAACCGCTATACAGTATAATTATTTTTAGAGAGCGCTCAATTTAACGCTTCAGAACCATGGACAGCACCAATGGCGTGCCGGGTGCGACACACACACACACACACACACACACACACACAGTATTTTCAATTGACATACAAAGATTTTTTTTTTTCGATACTTTATTTATAAACATACAATATGCTGTAAAGCCATTGCATTTGAACATCAAATTAATCTATGTTCGGGTAATATTTAGGTGAATATCACAATAAATATAGACCTCAGACGCAAAATCTTTTCCAAGGTTACTATCCTTTCTCCTAGACGACATCAAGTCTCTGGTAAAATGCCCTTGTCCGGTAGCCTATATCAATATACCTTAAACATAAAGAACATAACCAGTCGGCGCTTGGACAGACTGGTTATACAAGAAGAAAATATGATAACAGAGTAAATCTCAAATATATTCAAAATGCTTCAATGGTTCAAAAAGAAGAAAAAAAAGATATTCTGAAGTAACATATTAATTTGTGATGCCTCCTTGGTTTACACTATACATTCCTATAACAGCATGTTTCAGAGGCTGGTGGCACAAGTGATCGCATATTTTGTGTGTGCATGCCTGCGTGTGTGTGTACTATTGGGAACAACCTTGTGATCTCACACCCGTACAATCTAGAGTAGATGGGTGTGTTGACGTGAAGGATGAACACATACAAGCTTTTAGTTTTGTTTATTCACTCAGACTTCTGAAGTTCAAAGTATCCAAATATTCAGTAAGGCAAAATATTATATTGACACTCGGTTTCTGCCTACTACAACAAATCTATTTGGT
>JAODXP020000030.1:12225095-12232595 GCA_027497455.2 Sardinella longiceps
GATTATTTAACATGCATAATTTTACTGTATGTTAATCAAAGGTTACATAATGTTCCCAAAAAAATCTTTTATGGATTATACTCCCTTACCGCCTGCTTTTCCATTATCTCCTGTTTACGTTCCCAGTCGGCCAGTGAGCGTACTATGGTGTCTTGGGAGGGGGCAGCGGCAGGAACGATGTCACCCTTCTTGGGTGAGAGTGAGGCGGGGGGCACTGGGGAGTGGGGTGTCAGGGGGGCCACTGTCTCCTCCAGGATCTTCTGCTCCTGTGTCGCCAGTGGCAACCAAAAGCACATTAGTAAACACAAACCCATCACTACAAGTATCCCCGTCACCATAACAACACACCAAACTCATCAGTAGATTACAGCTACTAATACAACCCCCCACACTGCCATATTCTTTGGGAAAAGTGTACTTACACACCTATCCTTTGAAAAGTTGTATACTTACTTCAAGTTGTATACTTACAACTGCACATAATTGTATCTAATTTCATAAATAGATCACAACCACTTATAACAGATGTCAGATCCACTAATTTTCACAAAACTAATCCGGATGTTGTTTGAAACCTTTTTAAAAATGTTCAATATACTGTTTGCTGTTTTAAAAAATAAACAATCTTTGAGCTTGAGTACTTCAATCTTTATGAACATCAATAACAAGCTAATTTTCCCAATTTGTAGACTTTTTAAATTTGTACCAGAACACAATGCCTCCGAGGGGTAAAACAGCGATGCCCTCCGCTTTCCTGATCTGTTTTCTCATTTTTATCTTCCCCTCCCTTATGCTCATTTCCTTTCATCCTGTGAGATCCACCCTCAGGCGGGAAGTGATGCGTATGGGATGACACAGGAAATAAAATATAAGTGATGTATTGCTGTTGGACTTCCCCCTCACCTCTTCATGAAACTTCCTCTCTTCCTCCTCCACCTCTCTCTGAGCACGCTCCCACTCCTGCTTTAACTTCTCCTGCTCACGACGGTACTTGTCCTGAAACACACACACGCACACACACACACACACACACACACACACACACACACACACACACACACACACACACACACACACATATATCCACATCTATTAACTGTGTACTACGCAAACACCATACAGGCCTACAACTATTTCGAAAGAGAAGAGTCTGAACATCTACGGTGCCACACATGTCTTCTTTGCACGCATGCTAAATCAACTCCATGACCATGGCAAGGCTCAGGGCTCCACCATCCCAAAGCTGTAAAGGTCAGATGATCTTAGAGGAACCTCTCACTGCAGCTCCCCTCTCATTAGCTCTAGTTCAGGAGACAGTGCTAAATAGAAGAATGCACGATGCAGCTTAGCTATTAGCTATTTTAAGACTGGCTGCACAGGAGAAGGTATGGTGTTAGACAGTGGATAACCGTGGACAGGTATAGGAAAACACAAACACCAAATACCAACACTGATTCCACTTGCATGCAAGCAAGCATGCTACTCTAAAAAGAGATGAGGAAATGCTGAATGCATTGCATGCAAGGCAAGAACAAGGTCAGAGGAGGGGTCAGAGCAGGGGTCAAGGAGGGGTTAAAGGTCAGGGTTCAACTCGACACTCCCATTTCTCTCTCTCTCTCTCTCTCTCTCTCTCTCTCTCTCTCTCTCTCTCTCTCTCTCTCTCATTCGCATACACACATACACAGGAGGTCTGTGGTGAATTACAGTCCATGCAGGTCAAGTGAGATTGTGATGTCAAATTAGATGTTTACTCCTGGCTAAGCTAACGTGAGCAGCTAATCCATGACACAGGCCGCAATCAAGGTGGTGTCCCAGGAGTTACTGTGTGCCAGCCTCCTGTCAATCATTCAAACCATGCCAGTTACCTAACATTGAGCAAACAAACCTTAGGTTTAGAAAGCTCTAAAGTTAGCTCATGCTAATCACAGCAAAATGATTAAAGTTTGCTTTGGTTGTGATCCTGAACAACTTTTAACTTTCATTCCCCCATCAGGAAACGTCCCATCAAGTCCAGGTTAATGCAAGGCAGGCAAGGTAGAGAACTGTCCAGTGGCAAGCGTTGCTCAAGCTGCTGAAGACTGGCTTAGCGTTAGCAATTAGCGTTAGCGTGCCACTGCTGTACCTGAAGCATGCGCTCCTGATCTCGCTGCCACCTTTCCTGACGTCTGCGCTCCTCATCTGGGTCCCATGACCACTGGTCGCCACGCTTGACCATATTCAACACCGAAGGTGGGACCTGACGATGTCCCCATGCATTACCACCGATAACACACACACACACACACACACAGTACACACACACACATACATATACATACATACATACATACATACATACAATCACACACACACACACACACACACACACACACACACACACACACACACACACACACACACACACATACACACACATGCACCAAAGCAAAAAAGGAGGAAAGACAGAAAGATAGAAAGAAATACACAAACAAAGAAAGAGAGAGAGAGAGAGGAAGAGAAATAAAGAATAGACAAAGTTGGTCTAAGCTATAACGTTCATGCTAATGGAATGGTTCTAACTGCACATGAAATAGGATGGGATGGGATGGAAATAAAATAAATCATAAGATAAAAGAACCTGAGGGGGATTAATCATTTTGCCTCATCATCTAGCCACTGATTTGTATTTTTATTTATTTGTTTGTTTTTCCTCATGCAGAGACCAAAGAGAAGTAGATTAGAATTATTCACACTTACATCACTAGGCTCCTTAACTGGACTCTCTGTGGGGGAGAGAGAGAGAGAGAGAGAGAGAGAGAGAGAGAGAGAGAGAGAGAGAGAGAGAGAATGAATCAGAAAAGCATTTGTAGGCTACAACTAAATCTTCACAGGGTGAATGTGTGACAAACAAAAAGACTCAAATGCTGAATTTGAGATAGTGTCGGTGTCAATGTAAAAAAAAAAAAAAAATCACATCAAGTTCAATCACACCAAGCTTGTTAAGTGGATATTTTAACCTCATCCCAATCCCTTGATTTCAACTGGATTAGGTTAGGCTAGCTAAAATGAAGCAGGATTACTCACAAACCAAAAAAATATTAATTCATTATAAGTCAAGTCCTGTATGAAATGTTCTTTCAGAACATTCATGGGTGCCGAACACACAAGATGGTCAAACACAGGGACAAGGCAGCTTTGCCAAATAATCAAGAGACCACATCAGATCGTTAATGATTATAGTTAAAGCCAGGGTAATTTACCATGTCACACACAACGGTCATTTGTGAGGAAAACACACTCTTAGACAGGGGGAGAGAGGGGTGTGTGAGTCAAAGGAGAGAAGACAAAATGGAGACCTCAAGTTAAGTGTTAAGAGGCTGACGGGGAACACACATTTGTGATGTCACACAGCCAATAGGGAAGCCAGGGGATTGGGCTTCCTTTTGGGGGGGCTCAGCCAATCGCTGAGCAGTTTACCTGGCGTGGTGAAGAATTCCCAGCGTAACTTAGGGTTAGGTGAGGCCAGCGGCGCCCTGGCTGAGTTATAAAGCTCTACGGCGCCACCCAGTGGAAGAAGAGAAGTAGGACAGAGGTTGAGACTTCAGAAATGAAAGTGAAAGAGACACTAGACCAGACTAGTACATGAAAATACGCCCAAAAGCCTAAACCTTTATTTTTGTTGAACTTTCCAAATACCTTGCGATTTGGTGAATTCAACCATATTATAGCTATGTATATTTGTTTATATGTTTTGTTTGGGGGGTTACAAAAACCTCTATATCAGGAAAAACAAGAACCAAGAAACCAAGAAGTAAAATATTTTGGAGTTGAAATCTTGGTCAGAAATCTTAAAGGGCCTGTGAGCCTGACTGTGAAATTGCTGAGTCATCCACACACTCACCTGTCGATGGGGACGCACACAGAGGCCTGGACACAGGAGCTGTGAGATGAGACGATTCCTGCTGATCCACTGTCTCCTCCATCTAACCAATGGGAAAGAAGAAACACACACACACACACACACACACACACACACACACACACACACACACACACACACACACACAAAGATTAATATTTTCTCTCTTTATCTACCTGTAAATATTTGTTTAACAACTTGAATTTTGACTTTTTCTTATTTTTATGGGATATGATCCTCATCTCTAATTTCGAGATTATTGGATTATTAGATTACAGAATATTATAGATTATAGATTATAGATCTATCCTGACTGACTCTTAAGAAGGCCACACTGCACTGCACTCACCTGTGCGGTAGTTTGTTGGCCTGGTGCTGATCCAGGATCTGTGGGATCAGGAGTGGGAGCTGTGGTTTGCAGAATTGGGGCTGTAGTGCAGATTTTCACCTCTGTGAACACAGGCATCTTTATCTTTATTACTGTATCTATTAATACAGATAAATGCTATACATTCCTATTGCATTACTATCCTATCTGATGACTTAGCATTACTGTCCTATCTAATCTGATGGCTTAGCAAAGCACAGTGACCCAGAAAGCTACATACTATACTGTACATGCACTCTATGAGTGTTTCTCAAAGTCAAGAATGCTTCCTAGGAAGCACACTCGCCTTGGAAGTCGTACACTTCAAAAACGAGGTTCCATCAGTGCACCCTCGAAAAATCTATGCATAGAAGGATGCTTGACTTTGGAACAGTACTTGGTGTCAGATAATGACGTGGAATGCTTGACTTTGAGAAACACTCTATGTCAACAATTATGTTCCAGTCATTTTCTGACAGTCACGTTTCTTTAACATGATTTGGATTATGCTGCTTATATCCAGCCTTGGATATGTAAGGGATAATGCATTGTCCGCTCGTCATTATAAAAAATATCTCCCAATAGGACCTTGACACTCAAAAAGCCAAAAGTTTTCTTTGGTGGCACACACACACACACACACACACACACACACACACACACACACACACACACACACACACAACACACACACACACACACACACACACACACACACACACACACACACACACACACACACACACACACACCTGTGGCCTGGCTCTGTGCAGTCTCTGGTAAGATCTGGCTCTCTTCCTCATCCTGTGGGATGGCTGCCGACTCGCTCTGCAGCTCCTGCGGGACAGAGGTTCACAAACAGGGTTGTCATGGAAACAGTCATAGCACCAGAGTTCAAGCTTTTTGGAGGCAAAGCTGCTACAGGCTACACTTAGATCTTTAATTACCGCAATGTATTTATAAACGCCGGAATGAAAAGGATTGCAAAAACGTGCAGGTTATTTCATCATAAACAAAAATATTGAACTATCCAGTATGGTAATCATAGCAATCGTTCATTTGAATATTTTTGTTGTCTGAAACACAGTTCTGGGATGCAATTATTTAATATTAATGAAATTACTTTCCCCCTGGGGTAATCTCATTTGCATGGAGCTTGGGTTTTAATGTTGCTCTAATCCAACATTTTTCTTTCCACAAATTCCTAAAAACATTCTACTGAAATACCAGAGTATTACTGTCCTTTCACCACCTACATTCAATAGATACAAGTTTCATACTACGAAACTCACTGAGTCAAACCATACATCACAAACCTATAACTTAAACGAAATCACATTTGACATGTGTTACAGGCGCAGTGCAACCTTCTGACTGTGACTCATTGTAAAGGTTAGAATTTAGTCGACCTAAAGGGCAATTCAGACTGAAGATCCGCAACAAGACGAAACGGCTTTAGAACGGAGTTGCGGTGGTGTGAATGAATCGTCGCAGGTTGTTGCAGGCAGTTGCAAGCCGTCGCAAAAGATTTAACATGTCAAATCGCAGTTTCAGAGTTTTAGAACGTCCAGGTTTATAGAACGTCGCAGCTCGTCTCGTCACGGATCTTTGGTCTGGATTTACCTTTAGAGTTGCCCTTACTGCCTTGTGACATCATCACCATCCACATAGAAAAACTGGCAGACCTACAGGGACTTCTAGTCTGGTCATAACCAGGCTATGCTTCGCTATACGAGGGTCTGGAATTCCAGCTATTGAGAACCATTGCTTGCTGGAGGTGTTTAAATTCAAAAAGATTGGATCAGCCCTTGATAGCCAATCGTATTCTCGCACTGCATTCTCAAAGTTGGCTAATTAGCCAGGATGTGATGCATCCTGAACGAACAAGGCCAATGGACAGAATCCCAGACAGGGTACTGAAGGGATATGAAAATTGAGCTGAATTACGTAGGAAAGCAATGGCTAGTCTAGAGACTTAGATACAGTATATGGCCATTATTCTCTTAGGGCTGACAAGACTCTTAAGAAAAGTGAGCTCTGACCGTGGGCAGAGACGTGGGTCTGCAGGGTGCCATCTGTTCACAACTCTCTTGCTGCTCAAGTGCATCCTGGGACTGTGGAGGTCCTTCCTCGTTCACCTCTTGGCGCTCGGCCGTTTGTTCATTGCCTGCCGTCGCTGGCAAAATCTCCCCTTTCTCTTCTAGCGGCGACTCCTCCGAAGGTCTCTCCTCCGAAGTCCTCTCCTCCTCGACAAGCTTCCCAGGACTCTCTGGGGTGGTGTGTGCGTCAGAGGGAAGGGTAGTGTCTGGAGTGTGTGTGGGAGAAGCCTGTTTCGACGTGTGTGTAGGAGACGCTTGTGCCGAGGTGTGTGTAGGCGAGGCCTGTTTCTGAGCGTGTGTCGGAGACGCTTGTTTTGAGCCGTGTGTCGGTGAGGCTTGTTTGGAAGTGTGTGTCGGGGAGGCTTGTTTTAGAGTGTGTGTCGGAGAAGAGGAGGAAGGAGAAGCGGAGACGGAGGAGGCGGAGGCGGTGACTCTGGAGTCGGGAGCCTCTGGGTCAGCTGAGGCAGTGCAGGGGAGGAACTGCAGCGGTGATGGGCTGTCCTCTCGTCCATCCTCTCCCTCTCCCTCTCTCTCCTCCATCTTTTCTTCCGTCTCGCCATTCAAACGCAACATCCTGTCCACCTGCACACATGGAAACACAATTTTTGTAAACAAACAGATTTTTAAGCCTCATTAAGCATGGAGACATCACAGAAAACTTTACCCAATAGACGATAACAATAACAGTAACACATTAACAATCAAGCTATTCTCTTCATGGAGATTGCATACCATAAAAGCAGTGTCTATGACAAATAAGTGAATAAAAATATTCAGTATGCATTCAGCAACATTGGAAGGAAAAACGTTAGAGCGACTCATCCGCTAGCTGACTGAATAACCTTCTCTAAAGGCTGGCTGCCAGACTTGTGTAGCCAGTGGAGTGGCGCTGACTTGAGTTGTGAGGCTGAGTTCAATAGCGGTGTTGTTGGGCTCGCGGCCGTAACTCAAGCCATCCTGACTGCTGAATGGAGACCTTCTGTGGGTCTGCAGAGAGTGTCGGAGCCACCGGTCTGTCTGTGTGGGCCTTTTTGTCTCGCGGCAGCAACATGGTCGAGGCATGAGCGCGCTCGTTTTTCGGTGTGGATGATGGGGACGTCTGCGCGCCACTGTCCGGGTCAACGGCGGAACAGAGT
>JAODXP020000030.1:12237595-12240095 GCA_027497455.2 Sardinella longiceps
ACAAACACATCACAGATGCAGATCACAATACAGCAGCCTTGGAATAGTAGTCATGCACAACCACACACACACATGGAAAGGATCTGGTAAAATTAGTCTCCGAGAGTTTGCATCTTTTATTAACTTGGGACATGGGCGGGAGGGCAAGGGTGTGTGTGTGTGTGTCTATGAGTGTGTGTGTGTGTGTGTGTGTGTGTGTGTGTGTGTGTGTGTGTGTGTGTGTATATGTATGTACAGTATGTATGTGTGTGTGGTGGTGGTGGTGTGTGTGTGTGTGTGTGTGTGTGTGGGGGGGTGGTGGGCACGACTGACTTCAAAGCTGGATGGGGGCTCATATAATGTAGGCTCTGCAGCTGAGAGGGCGGTTGGGTGGGAGTCCCCGCTGTCGCCACGGCCACAGAGGATCTTTAAAGGCAGCCCTCCGTGACGTCGGGGACCTGCGGTCGTCACCAGAGCAGCCACAAGAAAAGGACGGGAGAGACGACACACACAAGAAAAAAACCCTAAAAAGATGAAAATGATACAGGGGCCATATGGTGTGTGTGTGTGTGTGTGTGTGAGTGTGTCTGTGTGCATGTGTGTGTGTGTGTGTGTGTGTGTGCTACTCGTAAATGTAAATATGGCGTCTCACTGTTGTAAAACTGTCATCCTCAAAGTCTTTGGAGGGGGATATTGAAGAAGTCTTGGAGCATCCTGGCATAAACATCCACCCACCCATGTGATGTCAGCAGTAGGCTATCAGCCTAAGCTCCACTCACACTGGGCAGAGAGCAGACATCTTATAAATGTGACCTCATGCTGAGTGTATGCTGAAATGACAACTGCCTTCAGCTAAGATGACAGCTTCCTAAAGCGAAGACTGATGCTTTTAAAGGGTCTTCACAGCATGCATATCATACCCTTCACAATGGGCTCAATTCTGAAGAAATAAGACATATTGTCCTGTTTTTATTCTCTATTTTTATACAAATGTACAGCGTTTGTGATGTAATATATCCACAACAACTCCGACAATGACAAAGCACACAATCATTGTCCAGTGACAGTTGGACTCAATGGATAACATTGTGCCCAAAGATTCTAGAGTGCTACGCTTCGCTATAGAATCTTTGATTGTGACCATTTTACTTCCCAGGGGTCAAAGGTCAAGACAGACCGACAGACGAACACAGATGCCACTTTTCAGTGAGCTGAGTGAAGTCCCAAACAGGCGGAGAGCAGGCGAAGAGCAGAGTACGGTACGGATGATGGCACCCTGTGTACTCAGCTGGGAGATCAATAGCACTTTGAGCACTCATCCTTAGAGCACTCAGCACTGGCCAGACACACACTTCCTACAGAGTATCGAACACTCACTCACTCACTCACTCTTCCCCAACCTCAACTGACCACCACAGACGCACTCATGCACAAAAACAGCATCCAGACACAAGCAACTAGAAAGCAACTCCACTGTATGCAAAATGGCATGAAGCACCTATTGTATTGGGCACCTTTCAGCTCCAGGCCAAGCCTTACAGTCAAATTCGGCACTATTGAGGCGACATGCGAAAGGTACAGTAAGCTTCATGCAGCTGTCACACACATAATAAACACATTAACATGGAAGAGTCAGTTAACCAGAGCTGATGAAGAGCAGGCCCTGTGGGGACAGGAGTTAAAGGCTGACCACAGGTTTCATGCGACGACTATCAAAAAAACAAGACCTGTATTTGTCTATGGATCAAAATAAAGTTCTAATTTAATACACTTTGATGCTATGCAAACATGATCAAAATCCTAATTGTGTCTTTGCAGTAAAAAAAGTGATGAATGCAACACATCTACTTGAAATGAAAAAAATCCCGTATCTATTTTTCTTTTTTTTTTTTAATTTACCAAGTAATCTCATACCAAGATTGTCAATAAATCTCAATCTGATACCAACATTCTCTCTCAATAAGACAACAGTCTGTTTGGGTGTATGGATTTACGTGATAATAGACCCAATTATTGGCTGGGACAGATGATCAATGGATCAGTGTTCAATGTTATGATCAATGCGTTCAATGCTGGGTCCTAAAGGGCAGATCTGATTGGCTGAAGGGACTGTGTGTGTACGGCGGAGGGATTAGCACTGTAGCTACTGTGTGTTAGCCTACATGTGAAGACATCCGGACGACAAAGAGGACATGCCGACCCTGAGAACAGCTGACTCTGGCACGGATTATAATCCCAATCTGGCATAGACCTGTGATGGGGTGAGCCAGATTACGAGTAAAACGGTTCCAGAGTCAGGGGTTACCAAGGGGGGGTAGTTCACACATGCACTCGGTCATCACGGATTGCGGGCGGGCGGAGTTTAGCTCACGTTGGCGACAGTTCATCGTCCAACCAGGAGGGCCTCCTCTGTGGCTTGTCCGCCTCTGACTCCGCCTTCCCAGTCCAGCCCGCTGCTGGCTGATTGGCTGCTGCCGTGGGGACAGGCAGGAAGTGGGTGGGGCTTGCCCCACCGCTGTTT
>JAODXP020000030.1:12242595-12255095 GCA_027497455.2 Sardinella longiceps
ACACACACACACACACACACACACGCATGCACGCATGCATGCACGCACACACAACACATGCACGCACGCACACACACACACACGCACACACACACACACACACACACACACACACACACACACACACACACACACACACACACACACCAGGTGGAATGGGCATTTGGTATTATGGTTCCTTGCTCAAGGACACCTCATCTGTGGATGTGGGTGAGGGTGAGCCCTGTGCAATCCCCCACCCACATTTTTCCGACTGGTCAGGAATCACACCGCCCCTTATTCTGATTCCCTAACCAGTGGGCCACAGATACACTACTACCAGTAGTACCTTTGGGGTGTTGGTGAAAGGGCCTGGGGGGGGGGGGGGGGGGGGGGGGCAGGGGGTCAGCACCTTGACTCAGTAGCTGCCGTCTGGTTTAGCCGCAGCTTCTCTGTGTGTGTCTGTGGGTGTGCCGTGGAGGATTCTGGGACGGGGCTAGGAGGCTCGTCTTGGACATGACCACAGTCATGGCTCTCCCTTCTAGTGACAAACACATCTGCCCCCTTCTCCTCCTCCTCCTCCTCCTCTTTCTCCTCCTTCTCTTTTCGCTCTTCCTCCTTCGTTTCCTCTTCCTCCTCCACTTTCTCCTCCTCCTCCTCCTCCTCCTCACTATGGTGTCTCTGTGACTCCTCAGGCTCCTGCTGGGGGGGTTCTGGGCAGGTGACGGGGGGTATTATGGGATGGGGTTCTAGAAGGGTCAGGTTGGGGTCAGTCTCGGGGTCTGGGGGGTCACTAACACTAATAACCCCACAATGACAAAAGGCGCCAGCGGAGACGAGCACATTAGAACATTAAGGAGAATCAGACAAGAACCACAACGAGAACAGGAGACAGGAGAGAACCGTGGTGAGAACCGTGGATGGATGGAACACACAAAGAAGGACAAAGCAGAGATAGAGGACGAGTTGCATGGTAGTGTGACAACAACAAACAGGAACAAGGGAGCACAAATAAACAGATAAACAAATAAGATAAGAGCAACGACCAGTAAAGAGGGAGGTTTTGAAGGGCAGACACACACATTGAGGGAAGAAAAAGTAAAAGGAAAGAAAATTTGAAAGAAAAAAAGAGTGGGCCATTAAAATCACAGACTGGCTTTGGAGAGGAAAAAAAAGACATGACAAGTGAACAAATCATTTCAGTAGATGGAATCATATAAAAATTCCCATTGGCAAGAATGTAATGATAGCCACAATAGGTTTGAACTCAGACACAAAATGATATGCTTCACTTGTCTGTGTTCATGGTGAAACACAAGTGAACCTGGAATACTAAGACTAGGGAGAACTCAAGCCAACCAGGATGCGTGCGCACACACACACACACACACACACACACACACACACACTCAAGCGAGCTTAACGACACACAACCCTCTTGCACAACAATTACTCTCCCACATAGAGCTGCATGGATCAGTGATTTGCACACATGCGCGTCATGTTCCCTCCAAATTACCCATGGGCGCTGGATGCGGAGAACATCTTCCTTCAAAATGAGAAGCATCCTCTTGATATACGTGACCGTGTCTAGGATAAAGTGGCTTGAACTGGGGAAGAGGGAAGAGGCCTAGTTGGATGACTTCTGAAAAACGGCGAGGTCGGGATCGGGAAAGGGAAACCTCTGGAATGCCGTGTCGGAGCACACTCCCGTGTTTTTATGGAAAATCCAGAGGGACAGAGGGTGGGGGGGGGGATTTGCATGTTTTAGCCATCCTCCATGTCTGCCTTCATATTCTCAATTTCATGCGTGTTAGCCCAGATGGGTACGGCATGGGTGCTCAGGTCGGGCCAATTACACACACACACACACACACACACACACACACACACACACACACACACACACACACACCCCATCTGTTCCACATCAGACCCCTCCCTTCACACTCCACTACTGTAACAGAACAGAGAAAGAACAAGGGAGAGGGAGGAGATGGTGAGAAGAGATAGAAAAAGGGTAGAGAGAGAGAGAGAGAGAGAGAGAGAGAGAGAGAGAGAGAGAGAGAGAGAGTCAGGGAGAGAGAAAAAACAGAAAGTAACACTAAGGGGGAATGAAAGGAAGAAGAGAGGGATAGTGAGAGAGAAATAGAGTAACAAAAAAAGAGAGAGAGAAAGAGTGAGAGGCAGAGAGGGAGAGGGGTGGGAGAGGGAGAAAAAGGGAAACACAACCCAGCCGTTTCCTCTTCTAAAGCCTTGATGATGTTCCGAATCAACTGGGAACATATTCCCAGGCTTCCAGATCTTTCCAGTTCAATCAAGACAAGTGGGGAGGCTGGCGGCGCGTCTCAGCCCATTTCTAAAAGTGTTCTGTTGAAATTGGCCGCACCAGAAGGGTGTAAGACCAGCGTGAATTATGGGGTGGAAGACAGTCCATCCGACAACACATTTCTCCTAAAACACTTTCCCTGAAACGCTTGGCTTTGAGAATTCCATCTGTCGTCTCACTCTCTCTCTCCCTCTCTCTCTCCTTGTGTGACTTTGTCAATGTGTGTGTCCAAGACGGTCAGATTCATTTAAAAGACACAGGGTGCGGAGAAAAGAGCAAGCAGTGAAATGTTTTACTTCTCTTTCGCACATTCTCTCCAAATAAACCTCGTCAAATCTGACACCCCGTTTACACTTCCATAGACAGACACCGACACTGAGACCATGTCCCTCGGCTCACCTCTGCTCCTGTCAGGGAGTATTTTCACACACACACACACACACACACACACACACACACACACACACACACACACACACACACACACACACACACACTCACACTCACATACACAAAAATACACACACACACACACACACACACACACACACACACACACACTCACACACACACTTTTCACAGTTGCTATAGGTGGCTTAATGCACAATATGGGATACTGTACATTCAGTCTGTCAGCTCTGACAAGAGATGTTATGTAAGCTATACAGTATACAGTATGATACATGGACTGGGTATCTGAAATCACTGGTGGCGATATAAGGGTGGATGGCACTCAGATATATACTGTACATAAACCTACAACCACTAGTTCACCAGCAGTCTACCAGTCTGATGAGATGTCCATGTACTCTGGATGGGTGTGCATATCATACTGTGTTTAATTAGGGTTATTTTAAGCCACTACATACTGTGCATCTTGATCTTATGCAACATGCTGGCACAATCTTCCAATCAGTTTTTCCTCACTTTTTCACTGAATTCTACTGTAAAACAACAGCTGCAGGGGCATTGACAAGAAGAAGAAAAGTGTGCTAAGTTTTATTATATAAGTCCCTGAAGACTCAGATGGCTGTAGGGTACAGTAAATAAAACTCACATTAACTTTATTTAATTTAAAATGTTTAGCATGATTAAAGCAGTGACTTTTTGCTACTTATTTTAATGTTTGGTGCTCATCATCTGATCATTAGATCACATTAAATAACTCTACAACGCACCGGCACCTCAATATGTTAACAGCCAGTAAACATACACGCCAGATTAAGGAGTAATTTTACACGCTCACTGATAATGACGGAATATTGTGGGGACTCTTCATAGAAGCACTGAGCATTGAGATACACAGATAATAAACAGCCCACACATACTAGTACCCATAGGACTGTCCTTTACTTTATGGACCCAAATACTGAATATACATGCATGACTGTAGAATACTGTAAATGCTTACTCTTATTTTCTCTGAAACACATTCAATAGCCTTGTTATGTGAAAAATATGTAAACCTAACCTTGAAGAGGCACTAGGCCAGTACACTATTTCAGAGAGGCACTACATAGAGTCGGAACAGATACCAATCGACCAGTAAAGTGTTACCCCTACAATGAATCTTAACATGCTCAATTGAGGTCAGTTTAGCTTAAATAGTTGCAAAGTGTTACCTCAACAATGAATCTTAAGATGCTAAATTGACATTAGTTTAGCTAAAATAGCTGCATAGTTCCTCTTTAAAAGACTCTTATAGCCCAGGGCTGCTCACCTGAACGGGCGATCCCCTCCGATGGGCGAGGTGGCAGTGCTCCAGCTCTTGCGTCCACCCTCATCCCTCTCCGGGCGCTTGCGACGCAGCGGCGGGGGCATGTAGGCCGTCTGGTTGCTCTTGTTGGGCAGGTACTGGTTGAAAGGTAGGGCCGTGCGCGGCTCGCTGACCGACGTGCGGCGCGCCAGCATGTCGTCCTTACGCACGTCGGGCATCCGCCGGTGGTGGTGGTGCGGGAAGTCGGACTCCGAGTCGCTGCCGCGGCCTGAGGAGGATAGAGACGAGTGATTACTATTCTTACAAAGCAGAGACAGAGTCATAAATATGTAGTCAATTCCATAGCCAAATTCCATAACTGTAGCCACTCCCTCCTTTTCTTCTAATTCCTCACTGGCAGTTCGGAAAGGTCTATTATCCCTGGCCTGTGTAGATGCCTCTGATGACAAAGATCAAGTTTGCATTTCACCCCTTTATATACTGTACAATATCAATACAGACATCAACCAAATTCAGAATAACACAAACTGACACTCTCAAAACATATCAGAATGTGTTCCTAGTTGAAACCGCTGACCAGTTCAGTTCAGTAAGGCTGCACCGTAAAGGCTTATTTATGGAGGCAGCACAAAAGGCAGATGGTGGCCGTGCCAAGCCACAGGTCCTGTATGGGCTCATTAGGGTCTATAGAGAAGCAGCAGCGGCAGCAGCAGCAGCAGCAGCAGCAGAAGGGTCGACTGAGCAAAGTGTTAATGCAGTCATGGGTGGGCGACAACCAACAGTGTCCGCTGTCTCAAGGACGTGTGCCCAGATATGGCACAGGCCTGTGTGTGTGTGTGTGTGTGTGTGTGTGTGGGTGGGTGTGTGTGTGTTTGTGTCTGTGTGTGTGTGCGCAGTATGTCTCTGTGTGTGGCATGTCTATGTGTGTGTGTGCTATTTCTGTGTGTGTGTGTGTGTGTGTGTGTGTGTGTGTGTGTAGTATGTCTATGTGTGCAGTATGTCTATGTGTGTGTGTGTGTGTGTGTGTGTGTGTGTGTTTAAGGGAGAGCTTTGCCTGTTGCCAACTCACAGTAATCAGTCTCATTCCCATTGAGTTTCCAGCAGGATGACTGCCATCCCTCCTCCCACCCCTCTGCTCTGTCAGAAACAGCTCTCTGCATTGCACAAGCCCAAAGCCAAAGTTCAAAAACAACAACAAAAAGAACGTATAGAGTATCTAAATTATGCTTATTTTGTGAAGTACATCCAGACAGAGCTGAGTTTGACAAGTCTGTTATTGCAAAACCAGAAGGGTTTACAGTACATGCCTAAACGACCTTCATCCTCGTTCAAGGACAAAGGAAGAAACATTCACAGAGCTCTCAGCCTAAAAAAGGACTGAATCCATGCTCTCATGGTGGCTGGGAGGCTTTGCATACACACTTATACAGTATACAGTATACCATGTATACGCGATATATACATTATGTATGTCTCTGTTTTTCAAACCCCTGCAAATTCCTCTCTCCAACATGGTAGCCACATGTGCTTCTGGTTCAGAGAATGGGCTGCACTGTCAAGTATGGTTGAAGTTTGATATCAACCAACCATACACAGATCAACCCAACAGCAAAATTCCTCGAAACACACACATACACACACACACACACACACACACACACACACACACACACACACACACACACGCGCACGCACACGCACACACACACACACACACACACACACGTGTGCTTTTGCCTTTTGATTGATAATTGGAGGCTCAATGTTGGAGTGGAATGACTGACACAGGGGTCAGACATAGGAAGGCCCTGGGGTAGCCTTGCTTCAAGAGGAACCATGAACAGCCATAAGAAGAAAATGCAAAAAAGGGTTGAACATCCAATTGAAGACAAACTAGAAGCACATTGTACTGTATGTTTGCATAGCGTTAGAGTGTTTTTAATAAATCTGGTAGACTCTGTTCCACACACACATCTACACACACACATACACACACACACACATACATACACACACACACACACACACACACACACACACACACACACACACACACACACACACACATACACACATGTGTGTGTTTCTGTGAAGATGAATGTGCCTCTGTTCATTGTGGTCAATGCAGTGTTTTCCTAGCTGTGCTATTTACATATACATTATCATATGACAGTGAAAGAATACGCATGGCTTGCACCCTGTGTCAATGACATGCATAGCATAACAGTAAAGTACAATATGGGTGTTATTGTACACGACTACTAATACTAGGCCATGCATTGCTAATTCGATCCCCTTCCGCACAGTGGCTCAGCCGTCAGGGGAAAAAACCAGCATACATACCGGAGGAAGGATAATAAAAAGATCAGAACAATCAGGCGAAAAGGGAAGAATGAGAGAGCTGAGGGAGGGATGAAGGGGAAAGAAAAGAGGAGCGGAAACAAGAGAGGGAGTGGAGGAGTGGAAGAGTGAAGGAGAGGAGAGACGGCGTCTGCTGTTCGCCGTACGTACCGCAGCAGCGCTACAGTAGCCCCTCTAGAGAGACGCTGTTTAAACATGCTTGTCGTCTCGTTCGTTTGACCCCTGTAGGGGGTTTGGCCTCTCCACACCATTTCCTCCCTGAACAATTAACTTCATCAGTATCCAATTTATGTCTTCTTTTTTTCCTCCATTTTCCCCCTCATCACCCTCTCATGATATCAAGTTCATTCCGGTCCCTGCACTAATTATTGTTTGTATAAAATGAACCTCATAGCGTGGAACACAGACCCCCTTGCTCAGAGGCGAGGTCATGTCGGTCTGAGTTTGTTTGGGGTAAACACCCTTAACAGGGGATTCTTTATGTGCTCCCCCTCCAGCATACAGCCCTCCAGCCTCATAACACTCTCTCTCTCTCTCTCTCTCTCTCTCTCTCTCTCTCTCTCTTCCTCTCTCTCTCCCTCCTCCACTCACATCTCCCCTTCTTGCTCCTTCTCTTTCTCTCTCCCCACATTCCCTGCTCCTTCTCTTTCTCTTCTCATCCCCTCTTTCTCCTCCTCCATCTCTCTCTCCTCTTCCTCCTTTCTCTTTCTCCTTTCCTTTTGTCTTTGCTCCTGTCTTTTCCTCTCCTCTCCTCCTCCTCGTCTCCCATCTTTGCTTCTCTCCTCTCCTCTTCTCCAAAGAGATGGACTTCTCTCTCTCTCTCTCTCTAGCTGCTTCTGAGTGGCTGAGGCTGAGTCTCTGGGCTTTGAGCTCTGGGCTTTTCAGAAACAGAACAGGCCCAGTGTAAGTATGCATGCGAAAGCCACCGGCTTATGCTTGTTATTTGTTTGGCTAAAAGTATGCATTTGAAGTGGACAGTGTTTGTTTGTAATTTGTGGCACAGAAGTATGCATTTGAAGCTGGCAAGTCTGTTTATTAATGCATCTCCTTTGAGCGTGCGTGTGAAGATTGAGAAGGAGAGAGAGAGAGCAAGAGAGGGAGAGAGAGAGAGAGAGAGAGAGAGAGAGAGAGAGAGAGAGAGAGAGAGAGGCATGCATCTGGGTACTGAGAAGGTCACAAATTCAAAGAGACTGTTTTCTGCTGGAGGAACAAGACTGCTCTCCAATGGACTGGTCAAGGCCAGGGACGGCTGAGGGAAACCATGTCCAGATAAGGAAAAAGTTTCCTGCAAAACACAGCTCAAAGAGAGGACGTTGACCTAATTCATTATTGCGCAGTTACGCCGATCGCCAAACAGAATGGCAATTGTTACGAGACATAACCAATAAATAATGTCTAATAATAGATACAACAATGGCCTATCATAATATCTCTACAGCATAGACAATATGGAAAAGATGTAACGTAGTGTATATGCAATGAAACTGAATTCCCCTTTGTAGTCGCTGGGCAAATAACCATGAGACATAAAGCCTATAGTGGCCTCGTGGGGAAGCATATCAAGAAAGCAAGACGGCAGTAAGACGTCCGGTCCCTTTTCCTCCCAGAATCCTTCACGACAAAAGCAGGCTTGGCTCCTGGAAAGGAAGTGAGGTATATTCCCACACCACGCCATCCTGCGGCAGGACGGAATGTTTCTCTGACGAGAACTATAACTTTTTACAGGCTCTCATTAAAAAAAAGAGAGAGAGAGAAAACGAAAACCTTTTAACAGGTTGTTTTGCTGCTACAACTAACTGCTTACCATGGTAACTTACAAGCGCTGTGACATTATAAAAAAACTTTCATTTTTGTCCAACGTATAATAATGCCTTGACTTCATCTGTCTTAGCAGTGCATAAAAAAACTCTGACATCTGTTTATGGGTTTGCTAGTCCTTCATAAAACACTTACCAGAGTCAGAGCATGTAACAAGGGATTATTTCTCCATAGACTGCAAGACTACTATGATTATTTGAGCAATAGTGGGCTCATTTTACCTTCGGAGGATAATTTTCGTAATAATGCGTAAAAACTGAAACATTTATATGAACGGAGTGAATTGAGCTCTTGTCAATATAAGAATTCTCTGTGTGTGTGTGTGTGTGTGTGTGTGTGTGTGTGTGTGTGTGTGTGTGTGTGTGTGTATGTGTGTGTGTTTGTGTATGTGTGTGAAACTATAGTTTCTCACTGTGGTTGGAATGCAAACAACTTGCTACGTATTTAGCACACATTTACAGACATAAACACATATGGTGTGGCACCATAATAAAACAAACAAATGCATACTCAAACACACAGACTTGCACACATTCACACGGGCAAACAGATACGTACTGATGATAACTCTCACTCTCTCACACACACACAAAGCCAAACACACACACACACACACACACACACACACACACACACACACACACACACACACACACACACACAAAACACACACACACACACACACAAAGCCAACACACACACACACACACACACACACACACACACACACACACACACACACACACAGCAGTGAATGGCAAACACAATCCCACACTCTTAATAAGCAGCGCCTGTGATTTTACTGTGAGTGGTTGTTGGCTGACAACTGAGAGTCCGTCATTCGAGCCTCGCAGTAAAACAGTTATATGCTAATTACGCCTGACAAGAGACGGAGGGGGAAAGACAGACATGAAAAAGGAAGTCAGAAACCAAATATGAGAGTTATGGAAAGAAAGAAAGAAAGAAAGAAAGAAAGAAAGAAAGAAGAAAAGAAAGAAAGAAAGAAAGAAAGAAGACACACTCAGAAAGAAAGAGAAAAATGACAGAGAGGCTGAGATACTGAAGTAAGAGAGAGAGAGAGAGCAACATAACAGGCATAACAGTTTGCATCCCAAAAACATGAAAGAGATGAATGAGACATGGATACCATCAGGAGGCCTGTTAAACCTCAATCCCCTGGAGGATGGTGTCCTGGAAGGGCCAAAACACCAGCCATTCCCCCAGCCTCAATCCTAAACTCTGGCTCAGGAGTCTAGCTGGGCTTTCGCTTGGCTTCAAATGGAAAAACAATCACATCTAATCTAATTTCAGCCATTCCTGACCACCCCCACCCCACCCACACCCCTTCCTTCTCTCTCTCTCTCTCTCTCTCTCTCTCTCTCTCTCTCTCTCTCTCTCTCTCTCTCTCTCTCTCTCTCACACACACACACACACACACACACACACACACACACACACACACACACTTTCCAAGCACTCCCGGAGTGCGGTGACCAAGATAAATAAGCTGAACCCTGGAGTGCTGGACCCTGGAGTGTCTCAGTGTTGTTACCCAGAAGCTGCTGCTGCTGCTGGCTGACTGGGGGGCCTGACTATGGAGCTGACTGTGGGGACTGACTGTGGAGACTGACTGGATGTGGAGGCTGACTGTGGAGACTGAATATGTGGAGACTGACATTGGGGCTGGATGAGGGGCTGGATGAGGGGTTGGATGTGGGGCTGGATGTGGGATTGGATGTGGGGCGGGATACGGGGCTGGATGAGGGGCTTGATGTGGGGGCTGACTGGCTGACTGTAGGGCTTGATGGGAGGGCTGAATATGGGGGCTGACTGGCTGACTGTGGGGCTGGATGAGGGGCTGACGGTGGGCCTGGATGTGGGGCTGACTGTGGGGCTGGATGAGGGGTTGGATGAGGGGCTGGATGAGGGGCTGGATTTGGGGCTGGATGAAGGGCTGGATGTGGGGGCTGACAGGCTGACTGTGGGGCTGGATGTGGGGCTGGATGTGGGGCTGGATGAGGGGCTGGATGAGGGGCTGACTGGCTGACTGTGGGGCTGGATGAGGGGTTGGATGAGGGGCTGGATGTGGGCCTGGATGAGGGGCTGGATGTGGGGCTTAGCTGGCTAGCTGGCCGGCTGGCAGGTCGCTCTGGAACATCCATTAGAGCTGCAGCCCTATTTAGCCCCAGAGAGCTGTAGTGTGCCATGTCAGAGGGGCTTTTAAAGAGGATTAATGGCCTAACAAGTCCAGTGTGTACATGCAAGTACCTGTGTGTGTGTGTGTGTGTGTGTGTGTGTGTGTGTGTGTGTGTGTGTGTGTGTGTGTGTGTGTGTGTGTGTGTGTGTGTGTCTTTTTACATGATGTAAGAAATGTGAAAGAAATTGCCTGTCTATATCTTAATACCTTGAATTTCCTGTGTCTTGATGGCCTTTTCGATGGCTTACCCTACCCTCCACACCACCCCCCACACACACACACACACACACACGGTAACTGATAAATGACTTTCTCTTTAGTTTCATGCCCAGAAGTGGAGATTTTGTTCTCTAAAGAAAAACCTCTCTGTCTCCAACATGGTACAGTGATTTCCTATACTTGCTGAAATTTGCTAACGCTGAAGTTTTTCCACCTCTATTCCTCTCCCATATATCTTCCACAGTCCTCTTTGGAAGTAGAATAAAGTACACCAAAGTCCCAACGTCTCAAGCCAGAGACATCAGAGGGCAAGACATGCTGTACACTAACAACTAAGAATACTGTACATGCAGACATGTATTACTCAGCCCATCAGCCATCCGTCTCTAACAGCAAACTAAACTTCAAATAAATAATAATAAGAGTTCAGATGCAAAACCCCCTAAACACCATTTTTGTGAAAACTGAGTAAATGACATTGTGTGAATCCTGTATAAATCTAGAATATGTAAATGAAATGTTTTTGTGAAAAATTAAAATAAAACCTGCTTCCCGCCGTGTCTAAAATATATGATTTACAATCAAAACTACTGTACAACGCCTGATGATGAAAAATTGTCCTATTTGTCTCAAAGAGTGGTCAAGTGGAGTTCAGGGTTTTGCATCTGAACTCTTCATACAGAATAATATAACTCATTACAAAACATAGATACACTTTACATAATAAATGACATAATAAGATGCTAATTATCATCTGTGAGCGCATGTCTTGAATAAAATGTATGCTTATGTGTCGTGTACTAAGCCCATGAGGGCTGGGAACCACTTTGGTGTATTACACCAAACATTACAAGATAATAAAAATCTACTACTACTACTACAATACAAACCTTTAAGGCCCTCAAACAGCCTCTAACCCCACCCCACCTATGGGCCCAATCCATCCATGTGATCCTGTCCTCACCCTGCTCACATGTAGCGAGCGCTCCCAGGGGACACTGCCCATGGCGACGTCATTCCACTTCACAACAACACTAAAAACAATGCCTGCAGCAGGGCCACAGAAACCACCCGTCTGCTTTAAATAGCCCAGTGAGCGCACGCTGGCCTGGCCTGGCCTGGCCTGCTCAATGTGCTTATTACTGGGAGACAAAACACGGCTGCTTCGCTCCGCTTACTAGCACCAATGTCTCCATGTGCGTGACACAAGGGTCACCTTGGCATCAACACACACACACACACACACACACATGCGTGCAGTAGTGAACACGGATAGTACACACACACACACACACACACACACACATACACACATACACACACACAAACACATACACACACACACACACACACACACACAGCCATGCATACACATCTTAGTTGTGTCACAAATACTCAAGCGCAGAAATACACACACGCAAGCACACACACACACACACACACACACACACACACAAGGGTGTGTGGTGAAGCGCCTAGCATCGCTGCGGCCACGTGTGACCAGTACG
The DNA here is from genome assembly GCA_027497455.2 of Sardinella longiceps. NCBI lineage: Eukaryota > Metazoa > Chordata > Actinopteri > Clupeiformes > Clupeidae > Sardinella > Sardinella longiceps. The sequence continues at coordinate 12,254,724 of JAODXP020000030.1, forward strand.
TCCAGTGAGGGGGTCACACACACACACACACACACACACACACACACACACACACACACACACACACACACACACACACACACACACACACACTCACAAAGGTGTGGTGAGGTACCTACCATCGCTGCTGCCGCGGGCGACCAGTACGTCCGGTGAGGGGGTCTGTCGCGAGCGCGAGCCGAAGGAGTCCAGGCTGTCGAAGGAGTCCTCTCTCCCGTGGCGGGGGGGAGAGAGCGAGTCACTGCGCTCAGAGTCCCAGCAGTCGATGTAGCCGCTGTCCCGGATACTACGCTTAGGACTGTCACAGTCCTCCGCTTCCTAGAAACAGACACACACACACACACACACACACACACACACACACACACACAC
>JAODXP020000030.1:12292595-12312595 GCA_027497455.2 Sardinella longiceps
GAAACTCTACCGTCAGAGAGTAAAAGTGCTGACATTGGTTATATCTGTATACATAACTCTCACTAATCTCACCAGCATTACCGGACTGAGTTGCATTCATTGCAAACAGCTGATCTAGGCTTATTATCATGTCTTTCAAGACTAATTACCTAAGAGTCCAATACTAAACGTATTGTTACATACTTATTCTAACATTTCAAGATGGCGGCGAGAGGAGGTTGTTTTTAAGGTAGGAATTGTGTAACTGCATGAATATACAGTAAATTAACTTGTGTGTGTTCAATCTTATCTACGCTCGAGTTCACATGTACAGTAGAGACCCAGATAACACTTTGAACCAAGAGTTGTACGATTTCTCCTAAGTGTTTATAAGTTGCCGTTTTGAGAGCCTCTGCTGACTTGGCCGTGGTTCACCTGTAGTAAAGCAATACAGAGCCTACATTCGAAGTTCACCGGTGTTCAACCACAACATCATACCTGTCCTAAAATGTTATCAAGAGCACTATCAGTTGGGTTGCCTTAGCATTCCCTGGGACTGAGAAACTGGACTGCCTGGCTGAAATCCAGATCTGTACAGCCACAATCTCCCTCATACGCACATCAGCACCTAACACATGCTTGTCAGTACTTCCTCATGGAAAGTCAGAGTGTGTGTTTCTTTCCATGATTTAAGGCATTTTACCATGTGGTTGATCCATAAAAGTGCCAGTTTCCTTTTCTTTTTTTTGAAGAAAAAAGGGAACTTTTATGAGGAACTCTGTCATCCTTTGATAGCATGCGCATGGACAGCCTTCACATCAGTAGCAGTGAAACTAGATCAGGTTCCAACATGAGTTTTCCAACAGTGATATCATGATAACGGCCTGCGGTCTTAACCTCAGCGTTGGAGATTTGTGCACATTTTGGAAACGTAACAAAGGCATCAGTGTCAGAAACCACACTTTGTAATGATGGTGCAAGCACATACTGGAGCATAGATACTGAAGGGGGTGGGTGTGAATGTGTATGTGTATGCCTGCGTGTGTGTGTGTGTGTGTGTGTGTGTGTGTGTGTGTGTGTGTGTGTGTGTGTGTGTGTGTGTGTGTGTGTGTGTGTGAGAGAGAGAGAGAGAGAGAGAGAGAGAGAGAGAGAGAGAGAGAGTGTATAAGAGAGATAGAAAGAAAGAAGGAAAGAAAGAGAGAGAGTGTGTGTAGGAACATTGTTGAAGAGTTCCATCTGCCTTTGATGAACCTAGCCTTTACACACACACACACACACACACACACACACACACACACACACACACACACACACACACACGGACATTGTGTATTTGATATTACACAGCAGTGACAGTCTGACAAGAGCGAGAGAGAGTGAGAGAGGGCAAGAGATGGATAGATAGAGTGAAAGAGAGAGAGAGAGAGAGAGAAGAGAAGCACAAGTGCAAACATGTCTGCTGACGACAGGTTCCCTTTTTGTTGGACCTAACCTCTATAAATCTTACTGATTTACCCCTCCACACAACTGTATCATTCATCGTAATACAAAACATACTTTACATGCTCTCTCTCTCTCTCTCTCTCTCTCTCTCTCTCTCTCTCTCTCTCTCTCTCTCTCACTCACTCACTCACTCACACACACACACACACACACACACACACACACACACACACACACACACACACACACACACACATACTGTACATATACACTATCTCTCTCATACACACACTATCTCTCTCTCTCTGCCTCTTACACACACACACACACACACACACACACACACACACACACACACACACACACACAAGCAGGTGTCCTCATGGCCAAGAAGTATGCAGGTCACACATTAATCATACTCCTCTGTAGGGCTACAGAGGAGGAGAGGAGAGGAGCCGCCTGATTAACACCCCTCTACCAGTGAATTACTGACGGCAGGCCCAGTAAAACCTGAGACCAGACCGAGAGCACTTTATGAGGCGATTCATTGGGCCTCATTCACCAGTATCTTCTTAAGAATTTCCTTAAATGTATTCTTAAGGTCTCGTTTAAAAAAAACCTATATTGGCGAATACAAATCTTAACAACTTTGTAAGTGTGATTTAAGAACAAATTTCTTTGTTCTTAAGGCACTTTCTCTTGTATATTCACGACTGCCGTTCATGGAAGCTTATTGTATTCTACACCTGGCTAAGACAATCTCAGGGAAAGACACCATCTATGAGATCTATCAAGACACCAGTACCGGTTATCAGAATAAATTCAAATACATTCATCTATCCTTGGTAAGCATTTTCAAAAGGCAACTGTCACTACACAATGTTAATCCAGTTCCCTTTGCTTAAAACTCAATAGAGAGGCTGCAAGGAACCTGACAAAAGTAGATTTGAGTTGGATCAAGGGGTGCAGCCAGAAATTTTGGGCTGGAAAATAATTTGGGGGCCCCTAGACACAGACTATAATACTAACGTGTGTGTGTGTGTGTGTGTGTGTGTGTGTGTGTGTGTGTGTGTGTGTGTGTGTGTGTGTGTGTGTGTACTCCCCCCCCACAGCAAGACACCATATTATACTGTACATGTAGGCTTGTGGTAAGCAGTGCAAGTTTGTGTGTGTGTGTGTGTGTGTGTGTGATGATGATGATGATGATGTGTGTAGAGAGAGAGAGTGTGTGTGTGTGTGTGTGTGTGTGTGTGTGTGAGAGAGTGATGTGTGTGTGAGTGTGTGTGTGTGTGTGTGTGTGTGTGTGTTTACTCACTCGCACAGCAGGATCCCATTCTCCAATCCTCCACGAAAGTCCTTCTCACCAAAGCACCGGCCAGTCACCGCCTGTAGCCAGGACGAGAAGAAGAAGAAGAAGAAGAAATGAAACACACCAGATCAGAGAGGAGAGAAGCTGATGACACGCAAACCACCCCTCTCACACTCTCACACAGTCATAATGTCACACCGTCACACTCTCACAGGCTCATGCCGTCACTCTGTCACACTCTCGCGGCTTTTCCCAAAGCTTATGCAAACAGCTTAGTGCTTCCCCATGTTCCCCGACCATGCAATGTTTACCAGCACACCGCAGGGGGTCCTGGCTGTGCAGCCTGCTGAAATACACTTTGAAACATTTTTATTAAAACCAAACAAGAAAAAAACTCCTCTTATACTGTAGCTCCTTAGACACCACTCCTCTTTATCATCACAAAACATTCTAGAAACATCACAGAGAAGAACTACACAGAGAAGAACTACACAAACTACATGGATGGACCACTACGATTCCTTGACAGACTGGCAGCATGAAACATACAGTACCTCACTAGAGAGAAGAAGGAAGAAAATAAGTGATCTTTTCTGATGAGGTGTTAAGGAATGACGCCATCCCCTTCACTAAACACGTAATTGGGGTCAGTCCATAAAAGAAAAAAACAAACAAGCTGAGATAGCTGCATTCAATTCAGGCATCAAGACATCGGAAAGCGAAGGGGAGGCAGAGTAAGAGAGAGAGAGAGAGAGAGAGAGAGAGAGAGAGAGAGAGTGGAGGTGAGTGTGCCGTCATTGCTCTCACTGACAGCACTGCACTAACGAGCTTGACGTAATCTGCAATCATCCCAACTAAAGCCTGCCCCAGTGGCTAATCAGCACTGACACAGAGGAGTTAAGCTAGCCAGGAGTTTGCATGACTGGCTTGTTTTGATGCGATCCCATTACCCAGCCTTGGTACAGAGTTCAAAGGGTTTTTTTTCTTTGTTTATTAATATCATTATTATCATCATCACTATTATTGTTTCCAGTTGGAAATAAAGATGCTGAGTTGATATTCAAGCTGTTGCCACGGCAATTAATATGATTGATGAAATGACAGAGGGAGAAAGAGGAAGTCGAAAGGAAGACAAAGAAACAGAGAGATGTTTTCCAGTCATGCTTGAGACGATCTTCTCCGTTCAGATTGTCAGACTTCCAACTTTAAGGGGGTGCTTGAAACATCTGCATGGTTTCGCTCAAGTGTGTAGTGCAGCCTTGCAGATTCCCGGCATTTCTCCAATACACATCAACACCAGGAGATTACAAAAGCCAAAACACAACATGAATGTGTTGTGACTCTGTTTAATACCAACAATAACAAAAAAGGAAAACAAAAAGAGCAAACTTCCCCCACTTTGTTAAACACCACACACACACACACACACACACACACACACACACACACACACACACACACACACACACACACAGAGAGAGAGAGAGAGAGAGAGAGAGAGAGAGAGAGAGAGAGAGAGAGAAAATCATGATTTCCCCCATCACAGAGGATGATTCTTAGGGAGAAAAAAAAAACAATTCCAAAGCCGTCCATCTCTATGGCGATGGGTACCCAAATAAAAAAGCCGTTAATAGTGAAACTCTGTGGGCCTGTTCATCTGGAAGTTAAAACAATTACTGGACTCAACTGTACCAGACACCCCCATACTTTTATTTGTTCAGCTGTGGGGGGGTGACGCTGGTTTGGGGATGGGGGGGGTTCTGAAGAGTTTTGACTGTGGCTGGTGGGAGAGCTACGAGAAAGACTTTGTCATTTTCTTGGCCCGTTCAGGACGCCTTGGAGTTGATACAAAAGAAATGGGCTGCTGTATGTCTCACTGTGGGCCAAGCGTGTTGATGCTGAGAGAGACAGAGAGCCTCAAGTAGGGCCGGGAAGTTCCCCTGCTGAGATTAGATGGTGTGTGTGTGTGTGTGTGTGTGTGTGTGTGTGTGTGTGTGTGTGTGTGTGTGTGTGTGTGTGTGTGTGTGTGTGTGGAAGAGGGGGTGAGTGTTTGTTTATGTAAGTGGTAAATGGTGTGTATGCGTGCATCAGTCTCTACTGTGTTAAAGTGTTTCTGCTGTGTGTGTGTGTGTGTGTGTGTGTGTGTGTGTGTGTGTGTGTGTGTGTGTGTGTGGTGGAAGGCAGGATTGTGTTTGAGTATTTGTGTCTGAGGAACTTAAGTATGTGTGTCTGTCTACTCCATTGGGTGTTTCTGTGGTATATAACTGTGTGTGTGTGTGTGTGTGTGTGTGTGTGTGTGTGTGTGTGTGTGTGTGTGTGTGTGTGTGTTGGCTGTGCCACAAGCATGGCACCACTCCCCCCCCCCCCCCCCATCAGGCATCAGAGTGTTTCAAAAGCCCATTGGCTTGACTTGAAGCCCAGAGTACTTAAGTACAAGGGAATGTTTGATTATGAATGTCGACTTGCGGATGGAGCGCCAGACTGACCGTAAAATCATTACAAACAAGCTGCTCTCTGCGATACAATAACAGCTCTGACTGCAGCCATTAAAGTGCGATGGCTGCTGGCTCTACGCTACGCTCCATCACGCCACTGTGAGGAGCCAGGGGATGGGAGGAGGTTGGAGGTTGGAGGGCCGTGTGATTTGCTTTGGCTGTGAGCAGGATCTGTGGTTTGGGTTGGTCTCCTCTAATGTTCTGGCCTGATGGAGCACACACACACACACGAGGCATGCCTCATGGTGCGCCATTAGAATCAGTCATTCATGCTACCGCGCCCACACTGACCAACCCAGTGGCACTCTTGCTTGACCACAGCAAACCACTGGTATATATCTTCTTTAGAGGGTGTGTGTATGAGTGTGTGTGTGTGTGTGTGTGTGTGTGTGTGTGTGTGTGTGTGTGTGTGTGTGTGTGTGTGTGTGTGTGTGTGTGCACATGCTGTGTGTTAGGAAAGGACTAAAAGGGCCTGCAAAACCAACCTAGAAATGCTAAGTTAAAGGAGAAATTGGTCAAGAATCACTCAGCAGCCCTGCCGTTCAAGGTCATTGAATGCTGCCTGCAGGAAAAAGAAAAAGAACCAGAATGCAACATAAACCAAATAACCTGGGTCCCCTGATTATCAGTTGAGTGGCGTAACCACTCCTCAACCATGGCCACAGTCGCACCAGCTAAAGTAGTCAATGGCAAACCACATGTGCGCCATCCCTAAGGGAGTGGCTGGCTAGCATGGTGACCAGAGCGGTATAGAAAACACTCTCTATGGCTCTGATGGTGACGTAGCGTACTGTGCATCCACTTCAACAAGCTCAGGGATCCTCATGGCTCCCCAGTGTGAGTGCATCTGTTCTGGGGGAACCTAAAACGCCCATCCTTCAAAAAAGGGCATCTGGCCAGCTGTCATTTATAGTATCAGTGAGCTTCTGGTTTAGACTACTTAACACAGCCCAGTCAAGTCAAGCCACAGCCAAATATACACTGTATGGTTCACATACAAGCCTCAATGGACAGCAGCCCTTTAGTGAATCAAGGCCAGACAAAAAATAGGCCCCTGCTGAACGGAAGCTTTAGTCCAGAAGCTCCTGAGTCCGGGACGGCACCACACCCGCAGCAGGAGCTTACATCATGCCTCACCTCCACGTAAAACGGCTCTAATGGCTAACACAGACCACCGCTAACATCGCCCCCATGGGGGAACAGGCTGGGGGAAACTGTGGCTTACACGGTCATAAAACATGAATTACATCTTAGCACACCGAGGGTGGTTGCTTTGGATGGGATGGGAGCGCATGATGTGATCGCATGCGAGAGGGTTTGCTTAATGCATCAAGGCCTGGGAGATAACCTGAGTTGTTTGAACAAACAGCCAGCTAACTCCCCAGAGGAAGGAGGAGAGCATTAAACCTTTTTCCTGGTTATAGACTTACCGGCCTATTGGTTTTGGATGGGACAGAGTTAATTAAATCTACAGACTGGAGACACGTTAAGAAAATAACAATGTCATAAAAGGTGTGCGGTTACTGTGGAAGTGTGTGTGTGTGTGCAACAGGAGAGGCAACCGGTCGCTAATTAGCAAGGCCATGGGGGTGACTGGCTTGGACAAGCATTCTGGCAACGTGTGTGTGTGTTGAGAGAGCAAGCCTCATTGATGTCCGTGGTAATTTCTAGACAGAGCACGGCGTTGCACAAAGCAGCCACTGTGGGTCACGTCAGGCCACACAATTAGGCAGAGGAATGTGTCGCCTTTGTTGTTTATTGTTTTTTTTTTTGGCTTGTTTTTTAGCTGTGGAATGCGGCATGGTGCGTGTCCGCTTTAGAGGCTACATTGTTTCGCCAAACAATCAAAAAAGCTCTCTCTCTCTCTCTCTCTCTCTCTCTGCCTCTCTCTCTCTCTCTCTCTCTCTCTCTCTCTCTCTCTCTCTCTCTCTCTCCTTCTCTCAGTCTCTCTCGGACTTCCCCTTCCCCCCTAGTGGACTCCTAATGACACAGCCGGGGTCGTTTCTCATGGATCCCTTTCCAAGCCCACCACGTCCGTCCAGCCCTTTGTTGTCTCGCACTCAGGAGAGGCCTTCGCCGACGGACCACAAACAACAGCGGAGGCCTGGCAAGCGAGGACAAACAAACCTCTGGGAAGTAGCCTACGACACGGTGCAAGACCTCGAGGAGTAAACCTCCAGACGAAATGAGCTGTGGCAGCTGGAACAGGGGAGCTGGAGCAGGGGAGGGGAGAGGAAAGGTTTATCTAAACGGCAAATTTGCAATACCGCATCAAAACATCATCATCAGCGAGAACGGTTACCATTCAGTGGAGGTCGCCTGGGGTGATTTTTTTTTTTTTTCTTCTACTGGCTACAAGGAACGTTGAACGAGGAACAAAGGGACACCCAGTCTGGTCAGGCAGCTTTTCTTCCCAGGGTGGTTCTCATGAGATAGCGGACGGGCCCTCGAAAGCGATCCACGACAGGCGCGTTCATGTTTCAGGAGAGCAGATTGCGGCAGTTGGTGGAAATTAGTTTAACAGAGCGCCATGAAAGGAGGAAGGGGGGATCCAATGGAAACAGATACAGCACATAACCATGACTATCTCCCATCCTGTCCCAAGGTTTTTAGAGTACACCCCCACCCCACACTCACACTCCCACTCCCACGCCAGCCCCCCTCTTAAGCACAGCAACTACTTTTCCCGTTAAAGAAACCAACAATCAGCAATTCAAGGGTTCAACACTGAAGGGTTTCCATGACAGAGGATATAAAGCATGGAGGCAATAAGACATAACAATCTCACACTAAGCCCCAGGGGCCGACAGGAATCATCTCATCAAGGCTCCATGAGGACCTTTATCTGTGGGATCACTTACACAACAACAACAAAGACAGGCAGAAACAGACACACACACACACACACACACACACACACACACACTCAGACACAGACACAGACACACACACACACACACACACACACACACACACACACACACTCACTCAGACACAGACACACACACACACACACACACACACACAATCAAACACAGACACACACACACACACACACACACACTCACTCAGACAGCGACACACACACACACACTCACACACAGACACACACACACACACTCAGACACACACACACACACACACACACTCAGACACACACACACGCTAAGGCATACACACAGAGCATGTAGATGCATGCGGATGTCACACATATCTCTACAAGTTTATTGCGTAACTGAGATTTCAGGCTAATGCAATGAGAAATACATACACACTTGAGGGCAGAATGCCAATAATCTGGTTAGCTCACTTTTGAGTGAGGTAATTAGTTGCTAATCTGTTTTCCAATGATTAGCCCCTGCTATGAGTGGAATTTCCATGGAAGGCAGCAAAATATCTACTTTACACAACCTTGGTACAGGTGTGAGGCAACAACATTCTTTGTGAAGAATGAACAAAGACAGAAAATAAAGAGAAGAGAGGAGAAGAGAAGAGAAGAGAAGAGAAGAGAAGAGAAGAGAAGAGAAGAGAAGGTTATTTCCTCTTGGATGAGTAGAAACTTGCTTGTTCCTCTATTCTGCCAGTTTAAGCATGAGATAAGGTATGACAAAAGCGCACAAGATTTAGTGTGATGGGGTTACTAGTTCACGTACTGTGGCAAGTAGAAAACGGTAAGTTACTGTCCAGCCTCTAGGCACATGAACAGCACACACTGTCATTAAGTCCAAAAACAGGGAAGGACAGAGCATGAGCAAAATTATGTCCATACTTACGCAAACTGACTAACAATATGTAAACACTACCCTATTAGGTAAAAAAGATTAAAAGCCAACATTAAGCAATAACAATAGCAATAGTAACAGTAACAACAACAAAGGCTATAAATTATAATATGCTTGTTCTCAGTTGTCACAACAGAACACAGTAATTGAGCAATTAGGAGAGTTGGGGTGATATTAGCTATTGCATCAAGGGAAATGCTATCAAGTCTGACAATACAGAAACAGAAATCAGATTTCCCAACTTCACTTTTCCCATCCTGCTCAACACTCTTCAGTCTATGACTATGACCAAACAACTGTACCATTCATCGTCCCTCGCTTGGTCAGACATTATTCAGACATTGATTCATATTAATATCACACAGGCTGTGTGCAGTGTGGGGGAAAAAGAAGAAGAAGAAGAAGAAAGAAGAAGAAGAAGAAGAAGAAGAAGAAGAAGAAGAAGAAGAAGAAGAAGAAGAAGAAGAAGAAGAAGAAGAAGAAGAAGAAAGGGGTGCTGATGAGTGCCCCAGTGGAGTCTGCTGGCAGCGATATAGCCCTGTCTGGGGTTTAGTGTCTCGGCGAAACCCTGAGGGTTCAGCCAAGGGTGAAGAAGGGGGACATCAATTCCCCCCTCCGACCCATTAGGTCTCATCCCACCCGCCCCAGTCCCCCAGTCCCCCTGTCCCCCCAGTCCCCATGTGTGTGGTGCCCAGGCCGCAATGTCACACTGGGAAGACTGGTAATAAATAAATGCCCCTCTGTGCCCCAACAGGCCTTGCCCTGCACAACGGCGGCACAGTTGCCCTCGGGCACTTGGCAGGAGTTTGGAGCAAGCAAGAGAGAGAGAGAGAGAGAGAGAGAGAGAGAGAGAGAGGAGGAGGGAGGAGGAGAGAAGTGCAGACATGTCGGGGGCAGCTGTGAGACCGTGAGCAGAGAAAGAGAAAGAAGAGAAAGGCCACTGAAGATTTAAAGAGGCCAAGCTGCTTTGGTGGTGTTGGGGGTGGGGGAGGCGGGGGGTCTCAGGGAGAGCTCAACGGAAGCCCAGAGCACTGCAGCACCACGGGAGGATGATGAGAGAGGAGCTGGCTGGATGATTTCTGTCCTACATTCTGCTTTGAGCTTTTTTTAGTGCCATGTGAGAGAGAGAGAGAGAGAGAGAGAGAGAGAGAGAGAGAGAGAGAGAGAGAGAGAAAGAAAGAGAGAAAGAAAAAAAGAAAGAAAGAAATCAGGGGAAAGAAAAAGTACATAATACTTTTCAGTAATGTGTCACTAGTAACTCTGCAAACAAGTTTGGCTTCAGCTTATCAACCTCTAAATCCATAAGTAAGGAGACTTCAACACTGTCGCAATATTGAGACAGCGACTGATAATGGGTTTCCCCATGACTGCAATTCATGTGCAAACGCAAGACCAGAGACTGAGCCTGAAATCAGTCATCTGTTCAACCAGAACTAACTGTTGTATAAAACCTGTTTTTTTCCCCTCTCATACTTAAGATGACAGCTACACTTAAGTATATTGACTTACACTACAATTAATGTGAACACTTTCAGGTATTCATGCCCCATGTTCTGGGGACCCATCCACTGTATGTGTGTGTGTGTGTGTGTGTGTGTGTGTGTGTGTGTGTGTGTGTGTGTGTGTGTGTGTGTGTGTGTGTGTGTATGTGATCACATCCCATCCCATCACACAAAAGAAAACAATACATTTGGAGAAAACGAGCTGAAACGGGCTTTCCAAATGTGATTGCCATACTTGGCCCCTAGTTCTCTTCTCCTGCAGCAGAGCCACAGGTATCATGTGACACACATAATGTAGGGCACACATTATTAATCGAATCTCACCAGTTCACTCCACAGCGATGCTATTAGCAGCTCCCAGTATCTCCCAATAGGATAGTCAGGCTGTGTGACTAAAATACACACACACACACACACACACACACACACACACACACACACACACACACACACACACACACCTCAAGAGAGCTATTTAAACACTAAAGCTAAATAAGTCAATAACTGAATTTGTTTCACAACAGTCAGGCATGTTTCCAGTGAGTGGATTGGCCAATGTGATTAAAGCTGCACTCACTGTCTCACTCCCGCTGCTGGTGGACAAGTGCTGCAGGTTTCTACATCTCCTCTGATGTGGGGAGAGGATTAAAGGGCACGACGGCACGCAACACGCGCACACACACACACACACACACACGCTCACACAAGCCCACTCAATACCGGGAAAGAGCCACACACAAGCGCATACGCACGCTCGCTCGCACATACACACACACACACGCGCGCGCTCGTTCACACATACACGCACGCATACTGTATGCACGTGCACACATAAACACACACACACACACACGCACACATGCAAAACATCAACAAACCAGTGATGGGTAGAGTAATGAAAATCTGTACTCAAGTACAAAAGTAAGTGTAAGAGTAATAATTCTCTTTTGAGAAACTTTAACTCAAGTAAGAGTAAAAAAAAAGTTCAAATCCCAAATAATTAACATACACATAGCACAATAAGCTCACTCTTGTGAAAATCTCTCTCTCTCTCTCTCTCTCTCTCTCTCTCTCTCTCTCTCTCTCTCTCTCTCTCTCTCTCCTTCCCTCTCTCTCCATGAAATTTACACGTTCACTCACGTACACTGTTCACCCACACACATGGACATGCTTATACACACCCACGTTCAAGGAAGAGAGTGAGAGAGGAGAGAAATTCAAAATCACAAGGGCACATATGCTACGGAGGCATACACTACATACGCAGAGGCGGGAATAAATTGTCAGTCATCCACCCATGCACACATGTGCTGAGTTGATGCACACACACACACACACACACACACACACACACACACACACACACACACACACACACACACACACACACACACTCACACTCACACTGCTAAGACAGATGAACAAATGAGGATGAGGAAGAAACAGCCATGTAAATGAGGCATGCCCACACAGCCTTCTTAGAACCACAGAGCGCACAGTGGAGAGAGATTGGATAGACACACATTGAGAAATAGGAAGAAATGAAGAAATAAGACACAGGGAGGTGCAGTGTGTGTGTGTGTGTGTGTGTGTGTGTGTGTGTGTGTGTGTGTGTGTGTGTGTGTGTGTGTGTGTGCGTGTGTCAGAGAGAGAGAGAGAGAGAGAGAGAGAGAGAGAGAGAGAGAGAGAGAGAGAGAGAGAGAGACATTCCTTCACTAAATACAGAGGGATACTGAGTCCTGTGTCTCTGTACCATTGCATTATCAGTAGCTCCTCAAACATACACAACATTACGCAATGCTATAGCCATCAGTAGACACAGAAAACCTTGGGGCTGTCAGTGGAGTTTCAAATAAAAGTCTAAACCACATTCAGTAGTGCCAGTGAAGACTCAGGGTATTTAGGTAATGAGAGAAAATGATGCCCATATAACTGGTGAAGCACACCACTAAAACTCAGTTGTTCTGTAACTATGTTCACACACGCACACACACACACACACACACACACACACACACACACACACACACACACACACACACACACAAACACAAACACACACACACACATCTCTACCAGTAGTCTCATCCCCAAGTTATTACTTGGCAAACGGACATACACAAGTAGTTTTATCAGAGTTGCGTGTTTATCAAATACGACGTTTAATGGAACTATTTAATCACTGTGCGTTTTTTATTGAGCCATCTAATTAAATCTGTGGCTATGACAAAATATTTGTGCATACTGTATGATCAGAGTGTTTCGCCAGCTCTGGCAGCACTGTTTGATGTGCAGACATATTAAATGACGAAGAGCTTGGGTAAACGGTCGTGTTGCGCAATCCCCCCAGTGTTGGCACGGCAGCGGTCCCCTCATTACGGGCACACCGCGAGCTCCTATCTGGTGACGCCACTCACTCACGCTGATTTATACCCGTTTTTATGTGGAAATGACGGCATGACGAGCCCCAGAGGCAAATAAATCAGGACAGTGAGAATCACAGATGAGTGTTCGAAACGCCATTGAAAACAGAACTGGGAACACGCTTGAATGTCAAGGTTTTGTCTGAGTGTACAGCTGACGGGAAAACAAATGGGACTCATCATGCAGTATGTGTAAGGCCTGTTTTGTTTTTGTTTTTGTTTTTGTTTTTGGTTGCTTCCAAAGAAACCTTGACAAAGGCCACAGTGCCGAAACGTTGGTCAAATAAATATTTAAAAAAAAGACTTGAGTGTGCGCTATATTTTTCATATATAGTTCATTGCACCATAGCAGCCTCCTCAAGAGTGTGCACTCCTTTATTTCGCTGTTTGTGCTTCATGCAAACAAAAAGTTTGTTTTTCAATGATGCAAATCCTACATGTTTGAAAGCAGTGCTCTAACATGTAAGAAAATACTGCATGTAAGGCTGGAAAAATGAATGAATTTGTAAAAGCCAATCCAGCTATTCAAAAGTAAAAGAACTTCCAACACTAAAAAGAATGAATAGTTACACAAATCATTAAAAATCACTAACATATTGCACAATCAATAACTGAAATAGCCAATGTACTGGGATCCATGGACATTTTACATGACATAAACTCAAACTGTGTATGATAAACACACCAACACTAATTATTTACATGAACTTTTAGTACAGAACATGTGCTCTCTACATACCATAGCATGTCCATTTATGCACACATGTAAACCTATCACCATCATTTATGTGTACATATCAACATATTCATTCCATGACATTGGAAATGTTTAGGGAAAATCAGGAGTAAAATATAAATGTTTTCTTTTTTCCCATAGAGAGTTCAAGCCCAGAGTCTGTCTCAGTAAATCTACAGGACTCTGATGAGAAACACATACATGCATGAGAAAGTACACATGCAGGACATGACAAATGATTTTTTTCTGTGTGTGTGTGTGTGTGTGTGTGTGTGTGTGTGTGTGTGTGTGTGTGTGTGTGTGTGTGTGTGTGTGTGTGTGTTGTGTGCATTTGTGTGCGTGTGTGATATGTGTACATTTAACTGTACATGACATAGAGAAAGTGTAAGTTAAATGGCATGACAGAGACAGAAAGACTCTGACAAAAGAGAGAGAGAGAGAGAGAGAGAGAGAGAGAGAGAGAGAGAGAGAGAGAGAGAGAACAACAAAGCACAAAACCATATTGGGGCTTGTAGCTATATGACTGGATAAATTTAGAAAGCATTTAAATCCTTCAGACATTCATTCACCATCTTCTCCATTTATCACTCATCAGTTCTCAGGCACACAGACATACTGTATGCACACACACACACCACGGCGCCACTCCACTGAGTGCCTGGTACGACACCTGCGCCGACACACACCTGGGGCACCAGGTGGAAAGACAAACACATACACTCTCTCTCTCTCTCTCTCTCTCTCTCACACACACACACACACACACACACACAAACAAACAAACACACACACATGCGTCACACACACACGCGTCACACACACACACACACACACACACACACACACACACACACACACACACACACACACACACACACACACACACCTGCCCCCATTAAGCAAACAACCCAGACAACCTCACTCGTCTCATCTATACCTCACAGCAGCAGCAGCATCAGAGAATGTGCTCAGACCAGATCTTGGAAGAACACTTTGAACAAAATTCTCACAATCCCTCTAAGTGAACCATGAGAAGGGGGCTCAGCATTACTCGGTGAGCTCAAGTGAGAAAGCATGAGCTCAAGTGAGAAAGCATTCATGAGATAATTGTGTGAAAGTATTCAGATGAATGCATTCATGACATACTTCTCAGATTATCCGAGTGCAACTCCTTTGGGTACCTTTTCTAGGGCTTTAGAGCACAAAAGTATTGTATTTTTAGTGCACAACAGGCATGTATTTTTTTTAGTGCACAATAGTAATGTGTATTTTTACTGTAATAGCCACTGCTAGTTAGCCTAAAGAAGTGTCCTCTGTTCTGTGGTGCCATGGGCAGTCTCCAGGGGTTCTGTGAGAAGACTCCCAAGAATGCAGCTCAGTTAGAACATACAGTACACACAGGGCACCACTGGAGGTATTTACAAAGTAGGGTACACAGTAGGGTACTTCCAGTCCAATTGAAATGCTTTCAGGGAACAGTACAGTACACTGCTAACAGTCTAAACGGTCTATTTATCTATTTCTATTTGATGTATTTAAACTCGAAACATCATTTCCTAACTGTTTGAAGTACACTAGCCTAAAATGCCAAAAGGAGGTGGCACACATTTAAGTATATACTGTAGTACTTGAGGAGGATAGTACAGTATTTTAGAAGGATAGTACTGTAGCACAGTACTTGAGAAGTATAGTACAGTACTTGAGAAGCTAGTGCTTAAAGAGGGCAGCACACACGAGTAGAGTACAGTATGCAGCTTGAGCAAGGGTCACATGCACTCTCCTGCTCTCTGAACTGATGGAGCAGGCATGTTGCAGGCAGTGAGTGTGAGAGAGACTGACAGCAGGACTGCTAACTGGTCCCCTCACCACTGATGAAGCAGCCCGTGGGAGGATACTGGACCTGTGAATCACTCTACCCAGCACAGCCGCCTACCTCTACTCCCAGCAATGACGAGGAGGAGAGAGAGAGAGAGAGAGAGAGAGAGAGAGAGAGAGAGAGAGAGAGAGAGAGAGAGAGAGAGAGGGAGAGAGAGAGGACTTGATGAAGAAAGAAAGAAAAAGGAAACAGAAAGAGAAAGAAAGAAAGAAAGAAAGAAAGAAAGAAAGAAAGAAAGAAAGAAAGAAAGAAAGAAGACTGACAAACAAACTGTACATAACCAATGGTTTACGGAATGAAAGAATGAAATGATGAATGGATGAGTGCAGTGATGAATGGATCACTGGAGATAGACAGATGGATGCACTGAGAGGAGGACGTCGGTCAGTGGCAGTTGTGCTGATGGGAGTGAGTGAGGGAGTGAGTGAGGGAGTGATTAAGAGGACCTGTGAGGAGAGCTCCACATGGAGAGCACAGAAAACTCACACACCACCACTGCAGTTTCAACAGCTCAGCAGGACATAACTCTCTCTCACTCACTCTCTCTCTCTCTCTCTCTCTCTCTCTCTCTTTTCTGTCTCCCTCTCTCTTTCTCTCATTCCTTCCCTCCTTTTATCTCTTTCTCCCTGTATTTCTGACAGAGCCTTTCTCCCCTTCTTCTCTCACACACACATACTGTACTGTACATACTCTACATAGATTCAGTCTAATTCTATCTATCTACCAACCACATTTCTCTTTCTCTCTCTGTCTCTTGCATTTATTCTCTCTCTCCTCTGAGAATGATCAGCATTAAGGCATCAGTGCTGTGGGAGTATGTCGTAGCTCACTCCTTATATAATTACCCTGTCCCACACACACACACACACACACTCTCTCTCTCTCTCTCTCTCTCTCTCTCTGTGCCACATTCATTAGTCACCAGTAGCATTACACCATCCATCCATCCATCCATCCATCCATCCATCCAGCACATCACTCGCTCCTCTCTTCCTATAACCTACATTTACATCCAGGATGCATCTAATCACTTACTCTACTTCTGTCTGTATTCCTCTGTTCATCCAGCATACAACTAACCATTTGAGTCCATACTACAGGCCATAATCCAATGGCAGAACTACAGGCCATAATCCAATGGCAGAACTACAGGCCATAATCCAATGGCAGAACTACAGACCATAATCCAATGGCAGAGGCGCTGGAAGTGTTTTCATGATGTTTTCAACTCTTCATGTATTTTCATGTACTGTATCTGATTTACAGTAATAAACAGTTCTATGGTAGTGTATTGTGTGTAGTCTGACATTGACTGTATAACTTCATTGTAGACATGATATTGTTTATTTACAAAGCCATAAAGTATTTATTGTGAGTGTGTCTGTGTGTGTGTGTGTGTGTGTGTGTGTGTGTGTGTGTGTGTGCGCGCGCGCCACACTTGTGCATGCTTTTACTTGAACTAAATCACAGATGTGTGTGAGACTGTGGAAATAATTCCTCGAGGGCGTAACACACACAATCCTAACCAGTCATCTGTTCAAATTTGACTTTTCACTGTCAGTTCGAGACGCTCCAGGTAGTGGAGTGGAATGGAGAAGATGCTGGTGCCAACACCAGATTCTCCCGCTCCTCCTGGTGACTTATTACTCACTACTGGCAAAGGCAAATACTCACCGCATGTGTGTCTGTGACTGTGGGTTTGTGTGTGTGTGTGTGTGTGTGTGTGTGTGTCTGAGTAAGTAGCAGAGTTAGTGAGTCAGTGTGTGTGTGTGTGTGTGTGTGTGTGTGTGTGTGTCTGTGTCTGTGTGTCTGTGTGTCTGTGTGGGTATGTGTGTGCATGTGTTGTATGAGCGAGTTAAGGTGAATGTTGGCTTGTGTGTGTCTGTTTCTGCTTCTGAGTGAGTGAGTGAGTGAGTGAGTGAGAGAGAGAGAGAGAGAGAGAGAGAGAGAGAGAGAGAGAGAGGGTGTGTGTGTGTGTGTGTGTTTGTTTCTGCGTGTGGGCGCGTATGCTTGCACATTTTTTTGTCTAGATTTGTGTGTGTGTGCCTGCATTGCGTGCATGTATACAGTATGTCTACGTGTGTAAATTGAAGTCAATGATTGAGGGAGGGAACGGGTTGGAGAAAGCTAGAAATCAAACAGCAGGGAACTCTCCAGCCAGTGGAGCCTAGAGGAGGAGATGTGATGCGATGCTTCTCCCGCCAGCTGCATCGTCTCCAGCACGTCTCGCTGACTTACGGCTGCTTTCTTTGAATCAAAAACTCTCATTCACCCCGAGGGCACTGTAGTTTACAAAGGTGTAATTATTCATCTTTATGAATGATCTACACAACTTCACCACACACACACACACACACACACACACACACACACACACACACACACACACACACACACACACACACACACACACACACACACAACACTGAGACACACACACACACACACACACACACGCACACACACACACACACACACACACACACACACACACACACACACACACACACACACACATTCCCTTTTTTATAGACTGAAGGGTGGTACAGGAGGCCCAATTTCAAAGGCTGACTAGAGATCAATCCCTAGGATCATAAAGTAGTAAGTCAGGTCTGTTCGGAGTGCTTCTAGTTAGTGTGCCTATGACACTGACGCCATGATAACATGAGCTTGAGTGGGATCAGCAAACGTGTTATATATCAAGTCACTGGCTCTCGCTTGATCGAGTCTGAGGCATTTGTAAAAGGAGAGGAGAGAAGGAAAGAAAGAGAGAGAGAAGGAGAGAGAAAGAGAGAGAAGGGCAAGGGGAAGAAACAGAAGGACGATGGGAAAACAGACAGAAAGAAAGAATGAAAAGAAAGAGAGAGAAAGAGTGTAAGTAAGAGAGAAAGAATGAGAAAGAGAGAGAGAGAGAGAGAGAGAGAGAGAGAGAGAGAGAGAGAGAGAGAGAGAGAGAGAGAGAGAGAGAGAGAGAGAGAGAGAGAGAAAGGAGAAAGAGAGGGGGCGGACTTGGAACAGTTCAATCGCTGGATTCATCTGGACATTTCTTGGCTGGTTCATTGTGTGGATTTAGTGTCCACGGTGATTTATGCATTTAGCATTGCTCTCTTTCAATTGTTTCGCCCCCACAACTTATACCAGGACCAGATTATCCACAACGTGTGTGTGTGTGTGTGTGTGTGTGTGGGGGGGATGTAGGGGGTGTAGGTGTATATTTCTAAAGTGGATACACACCTCAATAGCTTCATTTGTAACACACACACTTGTTTTGTTAAAGTAGCCTACAAGGGTGCATGATCACACACTCAAGGTTATATAGGCTAGGTATGGGTGCACAAGTATACAGTACACAAACACTTCCTTATAACAAAAACACACCAAATCATTAGCAAATGAACAGAGTATAAACATACGGACACAATCACATACACATAAACATGAACACATGTGCAAAGCACACGCACACGCACAAACACACACACACACACACACACACACACACACACACACACACACACACACACACACACCCCATTAGTCTCCTAACTGACATTTCCAAGTACCGGCCCTCTACATGTAATTGACATTGACAGCAGTAGAGGAACTCCAGAATGCAAACAGGCATGTGTACGTACAGGCACATACTGTACACACACACACACACACACACACACACACACACACACACACACACACACACACACACACACACACACACACACACACACACACACACACACACTTCTCGAACCATAAGTTACCCAGCAGTAGCAGCATTCCCCTCTGGCCTGAGAATCCCGGCCCCGAACAGAACTCAGGAAACCTGGCTCCTCTCAAGCAGCTATCAGCAATGCCCAGACAAACCCTGGGTGTGTGTGTGTGTGTGTGTGTGTGTGTGTGTGTGTGTGTGTGTGTGTGTGTGTGTGTGTGTGTGTGTGTGTGTGTGTGTGTGTGTGTGGAGGAGGAGGAGGTGGGAGGTTTGGGTCAGGGGCAAACCACTGGAGTGGCAAAACTTCCACACCCAAACACTACTGCTGAAGCCCTCTCCCAGACTACAAGACACAGCAGTGGGGATATGTGAGATTCATTCCAAGTCAGAAAATGTGTGAAAAACATGCTGGGGGGAAAAACAGTGGCAGTCAAGAGACTCAAAACCTTACCCTGAACCCTAAGCCTTCAATGAGCCAGTGAGCTATCAGCCAATCAAAGTTGATTCATGCCTATTCCCTTTTTGGAGGTTCAAGGCTTAGGGGTGTAATCAGGCATGCAACATGGTTGTACTTTCACTCAATATTGTCTTACAGATACAGTTCTACAGCACATCAGGGTACACATCCAAAAAGGCTTTGGTTTCCCCAACAAAATTGTCAAGCGACCAATCAGCAAACAGATAGTGAAGGCTGAACCAATGGGCTTAAAGTTCAAACAGAGTGTCCACCCACTGTATCCAAACTC
>JAODXP020000030.1:12317595-12322595 GCA_027497455.2 Sardinella longiceps
AAGGCCAAAGCAGGTGTATGGTTTGGCACAACATGCAATGAAGTCAATGAAGTTTTCTTTTTTTTCCAAGCAAGCATGAGACGGGGCATTATAAAGAGTGTCTTACGCCAAAAGTGTGAGAACTGGCAACCTCGTACCACAGGTGCATCCTATCCCGAGGGTCTAGCAATGCAGTATGCAGTATGCAAGGGGGAAAGTACTCATAGTGTACAAGAGCCCCACTTGCTTCTGGACGGCCATCTCCTAGTCACAAAACCTATGCCACTCACTCTCATGTTCATCTAACATGCTTACCTAACTTTCACAACACCTACCGGTACATCTACACAATTAATTGATTATTATCTGTATTTACAACAATAGAGAATTAAATACAATAAAATCTGACAGACATAAACAAATCAGGCACACACAAACAAATCAGAAACCTACACAACTAAATAAGACATACATAACTAAACTTTGACATTGTTAAGCAAACTCCGACAGCAAAAATACCTCTACTCCATATTAATCTAACTGAACAGGCCTAAGAGGGAAACCCAGGTGTATGAGATTCAGACTGTAGAGCACCTGTGGACAGGTGTGATGGAGAAGGTCAGGGCCTCTTGTCCTCCTCCAGTGTCTGCAGTCTTCCTCTGTCTGTCACAACACCGGGGCAGAGGTACAGTAAGTGAATGCACTGACCAGAGATGTATTGATTCTTCCCAAGGCAGACTTTCCCTTAGCAGACCTTACTGATGCACTGGCACAGACTAGTTGACTGAAAGAGTCATGGGGTGGGTGAGGGGAAAGATGAAAGCAGGAGACAATACCTTACAATAACCCTAACGTCCTTAACCATTACCTTAACCTTACAATTGGGGGGTTAGTGCCTTGAAGGTAGTGCTGCCTGGAAGGCGCTGTTGAGGGCAAAAAAGACCAAGACCAAGACCAGGCTTGTAGTACATGAGTCTTGACACAAACCCCAATTAGACACAAACACTGGGTACTTCAAGGCTTGAAGTATTGTGACTCCACTCTTACACTGAATCTTGCTGCTGACTGATCGAAACAGAAATACAGTCTACAGACTACTTCTATGATGATGTGCAGGACAGCTAGGAAATATGCTTTGCCATTAACGCACATATTGCAATAAAATAAATGTGCTTACAAGTATGCAATAAAAACAAATGCATTTGAAGTAATAAGAGGGTGCTATAAAACAAATGCCTTGGGTGTACTTAACATGTGTAATAAAGGCAATGCAAATAGATTAGCACACTTTATCTACACTTGCTCGGTCTCTTCCTATCAATTCCATGTGCAAATGTTCAAAACATTCTGATGTTTGTAATCAGTCACAATACACTAAATGGAAAAACAAAATTGGGAGCCCTGACGGAGTCATAAACAAATCCGACCAATCACCACCTCGCCTCAGGGGCACGGAAGGGGAGGGATGTTATTACACTGGATGACAAGCACACACATCATCAACTTTTCACCAGAAACGTGACTTGCTTTTCTTTAATCCTGCTAAGGAGACAAACAACACAGTGTTGCACTCAGTGGTTATACTGTAAGTCAAGTCAAGTTATTGTCAGGGTTCTGGTTTTGTCTTTTGTATATCTTGTGCTTAGTTCTAGTTTCCTTGTGTCTTTTGGTCACCTTTCTAGTATCTCCTGTGTTCTCTGTGTCTCCTAGTTCATGTCCTGAGTTTTGAGTTCCACCTGTGCTCTGTCTCTGGTCTCCCTATGTCGCCATGTGCTTGTGTTTACTGTGTGTAGTTCACGTTCCCTGTTCCAGTGTTGTTGTCCCGAGTTCTGAAGTACAGATTCTACGTCTCAAAGTCTCAAGTCTCAAGTTGCCTTGCACTGAAACGATCAGGATCGTGACAGTTATATGTATTTACATAACACATTTTAAAGGAGAAATCCTGTGTGGATCAATCAATAGCTCTGTTACAGGGTGACACCTGAATGCTGTCTTTAAGAAAAAGAACGAGAAAATTTGATGCTACATAGACCAAATAACAAACCGAATACTAATGCTGACTGAAAGGGGCATATAATGAAAGGAAACAGAAATTAAGTTGTTGTGCCCTATTCACTTAGTGTTAGTTGCCGGTTCACTGTTCAGTCTATGATGTATAAAATTTTGTTATTCTTTTTCCTACCTACAGCACTTGGTGAGTTTAAACAACAGGGCTATGGATTGATTTACACTGGATTTCTCCTTTAATACAACCAGAGAGGATTCAAGCGGACCATGATCTTTGATACAACATAGTTGATCAAAAGTGCTTTACAGTGGAAGGAGGCCCTAACTAAGAAGCACCACCAATGGTATCTTTCATTCCCACTTGTTTAGCAGAGTGCTGGCTGCATGTCAAGAAGTAAAGTGGGCCAATGCTATTGGCCAATGCTATTGATTGGATCTGACATGTATACATGTGGTGGTCAGTGCATGTGTGGTGTGGTCAGTGGTCAGTGCATTGGGCATGCTGGCGCTACAGGCTAAGAGATTAGATCGAACTTGTGTGCTTAAGCTTTAACATGCAAAGAGCCTGATGGACTTCATGTCATGCCATTACACACACACACACACACACACATACACACAGACACGCACAATGAAGTGAAACACAGGCATATTTACACATATACACATGAATAGAGAACACATGTGCACACACAGACACAATCACATACATTCATACAAATGCACACACACACACACACACACACACACTCAAGCACAGTGAGAGCCTTGATGATGAAGAGATAAGGAGTGTGTGTATGTGTGTGTGCCTGCACTGATTTGCCATGAAATAACCTCTGTAAGCAGCCAGGGCTTTTGTGGGGCCTCTGCAAGGCCCCAATATCCTGTCCAGCTCAAGCCTACCAGCCAGGGAGACTGGCCAGCCTCACCAAGGGCCACAGACACTCACGACCTTCCCTTGACCTCTGGCTCGCCTTACCACCCCTAACACCCCTCCTTTCCTCCTCAAAAAATTGTCCCTTTAACGGCGATCAAACGCCAGCACACAGCCACCTGCGAGGAAAAGCTCTGTGTGTCCTCCTCCTCTCTTCCTCCTCCTCCTCTTCTCTTCCTCCTCCTCCTTGTCTTCTTCCTCCTCTTCCTCTTCTTCCTCCTCCTCCTCCTCTTCACAGTGTGTCCTCACACAACAGCATGGTCCTTCTGAGCTGAGTGTGGCCATAGTAATCTCACCTCTCACAGCGTCTGCTGTGCTGGCTAACACAAACACTTCAGCCTGACCTCCACAAACCCACAGTCAAACACAGCGTGCTATTCAAACTCTCGTGTGTGTGTGTGTGTGTGTGTGTGTGTGTGTGTGTGTGTGTGTGTGTGTGTGTGTGTGTGTGTGTGTGTGTGTGTGTGGGTGTGTGTACATGTGTGTGGGGAGGGGGTACTTGAAACTTGAGAGAAGTCTCCCTCTCTCTCTTACTCTCACACACACACACACACACACACACACACACACACACACACACACACACACACACACACACACACACACACACACACACAGCTAATCTAATGGACACCTCTCTCTTCATAAGAACTCAATATGTCAAACAGGAAATGAGGCTTCAAAGCAAAGGCACTCGCTCAGGCCTCATAATTGGGCCCAGTTGTGCAAATGGCTCCTTCACACGTATGTGTTGATTACACACGCATGAGGTCACACACTCACAATTATGCAGCCATAGAGATGAGCCCTCGGGAAAACAAAGCCGATCAGAGGCAGCGAGCGGTCCCGGGTTCGTGCAAAATGGTCAATTATCAATAAGCATGATGGGGATCAGTAATCATTATGTGAAACATACAAGGCACACATATGTGTCAAATGATTTTTGGTGAAGTTAAAGGACACATAGAATGGAAAATCCCTTTCACTTACATTGGCTTTAATGAATTAGGAGAGGTTGTGCCTGGTCAAAGAGTTATCATGAACATGAGGCATGGTTGTGCCCTCCTTCATAGGGATATCTTGAATTTAGAAATAGCCATTAAACATGGACGAATTTGAACAAAGCCTACATGTGATGTCAAATAGCACAAAGCCGTTGCAGTTCAATTGAGGCTACAGAGAGAGCGTCATTTAGGCAAAAGGACCATTTCAATACACATCCAAAATATGAGGCTTGTAAAATATCACTTGATCTTATTTTGGACAAATTAATAGAATATAGTCTATTTTAACATCAGAAAAAAGGTACTTTTTTAATACGCAATTATCCATTCTATGTCCCCTTTAAATAGGTCCATTGAGGGTTTGCAATGCCACTGGTAGCGTCAAGAGAGTTAGTCCAAAGCTGCAACTGCTAGCAGTCAGAAGTCAGAAAAAATAAAGCTAAAGTGGTAAAAATGTGGAAAAAGTGCGAACATCACAGAAAATAGCGATATAGAAGGCACAGGGTTACTGACAGACCTTTTCTGCTATCCTTGCAGTCTAAGCTCTTATTTGGATTGGACCCTTCAGCATAGCACACCTAGTCCCTATACTCTGACATATCATAACTTCACATAAAAACTACATCAGAACCACCTAAAACCTGACACAATTAGTTTATAGCAACACATAATTTTTCATTGGCTAGGGGTTCAATAAGTAAGTAAGTAATAAATAAGTGTAAAATTTGAGCTTTTAGTTGTCCAGAATTATGCTCCTTTTGTTCCTACACAGAAAAAAGTTATAAATTCAACCCTTAGCCTCCCCAAGCTTCCATCTCCCGGAATAAGTAAGTTCCCAGCCCTTCATCCCATCTCCCTGTGGGCCTGAAGGAACCAGGCAACCTTCCCATTCACTCACCCACCCACCCACCTCCACTCCCCTCCTCCTCCTCCCCTCCAGCCCTCACCTCCTGCTGGGTGCTCTGGCTCCTGGCTTCCCTCCCCTGGGGCCTGGAAGGTCCCACACCACACCAGCTTCCCCTGCAGTTAATGCGCAGAAATCCTGCCATTGTGTCTCTCCCCAGGGGATGTGTGTG
>JAODXP020000030.1:12337595-12362595 GCA_027497455.2 Sardinella longiceps
GGTTATGACGTGGATGTGAGAAGTCATAGAACCCACGTGTTCCGGTAAAATATTTCATATGCATATGTAAATCCGCTCGCTTGATTTTGTAAAAAGTCTTTAGTCGAGAGATACAAGTGCAAGATATAACAAGGACCCAAAATGTCGCATAAAACAAGTTAAAGAAGAGATGAAAGATGGTCTTCAAGTGATGCAAAAAATCCAAAGTGCTCGGAAATTCATGAAAAAGTTATATTGAAGATGCTCTTTGGTTTTTGGGATTTACAAAGGCTTGAAAAAAGAAAAGATCCAAGGCACTCTTCATATGTGAAAAATATAAAAAGCCTTTATTTACATGGCTATTTCATATAGAAAAAGTTAAAAACAATTGTGAGCAACAACCCACGCATAGCGGCACAGACAGCCTTCTTCAGGGTGATGGTGAGAGATGGTGTTTTGAAGTTGAAGCCCCAGAAACCCAAGCTAGGGATGATGGAATTTAAGCAGCTATTCATTCTCTTCAAAAAAGACAAGGTAGCACAGTCTACAACGAGCAGAACTCCTTATGATGTCATGGAAGGCTCCGGAAAAGCGAACTTGACTGACAGACACTCTGAAGAAGGAGTGGCAGGGATTATCTGCTCTGGTTTTCCATAACAGCCTCTGGAAGCCAGTCGGTCTTCCCATGCAATCAACCATCTGCTGTTATGACTTGCCACAAAAGGTGAGAAACTATTGCCATTTCAAGGATGCTTAGACAAGAATTAACTATTTTGTTCCAGAGTTATTAACAGTTAATGCTGCGTCACCTTGCTATGCTAACTGTCCTTGACAACAACTACTATTAATGCTAAGAGTACTATCTCATCATGGCTCCTTTCGAAATTCTCTGAGAGATTCTTCAGAATTCAAGCTCTGCACAAATGCTCTTTAGAACATATTGTAAACAACATACATGTCCACCACCTTTAATATTCCAACATTCCCTCAGAAATAGTAGGTGTAGATGTGAAGAGATTTGGCAGCCATTGCTGTACTCGTGAAGGCCACTGACGAGTGACTCAGCACGCTGGCACCGTCCCCAAAGGCAACCTGAGCCATCTCATTTTGACCAGACTCAATGGAGAGCCTTGCAATCCCTGATGAGGCCAGGAGCCTACCTGCCTACCTCCATAAAGCAGAGCTTAGGCCTAACCTCTACCTCTCTCTCCCCCATACAGAGACAGAAGCTATGGGCAGCACTCAGGGCAAGGCTTGGGATCAAGGGATGAGAATGGAAGATGAGTAACAAAGCCGTGTGTCCTCAATCAACAGAAAGAGAGAGATTGAGAAAGAAAGCAAGAGATAGGCATAGGCAGAAGTCATAACAAAACACTGGGGAGCTGCAGAGCACATGCCTGTATCTGAGCTCCACAAACAGATCTCGTATCTCGTCGACAGCCACAGGGTGCCGATATATTCAGATGACAGGTCTTGATACTTGTTGAAACTAGAATAAACAGAAGGAAAGTAACTGAACAAGTTTTGTCTGTCAATAAAACATGTATTCCACTTCATCTTCATGTCATAATCATATTACCTTTGAAATGAAACTCATACAAAAGAAAATAAAAAGCTACATGCAATACTGTATACTTAGTGAGCAATTAAAAAACCTTTCTCAACCTCTTTTTTCCTGAATAACAGCCCTTCACATCAGGTTTGAGTTTAATCCTAAGAATGTGAACTGGCGGAATTTGGGAGCACATATTTTTCGTCCCACCCTCCTGTAACTCCAAAGTGCTTCATGTGTTGTTTGTCTATATGAACAATCACCTGAAGGGAGGGGAATGAAAATAGGCAGGGCGGGGGGCCTACAAGAATAGGGTTGAATACCGGCTTAGAAGGCTCTTGAATCCTGATAATGTGGAGAGGATATGATTCAAAACACACACACACACACACACACACACACACACACACACACACACACACACACATACTTAAACTCTAGATCACATACGTGGAGATATGATTCAAAACACACACATACACACACACACACACACACACACACACACACACACACACACACACACACACAGTGAGTGTCTGTTTTGTAACTATCACTGAATTCAAATTAGACAGCAATAAGGTCAAAAGTATACACGTAACAACATTGCGTTCATGTAACTGGATTTCAAACAATTGTCATTCCACTGCTTAAAGGTACAGTGACATTATTGATGAATATTTAACACATTAATACTACAGGAGCCCTCTCCATCACACCTCTAATTCCTCAATAACCAATGTTTCAATGACACTCACTTTGGTGTCAAAACACACAATATTCTAGCTTGTTGTTACATGTAGGCTACTGTAGTTCAATTTCAGACTTGTCATTTTGTCATGCCTAAATGTTGTTGACTTGAATCTTAAAAGTGTGTCTTGTCAACAGTCCTTTGCCTGACACTTCAATTATTAGCCCTGTTGATGTTTGCCCACATGGCCACACCCTTTCTACTTGACTCCGAGTGAGCCTGCAAAGAACCACAACATAACCTGAGGTCCCCTACACCCACCCCCCCACCACCCCCCTCTGTGACTTGGTCAAATACACCCGTTGTGTGTAATTACACTTGTGCTTTTCGGGGAGGCTGTCGGAGACGACAGACTACTGCTAAAACAGACTAGCAGTGCGACAGGGCTGTGTAATTGTCCCATTACATAACCATGTGAAACAACAGGGTTAAGGACAGGGAGCACTAATTGGCTGTTTAAAAAAGTTTAATGATAAACATTGGTAAACATTTCGACCCAATAATCGCACCACAAAATTACCAGATTACCCAACACCCTGATACCCCTTAATTGGCTATCCAGACACACAACAGACAAACACATAGGTACAAACAAAGATCTATAAATAACAATATAATAATGCTACCACTCATTCCAATCTCAAATTTTGTTGCCAAATTTACCTTCTGCTACTCTATTCCAACCAAATGTTTTATTGTATCTTATCATCCTCTTCAGCGTGGCTATTAATCTTCATTGCTCATTGGAATGATAAAGAGACTTTATCAGGAGACAGGTGGGATAGCAATATCTCAGACAAATCATCTGTTCTATGACATGGGCATGGCCTCACATGGACCTGCACCTATCTCAATCAACAATATGACAATACAATTATGAATGGCCATTAAGTTTCTACTAGTGTATAATTATTCTGCCACCAGTGTTACAACATACAGTAAAACCTTGGAGGTCATTGGCTAATATGTTATAGCCAGGAGATGAAAGCGATTGGGTAAATTGAATTATAAGAAAATGAATGTTCACTTAAGAGACTGAAAAAGACTGGCATGTGTCCCTCAAGAATACGGTGGACGGACGATCCAGAATTCGAGGAGGGCGGCAGTCACCAATTTTGGTGGTCTATCATCGGCGGTAAACTACAAGAAAACCTAGGCTACTTTGTCCCCGTTTTAAAACATTGGGCCTACTTATTTTATGACATTGACGGTAAAGAATGTCCTCGGGTCCCCCGGAAAATTCTGGAAAATAGTCTCGGATGTCTGGCCACCTTTCTCAAGAATGAAAAGGATGTGGTCAACTGATTTTAGTTCAGAGCAGTTCAAGTCATCTGTCCAGATATCTGAACATTTTCATACTGCAGTCTGCATTTGCTTTCTCCGTGTGCTTCATTTGGAATGTGGGGGGTCCATAATGCGTAAAACAATGTTTTCAAAAGAACAATGAGGGAAGCAGTCATACAAAGTCAAATGCAACGCTGCTAGTGAATGCCATGATTCAAATTAGCCACGAACAAAACCTTGTTTGTCTGATTGTCCACCCTAATCTTAGAATGATCCAAAATCCATTCATTCTGGACGGAAATCTCATTGTTTTAGCGAGGAGCTCGAATTCAACCTTTTACCACACTATGCAATGGCAAAGCCAGGGAGATGAAGAATTTTGCGTCACGTTTCAACAGGTGATCACAAGACCTGCTGCGTTCTGGTTTGTCGCCTACGATTCAACAGTCTGTGACACTGGATACGAACAGAATTCATCCTCTCTTGAACATTTCTTCAGTTGCTACAATCTACTCTGAGTGATGTTTCAACATCAGATAAATAAACCGTCAAATATATAGGCTAATATGAGATACAGACAGGTGAGTCTGCAATAGAGTCCTCTGACGTCAGATTCTTATAGGCTGAAGTCACTCACCTCGATCCATTTCTGCGCCTCTCGGAAGGCGGCCTCCGGTGCCGGTTCGGTATGAGGCTGATGCAGCTGGAGGTGTCGTCCAGCATCCGAGCTCGGGCTGGCCATTTGAAGAGCCGTTCGGAGTTGCGATGAATTAGCAACACACAAAAAACACAGTGTTGGACGGATAGCCCAGACACCACGGAATGCAGAGTAGCTGAATTCGTGAAACTTGTTCAGGCTATGTAGTTTATCTCGCCGTGTCTGACTCGTCCCCTCTCCCCTCTCCTTCTTCCCTGTGCTCTGTGGATGTGTTTCCTTGCCGCAGACCTGTGCTGCTCTTGCAGATGAGACGCCCCCCTGTTTCTCAACCGCAGGGACCGTGACTGCTGCCGACCTGCATTAAGAATCGAACCAATGGCTAAAAATACATGCAAAAGCGGAGCGGCTCCAGCGGCCAATGGGAGGAGAGCTGCCCGTCCCACATCCTCTGCTTAGGCACCCACAACCACGCGCCTCTCTCAGGAACACCGGCTGAGTTCCATGCCACACTGTAAACATGTAGCCTACAACAGAACATCACAATATATGTTGGCTACAACTAAATCTAGGCTAAATGAAAAAAAAAAATTAACAAAACTATTCATAACATCCTTTAGCCTGGTTTGGCTATTCTGTTTTGGGGATGTACCTGACAAGGCTAATAGGTGACAAATCAAATCTATAGTCTTCATGTTTGAGCTAGGCCTAGAAGGAAGAATGTTGCATAAAAATTGGAAATAGATGGCTTAAACAGTATCCTGTGTCTTTTCTGCTATGTCTCCATGAGTGTTTGGCTGAATGGAAATCAATCATCTATTAGTCTAACTGTGGAATTTGCTGGAATTTGATCCTGACTGGATTTCTAATGGAGGCAGCAGCAGCAAAGATGACTGACAAAAGAATTTGTCTGTCATCACGAGTGTGATGCATTAGAGACCACAGTTAAGTAGACTTTGATGTGGTCCTAATTTAATAAGTAGGCCTACCTTTGAAGGATGGTGCAGCACATATGTTATTAAGGAGGATCATTATGGATACAAACATGTTTGTGACAAAATCACAAGTCAGATGTTCATGGTTTTTGTAGGCTACTGAATCCTATTGTGTAATCTGAGAGGGGCTTGATTGTTGATTGTTGACTCATGCCGTATTTGAAGGAGTGTCTAATGGACCCTGTGTTGATCTACAACATCTGCTTGTTTCATTCTGTGCTGTTTTTCTTAGATAGGCTTTGCTGTTGATTGGCCACTATGTCATCTTATTCGGGGTGACAAGATCTTAAAATAAAATTATGAGAAGTCCAAGCCCCTGCTTAATCCATGAGACCCCTTGGAAGTCTGAAAAGCAACTAACTTTGTCAACAAACTATAACCATGCTTAGCATGTTCACCATGTGTTTTCAGAATTGAATAAAAATGAAGGCCTATCCACAATTATTTTTCCATGCAGAACCAGTCAGGGACAAAACCCCACTATTTAGCCAGAGAGGGCTTTGATTTAGCCTCCAAAACCTTGAAAATTTATGTCTGGCTCCCTCTGGTGGAGGAACTGAGTGCTGCTTGTTTATGAGCAGCGATTAAGCATTAATCTGATTCAGTTCTAGAGAGCCTTGCATACTTGTGTATATTTCAGTACACGGCTTAAAACAACAGTATGCTGTTATTTACAACCACAGTTGATCACATACTAATACTAGGCTAGTCTATACCTTTTGGAGTTTTACAAGTAAACCTAGTTCAGGTCTTTAAATTTATTGTCGCTGTGCCTTTAAGGTTTCTAGGATACAAAACACATGCCTCTTTACACTTCCGCGATTCATTCAAGGAAGAAAGAGTTCCAAACAAAGCCAAGTGAGCCACTGACTTCAAAAGAGTGCGAAGGGCGCACACTTTCAGATTCAGATTACGCATCTGTAAAGAAGGCGTATGTTCTTGACAGATGTCATATGTCCGTGGCACATAACTCCTCCTGACATAGGTCTAGGCTACACAGACAAGACTACTTCTACAGGCAGGTTGGTTGGTTGGTTAGTTCGTTCACTTGCTCGCTTGGCTGTTGGTTAGGTCAAGGTGAAGAGTTTCAAAGAAGGGTTTTATTTGGCCTGGTTTTAGCCTGAAAGCATATGACAACAAGAGTATAACTCCAAAAAAAAAATAAGGCATTTAATTGGTAAGTAGAATGCACTTCTGTCTTACGTTACATCTTTTGTTTTAGGCTTCACTGTGTGCTGACAGTTCAGGCTATGTGTCAATATTGTTGTCCACAAGTCAGAGACGAGTCAAGAATACACCATTAGCCTGTGTTAAGTGTAATGCAGAATACAGACTTGTAGATCGATCAATCAAATAATAGCCTATAATTTACAGGTAGCCAATGGTTTACTGCAACTTAAAAGATTTAATGTGGCCTAGGCCTAGGTATGTTCATACTCTTCATAAGACCATTTAAGTCCCTTCAGATAGAAATTGTCAGTAATAACATTCATTCAACATCCCAATAGGCTACAACATGTAAGCACTGTCAAGCACCAGCATTATACCCACCCTTTTTATTTTTACTGTACCTTATGTGTGTGTAACCTATAATATGTCAATAATATAGTTTATTCCAGTAGATGGCGCCATAACACATAGCAAGACTTGGACTAGGATGATGTTTTGTGGGCTACTGAGAATGAAACTGTGGCAGTTGTAGCCTACAACATATGGAAAGTATCAACACACCATACCTTCTGTTGCCTTTCAGTGTTTTCTCAGCATCTTCCCTGCTCACCTGTGAGAATGTCCCTGCTTGTTGTCTCGCTGCCTGTCGTGGTCATAGCAACAGTCCACTACAGGGTAGAGCTATTGGCTTTATGTCGACAGCTGTTTACCCAGGCTGTGAAGTTCACTCGTGGTACAGTGAGCATAGACAAGACTCATGCCTTTGTGTTCTCCAACTGCACCCATGGAAAAGCCGAAAGTGTGCTGGAGACCTTCGACCTGTACAACGACACACATCCCTCTCTGTGCATCGGACAAGTTAAAGGTCAGTCCTGAGTAAGTTAATGATGTGGGTTTTATCAGAACTTTACAGTATTTGATACGTCAGTCACATTGATACTCAAACACACACACACACACACACACACACACACACACTGAGATTGGGCATGGTCTGTTCCATCAATCCTCTTCTTAAAGGCCGAGTCACCCATCATAATAAATGCCTTGACTTCTACGAAGCCCCATTCATTATTTTAAGATAACCACATTGTGCTGTACCTGTGTTAATGGATCCTGCATTGTCCTGCACGGTCCAGTCCTGCATGTGAGTAGACTCCAACCTGCAACTCACCACACCCCGCTTTGGGAGTCAAGCTCGCTTAAAACACTGGGGTGCTAGTTTTCCTGACTAACTTTAGCATGCTTCCTATGGTTTCCAAAGAGAGGTTTACAAAT
The DNA here is from genome assembly GCA_027497455.2 of Sardinella longiceps. Lineage (NCBI taxonomy): Eukaryota > Metazoa > Chordata > Actinopteri > Clupeiformes > Clupeidae > Sardinella > Sardinella longiceps. The sequence goes on from JAODXP020000030.1 coordinate 12,345,260, forward strand.
GTACTTGCTGTGCAGTTTTTGACCAGCTGACTATTATTACAATTATGTCTAAGCATTGTATTTAAAGTGTTAACATGTAAGCACCCTTGTGCAGTTTCGCACTATCATAATTTAAGACCACAGGATAATGTGCAGATTATATGGTGTTAATCTGATATAGTCAGATCATATTGACAAAATGGTTTGGACAAGGTATGCTGAGTATTGATGTGCAGGAGATATATGATGGATATAACTGAAGTCTCTCTGTTAAGTTATCGTATTGTAAAAGGTATCTATATTGATTTACAAACTTTTAACTGAATGTAAATGAGAAATTGTTTAAATATCCACTGTTCCTGGAGTGTAGTAGAGAGTAAATGTCAGAAAAACGTCAGTGATCATTGTTTTGTAATTGTAGCCTCTGTCCATCCATTAGAATAATGGATATCATCATCTGAGCCTTCTTCTGACTTCCAGGTGAGTTTCTGGATGAGGTAGTGAGTCGTGCTGACCCCAGATTGGTGCTGGAGCTAGGAATGCATTGTGGGTACTCGTCAGTCCGCATCCTGCGTCTGTTGAGCCCTGCTGGAAAGCTGCTTGCTGTGGAGAGGGATCCAGAGACAGCTGACAAAGGAGAAGAAATCATACTGGTGGCCGGCTTTAAACATCCACAGGTAACATGACTGTTCTTAACAACAAGAGACCTCAGCCCCTGCTTCCTCAGTGGTCTGAAGAAGTTGTGGTGTCACTGGTTAGCCTGGCAGGCCATCCTATATCATTGAAATGTATAGTCTGGCATCGAGAGATAGACCGAACTCAATCGTGGGCTGAACAACGCTGCTATCTTTCAAACTACTTCTGGACGCAACAGGATAGCCTATGGCCAATCGCAGGAACGAACAAGATTGGCGAAACCCGCCCTAAACACAGAGAGCGTTGTGATTAGATGTCGCCAAAGGCGTCATCCAATAATAAGACGTCATCCTTAATTATAACTTTATAAAGATTTGGCATATTAATGACTTTGAAATATGAGTTTGCACAAGTAAGGAAATTCTCTGTTGAATGATAACAAACAAAAGCGCTGTGTTGAATGATGACAAACAGAAGCACTGATGATGACTTACTCCCCTGTCTCTGTCCGCTGATTCTTCCCCATAGTTTCAAGTGCTGTCATGTCCCTCAGCAGAGGCTATTGCTGGACTACAGACCCACATGGGAGACTCCCAAAACCTGGATTTGGTTGTGATGGACCACGCTGTAGAGCACTACTTACCAGACCTGCTTGCACTGGAGACGTGCGGTGTCCTCTCCCCGGGTTGTGTGTTTCTGGTGAACGGCATCTTCTGCCCAGAGGCAAGACCCTTCTTGGAGCACATTCAGAGTCGGCCACAATGCTACATCCAGTGCCGACAGCTCCAGGGGATGATGGAGATAACCTGGAACAGAGGATCCAATGTCTGCTGACTGGGAATACAGGCCACATCAACTGAGGGATCCTTCTAATACACCCCAGACTGGTTTGGGAGAGTTGGTACTGTTAGTGTACACCAGAATAAAGTGTTTAGATGCTGTAAAAAGTATTATGAAACTGAGGATTTACTTAATGCTGTCTTAAATGCTGTTCACACCTGGGAAAATAACTTAAAGATAACTGTAACTATAACAATATTTTCATCCACACTGACCAATAATAACATAAGTCTGTCCTCATGTTAATGAACTAATGTCTAAAATTTCAATGGTTTCTGATTACCAATGAAGAAGAAGAAGAGTACTTTATTGTTCTCGGTGAAGGAAATTACTTCTCTGTATTTGACCCCTCCAGGGGTATACACATATGTACACAGACACACACAAGTTGTTGGGAGCTGTGAGCTTTAGAGCTTCACACTCCTTAAAGTGCACACACTCACACAGGGCAGTGGGCAGCCCTAAATCCACACCTGTTGTGCTTCACAGTGTCTGTCAAAAGTGGACTGTTTGCTGATGCTCACATAACTGCTGCTGTCTCAGTTTTACCAAAGATATTTTCATCAACCGGCTCTGCCAACTGCTGTTGTACATTGATTATCTATGAGTATCTATCTACCACTAAACCAGTGAATGTGCACAAACTTGAAAAATGAACTGAAACTGAAAATTGTGTTGTTTTAGTTTACCAAAATATCACATACATGTTTATTTAAAGTCTGTTGTCTGTTTGAATTGTCTTTCTGTTTATGTTGTGTACTCCCCACTGTTTTTGAGAATGTGTCAGTCAAAGCAATAGAAAGAGTGTGTTGAGACATAAAGAGTTCTATTACTGTCCCGGGGGAGAAAAGACAAATGACTATTTCCTTCCATTTGTAGCCAAACAAACTGACTTTGAGATATAGCCTAATGCATAGCTTATACATAATCCCTAAACTGTATTAAGACATAAAACATAGAAAACCACTAGGCTAATACTAGATAATTACACCTCTTGCCTCAAAACACTCCACACACTCAAAACACAAACACATCGAATTATACTTCCGATTTCCACGCACACAATTAAGGCAAAAAATCAATTAAGTAATCAAGTAACACTCACGTGATGATATTCGAACGAGGAAGTGTCATTAAAAGACTATTGAAAAAGAGGACGCCTTGGTTTGGTCAGAGTTTGGTTGTCTATGGTCTTGACATCAGTTCGACCACCTGCAGAGGTAATGTTTAAGCTACAGGCCGTACCTTATTCATTCAGCTTCTGAAATAATGTTAGCTTACTGTAGGCCGAGCCTTAGGTTGTCTTGCTCCTTTTTATTGACCAAAAATTAAAATGTTAGACTATTTGTGCATGGGCCTTCATTGTCGCTTTAGAGTTCATAGTGCATTTCGTTTGCAAGTTTTTGTGAATGGAATTTATAAATTGTTTAATCATCACACTGTAAAATCACAAAGATGCCAAGACAAGTCCAACCAACTTGCTACCATTTATAGGCTAACGTTATCAAACTGGTTCTGCTTCACAGTCAACGCGAGTATGCAATTGTTGCTAGGGTCGCAAGCTCACGCGTACGCACACGCATACGCACGAGCAAGCCCATTGACTTCCGTGTTATCACATGCGTCAGTTTTCACTATGCACTTTACGACGCAAGGACACTTCAGTCGCTTGTGCATGTTTGTGAAAATATTGTTATTATGAATTCTGTTTTCAGATGCATCTCTTATGTCTGAGTGCTCTTACTCTGGCTTGCTTACTGCCTGTGGCATTTAGCGCTAGTTTGAGTGTGGGTAAGTCTCAGTTTAAATTTTTATATAGCCCAGCTGTATTAAAAAAAAATAACGTTACTGTGTGCCTAATTCTAACCGATTTTATAATTATAACTACATTTTTGTATGTTTTTTTTCTGGTTGGTTTATCTTACCTGAAATTATCTAATCCCTTTACAGAATGGTGCTACCATCTACCCATGTGCAGTAAGTGGGATTTTTACCTCAATGTTGTGCATTGCAGGAGTTTTCAACTGGTTCAGTCCCAGGAACCACCATTCTGACTGACATGTCATTGGTGGCCCACCCTCTGGGGTTGGCGCAGGGTTAAGAGATTGCAAAAAATTACATTTAAAAAAAAAAAAAAAAAAGTAGCCAGCGACCACCACATTTACCCAGATACGCAGAGAGTTCATTCTTACACAAGATTTGGAGTGAAAGTACAGCTGTAAAATGATTCCTGTGCTGTGCCCAAATCTGTCCTCATTTCTCAAATCAGGTATTCAGAAATCAATTTCAAATACACTAAACTGACCTGTGGTCTGCAGACCACTTGTTGAAAACCCATGGTGTATTGCATGAATAAGCCCCGAGAAACAAAGGACAACAGTGCACATCTGAGAGTGATTTTTCAGCACTTTCAATTGTGCATATTCAGGCGTTCTCAAGTTGACACAAAAAGACAGTAGACTACACGGTTATTAGTAAAACTAAGGTAACCAAAAAAACCTGACCATGCCCTCACTGCCCTCCTCCCTTAGATGACACCACCTGGTCCAGAATTGCTAAAGATTTTTGCAATGGAAGTCGCCAATCTCCCATTGACATTGATGACCGGAGTTTTGCGAAGAGACTGAAGGATTTTATCTTTTATGGCTTTGGTGGCCGTTCTGCCATGTCCATGATGGTGAACACAGGCACAACTGGTAATATGACATCAATTGAGATTTAGTGTTTTGTTTCTTCTGATGGGAGATGATTCTCTTTTTTGGTTATACATTCTCTCTCTCTCTCTCTCTCTCTCTCTCTCTCTCTCTCAGTGAAAGTTGCATTTAAAGCTGGGAAGTTGAGAGTGAGTGGAGGCGGTCTCCCAACCGTCTATGATGGCTTGCAGTTCCATTTGCACTGGGGAAATCTCAGTTCTAACCCAGGCTCTGAGCACACGGTGAATGGCAAGCGTTACCCCATGGAGGTACTGCTGCCTTCAGATAGATAGAATTGCTTACTCCATGCTTTGACATGCAGTGAAGCATAAAGTTATGAGTTCTTGCAATAAAAGTGCTTATATGCTGAGGTCCCCCATGTTATTGCTTACATTCTCTATTTTTGTGACAGATTGACATTTTTTTTTCTCCAAGGCAAGTGCATCTAGGTAAACTAAGATCATTGTACTATTAAAGTCACATCCCTTAGATGTCTCCAATGCCATGTTTTTGTTTTTCCCCTCCAGCTGCACATTGTGAACGTTAAAAGTAAATATAAGGGGAAAATATCTAAAGCTTTACAGGACAGTGAAGGTCTGGCTGCTCTTGGTTTCTTCATAGAGGTAATGAGTGCTGTGTTGCCGAACACATCCTAAAAAAAATAGTTACTGTGGTATGAGTTAAATGGGGGAGGGCTTGAGCTGAGTTTCCTCAGCGTTGTGTTTCTATCGCAGGTGGAATCAGGCACAACTGACCAGCCAGCAAGCTGGAGGAGTCTCGTGTCTCACCTTGCCACCATCACAGAAAAGGGTATTCTAACATTCTCTCGTTATTTTCATTTATGTTACCTCCTCCAAGGACGCTATGTTTTTGCCGGTGTGTCTGTCTGTCTGTCTGTCTGTCTGTCTGTACAACATCGAAAGGTACTGCACGGATTTGGATGAAATGTTCAGACAAAGTCTGTATTGAGACAAGTAAGAACTGATTAGTGATCCAGAACACTATCTGTAATTATTTTTATTGTGTCTGTGACCACATTGCCTTGACAGAGGTCTGTGCTCTCTGAGTGTTTTTCTAGTTATTGTTGGTTTGAATTAAGGTGGGTGTGATGATTTTAAAAGTGACTCTGACCATTTCCTGTTAAACAGGCCAGGCCACCCAAATCACTGGGCTCTCCATGAATGACCTGATAAGTGGAGTGGACACCAGATCATACTACAGATACCTAGGATCTTTAACCACCCCCAACTGCAATGAGGTTGTGGTTTGGACAGTCTTTAAGAATCCCATCAAAGTCAGTCAGAATTTGGTAAGTTTATGATTTTGGCCTTTGAATTTCAATGTGTTGCTATTTGGTTTAGTAGTTGTGCGTTTTGTCTGAGAAGATAATCAAGTAAAAAATAAAATTGTATAGGCAAATGTGTTTACGGCAAGTGGCCCCACACGGAGTCTGTCTTGTTGATGCCTTTGTAACGGATGTCAGCTAGCTCGACTAGCAGGAACTCGTATTGCACCTTTAATAGCCAGTGAACTCCCTTGAATAGACTTAAACTATTTGGTTAATCCTAAATGTCTCTTGTCATTTTTAGATTGATCTCTTCAGCACCACTGTGCGAGTGGGAGACCGCCACTCCCCATTCATGACCAATATATACCGCAGTGTGCAGCCCCTCAATGGCAGAAAACTATACAGTTCTGTATGACATGCATGCACCGGCAATAGTTTTAATGCATTAAAACATTCAAGTTACTTCTTCAGATGATTCTTCACTCCAATCAGTTTTTTCTCTGTTTACTGTCTGAGTTGACATATGAACTATATTGTTGGCCAACAATATACAGTAGTTCATACTGTATGTCAACTCAGACCGTAAACAGAGAAAAAACTGATTGACTGTGAGGTGTCCTTGTCAAAAGATTGTGTTGATTTTATTTAAAACTTTTTTGAATGCCATACATATTGTCAATTACAAAAAGGTTTTAAGGGCATCAAGTGTCCATGTCTTGTGTGTAAGATGGGAGCAGCAGAGGGGTATGGGCAAGGTGAGCCAATGAATGGGTTGATCTGCCATCTGTAAGCAGCCTTTGTAATGTAAACCTAAATGCAGTGTATTTATTTTTCTTTTGCAATAGTAGGCTAGTACCTGTAGGATAAAGTCACCCTCCCCAGAATTATTCACTGTGCTGAAAAAATCAATAAATCCAATCTGCCAGGATTACAGGGCATATATTCGAGGCAATGTCATTCTAGGGCAATCAGGATTATTAAAGACATACTGTACACCACCCCAGTCATAATTCTTGAATCTAGACAGAATTTAGGATGAAGTGGAAGCCTACTATAGGATACTTAGAACAATTTGCTTGTTAATGTTATGTTGAAAATCTGAAGCTCAGACTAGTTTGTCATGCCATGTAATTACAGAAGAAATCCAGATGGGGGCTCTACAGTCTTGTGGTTAAAAGAGCCATTTCCATACAGGTTTGTAAGCTACAGTATAATGCTTACTGAAAAGCAGCATTCTGCATTTGTATTTCAATACTTATTTGTCTCACCACTTAAAAGGCAACTTCGGTCAATTTCAACAATAGATCTATTGCTCAAGCTATGCAAGACTAGCCAATACTGAAGACGCAAGAAATTTTGGTCAAACTCATATAGGTTTTCTTGAGCAGAGAAGTAGGCCCAACCCTGACTGCTACCAATGGCCAAAACTTTGAACTGTGTTTCTATCTCGACGTACTGCAAATGTCACCCAAAAGCTATGAAACATCAGACACATGACAAGACAACACTGTAGTGTGTATGTCTCAAAACTTACTTAAAAAGTGGTGAAAACTGTGTATTTGAGAGTAGCCAAATATTGTGTGTTTACAATTTTTATTTAGTTAATTGCATAAACACACTGTTTTAACCACCTTTTTTTAGCGATTTGAAGTCACAGACAGTGTTGTGTAATGTGTCTGCTGATGTTGAATAGGCCTAGCTTTTGCGGTGACATTTAGCATGTTAAAATGCTTAAAAACTTAGGATCTAAGGGTTAAACCTAAAAATATAAAAGGTATCTATCCTATTTTGTTCATGTTTCTTGGTCCTTTTTAAACAATGTCCCAGCATCTTGTTCCTATATAATGCATAGGCTGTTCGTATTAGGCTACCTTTAAGCTTTTCAGTATCTAATCCCTTTGTTGCCATGCACACAAGTTGCAAGTCCTCTTCAGCACTGTCTGAGATGGTCTCTCCATGATCAGCATCTCTTGAAGTGGCACTGTAGGCTACAATTGATCCGTGCTGTGGAGCATCATGTGGACCTCAGGCATCATCTACATGGCCTTGTGCTCCAGAAACAGCTTCTAGTGAGGGACATGTCATGTCAACAACATGGAAGCTTCAGAGTTAAGGCACAGCTGCTTTCTCATTTGGAGAAGGCTACATTTATGTGGAAATTATTTGAACTCATTTCAGTATTGTTTATGCGCGAGTTTTCTACTTCAGTATACTTAATGTGCATTGTTGCAAAATGGAATGATAATGAACAATAACAAAATGAATTGTTTATCTTACTTTATTTTATCAAAATGTTATACAAAAAAGTTTATTTACAAAGTGCTGCCTGTTTGGGTTGTGAAACAATATGAAATGTCACCATATACTCATTTTGGGTTATATCGGGAGGGTAATACATCTCTTGCAATAACTTACATCAAACAGTTACATATATATTTTAAACATTTTAAGACAATGTATTACAACTTGAATTCCCAAAATGTTGTTAGGCTTTCATTCTCATTCAGACTGGCATGTGCCAAAGGACTTACTAGGCTAGTTCTGTCATGCCATGGCAATGGCATCCAAACTATGTGAATTCAAATATTTTGTTTACATTTAAGAACAAAAATCCAAATATTACATGACCACTGACAAAAGTATTTACATGGGACAGAAATCAGAAGGGAAAAAACAATCAACATGCTTGGGGAAAAGGAAGCGGAGAGCGGTGTGACCTGCAGGGCTCCATTGTGGCCTGTCTGGCATGATCAGAACTCAACAGAGGCTGTGTGTGTGTGTGTGTGTGTGTGTGTTCGCATTTATGTGTGTGGGAGACACAAATGCGCTTTTCTACCCTTGTAAAGTGAACAGTGTGTGTGTGTGTGTGTGTGTTCGCGTTGTGTATGTGGGTGACACAAATGCCCTTTTCTACACTTGTAAAGTGAACTGTGTGTGTGTGTGTGTGTGTGTGTGTGTGTGTGTGTGTGTGACACAAATGCCCTTTTCCCTTTTCTACACTTCACTACAAAGTGAACAGTGATATGATCATGAACATGGATCAGAGATTGCTCACAGCAGGAGACGATATAATTTGCTATTTTGTTACATTAAAGTCACCATCATGTGCTGGGAAAAGAACAAGATGTCATTTTTGTTCCTTTATCTCTGAACAATGTCTCAAATTTTGTCTCAGTATTCAGAGTTTGATACTGACACTCTGGGACTATTCAAGATTGAGTGCTCTGTTGTCTGCAGATGGCCTTGACCTGCCCAAAGGATGTCAGGATGCAGTGTTGGAGTGTGTGTGTGTGTGTGTGTGTGCGTGTGTGTGAGGAGGAGGGTAATGGCTGTGGATGTCCGCAGTAATGTCCCTGAATTTCACTGCATGAGCTCGGCAGCTTTTCCTGCCGCTGTGGAGTTCAGCGAGTCTACAGCCTCCTTGGTTTCCGCCGCAAAAACAATAGAACAAATCATCGCAAAAAAAAAAAACCTTCAAATATGAGAAGTGGTTCCAGAGAAGTATGCACTTCTGAGTTGGCTTGATGAAACTGTGATTTGCCCATGATGGTGAAAGTTAATGAAAAACCAACAACAATTTATCAAAAAGAACACAAGAATGTGAAAATAAACTACATGAAATCAACTGGAAAGAAAACAGTCTGTCATGTGGAATCACTCTGAAAAGTCTTGTCTAAAGTTTCAAAGCCAGCTTTGTCAGTTCTTCCTCTTAACCGGAGGAGTGTAAGCTGGGGACGGCAAGCTTGTTGTCGCCGCTGGCAACAGGGTGTCGTATAGATGAGGATGAAGCGCCCCCTGGTGGTGGCGTGTCCAGGCCAAGCGAGCGGCGGTAAGCCGCCGACAGTCTGTAGAGCATCTCGGCGGAGGGCCGCGGCTGGGCGTCGGCCTTCTGCGTCAGCAGCATCTCGAACAGCGTGCTGACCTCCGACAGCAAGGCACCGCCCAGCGGGCCTGTTTTGTCCGGCGTCTTGCCGAAGGTGGAGAAGGACGAGGGAGAGGCGGAGTCGTCGCCGGGCCCACTCTGTGAGCCGCTGCGGCCCTCGGGGGACTGTGGGCCGTCGGGGATGAAGACGTTCTCGTGGTAGTCGCCAGCCAGTGGGAGGGAGAGGCGGGCGATCCAGCCGGGGTCCTGCACGTCCGCAAATACATCATCTGATGAGAGAGAGAGAGAGAGATACAATTTAGCTTGGACAGACACCTTCCTACGCAATTTCACTCGATTCTCATCTCCATTCTGTGCTCCGTCTGGGACTCGAGCCATTTACATTCTTCACTCAGGATGCATACAATCCTGGCCAATCAGTGAACTTTGAGAATGCAGCACGAGAATATGATAGTCTATCAGTAAAGGGCTGATCCAATCTTTTTTCAATTTAAACACCTCCAGCATACAATCGTTTCTCAATCCCAAGAATCCCAAACCAGACTAAGACGCTAGTTACGACCAGGCTAGCAGACACCAGTACAGATGACAAAAATGACAAAAATGTTCAGACTGGTCTTACAAAGCATAGTGCCTAACTCAATTTCATCCTACTTTTAATTTGTATGAAGGTAGAGAGATGGGTGGAGTGTCTAGGTAGAGTCAGTGTGATTATGAAGGGATTTCCAGTGAGATTCCAGGGTTATGACTCTGCCTCTGTGTGTGTGTGTGTGTGTGTGTGTGTGTGTGTGTGTGTGTGTGTGTGTGTGTGTGTGTGTGTGTGTGTGTGTGTGTGTGTTCATGGACCCAAATAACCTTTTCGCGGAACTTATTATGTCTCTCAACAAGACTTCATATAGCTTAACAGATGGCGAGTTTAGACAAAGAAAATTAAAAAAAAAGAAGACGACGACTAAGAATTCCTCTAAATCCAGTTTGAAACCTGGACTTTGTCTGCAGTCTGAGAGGATCGTGTTTGGCAAGCAGAGGAACATCATGATGATCATTTGGCCGAAAGTGAGGAGTTGTTTGTGGCCCAAAAAACAGGATGGGAGGAAACGACAGGAAGAGAAGTGCGTTTATCTTTATTTAGTGAGGAGGCATTTCCTGCTAGCTCGCGCTTCTCTCCTTGGACCTGATGAAGCCTGGGGTGGATGTTCAGACTCTAAAATGACACTGGCTTGTGGTTTGGATCACGGTCGACAATCAAGTTGAACAACTGCTTGCGCCTCTCAGGAACAGACGAGCTACAGTGCGCAGTCCCTTCAGCCACCAATCAATTTAGCTACTCTCTGTATGGTAGTCGAAATGATGGCCTCCTGATTGTTTAAATTGATGAGCATATCATCAAAATGAGATCCAAAATGCGACCAAAATCTGGTTGCTCATAAAAACAACACTAAGCAGTTTGTTTTTTAAAGTAATTGCTCTGACTTACTTTCTATTCATTTTGTACTTGAACTTTACCACTGCAATGGCTATCACATGTCTGGAGAAGGTATGCGGGGCTAAGAGGCTACGAGGAGGAGACAGTAATGGACTATGACGGGGTTCTTAAGTGAATGAATGGCAGGCCAAATCATTTCATTAAATCCAAGTAGCTAAAGAATGCAGCCAGGTTTAGTGGTGTGTTGTTGCCCCAGTGCCTACAATAAGTAGTGTGTGTGTGTGTGTGTGTGTGTATGAGAGAGAGAGAGAGAGAGAGAGAGAGAGAGAGAGAGAGAAAGAGATTTGGTGTGTCTGCTCAGTTGAATGAGTTTCCCCTGATTCTAAGACCCCCCCCCCTCCCCCCTTTAACTGGATTCTCCTCGGACAGATCTAATTAGTCTCCTGGCCCACAGAAATACTGCCTCTGGCCTACTGGCCTTATGGTCGCCTGTAATCTAATAGCCTCTGCCCAAAGCCTTGACAGGACGGACACACACACACACAAACATACGCGCGCGCACACACACACACACACACACACACCTACACACACATATGTGTGCGCACACATACACACACACACTCATATACAGACACACGTGTTCACCAGACCCTCTAAAAAAATCCAGTCCCCCTTTCATGTGAGCGCCAGCACCCCAACATTCGCCTCCCTCCACTCAGACCTTGAGAAGGCAGGCAGGGCAGCCCTCATTAGTAAGCCAAACAGGCTCTCCCACCCAGGGTCTGTTTATCCTGCATATCAGAAGAGCAGCAGTCCACACACACACACACACACACACACACACACACACACACACACACACACACACACATACACACACACACACACACACACACACAGACACAAGCATGCACACACACACACACATACAGGGATGCACACACACTCACATTCCTCACACCGATCTTGAGTGGCCTGTCATGGGGCCTAAACCCCCATTACAGATAACCATCAGGGTCTTAAAGTAGCCTGAGGGTGTTTGTTTTTGAATGGGTGACCAAAGCTGTGCATTTGAGCCAGAAAGAGAGAGAAAAAGAGATAGAGAGAGAGAGAGAGAGAGAGAGAGAGAGAGAGAGAGAGGAAAGAAAAAAAGAGAGAGAGAAAAGCTGTACATCTGAACGAGAGAGAGAGAGAGAGAGAAACAGAGAGAAAGAGAGGGGGAAAGAGAAAGAGAGAGAGAGAAAAGCTGTACATCTGAACGAGAGAGAGAGAGTTAGGGAGAGATAGAAAGAGAGAGCGAAAGACAGAGAGACAGATAGAGAGAGAGAGACAGAGAGAGAGAAAGAGAGTGTGTGTGTTTGAGGGCTGGATGCCTGTTGCCCGCGAGTCTCTTGTGAGTCATCAGGCAAAGCCGCGGCTGCAGCCGCCAACTGAGGCAATCTGGAGCTGCCTCTAGTTTCGCACGGGCCGCTTTCATCTTGTGTCATTTCCACACTGAGACCTCAAAAGAGCACAGGGGCTTAAAAACAAGTGCTTCACGAGAGAGAGAGAGAGAGAGAGAGAGAGAGAGAGAGAGAGAGAGAGAGAGAAAAGAAAGAAAGGAAGAAAATTCTGCAATGAGACCACTGGTGTTAGTAAAAGAGAGCAGGCTCAAAACACACACAGACACAGACACACACGCACTCACACACACACACACACACACACACAGGAGGCGGCTGTGTCTGAGTGCGGAGGCGAGGGGGTCGGTCGCTGATCAAACACACCCGCAGCCCACATCACAGATGACACACTCGCCAACTCAACACCTCCCCTGCACCCATGTTCACGTGTAGCCATGTTAGATCGAGCCCCCTTTTTCTATCTCTCTTTCCACACAACATCTCCCTCCCTCCTTCCTTCTTTTCATCTTCCTCACTTCAAACATGAAGTCTGTTTCTCCATGTTTGTTCAGCAACAGGTGGAAACACTTACCTTCGACACCTGCTACTTTGTTTTCCTTTAATGTGTCGAATTCACATTTTTCTTTTGTTTTTTTGTTTGTTGGTACAGTCTCTCTCTCTTCTTTTCTAGTGCCTGAATCATTTTGTCTTGTCTCCTCTTGTTCTGTGGTAGTCTTTCAGTGGTAGCTAGGCTAGCTAGCACTGCCAACAGTAGTGCATTTGACTACAGTACTATTTAGGGAGCTCTCCAGTGGCTTTGGTTTGCTTCAAGTTGATTTTTAAATAATCTATTCATCCTAAATTGAATTAAAAATAACAAAGTACCCATCAAACACAATTAAATGAAAAACTATTGAGACCATTCAGAGTTCCCAATCTCAACTATTTCTCCTTTTTTAAATCCTTCTCTCAATCTACCTCTTCCTCTAACCCCCAACCCCTCCCTCAATAAAAAAAAACCTGGCCTGCTGCTGCCACCCTGCTGCTCATTAAAAGTTAATTGAGGGGGAACCTGACGGGAGGACTCATTAGTCTCTCAAAAAACAATTTTACTCTTATTGGAACCAGAGGGCCAATGTGTCTAGCACCTACTACAGCAGGGACCCATGTGTCAGACCACAGACCTTAGCTTAAGGTGGATGTGGTCTGGTTAGGTGTGTGTGTGTGTGTGTGTGTGTGTGTGTGTGTGTGTGTGTGTGTGTGTGTGTGTGTGTGTGTGTGTGTGTGCGCGCGCCCTAACCACACAACCACATCACACTGCACCCATATCACTGTACCCACATTTAAGTCATTTAAGTCATTAGTGTAATTATCTCTACGGTTTCTCTTAAGAAGTGTTGCATTAGTAAGAAAATATTCCTTTGTTTACATTCACAGATGTACCTAATGAGCAGTGTGAGCGCTGTGCTTATGGTGAACATTGCTATCATTTGCTAGCCTGGGAGTACCCATGCTCCTTTGCGCACTCCATTTCAATTCACTCTGCAAAGCAGCATGGTGACCATGGCCAATTTTCTCGCCTGCTTTAGGTATCCAATCACAGAACAAAAAGGGACTAACGTAGCACTCGATTGCACGTGGTAGCTCTGGTATTGGCTCTGACCTAGTACAGAGGCTATGATAGACATTCGTAGCACCCAATAAACGGCTCTGGACATTTGTAAACAACACTTCCTCTAGGAGAAAAGCAATCGGTAGGTCTCCAGACAAAATATCACTTGTGATAATTTAGTTTTGTGCGATAGCCAGGCTAATCATTTGCATGAATAAAGCAGGATTGCTGCTTCAGCTATTAGCTATGTTAGCTCCATATGCTGTGAAATATCTCCTTGATTTATAGAGGGACTACCGGGATCATGTCTACTTCACGGTTCTATTGTCTAACACTCCACAGGCCAAACCTGTCCATGTACCCCCCACACACACACACACACACACACACACACACACCCCTCCCTCTCAAACAGTTCAGCTCTGTGTGTAAAGGGGGGAGGAGATGGGGGTCGGCTGACAGAAACTAATCCCGGGTCGAGCCCCCCCACAAAGCCACCTGTGATTAATCATGGCTATCTGGAGGAGCGCTCCCAGGCGCAGTGATACGGAGAGCAGACACAGGAATGCAGATCTGAGTAGGGAGAGAGAGGGGGAGAGAGAGAAAGAGAGAGAGAGAAGAAAAGAAAAATGGAGCGGTCTGGTCTGAAGCTTAAGGGGAGATATGGAGACCATCAGATTGGACTCGCTTTCAAAAGACGAGTCACAGAGACTTGAGATGGGTAAGAGACAAATCTCTCTCTCTCTCTCTCTCTCTCACACACACACACACACACACACACACACACACACACACACACACACACACACACACACACACACACACACACATACCTATATGTTTACCCGCAGACATACAACAGGCCCACCCATGCTTGCACACATACTCCTAAAATGGACACTCACTCACACACAGATAGACATACATGCCACCCATATGTCTACACACAGACAGAAATACCTATACACAAGTATACCATACATACAGCAATATACAAATAGGTCCATCCACACACACATTCACATGGACATCACACACACACACACACACACACACACACACACACACACACACACACACACACACACACACACACACACACACACACACACACACACACACACACACACCTCCTACCTACATACAATGCCCTTCTTAGCTCATCCCATCATTGTGCCTTTTATTCCCATGGACAGAAAGAAAAAAAAAATGTAACCTGATATACTCTAATACCAAACTCTTCTCATAAAACTTAGCCCCGGGGGTTTTAGAATCTGTGTGTGTGTGTGTGTGTGTGTGTGTGTGTGTGTGTGTGTGTGTGTGTGTGTGTGTGTGTGTACAGTCCATGCACAGTATGTTTACTATATTTGTGTATGTATTACAGCGTGTATATGTGTGTGTGTGTGTGTGTGTGTGTGTGTGTGTGTGTGTGTGTGTGTGTGTGTGTGTGTGTGTGTGTGTTGCAAAGGCAAGGTATGTCCATGGGGTGTTAGGATGGGATTACCACCACAGAGAGCTCCTCTCCACTCTGACTGTCCCCAGCCCACTGATGTAGGAGTCGGATCTGAGTCCGCAGTCAGGAGACAAGAGCGCAGCTCCAGCTCCAGGGCCCCCCGCCTCCTTTCTCTGGCTGTCACTCTCATTGCCTCTGACTAACAGTGTGAACAGATGCCCCCTCTGGGGTAGAAGGTGACTCACTCACTCACACCTTGCCCTTCACCAGGTGTGGGAAACAACACTAATGGACATGGATGACTCTCTCCTTCTCTCTCTCAGACACACACCCACCCACATACACATACACACACACACGCTAACTCTCTTTCACTGTCTCCATCACAAATATACACACAAGTATATTGTATACACACACAAACACACACATCCACACAATACATTTATCTCTTTATCTCTTACTCAGTACATATATCACACACACACACACACACACACACACACACACACACACACACACACACACACACACACACACACACAGCAGTGACATGTAAATAAATACCTGTAAATAAGTACTGTAAATAAATACCACCATGCAGCCGTTAAAGGCTTCTACCCAGGTCTATAGAAAACCTCCAGACGTACACACACACACACACACACACACACACACACACACACACACACACACACACACACATACAGATCTCTTTACTGTGTGATCTGCAAAGCACTCTCCATGCTGAGCTTTAAAAAAGGAGAGAAAAAACAAACACACTCTACTACTTTGATTCAAAGGAACAAAGGTGGGCCCGGAGTCAAAACGTGACCATGAAGCGAACAATACCTGGAAGGAACTCCATAGCAACACTTGCTCCATATAGGCAGCTAAGGGGGCGTAAAAGTCACTCCCCCCCCCCTCATCCCCCGCCCTCAACATCCACACACACACACACACACACACACACACACACACACAAACACACACACAAAACCCTGCACCCTGGTATGTTGGACTACTGACACGAATGTCGCTGTAAAAATCAAAGCTTTGTTGTCTACCCCACTGTGCTAGCTAAAACAGCAACATAGTTGTGCTTTTGTTTATCTGACACGGGGGTTCATGTTTTTGTGCGGAATCTGTGTGTAGAGTGTTTAAAAACTGATCTGACCCATGACCATTTTGCTGAGGAAAAAGAAAATAGAAACATCAGAAGAAGAAAAAAGCCCCAAAACAAGCCAAGCCACTTTGCAAATCAGAGTGAGACAATGAAATCATCTGTTAAATAGGCTACTTAGTTCATGACCCCAGAGAATGGAATAAACATCAGTGATTTAGCAGGAATGAGCCTGAAGATAGACAGAAATAAACAAGTAGATCTGTCCCTGGCTGATCCCAGACCCTGAATACAGAATATAATAAAGGTAACTTTGAGGTGCAGACACAATATGTGAAACTGGAAACATCTACCAAACAACTTCCAAATAACCCAAAGAATGAACTTGACTGGTTCATGCCTTTAAGTTTGTAATAGAGAAGGAATTGAAGTCACAGAAAAGGGACTGGACTGCCCCTGAGTACAACAGACTGACTGAATTTGTCGTCTGAGAATTGGTTAGAAGTGAGTAGTAACAGTACAGAGTAATCGGATTCAGAACTCCCCAATAATGCATCAGATTCTATGGTACAGATATTCAGAAACACTGAATTTATCATCCAAGATAATTTAGGTAAGACCCATCCAAAATGGCACTGAAATTGTATAGGAAATAATATGAGAAGTGTACAGCATATGAAACTGATATCAATTAAAATATGTAAGCTTTGAGGTTGGAAGACATAAGGCATCTGCTCTCACCGGCGCTGTTGAGGAGGTTGTTGAGCCCCTCCTCCAGGAGAGGGTCCACGGGCGAGTCCCGACCCGGCTCCCAGTCCATGTCACCCGCCTCGCTCTCACCGTGCCCACTGTCCTTAGTGCTCAGCCAATCAGCATCAGCCGCTCCCAGACTTCAGGCGATAAGAGGATGAGAGGGAGAACAGATGAGAGAGAGAGAGAAAGAAACAGAGGGAGAGAGAGAGAGAGAGAGAGAATAAAATTGAGTGAGACAGTGTGTGGGAAGTAAATGGGGGAGTCT
>JAODXP020000030.1:12365095-12375095 GCA_027497455.2 Sardinella longiceps
TGTCTCTGTACTGGAGGCTCCTAGTTTTAAAAGATTATGGTGGAACGGCAGAGAAACAAGTCCAAGCCAAAGATATGATTTCAAGAGGAACGGCTTCACACCTGGAAGCTCCTGAATGTGGCACAGTTCCTGGCTACTTAAATACAATGAGAACTCTACACACTTACACACTCTTTTTACACACAAACAACACACTTTCACATTCTTGGCATGTGTTATCCTATACATCTTGAAAATCAATAAAAAAAAATGCAAATCACAAAAATAAAACCTATATGATTCTTTTCGTTGGTGAAAAGTTGCCTGACAGGAATGCTACCATAAAGCTTGTGTAAAACAATTCTACAGAAGAATAGTCATTGTCTTAATCCAATGAGTCCTTCAAACTAGTTCTGTTTTCTCTGTAGTCTACATATACCACACACATATGTTTTTTATTGCGTGTGTGTGGTTTTTTTTTTCTTTCTTTCTTTCTTTCTTTGCCACAGACAATATATGAGGAAATGTCCAGCATGGCACCACCTGACCAGCTTTCCCAGAGTCGTATGAGTCTGATTAGGACCAATCATAAGTTGCCGTGGGGCCTTTTGTTTGCTATGGGAGCGGATACAGACACTGATGGAGGTATACAGAACGAGGGAGAGAGGAAATGTTGGGGTATTGTGGAGAGTGGCAGTGAGTGTGTGTGTGTGGGCGGTGGTGGAGATTTGTGTGTGTGTCTGTGTGTGTGTGTGTCTGTGTGTGTGTGTGTGTGTGTGTGTGTGTGTGTGTGTGTGTGTGTGTGTGTGTGTGTGTGTGTGTGTGTGCGTGTATGTGTGTGTGTGTGTGTGTGTGTGTGGGTGGGTGGTGAGGGGCTCAGAGTCAGAAAGGTCCAGAGGAATAGTGGTGGGCAGCGTGGGGAGCTTTAGGGAGGGGGTGGGAAGTCATTATTACTCTCAGCCTATTCTATTCTTCTTCAGACGGTTTCCTTCCAGGATGCACCTCTGAAACAGAGCTGCTACAAGATGGAGGGAGAGAGAGGAGGGAGAGAGAGAGAGAGAGAGAGAGAGAGAGAGAGAGAGAGAGAGAGAGAGAGAGAGAGAGAGAGAGAGAGAGAGAGATGGAAAAACAGAGAGAGGGAGAGCCCCTCACAGTTGGGAACTTTCTCTGGACTCTGAGCAGAACCACCAGCATGCCAACTGGGCCAAGTGTGTGAGGGAGAGGTGGTGGGAGAGGTGGGAGAGGAGAGGAGAAGGGAGGTGGGTCAGAATCCACACTCTTCCTGTCCTTAACCACCACACTCACGTGAGGCCAGAGACCCTGCCAGGCTCTTTGTTCTCTTAAATAAACACACACAAACACACACACACACACACACATACACACACACACACACACACACACACACACACACACACACACACACACACACACACACACACACTGACACACACATACTGACACACACAAATCCATACACCCACACATACACCCCGGGTAACACGCACACACACACACACACACACACACACACACACACACACACACACACACACACACACTCTCTCTCACTTGATACATACAGTGCATCCAGACCCAGCACACACACACTCACACACACATACAAACACGCATGCACTCACACAACAACTGGTTCTTCAAAAGGAAAAAAAGCATACCAACCAACCGAAAACAATACACACATTACACTATTATTGTGCTGTCAGGGAGGACTCAAGGTAACTTTCCCAAAGCTGCAATTCTCAAGGTTTTTCAATATACTACTGTACATTCTTTTTTTCTTATTCTTTTGTTTGCAGTAGGGTGGATTCGGCTGTGTCAGCTCAGAGCGCATGCTTCAAGGCCCATTTCTTTGGAAACAGAATTTAACCTGACTGAGATGACAGATTTAGGCGAACTTCAAGAGGGATTTTCCCCTGAGAGAATAAGCCATACCTATTCAGTTACTTTTTCTTTCTCTTTCCCCTCATGCTTCCCTCTCTTGCTTGCTTTCTTTCTTTTTTTCTTTACCCTCTCTCTCTCTCTCTCTCTCTCTCTCTCTCTCACACACACACACACACACACACACACACACACACACACACACACACACACAGACACACACACACACACACACACACACACACACACACACACACACACACACACACACACACACACACACACACACACACACTCACACACACACAGAGTTTGTCCATGCCTTTTCCTTTAATAAATCCCTGTTATATGATATTATTGAGTTGTTATTGAGGTCTGGCAGAGATTCCTCCTCTGAGGGCTGCTGTGGGGTTTGGGTTTCTGTCTGTGACACGGGGGCGGCTGAACAAACTCAAAGCGCTAACTCCATCAGCTGTCCCTCCAGGCTGCACCAGACACACACCAGGCCCCATAACAGACTTGCCCTGCTGGGCAAACACACTCGTCTACTGTATACGACTCTCTCTAACTTTCACTACAGCCAGTCTAAACTCTGAGGAAAGTGTTTAAAAGCAAGTCTCAAAGCCTAGAGCTAAAAGATTTTCTACAGCAATGATGAATAAAGCTTTCTTTAACATAAAAACATTTCTCTATGTTATGTATATTTAAACTGTTCATAATATAATATAATATAATATAATATAATATAATATAATATAATATAATTAATTTCATGCTGTGTTTCCTTACCTGCACCTCTGGAGAGGCAGATGATAGCTCAATGGGGCAGTTGTCTCCAAGAGCAGCCATGGAGAGTCGCACCAAGTTCCTCAGCATCTGTCTGTGGTCATGCTCAGCCTGTCTGCTGTGGGAATCTGAGTTCTTGGGCCTCCTCAGTGTGGCCTGGGACACAGCTGGGGACAAGTTCCCCTGTTGGCCCTCCAGTGTCCCAGAATGCACCTCTCCATTGGCATGGTGTTTCCTCAAAGTTCCTGTCTGCGAGAGTGAAGACGTGGTGGAAGAGGAAGGGTTCCTTGCCTTGCGGAGGGACCGGTAGGACGTGCCAGGGGTGTTGGGGATGGACCCGTCTAGTTCAATACTTCCGGGCTTCCGCAAGGTTCTGGTATGACTGAGCGGAAGTGTCATATTGGGATCTGGTAAAGCGTGGGCCAATCGGGAGGTTGATTGCATATGGCTGAACTGGCCTTCTGTGCGTTGTTCAGCTGGTGACGGTGGAACTCCAGAGTTGAGTGGCTGGGCCTCCTCCTCTGGGGGATCCTCTCTGCGTCCCCTCAGGACCGGCACCAGTTGGATGTCCGCTTTCCGGATGTGCTTCTGCGGACGGCGAGGGTGGCGCGTGTAGGTCGACTCCGCCTGCCGGCAGTTGTAGGCATGGTTATCACGTTTCTCGGGGCGACAGAAGGTGGTCACCAGGGCGACAGCCAATACGAGAAGTAAGCACGAAGCACCAAGGCAGATGGCCATGAGCATTGTGAAGCTCAGTGTGGCCTGCTGACCTGGTGAGGAGTTCTTGAGGTGATCCAGGAGATTTATGAAATTGACCTCTAGAGTTGTCCTGGTGACAAGCACTGGGGTGCCCATGTCCGACACGGCAATGCCCACCTTGAACGTCTTGCCGATGAGGTCTGTGGCATTGGTGGTGTTCACGTACAGCTGCCCAGTTTTGGTGTCCAGCCAAAACAATCGGGAAGGGTTCCCATCAACTATCCTAAAATGGATTTTCCCATTCAGGTTTGAGTCAGCGTCGTGAGCTTTGATGGTTGTAGCTAAGTAGCTCTGATGTTTACGTCCTGAGGTACGATTGGTGGGGAGAAAAACTGGAGTCTCGTTCACCTTTTCACCCACTTCGGCCACTATCACCCCTTTCTCCGCATTCACAGGTACGCTAACCCTAGCCACACCACCCTTGGGAGGAGGATCTATGATTTCTGGGTAGTTGTCGTTATCGTCCTGGAGTTCAATCAGTACTGTGGCAGTGCTGGTGAGAGGGGGGTGACCATGATCAATGGCTTCAACAACAAAGGTGTAGACGTTGGATTCCTCATAGTCTAGAGATTGCTGGACAGTCACTGCACCGGTGGTGGGGTGGACTGAGAAAGAAAATGAAGGTGTGCCAAGATCGTTGGATTCACGGATAGAGTAGGACACCTTGCCACTGAGGTCCATGTCGTCATCTTTGGCCTCAACAGTAAGGATGTGAAATCCTACTTGGTTGTTCTCCTTGAAGGTGGCTCTGTAGACAGTCCTTGTGAAGACGGGAGCATTGTCGTTTTCGTCCAATAGTCGAACAGTTAAGTGGCGAATGCAAGACAGAGAGGGTTGGCCACTGTCCCGGGCGAAAAGAGTTAAATTATATTCCATTGTTTTCTCCCGATCTAGTGTCCCATTAGTGACAATCATGTAGTTATCTCCGTTGTATCTCTTGAGGCGAAAGTGTCCTGATCCATGCTGGATGTGAGCATGAACTTCACCGTTTTCACCAGAATCTGCATCCGAAACCATGACGAGGGCCAGGAACGTCTCATTGGGCGCTCCTTCTGACACTGTGGCCACTGGCGAATCTGCTGGGGTCCAGGTGACGTGTATCCTTGGGGCATTGTCATTCACGTCACGTAGCTTGACCTGTAGCTTGCAGTGTGAAGGGATGGCGTTTGGCCCTAAGTCCCGAGCCTGGACGTCCACCTCATATGAGTTCTTGTGCTCATAATCCAAGGGTCCAACCAGGGTAACGGCCCCAGTCTGGGGGTGCACACTGAAAGTCCTTTGGACGTCATCTGGGGCGTGCTTACTCAGGGAATACTCGATTTCTCCATTGGCACCCTCATCGGGGTCTGTGGCGTGAAGATTGATGACAACTGTCCCGTGGCTGGTGTCTTCTGGGAGTTCCACAGAAGGTGCTCCATCCTCAAACACGGGACTGTTGTCGTTGGAATCCAAGATGTGGACCGTCACAATGGTCATGCCGGATCTTGGGGGTTCTCCCTCGTCAAAGGCCAAAATTGTGAGGTCAATAGAGGACACTTCCTCCCGATCCAGCTCTTTGATCACGATCAACTCCGCGTGCTTGGTGCCTCCGCTGCCGCTCCTCACGTCCAGCCTAAAGTGCTGGTTTTTAGACATAGAGTAGGTCTGCAGTCCATTTGATCCAGCATCCAGGTCCACGGCTTGCTCAAGAGGGATCCTCATCCCGACGGCGACCATCTCAGAGATCTCCACGTTTTGCCTGTGACTGGGAAAGGTGGGGCTGTGGTCGTTCATGTCCACCACCTCCACGCGCACCTGCAGGACATGCATTGCTCCTCCCTTCCTGTAGAGGATGCTAAAGGCGATCTCGCAGTGGTCAGCGCCGCGGCACAGCTCCTCCCTGTCCAGCCTGCCAAGCGTCGACACCTCGCCTCCCCGTGCCGACACTGCGAAGGGCAGGGCTTGCCCGCGCTCGACGACCTGGAAATCCTCCAGTGACCCCTGCTCCCCTCGCTGACGCAGGTCGTCGACCAGACGGCCCACTTTCGTCCCAGCTGGCTGCTCCTCCAGAACACGGTAAGTGATGGTGTGTGGAGTCTGGTCGAAAGACTGAGCCTGACACACCGACCCAAATGCCAGAACCAAAACCAGAACACGCACTTGGTTGAGAGATTGAGCCAGCATTGTAACTGTGTGGATGATGATTCCTTCAGAGCTTCTCTACGCTCGACTCTCAAAAGAGCATTCTATGACTCTGTGGTAACAGAGCTATATAGAGTTTACTAACCTCTCTCTCTTTCCTCCCTGCCTTTTTTACAATTTACAGAAATTGCCAGTGATTCAGACAGGAAAAAGGGTGATAAACACCCGTAATTACAGGTCTCAAAAAAAAACTGCTACTCTTAACAACTACGGATAGCAGACACAATACACTCTCAACACAGCAATTTAGCTTAAATTAAATTTAGATACATCTACTGAGCAACTGAAAAGTTATTACCGACATACCATCCCATGAAAGGTGGCATTTTAATTCTAACAAAAGCGAGAAAGAAACACAGTAAAAGAATCTTCTCTAGTAATAATTATTTTAAATCTTCTCTAGTAATAATAATTTTAAAAAGACAGTTTTAACTCCTATTTTTCTTCCCCTGAGAGTAAGTTCTATGTCAGTATTAATCAGAAGCACATGAACATAGTTATCCTTAAGCCCTCACAACCAGGGAATCTCCTCCGCTCTACTCACTCAATCCTACACACACACAGGTTGCTGCTGGCTCCAGGTCTCTCCCTGTTAGTCCAAACTCAGCGCTTGGAGGTTCCAAAGTGAAATCTGGAACTTTGGCTTCTGTGATGACACATGTAGGGGCGGGGTTTAGCAATTTGGAGCCAATCGCAGCATGTGGGACAGGCATAAAGGTCCTGACAGAACCTCCCTCTTCAGGGCAGTGAGTAAGAAAAAAAACACAGCCTGGGGGAAACTGGGCAGGAGTTAAAATAACAGTGGTGAGCTTTCAGAGAAATGTGATCCCACCTCTCTTACTTACTCACTCACTCAGTCACTCAGTCATCGACTCCTCTTGCAGTCCTCCTCCACCGCTCTCCCCGACTCATGCATCCTTACCTTTTTTCTCTGTCTAAATAAACACATCCAACCCTCTTGACCACAGGGTAGTTTTCAGTCACTGGGGCTAGCAGAGACACAGAAGTAGCTCAGACTATGTCAGGCCATGCCTAGCTGAATGACATTGTGTTTAAGTATGTCTGGCATATTGCAAACACAGATAGCTGGCAAAGATAAAACGTGGGCAAATTCTAACTTGCCATATGCTTTTTACATGTCAGATAATGATATCTGACTTCGTGTGTGTGTGTGTGTGTGTGTGTGTGTGTGGGCGCCTGTGTACCAGAGTTGGCATTTGTATGGATCTCTTATGTGAAATGTGAGGAGTTATTGTTTGCCTGCATCGTTCTAGAGTTAAACGTGTTTACACAGAATTTGCAACCTCAACGATAAGACCAAAAAAGCAACATGTCAGACAGAGCAGATTAGAGTTCTGGTAGAAAGTATCAATTTCCAAGGAGATGTGGTTTTCACTGTGTTTCAGCAACATAAAAAGTATCAACTAAACAGCAGCCCATTCAAACGCTTTGGCCTCGTGCTCCACAGGAATGTAAGCGAGCTGACATCAAAATATAACAACTAAACTCCAGCCAAATGGGTTTAAGATCACCGTATAATTCATTCATATGATTCTAAGCTCAGACAAAAGATCAAAAGATATTCATGTTTCTTTCTAAACTATATCTTTTTAAAATTATATGTATTTTGCCTTGATTAAATAGATGTGTTTATATTGTAAGAAAAATTGTAATATATTCATAAACCATTTCATGACAGTTTGATGAGCTATATCCAAAAGGCTTGTGTTCCCCAGTGCCTGTTTTATGTGATATAAACATAGCAGAAGCAATGTGGGAATAAAATGGTGCGTTCAGCGAGCATTGTTTTGATTTTACTGTTGAAACGGTCTGTATCACTCTTTGGTTACTTTCACATGGACTCCTGTAGATTCTCCACTCTCTCTGTATTTTCACTTAAGCGTTATCTGCATCTCCTACAGACTACGTGTGTGTGTGTGTGCGCGTATGTGTGTGTGTGTTTGTGTGTGTGTGTGCGTGCACGCATATATGTGTGGGTGTGTATGTGCGCGTATGTCTGTGTGTGTGTGTGTGTGTGTGTGTGTGTGTGTGTGTGTGAGTGAGAGAGGGGGTAGGGGGAGTGGGGTGGTTGTTGTCTTTTGCACTCACACATGTGTTGTTGAAGGCCCGGGGCCAGTGGTGCTGTGTGTCGCTGCAGTGCAAAGAGCAGGGGAAGTTACTACAGAACCACTTCCCACTCTGCTAGGGGGTCCATTAAAACAAACAGGCCCGTTAACCCGCGGGCCAATAAAAGCTTTTCCCAGAGTGATAGCGGTGGACAGTGGATATAAAACTCTGTGAAAGATGATGTGGAGAGATTGGGCATCTACCCTCTTATCCCCATACACACACACACACACACACCCTAACACACTTACAGTACACACCCACCCACACACACACACTCATTGGCCCTTGTGCTTTGTCGAGTGCTACTCTTGAAAAGCAGAGGAAGATAAAGCAGTGGGCCAAAGCATGTGGTAATAAAAGTGTGTGTGTGTGGGGGGGGGTGGCAGAGAGGTTGAGAAGCGGAGGTCTCCAACTGAGAGCGGTGGCATATACGCGGCCCCACAAAGGCACCGGGGTCGGCCGATACGATTACTCCCTATCTCTTAAACAAACAGCGTATCCTTTTCACAAGTAAGGCGCCTTTCCTCTGCGTAATTAACTCCATTTGGAAAGGAGAGAGAGAGAGAGAGAGAGAGAGACGCAGAAGCACATAGACCCCATGCAGCTTATTTTCCTTTTCCCTTTCTTTTCTTTTCATACTTTTTCTTGCTCTCTCTCTCTTTTTTTTAATTTGACAAAAAATAGTGTGAGAAAGAAAGAATAGTGTGTGTATGGGTGATTACAGTGTATGTGTGCATACCTTTGCAATACTGTGTAATTCTCTTTCTTCTTAAAGAGGGTTCATGTAGACTTGTGTAATTATAAGAATAAAAGAGAAATCTGTGTGTGTGTGTGTGTGTGTGTGTGTGTGTGTGTGTGTGTGTGTGTGTGTGTGTGTGTGTGTGTGTGTGTGTGTGTGTGTGTGCATGCCTGTAGTGACTGAAGCTCCCCCAACTATCCTACTAAATCCTAAATCGTCTGAGAGGGGGGATTTGGAGGCTCTCATCCCTCTGAGGGGAGGAGGAGGAGGTGGGAGGAGGAGGTGGGTGTGTAATTACCTGAGTTAAGACAGGTAAACTGTGGGATAGAAGTGTGCTAATCTCTCCCTCCTTCCTGCTCGCTACAAAAGAGAAAATAGAAAAGACTCCATGCAGTCGGTCTGGGAGGAGGAGACATGGAGGAGGAGCAGAGGGATCAGTACCACTGAGATGGAGAAACCCGAGAGACTCGAGGCATTACTGCAGCAGAGATTTAGAGTGGAGCTGCTCAGGTGACGATGCGGCTGGCTGGGGAAGTGTGTGTGTGTGTGTGTGTGTGTGTGTGTGTGTGTGTGTGTGTGTGTGTGCGTGCGTGCGTGCGTGCGTGCGTGCGTGTGTGTGTGTGTGTGTGTGTGTGTGTGTGTGTGTGTGTCTGTGTGTTTGTGGGTGTGTGTGTTTGTGTGTGTGTGTGTGTGTGTGTGTGTGTGTGTGTTGTGTGTGTGTGTGTGTGTGTGTGTGTGTGTGTTTGTTGGGTGGGGGGTGGGGGTTAGGGGGGATTATGTCCTGAAGTAGAATTTTGATAAAGGGAGGGTGGGGGATATAAAGGCAGATGTGCAAAGAAGGGGAGTAAATGTGAGAGAGGGAGGGAGGGAGGGAGGCACAGAGCAAGAGAAAGAGACAAAGATACAGACAGAGAGAAGGAAAAAGAAAAAGCCAAAGAGAGAGGGAGGGAGAGAGGGACAGATGACACTATAGAAATGGATGAGGATATGTATTTTATGTATATATTTGTAGCTTATATTAGAAGGATAAATACAGATGACATGACACCCAAAATAAATAAATACCCAAAGGCAAAAAATATATAACAGCTTTATGACGCATATACACACACACAAAAGTGTGTGTGTATGTGTGTGTGTGTGTGTGTGTGTGTGTGTGTGTGTGTGTGTGTGCGAGCTCCCTCACAGCTACAACACATCATTTTCCAAAAGATAAACACCAAGATGGGGGAGCACGTTTGGGTCAAAAAGATATTTCTTTCTAAATGCAGCCTGCCAAGCTTCAGAGTATCTGAACAATGTGAAGAATTCCAGCTCAGACATGCAAGTCTCACCAATACATGCACTTACCTAGCCATTAAACATCTTTAAATGCTAGTTAGCGACTAGAGTGAGTGTTTTTTTTTTGTTGATTTTTTTTTTTAAGACTACAAACGGGATACCGCAGACAGACAAGAGTTCAACTAGTGCCTCGTGCGTGCCAAAGCTTCTGGAGAGAAAGTCTGCCAGCATTAGAGGAACGCA
>JAODXP020000030.1:12382595-12389160 GCA_027497455.2 Sardinella longiceps
TATATGGGTGAAAGCTATAGGCTACATGGGGATGCATTACTTTCCATCATTCAACTTTCTAATAAAATCATGATCTGATTGAGATTCAATTGGTAGCCTTATGTTTAGTAAACTGAGGTTAATAGGTTGAGGTTACATGTAATACAAGTGTAACAGAATATTTTGCACAATCATTTTATTTGTATTTGTTTTTCTATATAAAGCAGATCAGGGGAATGTTAGTTCCGGGGTCAGGCTTTGTGACTTTGGGGGGAGGATAAAAAGGGGGCACGTCAGAAGGAACGTGACTTGAGTAGAGGAAAAGAGTATTTGTGTTCGTCAATAAAATGCTATTCTTCAAACTATCTGTAGCCCATCTGTTCCACGCCTCAGTAACGAAGAAACAGAGTTTACAAGAACGTGTGTAATTTAAAGGGTTACAGACTGGTGGCAGCGGTGTTTTCGTTGTTATAAGAAGATTCTTTTTTTTTTTCGACGCACAGTTGGCTAAGTACTACGGCTAGCTGACACGGTGAGAACTGCTAATCGCTGTCTAGTGTATTTTTGCAAGTCACTTTTGTCAGCTGCTTGTCTTTCGATCTCGGACAGTGAACATGAGTTCTGGTGAGGAAGACGTGGTGCTGTTTGCCGCACGAAATACTTCTTCTACTGAAGCAACTGTAGCAACCAGGAGTGACAATGCTAATGTTGGACTGGGTGAGCCTAGCTCTACTGCTGGAACTCAGCATAATTCTACATCCAGGATAATTCATTACAAAGTCGAACTGCCTCCGTGCTTCCATGGTGATGGTAAGGACAAAGAAAGTTTTTCTCTGTGGAAAGCTAGATTAGAGCTCGCGGTTCGAGCATGTCCCGCATCTCAACAACAGGATTTAGCTACTATTTTGCCAACCAGGCTAAGCGGGGATGCCTTAGCATATTGGCTATCACTGCCACCTGCCACACAGACGAACTATGATGCGTGTGTTACCCGATTGACTGATGTTTTTGGCGGCAAGCAGTTTTTGCAACATTTTCAGACATTCGTGAATGCACGGCAGCGCATGCCTAAAGAACCACTCGAAGTTTTTGCTGCAGAAATAACTAGGCTAGTTTTTGAAGCATTCCCAAATTATGGAGAGCCTGCTAAAAGTATGGAGAGGTTCAGAAGATTTGTTGCTGGATTAGATCCAGTTTTGCAAGTGAAGTGTCATGAACATGGAGCTACTACGTTGGAGGAGGCTCTTGCTGTGGCATGTAAGTGGGAGCGGGCTCAAGAAGCACTGCGGCTTGCACAACCACAGAATGTTGCCCCTGCCACATCAAGTTCTGCTGGTAGTGCACAACTGGCTACACACCTCACAGCCATGGTGTCCACCAAACCCACTGCATCTTCAGACCAAGCACCGGACGTCTTATCAGCCATTAAACAACTGTCAGCGGAAGTGCAGACATTGAGGTTGGCAGTGACAGACTTAAAACAGCACAAGTCTTCACCATCCAGGTCTGAGGACTTCAGGCTGCGCCAGCGCTCACCAGAATGGTCCCCTCATCAACGGGGAAGACCAGCTTCCCGTTCTTCTCCTCATGCATCGCCACAGAGATATCGTCATTATCCTGAGTCACCACGCCGTGGCTTCTCACCGGAGCAGGGATATTTTCGCCGTCATCAATCCCCAGACCACAGAGGACGACGCTACACCAGCTCACCTCCGTCTTCTCCCCGTCAACGACACCAGCACTACTCTGGTAGCCGGGACGGCTACTACAGCCATCACAGCCGGGACGAGGGTCGCTATGGCAGTCCTCCACCACATCATCTTCCACGACTGGAGGCGTCAGGATACTCCAGTGGCTCATCGTATGGGAGAGCACACAGTCCAGCCGGTTCCAGGGATCGACGAGAACCATCCTACGAACGGCACCGTGTAAGCTTCACCATGGAGGACCGCAATCGTCAGGGAAACGAATGGTAGCAGGTACTGAGGCCCAAGTGTCTGCTTCTGGTAAGAGAGGGCCCAACCAACAGCCTGAACTGGTAACACATAACAGCAGTCCAACCCCATTTGTTTTTGCTGTCATTGAGAACACTGCCGTTGAAGTATTTATGGACACTGGGTCAGAAATTTCTTTGATTAGTGAATCTTTGAGAATGTCTATTCCCTCTCTAATGAGAAAGCCTATGCAAAAGTCTTACATTTTAGCTAAATCTGTTACTGGTGAATATCTTGACACTCTTGGGATACTTACCATTTCTATCCGATTAGGTGAGGAGGTTTTCAATCACAGTGTTCATGTTGTTCGTAATTCCTCTCAGGCAGCTATACTGGGTTGGGATTTTCTATGTAAACACCATGCCATTATGAATCTGCAGGATAATAGCTTAGGCTTTTCGAATTGGTCAGTACCACTGTTATATGCATCACAGAGGGCCCCCTTGAAATGTAATGCCATTACATTAGCTTCTCTCACAGTACCTGCCATGTCAGAAATGAATGTGTTAGCAAAAATACAGCCCTCTGTGGGTCAGTCAGAGCTTGTGTGTAACTACACAGGAGTTCTGGAGCCAGATGTCACACTCCCTGGTCTCTTTGTGGCACGCTCGGTTACTCCTGTCTCAAAAGGAGTAGCATGGATTCGTGTCATGAATTCAACCCAGGATGACTGTTATGTACCATGTAGCACAAGATTAGGGGACTTTCATTCCGTAGTTCAGCAGAAAGGGGAAGAGTTTTCTATAATTGATGCTACAGTAGCTCAGGTGCAGTCTCAGACGGACAAACACACCCCCCAACTGCCTGTTAAACTCAACCACACGGGTCTAAACAGCGAGCAGATACAGCAGTTAGAGAGTTTACTCAGCCAGTACTCTGATGTGTTTAGTTCTCATACACATGACTTTGGGCGTACAAACTTGGTTCAGCATAGCATACGCACAGGTGATGCCCCACCGATAAGACAGAGAGCTTACCGCACCTCTGCCCACTTGAGATCTGAAATAGACCGACAAGTCCAACAGCTCCTTTCACAAGATGTGATTGAAGAAAGTTGCAGCCCTTGGGCTTCACCGGTTGTATTAGTCAAAAAGAAAGATGGCACATACCGATTCTGCATAGATTTCCGCAAACTGAACGCAGTCACAGTCAGGGACTCCTATCCGTTACCACGTCCGGCCGACGCCCTGGATAGCTTGTCAGGGGCATGCTGGTTTAGCAGCATTGATTTAGTGAGTGGATATTGGCAAGTTGAGTTAGATGAGCAAGACAAGGAGAAAACTGCATTTAACACTGGCAGTGCTTTGTATCAGTTCAAGGTCATGCCCATGGGTCTCACGAACGCCCCCCCCAACTTTTCAAAGACTCATGGAGTTAGTTCTTCGGGGTTTACACTGGAAAGTGTGTCTAATTTATTTGGATGATGTGCTAGTCTTTAGCAAGACATTTTCTGAACACTTGAGTAGCTTGGAAGAAGTTTTCAAACGTTTCCGTTCAGCTGGGCTCAAATTAAACCCCCGCAAATGTCATCTAGCATGCAAGGAAGTGTCGTTCCTCGGACATGTAGTGTCCAGCGAAGGTCTTCAACCAGACGCCAAAAACCTTGAAAAGGTCCGTAGCTGGCCTACCCCACGGACCACCACAGAGGTGCGAGCATTTGTGGGACTATGTTCATACTACCGGAGGTTCGTTAAAAACTTCTCAGCCCTAGCTACCCCACTGCATGCTCTGACTCAAAAGGGGGCGGTGTTTCATTGGTCCACTCAGTGCGATGATGCCTTTCAATCCCTCAAATTTGCCTTGACCAGCCCTCCTATCGTTGCTCATCCTATATTCACCCAGCCCTTCTTACTGTATACAGACGCGTCACAGGATTGCATAGGCGCTGTGCTGGCTCAAAATCAGGATAGGAAAGAACGTGTGATTGCATATGCAAGTCATACCTTGACAGCAGCAGAAAGGAAGTGGTCCACTTATGACCGAGAATTATGGGCCATAGTCTGGTCTGTGCGCCACTTCAAACATTTTCTGTCAGGCACATTGTTCACCGTCATCACAGATCATAAACCCCTTTTGAATTTGAGGAAAGCCACGGTAGATAATGACCCCACTGGTCGTCGTGCACGCTGGCTGCTTGAGTTGGATGTTTATGATTTTTCAGTCATACACCGGGAGGGAAAGCAGCATGCCAATGCTGATTCGCTATCTAGAAGGCCTAGCTCACCAGAGATGGTTACCACGTCAGTGCAGTGTGTCATTGGTAGTGGGGTGTCTCCGACCCCGTCTATAAATGGACAGCAGAGTGGCCTATCCTCTAGTTTACCTGACACCCAGGCTACACTGGCCATCGATACAGCAGAGCTGCAGGCCCAACAACAGGCAGATGCCTGTCTTTGCACAGTTTTGTCTTGGTTACAGAGGGGCGAAAATAGGCCACCACTTGGTCAGCTAAAACAATCACCATCGGGCCTGCGGAAATTGTGGCATGAGTTTTCCAAACTAGTGGTGCATGATGGCATTCTGTGTCGTGTGGTCAGGCTATCTCCCCATGCGCCCACGTCATATCAGGTGGTACTTCCAGAGACTCTCATTCCCATAGCTCTGAAATGGTTCCATGGTGACCAGTTTAGTGGACACTTAGGGGCTGAACGTACTCTGTTAAGAGCAAGACAGATCTGCTATTGGCCTTACATGGCTAGAGATATCCACAAATTCTGCACAGAGTGTTTGCCATGTCAGTACCGCAGCTCTCCCACACCACATGAACGGGCTCCCTTGCAGTCCATTGAGGCTGAAAGGCCGTTCCAAAAAATTGCTGCAGACATAACAGAGTTGTCAGTGACTACACAGGGAAATAGGTACATTTTAGCTGTGGTTGACTTTTTTACCCGCTTTGCTAATTTATATCCTATGAAGGATCAAACAGCACCTACCGTAGCCCAGTGCCTATTTGAGCACTATATTCGTCAACATGGGGTTCCAGAGTCAATACATACTGATCAAGGCAGGCAGTTTGAGTCTGATTTAGTAAAACACCTATGTGCATCTTTGGGTATTGAAAAGACCAGAACTTCCCCGTACCATGCTCAGTCCGACGGAATGGTGGAGAGACTGAACAGGACTTTGAAAGACCAGCTCGCTAAATATCTTTGCCAAAGCGGGGGTGAATGGGATAGGTATTTGGCACAAGCAGAACTAGCATACAACTCGAGTGTGCACTCTAGCACTGGTTACTCTCCATTCTTCCTGGCTCATGGGAGAGAACCACGCCTACCTGCTCATGTGTCGTTGAACTGTGACCCGGCACGGTCAGCAACGGCTCCCCGAGCACCTGGAGCGTATGCACGAGATCTTTGTATGCGTCTCTCCCATGTCTTTAGTGATGCCACAGACAGATCGGTTGCTGCCAAATTAAAGCAGAAAGAGCAGTATGACAAAAAGGTGTCATTCCATCCACACCAGGTGGGAGACTTGGTTCTCTTAGATGATCCTGCTCAAAAACACAACAAACTAGCCCCTAGATGGAAAGGCCCATATAAGATTTTGAAGCGTTTGGACAAAGAAGACAGCCTTGGGGTGACCTATGAAATAACAGACCCAAGAAGTCCTCAGTCACGTAGGTGGGTGGTACACCACAACCGTCTCAAGTCCTTCAGTGGTCTCTTGAAAGACCCAGTGACGAGGCCTACTGGCCCGCCACCATCCGAGCCACAAGTTGACAGCTTTAGGGCAGATCTGCCCTCCTCTACTTTAAATGCATTATCTGGGTCCTTGCCATTTCAGCCCCCTGCCCCACCATATGTGCCTGCTCAGACTGGTGCTCAGACTGAGTTAACAAGGGGTGAGTTGCTACCAAGCCCTCCTGTCTCTACACAGTCCACCCCCTTTTCTACCCCACCATCTAGCCCTTCCAAATCTCCACCTACTGATATTTTACATAGGGTTGAGTCGTTTGTTGTTGATGCCCCAATTCAAACAACCCGTAGTGGGCGGGTAGTGAAGCCACCTAATAGGTTTGGAAGTTTTGTTTCATAGGGGACAACTCACATGTTTATAGACACAGGTATGGGAGGCATTGTTGTGATTGCTGTATTACACATGTTTCTGTGTTTTCTGTGTGTGTTGTTTTTTTTTTCTTCTTCTTCTTCCCTGGTCCACACTTGTTACATTTAATAAGGTCCTGTATCATACCTGTCCATGTAGTTACCTGGTGTGGAAGATAGGCACTAGGATTCTTTGGTTTAGTATCTATTGTAAGGTTGATATGTTTTCCTGATTTTTGTTTGAAACGTGGACGTTTCTTCTAGTAGCAGGGGAAGACTGTAACAGAATATTTTGCACAATCATTTTATTTGTATTTGTTTTTCTATATAAAGCAGATCAGGGGAATGTTAGTTCCGGGGTCAGGCTTTGTGACTTTGGGGGAGGATAAAAAGGGGGGCACGTCAGAAGGAACGTGACTTGAGTAGAGGAAAAGAGTATTTGTGTTCGTCAATAAAATGCTATTCTTCAAACTATCTGTAGCCCATCTGTTCCACGCCTCAGTAACGAAGAAACAGAGTTTACAAGAACGTGTGTAATTTAAAGGGTTA